>OX336390.1:265912961-266512961 GCA_946902985.2 Meconema thalassinum | reverse complement strand
CAGATTCCTTATCTTTGTAAACACCTACCCTGAACACTTGTGCATTTTACAACTTGTACTTCAGTTTATATCTGTCTAACTCCCAAAAGGGACATCACATCACAGCTACTGGCCAATAAATACTTGGTCAGTAAACACACACGTTTATTACTAATTACACCCCATTTCATATCCTTACACCCAACCTGACCTTAGTCATAATTGCCCCTGACCGTGGAGACCAGGAACTGCATCGTCAGGAGTTCTATTGTGCTCGAGCAAGCGGCCCGACTGCAGAGTGTCAAGTCGCCGATTCTGCAAGAGAGCTCACTGAGTCGCGCGCTCTACTTAATTGGCAGGCTATATTAATAGCTCTAGCAGGTAAACGCATCCTGTAGGGACGCCCCCAATAGATTAAGTACTCACACCAACACACTACACTGGTAGTCTTCCCCAGTTACGGGAAACTACCCTTATTCGGAAACAGCCCTTAAATTAGCACATTTACACTACCCTGTTTTATCCCACCCCCAACAGAGGGATAAAACAATATATAAGTGTTCTAACATCATTAATACCGTAGGCTTTTATAAGATATATACAGTATATAGCCTATATATATAAATATTTACGTTGTATAATCCTGCCCCCATCCAATATTTGAAAGAAGTCTACACCTCTGGACATAATAGGCAACAATGTAGCATGCTGATTCAGTTCTTGCAGCATCTAGTATTCTAGTGTGATTAAAGAGGCCAACTGAAGCTTGGCAGCCCCTTCGGTATTATTGGCATGACATATGATGGGGTTCAGGAACAAGCCGCTCTCTCTCTCTTTCCACCTTCCTCTTATTTAGCCTTTTTAAGTTTATTTGTGATTTATAACAGATCTGAGTTCGGACAGGACCGAGATGTTCCTTCTCTTCCTATGCTTGGGTGCAGTATCATAACTGTCACTGCCAGTAGAAAATCTGCTTATGTCGCTCTGCCATGCTGACCACTTCATGGTGTAGTAGCCGTTCTTGACTGTCACCCCCGAGGTCCGGGTTTGGTTCCCAGCTCTGCCAAGTGCGGGTAGGAATGGGGTACACTCAACCTTGTGAGGCAAAACTGGAAAGAGGAGAATTCAATTCCCATCTCAGCCATCCTGGAAGTGGTTTTCCATGGTTTCCCTACTGCTACTTTAGGCAAATGCTGGGGTGGTTCCTAACTTAAGGCCACAGCCACCTCCTTCCCAATCCTATCTTTCATTTACAAATATACATACTAGTACAGCCAGCACAATATCACAGGTTATCACACAAATTCCACACACGCAGATACATGGAGCTACTGTATATGACCACGATGTCACAGCCCCCTGCCCTAGGGGCAGATGACCTAGTAGTTCCGCCCCTTAAAACAACAATAACTGTCACAGCCCCTAAACTAAGCAACAATAAAACAACTATCTAGGGGGGCGTGGTGGCGCAGCAGTCAAGCTATTGGCCTCTCACCAAGGTGGAGCGGGTTCGATTCCCGGTCAATGCATATGAGAATTTCGAAATGAAAAGCCACGTCCTGTAGTTCGGTTTCCACATAAAATGGAGGTCCCGTGGCTCATGATCGCATGATTAACGGTCACGTAAAACTGAAAGCTTCCTTCTTAAAACAACTATCTGCCCTGCTGTAAAAGTGGTAAAGGTTTCTGCCCATACATATGACAGGCCCCTGATATTCATCAAGGAAAATAATATGGTATAGCCACATAGCAGATTTCTACTAGCAATGATGATACACTATTGTATTTATTTCTGCTATTTAATTTGGAATTTATTGGATAGTAATAATTTGTGGCCGCTGGAATATCTAGTTGATATAAAAGTACATCATGTTTTTCGTATTTTGATAATATTTGGTCAGTTAATTGACCCATTTCGCGACTGCATGCCTGTATTCTTTTGGATGGCCGTTGAAATATACCAGACTATGCTTGACAAAACTTATTCTTGAAGATATAATCAAAAATAGGAAGTATGGTTGTCTGTGTTTTTATAAGTTCTGGATGGGAAATTTAAGCTACCATTCAAAGCTCTTTCCTACAAGATAAAAGGAGAAAATGTTTGCCATATCAAGCGATATGGTTTATTCCAGAAGGAACTACAGTGCAATCAATATAAGAATTATACTTTGGATCTATGGAATATTCTGTTCAGCAGTCATAGCCATCTGGCTCGTGTCATCACTCGATCTAAATACAATCATGGCATGTAGAGCGCTGCTAGGTGTTACTCACTCTCTTTCCATTCAAACGCTCCTCTTGTTCCACATAGTCTGTGTGGAAGACTTAAATTGAATACCTGAACAAACTGTACTGTGTTTCACTAATTTATGGCGAACTCTTACCTAAATAACAAGAAAAATGAAAGGCCTAAAGTACCGTATGTATTTTGTTTTTAGACCATCTTAAGAGTAAATCGGTAATAATATTAATAATTAACTTAATATTCACATAGAACTTCTGTGTGCTCCCTACTCTGAAAATTGGCAGATTATTGATCATTAGTCTTGGTAACGCTGAAAATTCTTCCTTATACTGTAGTGATCAGTTACAAATTTAATATTCATTACCCTCACCCAGCAAGTTGGTGAATAAGTGGCACGTAATTAGGTACTGAACTGGCCCTGAAATTGGTTATACTTTCTTAAGGCAGGCATGCGCATGAAACAATAGGAACTAACAAAATGTAACCGGGTGAGTTAGCCGTGGTCGTTACGGCATGACTGCTGGCAGTCGCTCACATCCGGGAGGCGAGGAGGTTCGAATCCCCCCGCCGGCAACCTTGAAGATGGTCTTCTGTGGTTTCCCATCTTCCTTCCAGGCAAATGCCGGGGTTGGTCCCTATAACAATAGGCCACAGCCGCTACCTTCCACCTCCTTGTCCTTACATCCCAACTTTCCTCCCCAACGGACTTGTAGCTCACCCACTGGGTGTCCGTCTCGAAGCAGCTACAAAAAACTGGCGAGCCGAACATGTCCTCGGACACTCCCGGCACTAAAAGCCATACGCTAAAAAAATGTATTGCAACCCCCATTCACTTGTCCAAGTATGGTAACAACTCTTTGTAGGAATTACTTCAATAGTCGCTCTGACTACATACGAGAGGCTCCTTCTCCAACAGAATGTCAAAGAAATCTTATTAGCTACCGGTACTTGAAATTATAATGGTTGATACAATTTTGTCTCTTGATATACAGTATATTATGTTACTTCTGTTCATGTACGTTATAACTTGTAAAAACATGTAATTCTTTTCTCTGTCACCAAATGTAATTTCTATGTAGCCTACTGCACCATCACGAACTACGGCTCAGGTGCCTACTTTAAAATAAGTCAAATGAATTTTTAAAAATATGGGGTCTTGTTTCTGGGCTTTCTTGTTAAATTACTGTTCTTTTTGATTTCCACACTATTAAGCCACTCATTTTCATCTTTCATGGTTTTCGTCTGGAATTTTTCTGGAGTTAGGGACGAGATATTTGCGATTTACCGAGTCAGAACAGTCATCAGTGTCCAGGATTTTACCCGAGGTGACACGAGCAAGAAGAGCGAGCATCAACGAGTTGATCCGAACTTGTCCGATACGTGCCGAAGAGGAATCGGGTCAAGCAGCAGAAAAATAGGATGTTGTCTGCAGACGCTTGTATCTTGTACGCCTCTTTTCGTTGAATGGGCAGGCAGTCTAAAGCAGCCAGGAGGGATGCGATCCAGCTGGCAGTGGTTAGGACATATGCCAGCCAGGACGGAGACGTTCTTGCAATTCCTAGCACCCTTTTCAGGAAAGAAGCCTTTACTTTTTCAATTGTGATTAGGTCTGTCATGGATAGCCTTTCCCATATCAGTTCTAGACCATATGTAATCTCCAATTTTCAAACCCACTAGTTCAGTCATAACAATAACACAGGTCATCATCAAATTCCACATACAAATACATGGGGCTATAAGACCACGATGTCGTAGCCCCTAATATAAGCAGCAGCAGCAGCAACAACAACAACAACAACAATATCTATTTGCATTCTTGTAGCTTGATTTAGAAGTAATTCCATTTTTTATTATTTATATTACCGTATCTTTGCGTTATTTGTGTCTCTATTTTTTAGCTACTGTCTGTTCGCGTTGCTTTTAGCGAAGTACGTCAGGGTTTCAAATTGAATGTGTGCCTTATTACATAAAATCCTGTAATTTCTGGTGGAATTTAATCAATTATGCGAATGTTTGTCTTCAAATTTGCCGCTATTTCGATGGCGCCATGCCCGCCAGTCTAGGGCTGTGTTTCTATCTCCCAAAATTTTAATAATGGCACCCCGTCGTGTTCGTTAAGCCGCCATTTTGGACACGATGACGGCCTAGGGTGGGGGCTTAACGAAGCCCTGAGAATCAAAACGATCTAAAATTTTTCCGAGCATGGTCTCCAATCAAAACGTCCCTGATTGGCTGAGCACTTATTGGGTCCTTCCCGCCACACAGCCGCAATCAAATCCGCCATTAACCTCAATTTAACATAACCTAAGTTACTTAAATTACAAATATTAATAATGTTGGTGAAGGGTGGGTGACTTGTGGATTAGATAAGCCAATTTTAGTGTTGCCTTCTATAGATTTGTGGTTTTTTGGCAATCTCGTTATCTTGTAGACATTAAGATAAATAGTTATATTTCGGGGGCCTATCACTCAGTACCGGTTTATCACAACAGTAGCAACTATTACGAATAGCTGTACTATAGTAAGATTTTTCTGCACCTTCGCGAAATAGTGGCGGTGGTTTGAGATTATTTCTGACTACCATTATGGGGTTTTAATAGTTTTTCATAGAGCATTTTTGTTGTCTTGTAGGCATGATTGATTTGACAAGTTAGGTCTGCATGTAGCCTACAGTTTTTTTTCTGGTTTTTGGAATAATGCTCATTCTCATTAACATTAAGTGCAACTGTGTTGACCGACTGAAAGACATTGAATATTTCGTTTACTAAGGCAGCACTGAAATATGGGTTCCAACACGATATGGACTTGGAACTTATGTTCGCTTAACAAAATAACGATACATCAACAAGTCATCCTTGTAATCTCTGCAAATAATAAAAATATTTCCCATCCAATATAGGCCTATTCATGTTGAACGGTAGAAAGTTATCAACCTTTATTAAGGCAACACTGAAAAATGTTCATTTTGATCTAGCCTACTTACTCGGAGTCATCTGCATCAATGTCCCTAGAGGTTCAGTTTTTTAAATTCTCCCTTTCTATGGTCAAATAACACATGGATGTTCCCTATTTTTCTTAAGGGGATTCAATGATCTTATGCTGAACTAATTAAGAATAGGGCATGTATCAGGATAAAAATAATGTCCATGACCATCAGAAACTTGAGAACACAGATCAGGAGAATGTTGATCGACCATGGATGCAAGACCAGAAAGTCTTAAAGAGGAGTGTTTCATTTAGAGGCTTGGAACATCATGGTCACGACCCCTGTACTTGGGTGTGTGCTCAATTTGTTTGAAAACCCGTTGACAGATCATAAGTTAATCTGTGGCTGGAATCCACTCCGTCCTATGCTAAGCTGTGCGTACTGGGCACCATTAGTGTTCTGTGACTACTGTATCAATTTCTGAAAATTGTGTCATAGGCCTATGCATAGACAAGTCGCTGAGAATGTTCTCTGAATGGTGAATACCAGTAGGCTAGCCTACTTAGCTGCCTCCTTCACTAGCATTTCCAGGCACCTGGTTAGTTGGTAAAATGAAATAGAAAAATCACTTGAATGATTCAAGTTGTCCTTGATTACCCTCGAGGGACAGTGTACCCCATTCCAGATCTTAGTTCAGAATTAGTTTCCTTGACAGAGTTGGAGAAACAGTCACAATACGTATGGTACTACTAGACCTAGTACGGTACATGTAGATGGAAGCATTGTGAGACCAACCACTAGGTAGCTTATGTCCCATTAGTTGGGAGTGTTGGGGAATGGGAGATTGGTTCAACATTTCAGCCTATGTTGTTGTATATTTCATTAATATATGAGATCTAAAAGTGTATCATAGGAATATTAAAGCAAACCATAATATATTACCAGTTGGTCAATTGGATACAACAATTCAATGAAACATTCTGTTAATAATTAGGAAGTGTCGTAGGCAACCAGAGAAGCGACACAAGAAAAAACACCTGAGTCTTCCAGGCAGTTGTCATCAACTGTATTTCACATAGAGAAGAATGACTAAAATGGTTCCTCATGAAAAAAAACAACTGGTCAATGGCTTGAAAGACAGTAGTAAGGACTTACATGCTGTCAGTAAAAGTGGAGTTAAGAAAGATGTCTGGAATATTTAAATCAGTAGTTGATAGCCATGATTTTTAAAATTACCCTAGTTAATTGCACCTTAATATGATTAATAGCCTACCGGTATGTGCAAGATTTTAAATGGTAGGTTTTCCTGTGAACCAAAAAACAGCTCTTAACATGGATTATGTTCAGGTTAGGCCTACAAGTTATTGGGAGGGAGGTTTATTTTACATACCTGTTGCACATAAAATGAGCTTCTGATTAGAGCTCTGTGGGAATGTTTAAATGGTTTGATGATACAGGATTTATCAAGCCTCTTTCTATGAACCTTTTAAAAACATTTTAACAATTCATAAATTACTGTCATCATTGCTAATGCTGTAATCTGTCATGTTTATTTATGCAGCATGAGGAATTAGGAAACATTGGTAGGATTGGTATATTGAGTGGATATATAGTAGGATAAAATGCAACTGTGTCATGGAAACCTAAGATGTATTTTTATTTCTCAACTTTATTTTCTGTAGACTCCAACACAGCCCACCACCAGGGGAAAAAAAGTGTTGGTGATGTTTAATGAGAGCAAATCTTGAAATACTGTGATTTAAGTGGTTGGTATCAAAAGCTGTATAGGAAAAATGAAAATGTGAAGTCACGCCCAAGTTTATGAAGCCTTGCCAGACTAGACTGAAATTATCTTCGATGCAAATCAAGTCTCAATAGTTAAAACTTTAGGACGACCTTTGACATGAGCACTATAATAGGCCTACATTTAGGATCGACATAGCCTGCAGTAGGTCTTGTGCTACTGTATGCACCTGGGCATGTTTAAAAAAAACTCAGCCTGCAGGTTAATAAGGTAGTATATTACTATAAATCTATCTCAAGCAAATCCAAGAAGTTACCAGACTGAGAAACTACATATCAATATTTAAACAAAAAAAGGGTGGCAGTGCAAACTGCACTTTTAATCCTTGCTTCATTAGTTAAACCATAATATTTGTACATAAATACAGTAAGGACTTCACATTACAAACGGCCACTTAAATTATATGCCTTATTAGGCATAACCTACAAATTACATTTCATGAAATTGGTAAATATAAGCAGACAGCAACATCAATATGCAATGGTCTATAATGTAGTTTTATAGTGCACAAAAGGTTATTGTACTGAATGTATTTCGAACTGATGAATAAAACTGGTAGGAACGACAGCCAATTGATTTACATCCATTACATCCAAAGTAGTAGAAACTTTCAGTTGATTGGCAAGAGTGTTGATTTGTACTTTTATTTTCACAAATTTTGATGAACAGTGTCACGCGTCAATTTAAATATAAACGCACATACAATTCCTCATCAATAAGTGATTTGCACTTCATACTGTCATGAACTGGAATAGATTTCTAGCAATTTAATTGATGTAGAAATCTATTCCTCTCGCCACCATGTTGGTGATAATTGTAAACAAACCCGCGGGCAGCCAATGGCTGGTAATAATTGCCAGCCAATAACAAGCCAGGATGACGCGGATCATAATTCGCGTTTCACTCTCATTGCGTTTTAACTTGAGATTTCGGATCAGCTGTTCGTTAACGCCACGGGGTGCCATTATTAAAATTTTGGGAGATAGAAACACGCCCTAGAGCAACTGTTCCCCTACGATTGCCACCATCTATGTTTTGATGTTTTATACCGTTGCCTACGCTATATACAAGGCCGGGAAACGCAAGCTGTTTTGCGCTAAAAATGAATCACCATGAAGTTCCGCCAGTGACCGCTAGGATCGCTTTGTACCACCCTAGTTCCAGCATTCGCACTAGTTTAACTCAATAATGACATTGCAAATAGTGGTTGTTTTCATGAGTATTTTTTAAATGGTTTACTGCTGTGTTCCGTTTTGTACGTCCCGGCAGGGAATTTCCCAATCAGTTTCATTTCACTCTTTTCCTATCAATCAGGAATTAAGAAATAAGCGATTATAGTTGTTTCTCGACGAGGTGATAAGCCAGGTAGTGTGTGGACTCCTTCTAAAAGGTCGGCAGTTTGTAGTAGGCATTTCAGAGATGACAATTGCAGTGAGAGCACAATTGGGAGATTTCTTCTGCTAAATCCGTACCTTCAGTATTTACAGACTTCCCTCAGCACAAACAAGTGACAACTACAGCTAGGAAACCACCAAAACGACGACAGTGTCAAACTGACGACACTCTTTCATCAAAAAGAAAATGTGACTCTCCAGGAACTGTGAGTAATTTTGTCCCTATTTGTGAAGACGAGATAAATTGTAGAAGTATAGGGACACAGTTTTCACCCATTTCAAGGCCAGTTGTTAGGAAGTCTCTTCGAAAGAAACTGCGGAGTGCTACGAAAAAAAACTGCTGAGCGAGACGCTGTAATTCACAAGCTACGAAGAAAACTTCATGATCTTCAGGCCGAATTGAAGAAATACAAAACTAAGAAATATGACATGAATAAGCAGCTGTCTGCAATTCAAAATGAAGCCCAACAAGGTAGCCTCAAAGCCATTTTTTTGCTCGAACAGTTGCAAGCATTTGGAAATAAGAAATAAAAGTAACAAGAAACTACAATTAAAATTTGTGTTCTTCTATCTACTAGGTGACCAACAGGCTATCGATTGTTACGTGAACTAAGTATCTTGCACCTACCACAACCCAAAACATTGAGGACATACGTAGGGTACTCGAAAGGAGAGACTGGCATCACCTTATTGATCAGAGCAAGATTGATGGCAGAGGAAAAGTAACTGGAACACGAGAATGCAAAAGTGGGCTGCCCTTATCATTGACGTAATGGCTATAAAGCCTAGGCTTGTGTACGATAGGAGTTTAGACACGTTTCTCGGCATGACTGACGCAGACTTAGACGCTCTTGGTATTGAAGACAAACTAGCCAACAAGTTACTTTGCATTCTTTTCAAAGGACTATCTTCTTCTTACAGAATTCCTGTGTCATTTTATTTTACTTGTTCTATTTCTGGAGCGCACTTGGCAAAATTGGTATTAGATGCTATGAAGGTAGTCGAAGAAAGTGGTTTCAGAGTGTTAAGAATTGTAACTGACCACTGTCAAGCGAATGTTTCGATGTTTGAAACGCTATGCGGGGGTCGTATAACGCATGAAATTAAACATCCTTTTGATGAAAATCGACCGCTCTTTATAAGTTTTGATCCCTGACACATTATCAAGAATGTACGATCGCAGTACTTGTCTAGGGAGTTCTTTGTAAATGGCAACAATGCAACAAGTGGTCACTTGAAGATCCTTTTTAATCTTCAGAAAACTCGTGTGATAAAACCTGTCAGGAAACTCTCCAGGAAGGTGGTTTATCCTTGTAATTTGGAAAAGATGAATGTTTCCAGGGCCAAAGTTGTGTTTTCACCTGAAGTTTTCGCAGGCTTAAAAAGTATGGAAGTCGTATGCTCTGGGAAAATTAATGACAAAGGCAGGTTACTTGAGACTATTAATTTTATGGAACATTTTCAGAAATGGTTTGACATCCATGATGTCTGTAACACATCCCATGGCACGCACTCCAGAAATGACAATAAGATGATTTTTGTGAGATGGACGATGAAAGACTGCACTGGTTAACGAACGTATTTCTGCCATACATTGAGGACATTCAGCAACATCCCGAAAAGTTCAGGAAATTTACTAAAGAGACTTACCACGCTCTGGAGTTGACAACTCTCTCTTCAGTGGCATGCATACGATATTTAATAAGCATCAATTTCCACTATGTCCTAACGAGGAATTTATCGAGTGACGATGTCGAGCTCTTTTTCAGTCCTCAGATGAAAGGGGGGGGGGGGTAAATGATATGATGGATGTGAGATCCTGTATCCATGCTATTGAATCTACCCTTCACATTGGAATTATCGCAGCTTCGAGCCATGGAAACGTCGAACTAAGGAATGAAGAATTAGTATCCAGCGTAAGGTCCAGGTTCTTTTTTAGGAACCAACTTCAAGAGCCAGGTGAAGAAGGACATGTCACGGATTCTGCCTTCGTACCGGAGCTTCACGAACACGTCCTTGCTATAGTTGGAAACCCCGTTGAAGGTACATTTTTAACCTGCCCATTTATTTTCATTGCATTGTGTTTTTATCTAAACACGATTACGGTTGGTTGGTTCCTCAGTTTAGGGGCTGCGACAACGTGGTCATGTAGCCCCGTGTACTTTGGGTGTGTGTAGAATCTGTCTGATAACCGGTGTTAATTGTGATGACTCACGATTACGGTATTTAACTATTTATTTTTATTTTAGGAACTCCAGCTACTGCATCCAACGTAGCAGTAGCAATGGTGGCAGGCTACCTAGCAGAAGAAAATACCAGATGTGAAGGTTGTTTGCAACATATTTCTCTCCCTGCGAGTGAAAGCCCAGTCCTCAGCCTCATACGATATCAAGATCGTTGAGGACTGAGGTACCCTAAAACATCATTTGTGGTGTTACTAGAGCATATTGATGCGTATCACGTGCTGTCCAGTATCTGCCACGGAAGAACTTACTGACAAACTGCACACTTTTATTAAAAGACAATTTCTGTCAGACAATTAAGTGTGACCAATGCAACGATTCTGAACTTCCGATTCTCCTTTTAAAGAAGTTACTGAAGCCACTCCTGGACAACCTAGCCTTCAATCGCACGAGCAGGAATGAACTATTTTTACAGCTTCACAATAAGCCTCTGAACAGGAAAGTACTGAAGCTCTAAGAAAAGACTGCTTGTTTATGATATTCTGGTGAGTTATGGATATGAATGATAAACCACACTTTTGTAAATGTGCATGAAATAGCCCGGGTATTCTCTCATCTCAATACTAAATTCATATAGTGCGCTCATATTGAGGGTGTTACAATGCGATCCTAGCGGCTGAATGCTGAACTCAGTTGTCACCCCAGTCGCGGTGCGGCCACAGATTACCTCCCCGCTTTGTGGCAACTCCAGCTATCTGATATGACATCTAGCGGTAAAAATGAGAAACTTACCAAGTAGGGTACATTTGTCACGTGGTGACTGTTTGTATATGGTTTCTTGTATTGGTAAACAGATCGTGGTAAATTGTTCGTGTCTTTATACATAAGTAATAAGTTTTACTCGTTGATAGAGTGAAAAATGAGTAAAAGCAAAGTGTATTGCTCAGTTTACGGCTGTAAGTCGATGTATAAGAGGGCTGCGGATATACGTTTTCATCACTTTCCAAAAGATGCAAATAGCAATAGTCGAAATGTGATGATACCTAATAATACCTAATAATAATACCTTTCCACCCCGGGAAGGATCTAACACTTGTCGAGGTAGACAGACAGAAGACCTGCGACGTAAAGCCAGCGAAGGTTATTCAGTTTAAAAACAGCTGTTACGATGGGCGCGCTGGTAAGATTGAAGTTACTTGAATAATTAATTAAATAATTAATTATTGGCTGCTTGGTAGGGAGAAGGGATGAGTTTAACTTGTATTAAAACTCGTGGGGCGACAGGAATTGCTTGATTTGGGTGGTTAAACGGTGGGTTTGGTGTTGAATATTTGAATGGTAGCGGAATCACTCATTCTACAGTGCCCACGGGGATGCAAATTAGGCCTATATGACTCGTAGTGGAAAAGCTCGAATATCGAAGAACTTAGCGATTACGAGGTGTAGGCTTGGCGGAAAGGCTGGCGGATCATCAGTTTGACATCAATTCACGATATAAGTCGGAGCTTGGAACAGTGGCGTCTGGTTTGCGTGGATGCTAGTCTCGGAATGATAAAAGTAGCACAGCTTCGGTGTGTTATTTATTTGTTTATGTACCGTATTTCTCTATTTGAATGTCCTCGGCGTTGACTCAGGATCGACATTTACATTATATTGCGCATAATAGTACCGAAATAATGTCCGAAGTGTAGCCCTGTGTAAATTTGAATCAGCTGATCTACATCAACCAAAAAAACTGATGCTTGATAATATGCAAATGTCAACAAAAAATCCAGTGGAACACACAAATTAGATCGCGTGTATCGCACAGTTATACATATATACAATTAAAAATAACACTGTCATTACTTTAGAGACCACATTTACTGATTATAACCGAAAAATAAAAAGTGTTCCATATCAAACGCGTGTTATTGAGTATTTTAAACCCTACTTATCCAGACCGACCGCAGCGCCCCAAGTGTTAGTTTGAGTTGCCAATACCAAGGAACATGTAAGTAAACGGTCTGAGATTGTAGTCGGTCTTGGTTTGACGTTCTCCGAGCTTCCTGGAGCCAATCAGAAACGTTGTACCTGCACATGCGCAGTACTGACTGAGTAGCCAGCGATATAAACATAACCTGTGACGGCGCTCGCTACCTTGCTTTTTTAAAGTGCACAATTTGTGTTTAATCAAGTTATAATAACCCTCTGAAGCATTTCAGTTGTGTAATTGGTGTTTATTAGTGGACGCTTGCTGATTGTTTTAATATTATTACGCTATTGCTGGTTGCGCGCGCATCTACAAGTTCACGTTCCCGGGCCAATTGTGAACCGGTGCCGCGGGAAAGCTTCGCGTTCTCGTTTACGTTCTCGATTTGGTTCTTGTTCCCGGGCCAATTGTGAACCAGCCTTGAGTTTGATCTTGTAACGTTAATTTCCCTCTGAAATTTGTAGACATTGTCAGCATGTCAAGTGGAGCTACGCCGAAGAAACTGAAGAAAGTTGAGGGGTCGGGTACTGCTGGAGAAGAAGACAACCGAGATTATGATGCTGAAACTCAAAAAGCTCTGGAGGAAATCGATGGTTGCCAAAATGAAATCGATGCTTTGAACGAAAAAGCTAGTGAAGAAATCCTGAAGGTAGAACAGAAGTATAATAAGTTGCGTAAGCCATATTTTGAGAAGAGGAATGGAATTATCAAAAGGATACCCAATTTTTGGGTGACAGCATTTGTAAATCATCCACAAATTTCGGCAATCTTGGAAGAGGAGGAAGAAGATTGCTTGCATTACCTCAGCATGTTAGAAGTTGAAGAATTTGAAGACATCAAGTCTGGCTACCGGATTAACTTCCACTTCAGTGAGAATCCTTATCTGGAAAATGATGTAATCACAAAAGAATTCCATTTGGGATCATCAGGTGATCCGGCTTCCCAGAGTACTCCAATTCGGTGGAAACAAGGGAGTGAGATGACGAAGAAAAGAAAGGAGACTGCAAAAGGAAGGAAGAGGGTTAATGAAACAAAGTCATTCTTTTTGTGGTTCTCAGATCACACAGACCCATCAGCTGATGACATTGCAGAGGTAATTAAAGATGACATGTGGCCAAATCCATTGCAGTACTACTTGGTTCCTGATATTGAAGTAGAAAATGGTGTTGAAGGGGAAGAAGAGGCCAGTGAGGAAGAGGAAGATAATGATGATTCTGTCGTGGTCGTTGAGGATGAAGTGGAGGAGGAAGAGGACATTGAAGATGGAGAGGGTGATGTAGATGGTGAACAAGATGATGATGTGCTTGTTGAGGACGATGAAGAACTAGAAGAAATTTCCGAAGAGGGAGTGGATGATGGGGACGTTAATGAAGTTGCTGAGTGAAATTAGGAAGACTTTATTCACAGACTACATTATCGTATAGAAACTGGTTCACAGTGTTGCGAGACAGTTGAAATAGCTACTTATGAGTAACATGGTACAAATTGACCAGAAATGAATTTTGGTAGTGCAGTATTTTATTATGAGTATATGTCAGTCCATATGGGGGTAGATGGGGATAGTTCTGTTAGTTCAGAAAGTTCATATAAAGTATTCTTGGCCATGCAACCCCTTTTTTTTTTTCAAGATTTGTGGGCATGAGTAGTTGCAGCTGTTACCTGGAGAGCTGAATTTCACTTAAATTGATTTAAAGGCAAAGTTACTCATTTATATATGTTGAGAATTCTGCAATTATTGGATGTATCACCACTGGAAATGATGCCCTGATAAGTCTTTAGTACATTTCTCTGTCACACCCATCATTAAATTAAGTTTCGAGGTTTTCTTACTGTGAAGGTTTTGAAGGGATTTTACATTGCAACTTCAGGACAGGGAGAGTAAGATGCACAAGGTTGCAAAGCATTAACTTTCGGAACAAGCTGGATTCTGTGTGAATCTTCCAGCACAGGCCTACCAAAATTTTGCTCTTGCAATTTGTTTACCAAATCAATATTTGTACTGAATGATGTGTAAAAATGAGACTGTAATGTGACACCCTACTATCACCAAACATTGAAGCGCGGTGACTCGTGTGACTAATGGAAAGTGAAAGTAACTGTACTAGGAGAATGTTTTTGTTGTTTGAGTCTTCAGTTTTTTGACTGGTTTGATGCAGCTCTCTATGTCTCCCTGTCATGAGCTAAACGTTTCATCTCTACATAGCTACCACACCCTATGTCCGAGGCAATCTGTTTAACATATTCTAACCTTGGTCTACCCCTACAGTTCTTGTCCTTGACCCTTCCTTCCATAACTAAGCTTGCTATTCCTGGGTGTCTTAGTATGTGTCCTACCAACCTATTTCTTCTCTTCATTAGCAGTCGCCAGAAACATCTCTCCTCTCCCACTAGTCTTAATACCTCTTCGTTTGTAACCCTATCTACCCATCTGATCTTCATCATTCTCAATTCTCCTCTTTTCTGCTGCACCAATAGTTCAAGTTTTACTTCCATAGAGTGCCACGCTCCAGACAAAGGTCTTCAAAAATTACTTCTTAACACCTAAATCTATATTCGATGTCAACAGATTCCTTTTATGTAGAAATTCTTTCCTTGGCTGAGCTAACCTACTTTTTATATCCTCTTTGCTTCGTCCATCACTGGTTATTTTGCTTCCTAAGTAACAGAAGTCTCCTACTTTAGGTTTTCACCTGCCAATTTGATGTTCATAGAGAATTCTGATTTATTTTGGCTGCATTCCCAATATTTTTGTTTTACATTTATTAATTTTCATCATGAAATCTTTCCTCAAGACGGAGTCCATACCATTCAATAACTCGTTCAAATCCTCAGGCGCGTCGGCCAAGATGACTATGTCATCGGCAAATCTCAGAGTTGAAATTATTTCTCCTTGAATCTTCACTCCCACTTTAAATTTTTCTCCAATTTCCTTCATTGCTTGTTCAATGTAGAGATTGAAAAGTATGGGTGATAAGTTGCAGCCTTGCCTTACACCTTTCTGAATACCAGCTTCTCTCTCATGTCCTTTAGCTCGAATGACTGCTGTCTGGTTTCTGTATAGATTGTAAATTACCCTCCTATCCAGATCCACATCACCTTGGACTGTATGGCCTACCGGTACTGACTCGGGGCCAGGGTCGCCGAGAGAGAGAGGGGCAAGGGGGGCAAGTGCACAGGGGCCCGTTAGTGTGGTGCACCTATTAGTTTCAATTTATTGTAGCTACTTTTGTATTACATAAATTTAGTCTATAACTTAACAATATGTCCGAGGCTTTGCAGAATAGGATGTTTATTTATCTACAGCTCTGCAGAAGATATCTCATGTAACCATCTTTTAACTGTCAAGAGAAATGAGGCAGAAAAAAAACATACAGTACGGTATATGACAGCGCGAAAGTAGGCCTATAGGCAGAAACCATTACTACTTTGGCAAAAGAAGTTCCTCAATTTCAAAAAATGACAAAAAAAATAGTATATGCTCAGGCAAGGAAAGCATTTCTAAAAAAAAAAAAAAAAAAGAATCTGTTGACATCGAATATAGATTTAGGCATTAGGAAATCATTTTTGAAAGCCTTTGCCTGGAGCGTGGCACTCCATGGAAGTGAAACTTGGATTGTTGGTTCAGCAGAAAAGAGGAGAATTGAAGCGTTTGAAATGTGGTATTACTGGAGAATGATGAAGATCAGATGGGTAGATAGGGTTACAAACGAAGAGGTATTAAGACGAGTGGGAGAGGAGAGATAGGTTGGTAGGATACATACTAAGACACCCAGGAATAGCAAGCTTAGTTATGGAAGGAAGGGTCGAGGACAAGAACCAAGGTTAGAATATGTTAAACAGATTACCCCTGATGTAGGGTGTGGTAGCTATGTAGAAATGAAACTATTAGCTCAGGACAGGGAGGCATGGAGGGTTGCATCAAACCAGTCAAAAGACTGCAGACTCAAACAACAACATTCTACCCAAGAGGAGTATTACATTCTATATATGACTGTGAGTTAGGAGTTACCGTATAACTGTTTAGGAATAATCTAATACAATTTAGTGTTCAATCTGCAATCAAACTAATGCGGAGTTTTAAAATGCTCCTTTTTCATTATGTACTGGTAATTAAAGTGAAGTCTTACAGAATTGAAAAATATTTCCATATGCATGTTAACCGAATTAGAAATCCCTAATTGTTTTGTGCACTATTTCATCAAATATTAAAATGTTTTCTATGAAATAAGATTTGTATGTTTCTTTTTAAATATATATATTATGATTGTGCATCAGATGCTTTTCTCAAAATGACATGGTCTTTCCAGTATAGGTAGTACCGGGTAGTGGATAGTGATAATTAAAAGCCTTTCAAGAGGGGCCCGAGAAGAAAATTGCGTAGGGGCCCTTAAATCCACTCAGTGGCCCTGCCTACTGTACACAAGAGGCCACACCGTAGAATCTCAGCGTGTAGAACAGTCTTGCGGTAAAAACAATGCTCGTATCGGAGATCTGTCATATATTAACCTCCATCAAAATGTTCTCGAAAGAAAATCAAAATTTTGATTATATTCAAAACCAAAGCAAGGTTTATTGTTTTGGAGTGGAGTTTTTGACTCCCGTGGTGCACTGGCATGCTCGTGACGTGGTTACACATGTAGCGAGGCTTCTTGCATGGCCTTCTCAGTGTGTGCCAGCTATGTTTCTTGGTAGGTGTACCTTTGAATATAACAAGTTGCAAAGTTTCCGCCAATATCTCCTAAACTGTTAAAATGTGTGTTGATTAGGCGGAAACTTTGCATCTTGTTATATTCAATTCTAAACGTCAACACGGAACCTGGAATGGATTCTTCTTCGAATAGGTGTACCTTTACCAACTGAAGAGCCCCATTGGGGCGAAACGCTAGCAATTTGTTGAGTTATGCCAGACATTATTATCACTTTTTGTGTTAACCTCCATACCTATGCGTGGTATGATGTTTGGAATAGTGTTATACCGAATGTGGTTATTCCACACCACTTGTCTTTCAAGCACTTCTTTTGCGGCATAAATGCATTTTCTTAGTGGTTCAGAGTCTCTGTAAATTGAAAAGCCCTCCATCAACTCGATACACCACAGCCTCTTGGGGTACCTACTTGATCAAAATTCGTCTCAAGGTCAACAGAACAGATGTACAGTACAGGCCACAGATGTAGAAGAAAGGGAGGCCCTCTAGTATGTAAATACTCATGGTGCAGCTAGCGTACGTTACAAACCCACAGACATTTTATTAACTGAATTCTTTTCAACCACTCAGTCCCGGAGTACAAATACTAGGTAGACTAAGATGTTCTTAGAACATGTGCCATTGCCTACAGCATAAATTGCAAGAGCATTAAACTGAAGAGATACATGTTTCAACAACTCAACGTTCGATCCTTGAACTAAATAGTTTTGCTTTGGAGTTTCCCCCCTCATTACAAGGAAAGGACACATGCTTGGGGCCATCTTTTCTATCACTGTGTGCAAAATAATTACAATCACAAGCTACTGTAGGGTAGACCACAATAATACATACCTTCTGCTAACACGTACTAGAGATAAGAGGGTCTAATGATTGGTCTTATATTTTTTTTTTTTAATTAAAAATTATTGTTTTAAGGAGCCTTAATTACTTACTTAATATGGACAGAAATTGTTAGCCTTAAAGAGTTCGAAGTAGGCCTACAGTTATTTATCAGATCCCAATGCCATAGGTATCTCGTTGAACATCCAAAGGATGTAAAACATAGTGAGCCCCTCTAGAAATTAGAATTTCCTCCCCCTAGAGAAAATTTTGTAGAAGATACCCTTGCAAACTCATGCCAAGATAATGCTGGGACTATACAAGGTTGTACCAGTAATCTGGATTTAGTGGGTGTGGGGTAAATATGGGTTGCCCGGACTGCATTTACAATTAATAAAAAGATTTAGATTGATCAAAATCACTTACTTAATATGGACAGAAGTTAATGTTACATTCTTCTTCCAAAAATAGAGGCTTTTATTGCTAACTAGCAGTAGTGCCCGGCTTCGCCTGGTGGATTTATTTGTTTTATGGATGATTATGAATACTATTACAGAACTGGTACATGATAGTTAAACTAAGAGAATAAAATTAAAAATATAACTTTTTGTGGTGGTGATAGTGGTGGTAGTGGGGTTGATAAGTAGTACAGTATAATGGACATAACATTGAGGTCATATTCCGGTAATGATAATAATGGATAGGGAAACTGCTATTTACTAACTACGGTACTGATACATGTAATTTAGAAACGAATTGAAAAATATGATTACAAAGAGGAGTAAGTGAAATAAAAGACACTGCCTAGGGCCTACATCTCATTGGCCGTTAGAAAAGTAGAGATCAATAGCGTTGTTTTTTGTAGCATAGCGCCATAGAAAAAAAATCGGAGCACTTGGGAAAACTTCGGCTGTCCCGAGCTCCTGTGGTCGCAATAGTGTCATTTATTGCCACATACTGCTCAAGGATAAGGATCGGAATAAATGAAAGTAAATTTGAAAGCACCAAACCTTATTGCAGCTGATAACCTCAATGTACTGCACCAACACCATCGCACTTATACAGACCCATAATATTTTCATGATGATAACTGTTTTTGCACTAATTACTCCCTGTGACTCCAATTTATAAGCAGTGCATGATGTAACTATTTTCGCAATTCTGCACCAGAAAACTGGTAGGGGCAACATGATGCAGCCCGCATTGCCAGCCAACAATAGACTTCTTAAAATATTCTTACAGTTACACTACTACGGATATGAATGGTTCTAGGGCCTTAAAATGTGGTTTTCAAGTTCATTTTGCCTGTTATTCTAAATGTAGGGAATGGAGAGGGTTGTCCAAAATATCAAATGGGTAGTGTTACCAGCATGGTTTCAGAGGGTAAGTACAGTATATAAAATTTCGTGCAATTAGGTGAAAAGATGTAGATTTGTGCTAAAGAGCCTTAATGCAGGGATTGGAGTGGTCTCTCCGAAATTTAAAGTGGACAGTGTTACCCGCAGGGTTCCAAAGGGTAAGTATACACATTTGGTTCAGATCGGTGAAACGGTGTAGATTTGTATAAATAACAGACAGACGAACCAACATTGAGCTTTATATATGACAGGTGTGTGTGTAAAGTGCGTTGTCAAGAAATGGTGTGAACTGAGTTAATACTGGCATCGAAGAGAGGAGGGTGACCTGCTTGCATATATACAGGGTTATTCACCCAAGATGTTACCCGCCAATATCTTCTAAACCGTTAAAGATATCAATATTCTGTTTTCACTTTTGGAAATTGTGCTAAGGGGCTCATACATTAACTTATACTGTTTTTTCCTATCTTTGTGTGAGATAATGGTACCAACTTCGTTTTTCTTAATGGAACTATACTAATTTTTTCATACAGGGTAAATGATTCCACTCAGACATATTTAACGGTGTTATTATTTCCCAAGTCGGACGAGTACTTTTTGAGAAATCGAGGGTTTGAAAATTGTGTTAGGCCCCGCCTTCTTTCGGTGACGCGTTGTGTGAGAGCGAATGGCTGGTACACAGCTTGTCGGTGCACTCAAATAGCGTCACAGGTGTAGTCTGTTTCAAAACAAAATGAATATCCTGTAATCAGAATCATAGTCGTTATTATCGGAGTTTGGTATTTTGGGAAATGTAAATAAGTGATGAAAAGAAATAGAAAAATGAAGTTTCATTATTTGTTGTCAAATAAATTTTTCCGTCACTTGATGTTTGGAATAATGGGACGATTTAACAGATGGTAGCATACATTGCTTTTAATTTCCTATAACATGTAGAATAAATAGGGTTATTCACCTAAGATGTTACACGGAAATAACGTCTAAACCATTAAAGATATCGGTATTCTGATTTCGTATGCGTAAATGATACCCAGGGGATGGAAAATAATGTGCTAGTGTATTTGTTCTAATGGGGTAAGTAATAACCGAGATATTGATACTATCTCCATATTTTGAATGGAACGGCACGAATTCATACGGCTGGTCTGAAAGTTCAACTGCGTACAAGTTTAAGTATGGTATGTAAGTATTTTACAAAATCGGACAGTTACTTTTTGAGATATCAATAACAACAACATACGCTGTTGTGCATGCCGCATCAGACAGCGTGCAGTCGGGCAAACAGGTTCGTGGGTGTGATTCCAGCCACAGAACGGATACCAGGCATGTACTGTAAACTATCGTACACATAATGTGATGTACCGTAACATACCCTGGGTGTGCAACGTTATTGTATGACAGGCGAACTCACCACACACACCCAAGCAAGTGGGCTACCTGACCACGCTATCAAAGCAACGGAAATGAAATACTGTAACAGCAAACTGTCACTCTTCTCCGTACCCCGTCGACTTTCTTAATCACGTGTAGCGGCTTGGATTCTTAGCTGTCACTGAGGTGGTCCAAGCTCAATTTCCGGCTCTGATAAGCAATTTAATTCTGGTCGGAGGGCTGGAACGGGGTACATTCCACCTCGTTAGGGAAACTAAGAAGAGTTGGGTTCGATACCCATCTCAGCTCGGCTATCCTGGAAGTTTTTTTTGTCGTGTGGCCTCCTGAGAGGCCGAGTGCAGGTCTTTCTAGTCGACGCCCGTGGGCGACCTGCGCGTCGGGTTGAGAGATGGAATGGATGAAGATGAATGAATTTGGACAAGGATGTGGAAGGAAGCGGCCGTGGCCTATCAGAAGTTACCGTCCCAGCATTTGCCTGGTGTTGAAAATGGGGAAACCACGAAAAACCATTTCGAGGACGGCCGACGGTGGGGCTCGAACCCACGCGTCTACAGAGTCAGCAGAGAGCTTGGTTCCATGACCTAACGCTGCACTTTAGTCAGCGTTGCCACTGCTGTCGGTATCCTGGAAGTGTTCCATGGTTTCCCACTGCTACTCCAGGCAAATGTCGGGAGGGTTCCTTACTGACGACAACGGCCGCCTACGTCCCAATTCCTCACCTAAATTAGGAATACAGTACACTACTACAGACACCACAATAACACAGGTTATCAGACACTTTCTAACATAAATACAGTACACACACACCCAAGTCACGTACGTCTGGAGAGGTCGCCTCCGTGGTGTAGTAGTCAGCGTGCTTAGTTGCCACCCCGGAGGTCCGAGGTTTGATTCCCGGCTCTGCCATGATCAAGCGGTCAAGCTGTTGGCCTCTCACCAAGGTGGTCTGAGTTTCGAAGTGAAATGCCATGTCCTGTGGTTCGGATTCCATGTAAAAAGGAGGACCCGTGGCTCATAATCACAAGATTCACGGTCACGTAAAACTACAATCTTCCTTCCTTCCTTTAATGGTTTAGATGTTATTTCCGTGTAACATCTTAGGTGAATAACCCTATTTATTCTACATGTTATGCCACCATCTGTTAAATCGTCCCATTATTCCAAACATCAAGTGAGGGAAGAATTTATTAGACAAAAAATAATGAAACTTATTTTTCAATTTCTTTTCATTACTTATTTACATTTCCCAAAATACCAAACTCCGACAATAACGACTACGATTTTGATTACAGGATATACATTTTGTTTTGAAACAGACTACACCTGTGACGCTATTTGAGTGCACCAACAAGCTATGTACCAGCCATTCGGTCTCACACAACGCGTCACCGAAAGAAGGCGGGGCCTAGCACAATTTTTAAACCCTCGATTTCTCAAGAAGTACTCGTCCGATTTGGGAAATAATAACACCGTTGAATATGTCTCAGTGAAATCATTTACCCTGTATGAAAAAATTAGTATAGTTCCATTAAGAAAAACGAGGTAGGTACCAATATTTCAGCTATTCACAAAGATAGGAAAAAACAGTATAAGTTAATGTATGAGCCCCTTAGCACCATTTCCAAAAGTGAAAACAGAATATTGAAATCTTTAACGGTTTAGAAGATATTGGCGGGTAACATCTTAGGTGAATATCCCTGTATAGTGCGTTGTGTCATATTGTGGACGGTAATGAAGTTATTGAGTTGTGTATTACGTGTTATGTTGACTTCGGCCAGACTTGGGGTGTGCAAAGTGCGTTATGTCCTTTCCATCATGACTTACCACACTGAGAACTATTCAACACTTCATTCTGTGCGTGCAAAGAGCGTTATGTCAGTTTGGTAGTGACTAAGAGCATTACTCATTCGCACTCCTCGTGAAGTTGCCCAACAATATAATTAATGAATTCTTACACTAAGCATCACTCATTATCTCTGTGTGATTATTAAACTAAATTCCCGTCAACTGGAAGGTTATGTAGTCCATTGTCAACATTGAACTCTAGATACTACTGGAATGCCGACTGTATGGGAGAAAAGTGCGGTTTATGGTGCGACTAGTCACGCCTGGTAGTGCACGTCAAGGAGACGAGTGTGACGTATACGTATGGCGAGATACAAGTAAAAGTGGTACTTCGTCAACTCCATGGCCGTGCATGGCTATCATCATAGAGTTTGCAAGCTCAACTCCTTTCATGAGAACCACGACATATCAGCTGACTTGCAACCTAGAGTTCAATGGTATGACGGTTTTTGATGCGACTAGTTACGCCTGGTAGTGCACGTCAAGGAGGCGATGACCAGGAAGCAGTTTTCAGCGAGGGTTACCATGGGAGGAGTTGTTCCAGTAGTATCTATAGTTCAATGATTGTCAATCGTCATTTCCCAGCTGTTCTGCTTGTTGGCTAGTGACATGCCTTGTTGCGGTACCTATTGCTTTTCTGACAGCAGATATTCACAGTGTGCAATGAGCTTAGTTAAAAGCATTATGTCTTCCAGAGTGGACCAGATTTTTTGATTAGCTTTAATAAGCATTGATCATAAGTTCTTAGTCCTTGGTCATGCCAGCCAACAAGAAACTTATTTAAATACTCTTGCATTACACTACTTCCGACACAATTGGTTATATGGCTTCAAAACGTGGTTTTCAGGTCCATTTGTCTGTTATTTATACAAATTTGCACCATTTCATCAAACTAAAGTTTACGTCCCGAGTTTTGTTTCTTGCTTTGCAAGGCTTAAAATGAGCCTTGATTGGTCCTTCTACTACAAATTCGATCCTTCGTCTATGTGCCAAATGGCCTAAATCTAGAAAATGGATAGGGATGTCTGAATTTCAGGTATACAGTGTTATCTGCTAGGTTTCGAAAGGTAAGTATTTAAAATTTGGTTCAGTTCGGTGAAACAGTATAGACTAGTGCCAAAGGACCTAAATGCAGTTAATGGAGAGGGCTGTCTGAAATTTCAAGTGGACAGTGGTACTCGTCGGCTTTCAAAGGGTAAGTACATGAAATTTGATTCTGATGGGTGAAACAGTGTAGATTTGTGCCAAAGGGCCTAAATGCAAGGAATGGAGAGATCTATCCGAAATTTCAAGTAGACAGTGTTACTTGTAGCATGACGAATAGAAATAAACAGTGTCATCACTCCGCTCCTTAAGCATTGTAGTTAATGGTCCAGCCAGTGTGTAGCGCGGAAGTCGCGCCGAACCATAAGCACGTGTGATAAGTAGCCCTGTAATATCCTATGTGCGAGAAGTCATATTATGCGAGGGATTTTGTTTCTTTGTAATAGTTTACGAATGTCTGTGCAGTGGTTTGTGTGTGCAAACAACTACATTTTCTGCTGTTTCGGGAAAAATATCGTACTGTTTCGTTCCTGGATGTAAGTCGGGTTACGGAAGAAAATCTGATAGACATTTTTCACACCGCCAAAAGAAACAAATCTGTTTGCGAAATGGGCGAGAGTTATTACGCTTAAAGATAAGCAATCGTCGATCAAAAGTAGAATCTGATACGTGTGTTTTTCGGAAGATTTGATTATTATAAAGGCGGACTGTTTCGTAGTGAACTGTGAGAACGTGGAACTTCCTCGCGTGAAGTGGTAATTAAACCTCGCGTGAAGTGGTAATTAAAACCAGGATCAGTACCTCACATTTTTCAAAATTTACGGAAATATCTATCCACTGAGGTAAAATCACGAAAGGCGCCCAGTAGGATACGGAATGAAGGCAGCCTTCCATGGTTACTTGTTCTTCCTCGTGCCATCCTTACCTGAAACGAAAAGATATATAATGCGTCTTAATAATAATAGGTCTAAAATAATAATAGTTGTTGATTTGTTAGGAACTGTGTGACATTGTAGTCACGTAGCCCCGTGTGCTTGGGTGTGTGTAGAATTTGTCTGATGACCTGTGTCATTGTGATGTCTTTAGTAGTGTGTGTATTTGGAATTGAGGTAGGATTTGGGTATGAAGCGGCCGTGGCCCTCAGTTAGGTGCCATCCTGGTATTTGCCTGGAGTAGAAGTCGGAAACCACGGAAAACCACTTCCAGGATAGCTGAGGTAGGAATCGAACGCGCCTCGTATCAGTTTTGCCGCACGAGGCTGAGTGAACACCGTTCCAGCCCTCAAACAAGAATTAAATTTCTTGGCAGAGCTGGGAATCGAACCCGGGCCTCCACGTTGATAGCCAAGAATGAGACAGACATGTAATAATTATAATGGCCAACCTGCCAATATAATAAACGGGCATTCAATTGTTCGCTTCCGTTACCGTCCTCCTGATCAATATCAAATTCAGTATCCGAGTCTTCGGATCTTGTTTCAACTTTGTCTTCAGTATCAGAGCACAAATTCCTTTGAAATTACTGAATCATCAACTAGGAATTCGTTATCTTTCAGCAGAAGGCGACACACTTCATCTACATCCTTACGTTTTCGTAAGACATAATCTCTTTACTGGTATCCCACTAAGGCAACGCACCAAGCCAAATAATCGGTATAACAGCACACCTGCAACTCACTGACAGAATGTTACATGATTGGGTGTGCTGGTGCTATCAATCCCACGCTGACAAACTGTTATTTTTTTAAATACACGTGTAGAGTTATTTTTAGTTTCGTCATTTCACAACTCCAGGAAAGTGCTTACCATGGTATGGTATGGATGTCCCGAGACGATATGATCACAACTTGAACTGTTGGCTTGATATTAAAACTAAAACAAACCCTGGAGCTGTCCGACCAATGCGCGCGATTAACGGAGGGTTTTAAAAGATGGGGACTGAGAATATTAATAATAACGTTTTGACAGTGGTAATATTCATAAGTTGTTGTAATCAGCGTAACCGCAGCCTTCGTAAAGAGGTTTACAGCGTCTTCGGTGGCGTAGTCGGTAGCATGCTGAGCTTCTATGCCCAAGATCGCGGGTTCAAATCCGGCCGAAGTCGTCGGATTTTTAAGAGCGTTAAAATCCCTCAGTATGCCTTCCTTCGGAGGGGAAGTAAAGCCGGCGCTCCCATGTCATAGATTTATGGCATGTTAAAGAACCTTCCACTAATTACACCTGTGTGAAGCTTAATTGTATAGGTTAAGAATGTAAACAACGCTCTTAGGTTCCTACGTTCGTTGCCAGGAGCCGACTGCGGTGGCGTCTGGTAGCTA
Organism: Meconema thalassinum; assembly: GCA_946902985.2. Lineage (NCBI taxonomy): Eukaryota > Metazoa > Arthropoda > Insecta > Orthoptera > Tettigoniidae > Meconema > Meconema thalassinum. The sequence goes on along the minus strand of OX336390.1, from coordinate 266,486,977 downwards.
AGTTCTGAACTAGTAGTCGTTGACGGTGGTGTTTGACGGCAAAAGTAGGAACTATTTGAAAAATTCTAAAGTCTGCAGTCCTTACTTGAATTTAAAAAAACAACAGATAAAACACACTAATACAATCATCACAATTAACCTCAGTTATCAGACAGATTCTACACACACCCAAAGTACACGGGGCTACATGACCGCGTTGTCACAGCTCCTAAACTTAAGAACCAACCAACCAAAGAGGTTTACGTAGCCCAGCGCGTATCCCATTTTTGAACAGCTGACTGCGGCTGACTGTGTAGCGTTGGGGGTCTGCGCCGCTAGCGCTAGCCAACAGCGGGGCGCGCTTGAACTCGGTCAGTGATAACACTATGTATTCTATTCGTCATGCTTGTAGGGTTCCAAAGGGAAAGTACGTAAAATGTGGTCAAGATTGGTGAAACAGTGTAGATTTGTGCCAAAGGGCCTAAATGCAGGGAATGGAGAGGTCAGTTTGAAATTTCAAGTGGACAGTTTTACCCGCGGGATTCCAAAGGATAACTAGGTAAAATCTGGTTCAGATCAGTGAAACGGTGTAGATTTGAATAAATAACAGACAGACAAACCATTATTGAGCTTTATATTAGCCCATATAGGCGAGATGTGGGTGTGCAAAGTGTGTTAAGTCATAATTTATGAGACACCTCGTGTTGTTTGTCTCCGTAACTACGTGAATTTACATCGAATTTATTATCACTAGTTACCCCATTGTTGTGAACAGTATTACGCTCCTGAAGACATTCAAATTACTTATACACTGAAGAAAATGGTAATTGGAACACCCAGAAGGAGTGATGCTACATTGCTGCAATTGAACATGCAGGACGAGTGTTCGGCTGTGTTTCGATGATTACACTTTCAGGTCCCTCTGACCGCAAGTTAGGACAACAATCAATACAGGATGTGCCCGAGCTGCAATACATTGATGAATTCGTCGAGGCATGGAGTCAATAAGGCCCTGGATCGCTTCCTGAGGAATTGTGGCCCATGCTTACTGCACTGCACGGGTCAGTTGTTCCAGAGTTGTGGGTGGCTGAGGACGGTTGGCCAGTTGTCGACCCATCATGTCCCACACATGCTCAATAGGACTGAGGTCCGGGGATCTGGCGAGCCATTCTAATGTAGTGATGTGGTGGAGAGCTTCTCTGGAGATGCGTTTAGTGTGAACCCGGGCATTGTCCTGCTGAAACATCCCATTAGCAATGTTCGCCATCATAGGGACAACCACTGGATTGAGTACCCTATTAACGTACTGTCGAGCAGTCATAGTGCCCTCAACAAGCACTAATTGTGATTTCACATTAAAGCCAATAGCTCCCCAGACCATAATGCTTGGTGTTGGCCCTGTGTGCCTCTCAACAATAAGGTCTGGGTGGCCCCTCTCCCTGGTACGTCGGCGCACCCGATTCCGGCGATCACTGTGGGCAAGACAGAAGCGCGATTCATCACTAAAGACGACCCTATGCCATTCGTCGACTCACGTCGATCGTTCTCGACACCAGGCCAGCCTTACACGTCGCTGTTGTGGGGTCAATGGAACACCTTCTGCAGGGACATGGGATCGTAAGCCAGCTGCACGCAGGCGATTACCAACTGTTTGTTGTTTAACGTGGAGTGCCACCGCTGCTCGAATTTGCGTTGCTGTTGCATGGGGTTCCGTCCGGGCCATCCGAATGATGCGGCGATCCTCTCTCACAGTTGTCTGTCACGCTGGGCCTGTGCCAGGTCTACGAGTGTGGGTACCTTCATTTGACCACTGCTGCCATACACGTTGTACCGTAGATGCCTGTCGGCCAACACGTACACCTACAGTCCTTAGCAATAATCCAGCCTCACACAGCCCAATTATCGGAGCCCTCTCAAACGGCGACAGTTGTTGATAGCGTGCTCTTCTCTGTCGTCGAGGCATGTTTGACGGGGAACTCTTCACTGCACAGACTGCAAGTTGACTACGCTACACCCGAGTCCGTATACTGGAGTTGATTCCTCCGCGACCAATCACGTGGGGAGACCTGTAGCAACAATCCAATGGGTCTGAAACTTTGATCGTTTACATACCTACATGGCATCATTCCATATCTTGAAAATCAACACAAACGACCAATGCCTTCATGGTGTTGCAATTTCCATTTTCTTCAGTGTATTCCACAACTCGATTTAGGGTTTCGAATTGAACTATAAAACTTGATTTTCTCAAAACTAGTAAATTGTGACATAACGCACTTTACACAGCCACCCGTCATATATAGAGATGAAGGCATAGCAGGCAGGTCCAGAACTTGCTATGGCATGCAGAGCAGGGATGGTGCCACCTGGCTGCATCCCAAAAACTATCAATGGTGGGCATGCGAGACCTCGTAATCCTCAATCCTGTGCCTTTCCATTCTCTTCTTTATAGACCACCTTGTGGCACAGTAGCTAGTATTGTTGGCTACCACCCCCGAGGTCCTGTTTTTGATTCCCGGCCCTGCTGAGACATTCAATTCTGATGTGAGGGGCGGAATGAGGTACTCTCAGACTCATGAGGTAGAACTGAGAAGAGGTGGCTTCAATTTCTATCTCAGCTCTCCTGGAAATGGTTCTCCGTGCGTTCCCACTTCTACGCTATGGACATAACCATCTCCTTTCCAATCCTAGTCTCGGATACAAATAGGCTACACTTAGTGTAGTGGTGTTTTAAGGGGTGAAACAGCAAGGGGAACACATGTATGCACACGCACATACACCCCCTACTCCCCCCAAGTACACTACACAATGTCGTAAATCCCCTAATATCAATCCACATCTCTTCCCTGTAGCAGTCATGAAACCAGATATTAATCTAAGAATTGTACTCCCAACAACAAATAGACAGCACCGATGAACAAACCTTTCTTGGTATGACAATGGAAACAGATCATAGTTGGAAAAAACACATAATTAAACTACAATCTAAATTAAACAGTGCAATATTCGTATTAAATCAGCTAAGACAGGATATCCTGTTATTATGCTCTGTTTCACTCTCACCTGGTTTATGGTATAAATCTAGCATAGCCTAGGCTATATGGCAGTGTAACAAAGGACGTTTTAAGCAATATTTTTATCCTGCAGAAGAGAGCAATCCGTGTTATGTTTGGTTTACACCCTCTAACATCTTGTAGGGACTATTTAAAGAAATTCAGAATAATGACATATCCATCATTGTACTTACTCAATTGTTCTATGTATATTAAGAGACAAAATTCTAACTGGAAATGCAAATATTGTAAAAAATTCTGATCTGCATTCATACAACACTAGAAACAAAATGAATGTTCACTGTCAATATTATAGTGCTCGTATACTGCCTCCAAATATATTTTTAACTTGTTGCCCTTAACTCTAAGAAATGTTAGAACCATTTCCACATTTAAATGAAAATTTAAACAAGTAGTTCCGTGAAGAAATATATAGCCTATTTTCATATATCCTACTTCTGTCAACTGCTTCTATCAACATACAAAATTTCAGTTTGATTGCTGTAATAGATTCGTAGATATTGAGAACCGTCTAAATATTTTGAATGGTCCCATGTTGGATTTTTATATATGTAGGCCATAGAGTTATGTACAGTTACACGAGGATTATTGTGTAGGTGTATTATTCGAACTTCAATCGCATGTCTAGGACACAAGTATTAAAAACGAGATTTTAACATTTTGCACAGCCACCATCTTGTGGTTATGAAAACAATTGAAATAAATTAGATGCTAGTGGATTAAAATTTGTGTAAGCATTTACCATACCGAGTTTCACTGTGCTCGGGTGGTTAAATCGTGAGAAACGTCCATTTAAATATTTAAATTTCGTGTTGCCGCCATGTTGGATTTGTGCTCACCTAGTTATTGAAAGTTCCATAGGTGAACTTACGTTTATCGCCTCTATCAACATACAAAATTTCAGTTTATTTGCTGTCGTAGATTAATAGATATTGAGAACCGTCTAAATATTTTGGATGGTCGCCATGTTGGATTTTAATATATGCAGGCCATAGAGATATGTGCTATTAGATGAGGATTATTACGTAGGTTCATTATTCAAACGTTGGCTTCGATTGCATGATTAAGACACAAGAAATAGAAACTCAATTTTAAAATTTCGCACAACCACCATCTTGAGGTTATGTAAACAATTGAACTCTATTAGATGTCAGTGCATTACAATGTGTATAAACATTTGGTGTACCAAGTTTCATCGCTCCAGCCATTTAGATTTTATTAAGAGGACACGCACACACAGACGCATACACACACACGGACAAAAGGTGATCTCATAAGCCTATTTTTCCATAAATGAAAATAGGCTCAACATGGCTCACAGACAAGGCAATGTATTACGTAGAAGAATTCGAGACAATGTGTACAGAGATATGAGTGTTTTATTGTATATTGATCATTGTGTGTACCTGTAGGCTACCCCTGTAATTATGTAATTTATTATTTGACGACTCCCATATATACACACATCAAAAAAAGTTTTGCATCACCTCAGTTCCCAGATCTCCGGCATATAGACGTTGACTGTGTATATTGTATCCAAGATACAGTCCCTTTGACTGTTCATAGATGTCACTAAAACTGCTCAAAGATGTAAACAACCATGCATGAGCAGGGCCTATTAGACGGAGGGGGTACGACAGCCGATCAGTTCCAGTCATTCCACCAGGACGAAGGTACGCTGCTCATGTTGTCTGTAGTTCTACCATGCCTAGAAGGTCAATACCGCAGTTCGATCGCGTCCGCATTGTTACTTTGTGTCAAGAAGGGCTCTCAACAAGGGAAGTTTCCAGGCGTCTCAGAGTGAACCAAAGCGATGTTGTTCGGACATGGAGGAGGTACAGAGATACAGGAACTGTCGATGACAGGCCTCGCTCAGGCCGCCCAAGGGCTACTACTGTAGTGGATGACCGCTACTTACGGATTGCCGCTCGGAGGAACCCTGACAGCAATGCCACCATGTTGAATAATGCGTTTCGTTCAGCCACAGGACGTCGTGTTTCAACTCAAACTGTGCGCAATAGGCTGCATGATGCGCAACTTCACTCCCGACGTCCATGGCGAGGTCCAGCTTTGCAACCCCGACACCATGCAGCGCGGTACAGATGGGCCCAACAACATGCTGAATGGACCCCACGGAATTGGCATCACGTTCTCTTCACCGATGAGTGTCGCATATGCCTTCAACCAGACAATCGTCGGAGACGTGTTTGGAGGCACCCTGGTCAGGCTGAACGTCTTAGACACACTGTCCAGCGAGTGCAGCAAGGTGGTGGTTCCCTGATGTTTTGGGGTGGCATTATGTGGGGCCGACGTACGCCACTGGTGGTCATGGAAGGCTCCGAAACGGCTTTACGATACCTGAATGACATCCTCCGACCCATAGTGCAACCATATCGGCAGAATATTGGAGAGGCATTTGTCTTCATGGACGACAATTCTCGACCTCATCGTGCACATCTTGTGAATGCGTTCCTTCAAGATAACGACATCGCTCGACTACAGTGGCCATCATGTTCGCCAGACATGAACCCTATCGAACATGCCTGGGATATGTTGAAAAGGGCTGTTTATGGACGTCTTGACCCACCAACCACTCTGAGAGATTTACGCCGAATTGTCGTTGAGGAGTGGGACAATTTGGACCAACAGTGTCTTGATGAACTTGTGGATAGTATGCCACGGCGAATACAGGCATGCATCAATGCAAGAGGACGTGCTACTGGGTATTAGAGGTAGTGGTGTGTACTGCAATCTGGACCACAAATGCTGAAAGTCTAGCTGTATGATGGTACAACATGCAATGTGTGGGTCTCATGAGCAATAAAACGAGCTGAAATGTTGTTTGTGTTGATCTCTATTCCCTTTGTATTTAACGGTTCCGGAACTCTTGGAACCGAGGTGATGCAAAACTTTTTTTGATGTGTGTATATTAACATATTACCATGGAGAAATAAAGAAATGAATGAATGAACATCTAGATGCACATGGGTATATATTCCCACTGAATGTTGTATTTAGAGTTTAGCTTTTTATGGCCAAGTGCAGAGGACAAAGGACCTTAAATATAAGGTTCGACTCGAGTTTATATCCATAGAAAGCTTGCAGACCATTTTGCAGTGTTGCCACCTTATTAACAACTGAAGGGTAACTTGCAGACAAACAACACAAATATTTGTAGACAAACCCTGCTCATTAGTATTTAATTTTTAGTTTGAAGGATTATCGCTTCACAGTGGATTAGTTGGTGGAGGGCGACTATTTGTGGGTGGCATTGTGATTTTTTGATCTTTAACCTTGTAGATATTAAAATAAATATCTCTTTTTCAGGGGCTTAATGCTCAAGTATTTCACAGGAGTACTAACTACCTTAGTGGGTTAGGGTTTGTGATTAGCATTGCCAGATTTTATTACTGTTTTGTAGACCAATTTTGTCTAGTATATTTGTATGCATTGAATGTGCTTGATCTGATGATGTTCGCTTGACGAGCGAAACATGTCATGATTTTAATATCCCCCTTGTATTCTGTGCAGATAGATCATCGATTTTTGAAAGTGGTATCACATATATTTGGGCATATACAGGGTGTCTCTTATTAACGTTTAAAACTCTCTATAGCGTTTTAGATTGCATTGAGACAAGTAATTTGATACAGGACACTTAGGGTCACAAGTGTCCAGAAATACCTTAAAAGTGAACCACAACTGTTAAACATATGACGTCATCAGGTGACGGCTCAGCTCGAGCGATCAGGCCCGTGCTCTCTTATGCACACAAAAGCAAACAATGAATATCACTCTGGTTCCGTGTCTTAATTTCAACAAACAATCTGCTTCCACTTGAAAGGAGAAGAGAGAGAACAAAGAAAGCTGATGGATAGGCCCCGGATTTGAACCTCAAACCCCACGCGCCCAAGTCGCACACGCAGACTCGGAGCCAGAGTGATATGACATTCAACGTCTGCTTGGATGCTTTTGTGTGCATAAGAGAGCACGGGCCTGACCGCTCGAGCATAGCCGTCACCTGATGACGTCATAGGTTGAACAGTTGTGGTTCACTTTTAAGGTGTTTCCGGACACTTGCGACCCTAAGTGTCCTATTTCAAATTACTTGTCTCAATGCCATCTACGTCACTATAGAGAGTTTTAAACGTCAATAAGAGACACCCTGTATTTATGTTGACTGTCTGAACGTTGTCATTCAACAATTACAGTATATACCAGACATAAGGAAGATAATGGAAAGTAATACCATAGTGGCTTACAAGGTCTTACATTCTCACCATCGATATACAAAATATCAATCAACAAACAGGAAAAGGAGGGTGGAAGCACGGGATGAACGCAATGACAGGCAGGTGCAGGCGGATTTATTGATTGATTGTTTAAAGGATTACAGAGGCTAAAAAGTTCCATTGGATGTATATAATCCGCTCTCATCATAAAAGGGATATAAGGGAAAACATACACACATCAAAAAAAGTTTTGCATCACCTCGGTTCCAAGAGTTCCGGAACCGTTAAATACAAAGGGAATAGAGATCAACACAAACAACATTTCAGCTCGTTTTATTGCTCATGAGACCCACACATTGCATGTTGTACCATCATACAGCTAGACTTTCAGCATTTGTGGTCCAGATTGCAGTACACACCACTACCTCTAATACCCAGTAGCACGTCCTCTTGCATTGATGCATGCCTGTATTCGCCGTGGCATACTATCCACAAGTTCATCAAGACACTGTTGGTCCAAATTGTCCCACTCCTCAACGACAATTCGGCGTAAATCTCTCAGAGTGGTTGGTGGGTCAAGACGTCCATAAACAGCCCTTTTCAACATATCCCAGGCATGTTCGATAGGGTTCATGTCTGGCGAACATGATGGCCACTGTAGTCGAGCGATGTCGTTATCTTGAAGGAACGCATTCACAAGATGTGCACGATGAGGTCGAGAATTGTCGTCCATGAAGACAAATGCCTCTCCAATATTCTGCCGATATGGTTGCACTATGGGTCGGAGGATGTCATTCAGGTATCGTAAAGCCGTTTCGGAGCCTTCCATGACCACCAGTGGCGTACGTCGGCCCCACATAATGCCACCCCAAAACATCAGGGAACCACCACCTTGCTGCACTCGCTGGACAGTGTGTCTAAGACGTTCAGCCTGACCAGGGTGCCTCCAAACACGTCTCCGACGATTGTCTGGTTGAAGGCATATGCGACACTCATCGGTGAAGAGAACGTGATGCCAATTCCGTGGGGTCCATTCAGCATGTTGTTGGGCCCATCTGTACCGCGCTGCATGGTGTCGGGGTTGCAAAGCTGGACCTCGCCATGGACGTCGGGAGTGAAGTTGCGCATCATGCAGCCTATTGCGCACAGTTTGAGTTGAAACACGACGTCCTGTGGCTGAACGAAACGCATTATTCAACATGGTGGCATTGCTGTCAGGGTTCCTCCGAGCGGCAATCCGTAAGTAGCGGTCATCCACTACAGTAGTAGCCCTTGGGCGGCCTGAGCGAGGCCTGTCATCGACAGTTCCTGTATCTCTGTACCTCCTCCATGTCCGAACAACATCGCTTTGGTTCACTCTGAGACGCCTGGAAACTTCCCTTGTTGAGAGCCCTTCTTGACACAAAGTAACAATGCGGACGCGATCGAACTGCGGTATTGACCTTCTAGGCATGGTAGAACTACAGACAACATGAGCAGCGTACCTTCGTCCTGGTGGAATGACTGGAACTGATCGGCTGTCGTACCCCCTCCGTCTAATAGGCCCTGCTCATGCATGGTTGTTTACATCTTTGAGCAGTTTTAGTGACATCTATGAACAGTCAAAGGGACTGTATCTTGGATACAATATACACAGTCAACGTCTATATGCCGGAGATCTGGGAACCGAGGTGATGCAAAACTTTTTTTGATGTGTGTATAAAATGGTCAGGGATAATCTCCATAGCTGGATACAGGTAGGCAATCATGTCATCAATCCAATCAACAGCTCTTCAATGCTATAGCTAAAACCCTGCGTGGATGCACATATCCACAAAATCTTTCGTCATGGAATACAGTTTGCATGGCTGTGCAGATAGCGGATAATCTGTGGATAATGCTTGGAGTAAATTTGCGGATAGTTTCTAGAATACAATCCGGACTTGTTGAATATCATTACTAGGACCCGCATGTTTATGACATATATTTTTTCCGTTATGCTTTTTCCATGACAAATGTAAGATGATGATTTAAGCTAATCTCATTCAAATTACCAGTATGTCATTAAGCATAATTAACACTCCGAACTGAAAAGGGCTGCAATTCTGGCTGTATTACATTCATTTTAAACATAGCACATGACATACACAGCCTAAGGGAGTGACTTTCTCCTCAAATGTCTAAATGTGTTACTTTATCTAATAAATTAATAAAAGTAGTATTATAATATCAGCGGATCCGGATAACAAACGTGCGGATGCCGATAACAGTTGTGCGGATGCGGAGCGGGTGCAGATAATGCAGCCCCCCGACGAGCTTGATTTGACCTCCCAGTATCATCAGGAGGTAGGGCAGGCAGGAACCAGTTCTTCCGTCACACAAAACTGTGTGTAGAAGAGGGAGGGCATGACAGAAGATCACGTTGAAGAATGCTCTCCACGAGCTAGGCTACATCCCTTGTGGCTATCGCACTCAGATAAAGTGTTGAATGAAGACTTGTTTTGACCTGCTTGATTTTCCTGATACATTTGAAGCATCTTGTTTAAAAAAAAAAACTCTTCTAATTACTTTTCTTAAATCTTTATTTTCTATAATATAGCTATAAACATAATTACATTGCATACATTAATATACACATGAGGATATAACTAAACTTCACGATACAGAACCAGCTGATCTCATAATTCTCAATATCTTTAGTGAAATTATGCAGACAATGGTCAAATATATACAAAGGCAGAAAGTAATTTTGATATGATTATTATCTCTTGAATCATTTATAATATGATCTATTTTGAAGTCTATCTTCAATAAAATGATAGATTTAATGTCTAATTGAAATAGTAACTTTATGTACAAATAAGGATATGGTACCATATTTGAGAATAATTGCTGAAGCATGATAATATATTTTTGACCTTGTATTCTTGTATTTTGTTTTTTCCATTTACAAAGTAAGAAAACTTGATTTTCTTTTTACTGCACCAACTTGAGTAGCTCACAGCAGTATAGGCCTACTGATACAATGCAGTGGACAATTCTATCACTGACCAACATTAAACATTTGCCATTCTGGTCCTACAGATGGTTTCTTGAATCTGATCTAAAATTGTAATTTTTCACAAGAATGAACTCAATAAACATGAATACTCCAAATCAACAAAAATTTGCTTCTTACTCAGTACTCAAGAATTTTGTTGCACTTTACCCAAGAAAGTTTGATCACACTCAAGGATTTTGACAGCCTATTCTCATCAGATCTAAAATCACATGATTTGAAACTGTTTTCTATGTAGCCATCATTCTGGTTCATTGGAAAATGATAAGCTATCATAGAAAGAAAGAAAAAGTACTCAAGCAGATCGGTATGATACAAACATAAGAGAAGACAGATGGAAAGCAGCTACTTACCAGGTAAGAACACCGTTTTGTGTTTACCTACTAGGCACTGTATGTACTGTATTATGGCAAATGAGAAGTACAGACTATTTTCTTGAGATACTCAGTGAGCTGATGGTGAAATGTGTACTGCATATTGAGGACAGCATTGCTGATTAATCTCAATTTTAATAAGTCAGACTACATCACATTTCTACAGCGAGGGCCTTCTCTATAGAACGAAACCTCACTGGGGCCATGTGACGGGCGGAGAGCGATTTGTCACCGCTAGTTCACTAGTATCTACCGATTACACAACAGTGGGTCGGGAAGCACTGGATGCTGTCATATCATTGATTACATTCTCAGCTGGCAAGATACCTTAGTTGAGAGAGTTAAGACATGTAGTGAAGCACTGTAGCCTATCTCGTATCCCGTGAACATGGTTAGGTATAGAACAAAACATCAAATTTTCCTAGTGGAAACTTATCTTCTCAAGAAGAAGTCTCCCAGTAAATATGTTCGTAAGTTTCAGTGCCATGCGATTTTTACTTCTGGGAGAACCTTGAACAACAGATATACAGAAACAATTCGCATACTTTGGAGGCTCTTGAGAACCAAATAACTGCACTGATACGAAATATCAGTGAGGATGAATTCCAGCAAGTATACCATAACTTCCTACATTGGTGCGATGCATGTTTGAAAATAAAGGACAGCATTTCCAGCAACTGCTCTGAAGTTCATGTTAGTAATTATTATTTAATACCGGTACGTTAAAAGTGTAAATGTATTGAACTAGTTGGGCGCTACGCTGCTGCTAGCGCCAGTGCCATGCTAGCCACAGTGCCCCGGCCATCATATGGTGGCTGTGAGGTTCCGTTCTGTAGAGAAGGCCCTCGCTGTAGAATTCATTTGAATGATCTGGGTATTTCATAATCAGAGACAACTGATGTATGTTAATGGATAATGTTGATTTTAAACATTTCACTCTTACTGCAGGCTTCTGCCTAATGTCTGATGGAGAAGGAAACATTTTGAACATTGATGTATGTTCCACATATTTGTAGGTTTTTCAAATACATACCGGTAATTTGCTATGATCAAAGATTGACACAGGTAGATTGAATATTAATAATTCCATTTCATTTTGATTAAATCAATTTCTTTATCACTACAGTATATTTTACATTGGTCACATTCAGGTACTTGAGTCAGGCCAGTTTAAAGAAGAGTGTGTCACATGGTCAGGAAATCGACATCTGCATGAACGATGTTACCAGAAGTGATGTCCAGTGCGCTAGCCGTCACCTCTGTTCCCCCAAACACCATGCGCGTGTGGATCTCTCTCCGTCCTTGGATTGGAGAGGTCGTGTTGGACAGGTCCAAGTTTAGAGTGCCACAGCGTCGTACTCCTGGATCTGTGATGAACTGTAATGCATAAGTACGTGCAAGGTAAGCATAAGAAATGATATCCAAGAACTATATTTTTTAAATTAATCTTGATTATTAGAACAGAATAATCAATGTCCATGTGAAACAAAATTTATTAATTTAGGATTGATCGTTTAGTCAGGGAAAACCGGGTGCTGGGGTCACCAGTTTCATTGGACAAGCATTTTATATGAAACCATAAAATTTCTATTTATTATTTTGATAGTGCGGCAATCAATACTCAACCTCAGATTACATATAACTTTGGTTGGATCCTAAGTTTAGGGGCTGCGACAACTCGGTCATGTAGCCCCATGTACTTTGGGTGTGTGTAGAATCTGTCTGATAACCGGTGTTAATTGTGATGACTGTATTAGTGTGTGTATATGTTTTTTTTTTAATTCAAGTAAGGACTGCTGACGATCAATTTTCAAGTAGTTCCTACTTTTGCCGCCAAATGCCACCATCAACGACTACTAGTTCAGAACTTAGCTATCAGACGTCACCGCAGTCGGCTCTTGGCAACGAACGTAGGAACCGAAGTGCTTTGTTTACATTCTTAACCTATACAATTTAGCTTCACACAGGTGTAATTAGTGGAAAGTTCTTTAACATGCCATAAATCTATGACATGGGACCGCCGGCTTTACTTCCCCTCCGAAGGAAGGCATACTGAGGGATTTTTAACGCTCTTAAAAAATCCGATGACTTCGGCCGGATTTGAACCCGCGATCTTGTGTATAGAAGCTCAGCATGCTACCGACTACGCCACCGAAGCCGCCTACATATAACTTTGAAGATACATAGCATGTTTAAAATGTTTGGTGAATGGTGCAATGTCTCAATGGTTACACTGACCATGCACATGGTTATCCAGAGCATGTTGAGAAGCACCATCTTGTGTGCAGTGCATTGCATGAGGCTGTCTGGGTACACCCACTGTGGGCAATAGAACAACAATTGAACATCACGTTCTGCTACAAAATGGGGAAAACAGTGATTAAGATGCATGAAACATTGAGCAAGTGTATAGGATAGAAACTGTGAGCAGAAAGCGTAAATGAGTGGCTCAAACACTTTCATGACAGGAAGGAAACGACTTAAGATAAGCACGTCTGGGTTGTCCATTGACAAGTGGAACTAAAAAAAAAAAAAAAAAAGGAAGTGTGATACATCCTCCTGGCACATGATCAGCGAAGAGCATCATGAGAGGTACCCAGTTTGCTGACATGGCAGAAATCTAAGAATATATAATATTGGCTCTGCAATCGATTACTAAATAGGCTTTTTACTGACACTTTCCAAAGGCTTTATGGATCCTGCCAAAAGTGTTCTGGGTGATGGTGATTATTTTGAAGATCAGTGAAAGTAATTTGTTTGTATCTTCTGTTTTGTTTGTTTGCTGATATAATTCATTAAAATTTTAGAGACACAGAATAAATGAAAATTTCATGTAGATGTTTTCTTTATAACAATAAAACTAGCAGCCTGCCCCGGCTTCGCCCGGGAACAGTTATGTATGCATTACATGCTAGCTCGTAAACTGTCGCCTCAGTAATTGAATGGAGATTGTTGGAAGAAATGAAAAAGTAAAAACACTTATAGTGGGCGATGTATTGAAGATAGAGATATGCTCTCGCAGACTTGTTTGTAGAACTTCTTATCCTGAACAATTCTTATACTCATAGTATATACATATTGTTATCGGTTTGTCCAGCGTAAGCTTAAAAAGCGTACGGACGCCAGGTTTTTATCCTCCAACTCTTTCACTGAAATCGTTACTGCTTGGCTTCCTTTGATCATAAATAAATTATTTTCTTCAGAAACCTTCCAGATATCCTTTACAGAATTATGAAAACCGCATCAAAATCCATCCAGTGGTTCTCGAGATTACCCGTGACATCCAAGTATCGGGGACTTTGTTTTATACTAAGTAAAGATTCTGGGTTTGAAATGAGAGACCGTGCTGGGGAATATCAAATATACAAAATACAAATACCGATACTGGTACATGATAATTTGGGAGATTATCAGACAAAAGATAACGTGTGTGGTCTTGGTTACACAAAAGAAGATGAGTCTCATAGCTTATGATCACTAGATTAACAGTCATGTAAACATACAAGCTGTTCTAATTCACACAAGCTGTACTTAGAAAATATACACGAATACTTCAATAAGTATTTGGCATTAATATACATATTGGCATTGATTTGATTGCTAACAGTTTTATATTGGTATATACCACTGTTTCTTCTTGAAGGATCTAATTTTGACAACATTTATATCCAAAGGTGTTGACAAGCATCATACCTGTGCTTCATTGGTATCAGCACAGTATATGTTGATCACAATGGAAGTCTGGGAAGGCTTGGCTGGGGTGTATCTTCTAACAACAGTCTCTCCTAGCGAGACAGATTGCTCAGCTTCCACAAACTTGTCTAGTACATCAGCACACCACTGCACTCCATCCTTCTCCACAAGTTTCTCTGGAAAGTACACAGCGAACATTTAATAAATAGTAGAAATGTTAGAAAAAAAATTGTTTTCCTTTATAAAGCACTTTTTGCAAAATCGTCCTTAACACTAGAACGGCCAGACTTCCGTAATACCTACAAAGGCCACAGACGGTCATTTTGGCCACTGGCGCTTAATAATATCCATGTGGCATACAAGGGCTGGAAAACATCTCAATATTCAATAATGTGTTATAAAACAACTCAACAATTGGAATTTATTATATACAGTAATTCGAAACCAAACCATTGTTCAACGAATATAATTATTGTAAATTTTAATATAGTTCCAATTAGTAACTGTGGAATATTGAAAAAGCTTTCATGAATGATTATGGAGCCTAGTATTCCAATGTTCATGCTTGATGAACATTTTGTTGCACGAAGAACATGTTTCAGAGGTTTTGTTTTGTTTACAATTGGAGTTCAATTGACATTGTCGTCGCTTATGATCACCTTGGACCTGAGGCTGTGGTTCAGGGAGGTGGGTCAATCGGGATCTTGTCAAAACAAACGGCGATCTTAATTCTTGGATTACTTGACGTATGTAGTCATGTCGAGAAATTTTCTGACCAGTAATTTCCTTATAGACTATCCAGAAATTAATTGCTGCTAGATCAAGTACATCCCCCCGCCGGTACTGCCACCTTGAAGAAGGCAATTTGTTATTGCCGGGTGTTTTGGGGGCTTGCGAGCTCAAATGATCTGCAGAGCTATGCCAGCGGGAGCTGAAGCTCCTGGTAGGGTCACCCAAGCTGGACAGGTCTAAAGTGATGAGCCAGACTAAGAGCGGTACCCTGGTCCTCCAGGTTGGGGGTTGGGCGTGGGGCTAACAACCCCACACTGTAAAACCTCAAAAGTTACGAAACTCTCAACGAAGCCTTGGAATTTGGACGGAATTAACGATGATGAACCTGGAAAATGTTTAAGGACAAGGAAAAAGGATATGACTTTGACAATGGCAACATGGAACGTACGAACGATGTTGCAGATAGGAAAAATGGCAGAAGTAGCTGAGGAAGTTTTGAAGTATGGAATGGATATAGTAGCGATACAGGAAGTGAGATGGAGGGGAAACGGTAGGATTGACAAGAAGGACTATACAATGTTATACAGTGGTCCTGAAGTAAGAACAGGTCAGTGTGGAACAGGCTTTATCATTAGTTCAAAGATAAAAAGAAGTCTTCTTGGATTTGAGCCTCTAGGAGATAGAATGTGTAAAATGAGACTAAAGGGACAATTCAGGAATCTGACACTTATATCAGCGTATGCACCTACAGAAGACGATAGTGAAGAGAAGAAAAATGCATTCTATGACCAGTTGGAAAAGGAATGTAGTATGATACCAAAATATGATGTGATAATACTTCTTGGGGACTTCAATGCCAAAATAGGTAGAGAGGACTTCTTGCAGTATGTAGCAGGGAAACATTCTTTACATACTAATACTAGTGAAAATGGGAAGCTTCTATGCCAATTTGCAGAAAGTAATAGAATGGTAATCAAAAGTACTTGTTTTAAACATAAGGACATACACAAAGGAACCTGGAAACTGCCAGGCACCGGAGTGGTAAACCAAATTGACCATGTCTTGATTTCAAGAAGACATGCATATTCAATGATTGACGTCAGATCTGCAAGGGGCCCCAACTGTGATTCGGACCATTTTTTGGTAAAAGCTCTGTTTAGAGAACGAATTGCGAATGTAGAATGTGACAGAGGAATTAAGAGGATACAGTGGGACGTGGAAAAGTTTCAGCAAACACAAATTGTTAAGCAATATGAGGACACACTGAACAAGAAGTTGGAAGAGAGATTAAAGAATATGAGTGAGGATGACACTGTAGAGAGGAGATGGACTGGAATAAAGGAAGCATTGGAAGAGACTGTGAAAGAAACTATTGGGGAGAAGAAGAGGAACAGGAATGAAGAATGGTTTGATGATGAAGGAAATATATAGAGCAGAAGAATGCAGACAGATTGATTATGATTCAAAGAGAGACAAGATGGAATTGTGAAAGATATAAAGAAAGTAGAAGAACAGCAAAATAAGAGTTCTGAAAAGGAAGAAGAGAATGTATCTAAGAAGACAAATGGAAAGAATTGAAGAATTGAACAGCCAGAATGAAAGTAAGAAATTGTACCAAGCAACGAAACGAATGACAAAGGAATTTCAACCACGGGAGAACTCGTGTAAGGATAAAGATGGAAAAGTAATTGGAGAGGAAGAGAGAGTTCTTGAAAGATGGGCGGAGCACTTTAAAGATGCGTTAAATATAGAACGTAAGGACGAGATGAATGAGAGACAGGTCTACATGAATGTAGAGCCACAGGTCACTAAACCATCCATAGATGAAGTTATGGAGGCAGTGAAGCGTCAATGAAATGGAAGAGCACCAGGAGAGGATCAGATCATAACGGAGGTAATAAAGAATGGAGGACAAGGGATAGTTAGGAACCTACATGAACTGATTGGGGAGATATGGGAAAGAGAGATAATGCCTCAGGATTGGAAGGTTGGCCTTATCTGTCCCATCTTCAAGAAAGGTGATAAGTTACAATGTGGAAATTATAGAGGGATAACATTACTAAGTGTTGTATATAAGATATTCTCAAGTATATTGCAAAGGAGACTGAGCGACTACGCTGAAGAAATACTGGATGAGAACCAGTGTGGATTCCGGCCAGGAAGGGGAACTACTGACCAAATATTTGTTATGAGACAATCTATGGAGAAATGCTATGAATATGGTGTTGATCTGCATTTGCTATTCATTGATTTCCAACAGGCGTTTGATAGCATTGATAGAACGAAGATGTTGAACGCCCTAGAAGCATGTGGAGTGCCAAAGAAGTTGATCAGTCTAGTAGCAATGACAATGGAAGGATCGCAGGCCAAGGTTTATGTAGGAGGCAAAACAAGCAGGAATTTTGAGGTGAATACCGGAGTGAGGCAAGGAGATTCATTGTCTGCAATGTTATTCAACTTGACACTGAATGAAGTCATGAAAGAACTGGGTTTGGGAGGGACGATAATGAGCAAGTCCAAGCAGGCGTATGCATATGCGGATGACATTGTGTTGATGGCACGGAACTGGGAATCTCTTAAAGAAATGTTCAAGATTCTGGAGGAGAAGAGTGGAAAGATGGGAATGAGAATTAATGAAAGGAAAACGAAATATATGAAAATGTCAGCAGGAAAAGATAGAAGAGCAAGAGAAAATGTAGA
This sequence comes from Meconema thalassinum, assembly GCA_946902985.2. Taxonomy (NCBI): domain Eukaryota; kingdom Metazoa; phylum Arthropoda; class Insecta; order Orthoptera; family Tettigoniidae; genus Meconema; species Meconema thalassinum. Next base: position 266,469,156 of record OX336390.1, on the reverse strand, counting down.
AATTGGTCAGTATAAGTTTGAGAATGTAAAATGCTTCAGTTACCTTGGTACTATACTAAATTGTGAGAATTCTGTATCAGAGGAGATTCATAAACGGATCATGAATGGAAACAGGGCTTACTATGCTAACACTAAGCTCTTAAAATCAAAACTGTTAAGTAGGAACTTGAAAGTTAAACTCTACAAGACCCTTATTAGACCAGTGGTGACCTATGGATCTGAGACGTGGACAATGTCAACAAATGATGGGAATGATCTCAAAAATTTTGAAAGGAAAGTTTTAAGAAGGATATATGGCCCGGTAGAGGAGGATGAAGGGTGGCGAATCAGGACAAACAAAGAAATTTAAGAGATAATCAAAGGTGAAGATATTGTGAAATTTATTAAGTCCCGACGTCTGGATTGGCTTGGTCATGTAGAGAGGATGAGTGAAGAAAGAACACCAAGGAAGATATTACATGGAACTATGGAAGGGAAGAGGAGACGTGGACGACCGCGCAGAAGATGGCTACAAGACTTAGGAGAAGACCTGAGAACTATGAGGGTTGGAAGATGGTGGGAGAAAACTCATAGAAGGGACGAATGGCGAGGAATCGTGAGAGAGGCCAAAGCCTACCCCAGGCTGTAGCGCTGAGGAAGTAAGTAAGTAAGATCAAGTACATTGTAAAATAGATGTACAGGCCATCTCCGGGATCCTGCCCTAGTGGAGTATGTGCGTGCCATTTGGTCCACTATGTCCACACCATACTTTGTTCCATTGTAGAACTCAGCAGTACTGGGAAGCTTCTTCCCTCCTTTGCTTACTTCAACGCTCGGGTGTAGAGTGCTTAGCAGAAGCACATTTTTGTTTTTCTTGCCTTGATACACTGTGAGGGTAGTGTTATCTTCCCTCTGAAGTACAATAGTTTCATACAGATTCAAGTGTGATGTTTTTATTGACTCTGGGATTTGCTTCCTCACGCGATTCACTGCTGCACCTTCAGTCTCTCAGCCAGCTTTACCGATGTAAATCGGTGATCACGTTATGTCCTTTCTTGAAGTATGGGCTCACGAGATTCATGACAACATTTTCAGGGTGTGACTCATTGGCAGGACGCATATTGTCTTTCCCAAGGTAAGGAAATCCGTTGCACAAATACTTAGAATCAACATCCGCCAATAGCCAGAATTTTATGCCAAATTTGTCTAGTTTGTTGGCCATGTACTGTGTGAATCTACACCGAGCTTTACTGGGTAAAAGTTGTGCATCAGCAGTGACATTCTCCCCTGGTTTATAGCACGCATGGCAATTCTCAATAAATCTATTCCAAACGGCAGATGCCAAAGCAAATTTGTCTGTCTGCAAACGAGTAGATCTAGTTTTACGCAGATCAAAGCACAGGAACCACACTATTTTTTTGAACATCTTTCTTCCCATTGTGTTAGTGAAGATAGGGGGGACCCCAGTTAGATGACCACATATGATCCACGGAAAGACTAGTGTGTTTATAAGCTCCACGAGCGTATAACAAAGCAATAAACGCTTCCAGTTCTTCCAAAGAAATAGACCAATTGCCATCCATTTCTGCCTACGAGCTTCGGTCTCTGTGCACATCTTTATATGCTTCAACATGGATGTATCCACAAACAAATGCCAAGCACTAACCTTGCTATTAGTCTCGACATTGCGTTTAGCATGAAACGTAGGCCCTGCTGCCTCTTTCAGTACATTATGTGCAGCAATCCTGCCAGGATGGTTCCCACTGCTATCAATAACTGTCCAAATAGTCGTTCCATCCCTACCACGTAATTGATTTCCTGGTGCAAATGGAGTACGAGTTCCCAGTTCACATCCTCTGCCACCACGTCCGCGTCCTCTTCGGAAAGGTTGCTCTCTGCTACTGGATCGTCCTCTACTGATCACCGCTAATTGCAGGAAGAACTACGTCTGTTGTAGATACGGCATCCACTCCATTCATATTTTCATTATTTGAATCACTATCACTACCCGATGTATTACCACATTCCTGAGGTATATAATGCTCATCAGCACTCATTACTTCTATGTCCGATAATGTATCTTCGTTGCCTGATTCATCTTCAGCTAACATTTCAAGTTCTGCCTATAATTGAGCAGGAGTAAGTTTTTGCCGCTGAGCCATTGTTACACACTACAATACACAAGAGGCATGCACTCACTTGTCCACTCACATCGACCACTGGTGGCGTACTGCTTAGTTACAACATGTGGTCCTACAGCGCCACATGGATACATCCCAGGAAGTAAACAGTGAACAGAATAGAGCTCAGCGTATCAAAGAAATGAAGCGGCCAAAAAGACCGCTTATGGCCTTCCTAGGTATAACGGCCTATATCAGTGTTCGTATATCATCTACTAATCTATTTTTTTGTGCAAATGCGTAAAACCCTAAATGATTCAAAGTTGCAAAAGCACAACCTTGTTCATAAAAAATTACAAACGTGACATTGGCTTAAAATTCCAAAATGGTCAAAATGACCGCTCCGACCTTGGACCTGAGGCTGTGGTTCAGGGAGGTGGGTCAATCGGGATCTTGTCAAAACAAACGGAAATCTTGAAAATATTGATTCTCTGCAGTGTATTTTCATATACAGTATTAGCTTGCCACGGTGAGTGTGTGGTTATAGTGTCGGACTACCAACCCCAAGATTGCAGGTTCGCTCCTGGCCATGGTAAGTGATTTTTGAAAGGCGACAAAAATCACGATACTCATGTCATACGTTGTTGGCATGTTAAAGAACCCATTTGAATTCAGTAGGCCGTGTTCATAATGGCAAAATTAATCACGGGATTTTCCGCCAACACAAAGTTCCTCATTTCTCTACTAGAAAGTGGTATAGCGTCAAGGAACTTAGATATCTAACCTCCTTGACATTCATAGCGCTCTAAGGAGCATTAAATTCGACACTCAAGCTGCCCTCTGGGTATCAATTAACAAAGCTTGCACCCGAGGCCATACAATATTATTATTATTATATACAGTACTAGCTGTACCCGGCATGCATTGCAATGCCAATCAAAGAAAGTGTTGGGGTTTTGACTTTGTTAGTTGCAGTGCTTTTGGATTCCCAATATTTTCTTCTTTTTCAGTTAATCACCTCTAAACTATTATAAAAAAATAATTTACTATCTCAGAAACATTCACGGGAGCGTGATCAACAACTCACGAAAGTTACATCGCAATGAAATGAATGGTATATGAACACATACGGGACTGCTGAAACGATTAGAGCGCCGCCACCCATTTGTTGAATATACTCGTACGCTACCTATTGTAAAATGGATTTACTAACTCGAAAAACTTTCCTGGCGTGTACACAACAACTCATCAAAGTTTCATCACAATCGGATGAATGGCATATGAACGCATACGGGATTTTGTTTAAACGATTCGCACCGTCACTCATTTGTTGAATCTTCTTGTGCGCCACCCATTGAAAAACGGACTTACTAATTCATGAACCTTCGCAGGACTGTACTCAGCTTTCCAAAGTTTTATCACACTCGGATGAATGGTATATGATCGCATACGGGACTTTATTGAAACGATTCACGCGCTGTCGCTTATTAGTTAAATCTACCCGTTTGCTACCAATTGTATAATGGATTTACTAAATCAGAAACCTTCGCGGGAGTGGAAACAACATTTCACCAAATTTCATTGCAATCGCATGAATGGTATATGAACGCCTACGGAATTTAGTTTAAACAATACGCGTGCCGTTACCAATTTGTTGAATCTACTCGTGCGCTACCTATTGTAAAATGGATTTACTAAGTCAGAAACCTTTCCTCGGGTGTACACAACAATTCACTAAAGTTTCATCGCAATCGGATGAATGGCATATGACCGCATACGGGACTTTGACTTTCATAACACGATTCACGTGCTGTCGCTCATTTGTTGAATCTACTCGTGCGCTACCTATTGTAAAGTGGATTTACTAAGCCAGAAACCTTCCCGGAAGTGTACACAACATCACACCCAAGTTGCATCGGTATCAGACGAAAAGTATATGAACGCATACGGGACTTTGTTGAAACGCTTTGCGCGTCTTCGCTCATTTGTTGAATCTACTCGTGCGCTGCCTAATGTAAAATGGATTTACTAAGTCTGAAACCTTCCCTGGAGTATGGTGCGCTACCTATTGTAATATGGATTTACTAAGCTAGAAATCTTCCCTGAAGTGTACACAACATCTCACCCACGTTTCATCGCTATCGGACAAATGGTATGTGAACGCATACTGGTCTTTGTTGAAACGCTTCGCCCATCGTCGCTCATTTGTTGAATCTATTGTTACTTGGATCTACTATGCCTATAACTTTTCCTGGCGTATGCAAAACAACTCACCAAAATTTGATTGCAATCGGATGAATTGTATATGAACGCATAACCAACACTCATTTGTTTAAACTACTGGTGTGCTATCTATTGTTAATTGGATTAACTATGCTTATAACCATCCCGGAAGTGTGCCAAACAACCCACCAAAATTTGGTCGCAATCGGATGAATTGTAGGCTATATGAACGCATCGCCAACACTCATTTGTTTAAAATACTCGCTCGCTGTCCATTGTAAATTGGATTGACTATGCCTATAATGATTTTGGAAGTGTTCACAACAACTCACCAAAGTTTCATAGCAATCGGATGAATGGTATATGAACGCATACGGGACTTGTTTGAAACGATTCGCGTGCCGTCGCTCATTTGTTGAATCTACTTGTGCGATACCTTTGTAAAGTGGATGTACTAAGCCAAAAACCTTCCCTGATGAGTACACAACATCTTATCCAAGTTTCATCGCTATCGGACGAATGGTATATGAACGGATACGGGACTTTCTTGAAACGCTTCGCGCGACTTCGCTCATTTGTTGAATCTACTTGTGCGCTACCTATTGAAAAATGGATTTACTAAGCCTAAAACTTTCCCTGGAGTGTACACAACCTCTCACCCTAGTTTCATCGCTATCGGACGAATGGTATGTGAATGCATACAGGACTTTGTTGAATTGCTTTGCCCGTCGTCGCTCATTTGTTGAATCTACTCGTGCTCTACCTATTGTTAAGTGGTTTCACTAAGCCAGAAACCTTACCTGAAGTGTACAGAACTTCTCACCCAAGTTCCAACGCAATGGGATGAATGGTATTGTAACATGATTTTCTAGGGGGTTTTATGCCACTAACACAAGTTAGTTGGACTATATCATATTTGTTAAACGCGGCAATAATCCGGCCAAGTTAAATTATTTCAGTTTATTCAATTTCATATTTCATATTATTATTATTATTATTAATATTTATAACGTCACTTTTTGGAGCTTTTAAATTTGGAAGTGTAACTTTTTACCAGCCCTTCTTGGGCGACTGATTTAAAACTTCCCAAAATCATCCTCCTATTTTTGATCGGAAGTACTTCATCATATACCACACAATTGAAATGGCAGGGTCGTGGAGTGTTGGACACACATTTGGTCAACCTAACTGGTATCATTTGGGCGTTCAACTATTAGGTGTAATTCCCTATAAAGAAAACTAATTATAACCTTCAAAATATGTGTATTAATATCAACTTTAAACATATGGCGGGGACTCTCGTCGAACAGACTATGGTTTACTATCTTCTCTCCTCGGCAATGACGAAAACATGTGACCCAAAATGAATGTTGGAATATAAAGATGTTTGTTACTCACTCATCGACGATCTAGCAGATAATCTACGAGACATGCTCGATAGATCAGTTCTCCCCAGCATTTCTAAGATTTTCCACACGTGGTTTGAGGTTAGAGATGTTTACTAGTTTACATAGCCACATCTCTGCGAGAGAAATGAATGTTCTTCCGTACCCAACTTGAATTGTGCTAACAGAGATAACATCGTTGTGATATGTAGCCGTTTCGAGTACATTCACAAGCCATGCTTTCAACAAAACTGTTTCTCCAAATAGGCCTACGCCAAATTACGAGAACGCGACCTTTCCAATCAGACGCTACAATAGAAGTGAAGCCCCGCTATACACGAACATCCCACCTCTCCACTTGTAAACACATGTTTTCGTCTTTCTCCGCCAGGGTCATGATACCCTCCAACCCATACAAAATACACCAATAATCTCGAACCCATGTATTTTTCTTACAACTCGTGGCGCGAAACTCTTCTCTGACGTCAGAACCTTACACAATTTACACAAAGCTTTCTTCAAGACAAGGGAAGTTATTCTCGGCCCAATCTAAATTTGGCCTAGAGTTTCCTGCTGTTGCAACATCTTGTAGCTTACCTACACAATCCGCTATCTTGTATACTGACATCTCCCATACAAATTAAATGAAATATTCCTGACTGAGTCCCCGAGATACACAAGATATATATACACTAAATAAAATGAAATTCTACAACCTAAATGATGATGATGAACAAGAAAAGAAATGGTATGAACAAATTACCCTAACCTGACTTCTCTTGCAGTCAACCAAATAAGGGTTTGGGAACATTGTGACCGGAACAGTCACAATACGCCCCCATGTGATTCACACGGGTGAAACAAGTGTGGATCACAAACACTCAAACAAGCAACGCACTGAAAACACAAAGAATTACACTATTACATAAATAAACCCTGGAAGACATATATACATACACACTTGTCATATTTTCACACATTCTCACTCTCTCGAATGTCTTATTGTGTCCATTTCCTAGCCTCACTGATTTCTCTCAAGTGTCTTAGGTCTACCACTTCATTTTCTTCGTCTCATCATGAGACCCTATCGCTTCACAAGCCATGGTATTTGCCTGCACAGGCCTTATCATACCATCTATCCATCTAACACTCGATGCCACTTTGCTGGTTAGCATTCTTCGTCACATCTCTTGAGTTTTGTCATGCCATCACGTTATGTTGACTGATTCTCTAAGAGTCCATGCCATATTATTTTACAGAGTGATATCTACGGAGATTCCTAATATTATGTGTACTGACAGACTTACCATCCTGGTCCGTTAAACTATAGGCACACTCACCAATACGTTTAACCACCTTAAAAGGCCCCTGAAATAGATGAAAAAACTTCCCTATCTCCTTATCTACAGCTGAAGACGGATATGGAACCCTCAGAAGCACCTGATCGCCTACTTCAAAAGAATCAAACTTTACCCGCTTCTGCTGGCGCCTACGCTTATTCCCTGCCTTGATTAAGTTGTCCCTAGCCAGCTGGATACAAACATCCTTCCCAATCTCCTCTCCCGTGACCAAACCTAGCATTCTAGCAAGCTCATTGGTAGGCTTCCTACCATACTGAATTTCATAGGGAGTGCATTTTACACTCTCATGGAACGTACTATTGAACCATCGTTCAATATCTCCTAACTTGGAGAACCACGCATTGTGGCGATTGCTCACATAGGTGCGAAATACTCTCCCTAATTCTCTCATAACTCGTTCGGACAAATTCCCTTGGGGATATCGAATAGATGAGAATATGTGCTTGATACCCAATTCACTCAACTTGGTTTTCCAGATCTTTGAGGTGAATTGACTACCGTGGTCTGATAGTATCCTGAGAGGCACCCCAAACTTTGGTACATACTTATCAGTGATCTGTAGGACACAACCCTTCCCGGTCGCTTTTCTCAGGGGATACAGTTTGACGAGTTTACTGAATGCGTCAACAACCACGAAGATATACTGATATCCAAACTGAGCTTTAACCAATGGACCATACAGATCGACACAGAGTAAATCCCTTGGTTTTTCTGTGATCACCATTTGCCGAGGTCCCTCAAGAAACCTCGTTGGGCATTTACACCGTTGACACGAGTCACAACTTGCCAGAACTTTCCTAATCTGCCTTCCCATGTTCTTCCAAATGAAATGCTGCTGAACAGCAAAAAGAACCTTGCTTGATCCAAAATGCCCTAAAGCCTTGTGATGATACCAAATCATCATTACCTGCAATGAGCTTGGCACACACACTCTCCAGGCACCTTCATGGCACAGCCTAGCCAAGAAACCACACTCCAACTTGTACCAATACTTTCCAACCTTAATTCTACTATCCACATCCATACCTCTCAACTAAGTCAAGATATCACCTAAGACCTCATCCTTCTCCTGCTCTACAAGCAGATTCCTTAAGCAGCGTATCTCATAATCACACTCGCTTACCTTGGTTACGCAGATAACAACACCTTCCTGTACCTCCAGTACCTGATGACCCTCATCACCCCCAATGTTTCTACTCATGAAGTCAGCCACAATGTTCTCAGTACCCTTAATATGCCTTACCTCAAAGTTATATTCACTTATAGCCAATATCCACCTTGACATCCTGTTCGAAGTGAGCTTGCAGGATCCAATAAAAAGTAATGCATGATGGTCAGTCAGTATCTGCAACTTACTGCCCAACACATAACTCCTAAACTTCCCTAGAGAGTATACGATTGCTAACATCTCTATTTCAGTAATTGTATATCTCTTCTCCGCCATGCTTAGCCCTCTGCTTGCTAATGAGACAATCCCTAGATTGCCCTCACTATCCTCCTGACACAAAATGCCTGAGATGCCTTGCATGCTCGCATCAGTCATCAAAATGTAGGGACAATCCAGACGAGGATACCTAAGCATGACAGTCTCTACAAAGCCTCTCTTCAACTCCTTAAAAGCCTCATCGTGCACCTGGGTCCATACCCACTTAGTACCCTGCTTCAGCAATTCCCTAAACGGTTCTACAAGACAGGAATATTTAACTACGAATCTACGAAAATAATTGAAAACCCCTAATATTGACCTCAATTGTTTGGCGTTACGTGGTGTAGCAGTGTTGTGAATCTTGTCTAATCGTGACTGTTCGGGAGACACCCCTTGTGTTGTGATAGTATGCCCTAAAAATGTGATTGATGTTGTGCAAAACAGAGACTTCTTAAGTTTAATTGTAAATCCCCCGTCCCTTAATTTCCCCAAAACAATGTCTAAGTGATCCAGGTGTTCCTTTAATGTGTAAGATGCAACAATTAAATCATCTATGTACATTGTCACAAACTCGTGTGTGTCCCTCCCTAACACTAGATTTAAGGCCCTAATCAACGCTGAACTGCTGGTCTTTGTTCCGAAAGGAACGACCCTGAATTGGTACAAACCACTCTTAAAGCTAAACGCAGTCAACTTCCTGTCCTGTTCTCTCAACGGTACCTGCCAAAATGATGCACTCAGATCCATAGTGGAAAACCATTGCTTACCATTGAATTTCTGAACCAGTTCCTCAACACATTCTGGCCTCTGTTGGTCCCCAGATATCCTACAATTGAGCTGCCAGACATCAATACACAACCTGACCGAGCCATCACTCTTCCCAACCACAACTAAGGGATTCAGATATGCACTAGTTGAAGGCTCAATAATACCCTGATTCAGCATAATGCCTATTTCTTTCTCCACAGCATCAGCAAATTTGTGAGGTATCGGGTACTTGGGTCCTGAAAATGGAGAATGATCTACAATTTCGAACTGATGCGTATAGACATGTGTTAGCCCTGGCTTGTCACTGAAAACTTCTTGGTTTAGCTCTAAAACCTCTAACAACTTATCCCTCTCCTCAACACTTAAACCACTCTTATCCACAGCCTGCTGGAGTTGATCACACTTATCACCCTCCACAGCAATGTGACATAAATCCACAACTTCCTCCTCATCGTCAGCCTTACCTTCTGCCATATCCCCTACAGTGACCTCAGTAACACATGCCTTTACTGTCTTATCTACACTCTTGCATTTCATTCTCATCTCCTGGCTTATATTCCCCCTCACAAAGTTGATGACACCCCGGTCAAAATCAATAACAGCACTATGCTCGTTAAGCCAGTCTATCCCCAAAATCATTTCATAAATTAGGTTAGGAATTACCAAGCAAGTCTTGTGGTCAACTTCATTACCAAACCTCATGGGCAACAATACCTGCTTTCCCACTCTTTGGGATTTATTACCAACAGCAGTTACCACATATGTCGACTTAACTGGAATTTCTTCCAACTTACCACCGTCCTTGATTAAAGTATCATAAAATCCCTTACTGATGACACTTCTCTCACTCCCCGAATCCACCAATGCCTGCACTCTCTTACCTAGTATGCTCAACTCAACAGTTGACATAAAAGCCTCCTTCTCCCCGATACATGAGAACTCCTGCTGGTCAGCTAGCAGATCCTCCCGACTCATAGGCATAAAATCCTCCTCACCCACAATAACACACTGCTTGACTTCATTTCTTACGGACTGCCTGACTGACCTCCCTGCACAGCCCGTTCGGAGTTTAAAGCTCCTTGACCACCTTGTTCTTGTCTCCTCTGGTTCACCTGTACTCTTTCGTTACCACCTTCCTGACGCCCCCCACCTCTCTGATAGTTACCTTCCTGTCGCTGTGAATTATCCTGACGCCCCCCACCTCTCTGATAGTTTTCCTGCCTCTGCTGATAATCTCTTTGCTCCTGATTAAATCTACCCCTATTAAACTCCTGATTATTCCCCCTATTGCCCCTAAATTCCTGTTTGACCTCTGGCCTCTCCATGTGCTGCTTGCCTAAAACGTCAAAGCTCGTAAGAAGCTCTTCCAACTCTTCTACCGTCCTTACCTTCTGCATACAAGCTGCCTCCTGAATTCTAGGTGGGAAGTGCTTCAACATGACCCTAACCACATCACTGTCAGAGGTCAGCCCATCCAAATTCTTCCAAATAAGTACATGTGCCAAAAAATATTCTGTCAGGGATACCCCTTCTCTCTCCTTATATTTCCCAAAAGTTAATTTTTCCCTTTCCCTGGACTGTACCCCCTCCCCCCAGAACTTAGCTTTGAATTTATCCCTGAATTCCCTTAAACTATTCATGTTAGGCCTGTATATTTGGAACCATGCTTTCACATCCCCTTGAAATGAGTTAGACAAGATCTCCAACACTGTTTCCCATTCGACAACCCCGTCTTCTAGATCCTTGCTGAATTTCTTCTCAATGGTTTTTAAAAACTCCATAGGGTTGAACTGCCTTGAGTTAAATTGTGGCAGACCAGGGTCCCTGAGTAGCAAACTAGATGGCATCACAACCCTTTGACTCATCGGTCGCTCTTTCAACTCTCTCCTGACCTTTATCAGCTCTTCCTGCAGCTTTTCGTTTTTCTCGGTCAATGCCACCTGCTTCCCTCTCAGACCCTCAATCTCTCCCAACTTATTTTCAACGGCACCTACTCTATCTAAATATTCCCTCTTATTCCCACTTACAGTGTTGCATATCTCATCACACTTTCCCGTTACATTCTGTACTTCTGCCCTTGAACTAGCTATCTCTGACTTAATTTTCGTTATTTCCACATCTTGCTGGTTCTGATGGCCTTCCATTCCTTCTAGCCTACTTGTGATCCCAGCCTGATTCCCCTGCATTTCTGCCCTGATTTCCTCTCCCTGTTTGCTAATTTTCCCACTTAATTCCAGGTTCATACTCTCCATTCTACTATTAAGGACAGACTTATGGTCCCGTATTTCTTTGCTGAGACTCTCTATCCTTGTGTTCGTGGCCCTGTTGCTCTCCTGAATTTCCTTACTTACAAATTCCTTCACTTCTACTATCTGTTTGGTCACTGACTCTACCTTCTCATTTACAGAGCCTACCTGCTCCTTAATTTCCTTACTCATAGATTCTCCTTGCTTCTTAATCTCTTTTATTTCAATCAGTAGCATTTGGATCAAACTATCGTTCATAACCCCCCCATTTACATTTAAGTTACTACCTTCAGCGATCAGCTGCGACTCAGTAGTAACAATGGTAACATATGTTCCCACTGTCTTTTCCACATCTTCCTCACTGCCACTTCCCCCAGTTTCCTGATTACCTGACATTTTACTGTTTGATTTACACACAACCCTTGACCTTAATTCTAAATTGTCTGATGTGGACATACCCCTTAAAACAAAACAAATTACTGTGAACCCTAATACTCCTAAGGTGTCTATCGGCTGTGTGCATATGTGCCCTAATGATACCTGCTAGGTTTCCCTACTCTTGCCCCACGTTGAGGTGCTATGTTGTAACTTTTTACCAGCCCTTCTTGGGCGACTGATTTAAAACTTCCCAAAATCATCCTCCTATTTTTGATCGGAAGTACTTCATCATATACCACACAATTGAAATGGCAGGGTCGTGGAGTGTTGGACACACATTTGGTCAACCTAACTGGTATCATTTGGGCGTTCAACTATTAGGTGTAATTCCCTATAAAGAAAACTAATTATAACCTTCAAAATATGTGTATTAATATCAACTTTAAACATATGGCGGGGACTCTCGTCGAACAGACTATGGTTTACTATCTTCTCTCCTCGGCAATGACGAAAACATGTGACCCAAAATGAATGTTGGAATATAAAGATGTTTGTTACTCACTCATCGACGATCTAGCAGATAATTTACGAGACATGCTCGATAGATCAGTTCTCCCCAGCATTTCTAAGATTTTCCACACGTGGTTTGAGGTTAGAGATGTTTACTAGTTTACATAGCCACATCTCTGCGAGAGAAATGAATGTTCTTCCGTACCCAACTTGAATTGTGCTAACAGAGATAACATCGTTGTGATATGTAGCCGTTTCGAGTACATTCACAAGCCATGCTTTCAACAAAACTGTTTCTCCAAATAGGCCTACGCCAAATTACGAGAACGCGACCTTTCCAATCAGACGCTACAATAGAAGTGAAGCCCCGCTATACACGAACATCCCACCTCTCCACTTGTAAACACATGTTTTCGTCTTTCTCCGCCAGGGTCATGATACCCTCCAACCCATACAAAATACACCAATAATCTCGAACCCATGTATTTTTCTTACAACTCGTGGCGCGAAACTCTTCTCTGACGTCAGAACCTTACACAATTTACACAAAGCTTTCTTCAAGACAAGGGAAGTTATTCTCGGCCCAATCTAAATTTGGCCTAGAGTTTCCTGCTGTTGCAACATCTTGTAGCTTACCTACACAATCCGCTATCTTGTATACTGACATCTCCCATACAAATTAAATGAAATATTCCTGACTGAGTCCCCGAGATACACAAGATATATATACACTAAATAAAATGAAATTCTACAACCTAAATGATGATGATGAACAAGAAAAGAAATGGTATGAACAAATTACCCTAACCTGACTTCTCTTGCAGTCAACCAAATAAGGGTTTGGGAACATTGTGACCGGAACAGTCACAGAAGATTACAGATAGGATTTCTACTAGTAGAAATCCGTATCTATATTGGATGATTCCAATATAATGATGCACGGCAAATCATTTCATACGTAAAGTCGGGATTTTATTCATTAGGGGTAAGAGAGAGTGGTGTGTGTGACTCACTGGGTATTTCAATACAAGAATAGATTGGAGTACAATAAAATTACGAAATCCGAGGGAACACTTCAAAGCAAGAAAACGTGTATGATCTACGTCTTGCCCGGATACGGAAATATAAATACGGGGAGGCAGCCTCATGGCGGGAATAGCCACCTGAGGTGACCAGCCAATCAAGGAAGAAGAAGCAACGTAGCAGGGGCATGGGGAGATACGTGACGCACGCGGATTGGTCGAAGCAGCAAGGCCGCGGTATTAACCTAGACCCTGGTGGGAGAAGATTGAAGATATAGTGGACGCGCGGTGTGAGTGAGGACATTCATGAAGACATTACGCTTGGAGCAGTAAGGAGGTACCTTGTTCGTTAGTCCCAAGTGGGACAATTTTATTCACGCTGACTCCGCTGATCACATCAGATCATGAGTTCCACGCGTCTTGCAGTGTTCAGCCAGATGACGTGTTGTGGTTCATGGAATAGACTCCACCACAAGCTGTAACGAATACTTTTGATCAACGAGGAAGAATCTGACGCCGTCAACACCAATGCAGAGCATCCGACGCTGCGAGACTTCAACCACGTGGAGACAATGTTTCCGTTGGTAAGCACAAGTAATCTACGACACACACTCTCTGTTTTTCAATAGGGCTATATAAATTCTTTAAGCATTAATTTGGAAATAAGTTAAATTCACGTTATTCTCCCGACCGGCGTATTAAGTAATTTTGTTCGTGGCAATGTTTAAAGTAGTGTGCTCCGTTAACAGTGTTAATTTTATTCATGTTGCCATCATATTTTCTAAGTGTATTAAATTCAATTATTACCAAGTAGATTCTTTAATTCCAGTAGGTAGCAATAGTTATAATACCCCATCCTTCTCCACAATCAAATGTTGTCTGGGTTGATGATTCAATCATCCCACGGCCTAGTCATTAAGAATCTCTCATATGTTCTACTCACGCTAGGGGTCGATATTAAATATATAAATTTAGCTTGGAACACAGTGTATCCAGCTTGGCGCCCAACATAGATCAAACTTAGCAGTAGTATTTTCTGACGAATAGTCCGCCCAGGTAAAACACATTACATTTGTTCGCTCAACGTGGAGCTTAACAAATACCATTACATTTGTTGCTACCAACATGGGGCATTAAAACGTTACATTTGTCGCTCAACGTGAGGGCAAAACCGTTACAATTGTCGCTCAAATTGAGGGGAAAGACATTACAATTGTCGCCGACAACGTTGGGCCGAAAACCCAGGAACATTTGAGGAAGGAGAAGGAGACATATTTCTGTGCCGGTATTTTGGGGGTTAGTTGTCTTTATCAGTGTATATCATTATGGGGGATGAGAAAGAAAGACAGATGAGGTTACGTAGTGGTCATCAACTGGAGAGTGATGATACGAGCAGTATGTCGAGTGATGGTAGTACAGGGGTAGCGGAGGTAAATCCCGATACTGAAACAGGGAGTGTAGGCGGCCAACCAGGATTAAAAACTTTACTTCTCGAGTTCATGTATCAGAACAAAGTTAGTAGTGATGCCTTAAATGCAAAATTAGAACAAAACTGTAGGGAAAATAAAGAAACTACAGATGCCTTAAATGCAAAATTAGAACAAAACAGTAGGGAAAATAAAGAAAGTACAGATGCCTTAAATGCAAAATTAGAACAAAACAGTTGGGAAAATAAAGAAAGTTCAGATGCCTTAAATGCAAAATTAGAACAAAACAGTAGGGAAAATAAAGCAAGTACAGAAGCTTTAAATAAAAAATTAGAACAGAATAATGCAAAATTAGAACAAAAAAGTAGGGAAAATAAAGAAAGTACAGAAGCTTTAAATAAAAAATTAGAACAGATTAATGCAAAATTTGATAAGAACAACAAGGAAATTAGTGTGAAAAGGGAGCAGATTAGAGGAGAAATCAGAGGAGTAATGGAAGAGAAGGTTAAAGAGATCATTGCAGATGTAGACAGGAAATTAGGAAAAGTACAGGAGGAGTTGGAAAGTAGAATCAGAACACAGGCTGAAAATTTAAAGGAATTAGTTAAATTAGAAACACTGCAGGTTAAAAAGAAATTGGGGGGGGGGGGGATTGACAAGATTCAGGTATCAACTAGAGAGGTTAAGGAACAGCTGGGGGGTAGAATTGAGAAAGTCCACTCACAAATAGTAGCAGAAGTAAATAAGAGAGAGTAATAAAGAGAGCATTAGCAAGATTGAGGAGAAACAAGCAAAGCTATATGATAAAGTAGAAGAATCTGAAGGAAACATTAAATTAACAGTAAACAGTATTGAGAGGAAGGCTGAGGAGAAAATCACAGAAAAAAATCCACAGCCTGCTTCCAGTCTCCGACCGGGTCAGGAATGGAATGAATGAAGCCCCCATCTAGCGGCGAGGATATGAACTGTGCCGGCTGCCGAGGCCTGACGCACTCCTCTGGGGCAATGACTAAATGAATGACAGATGAAATGAAATGATAGTGGAGAGTGTTGCTGGAATGAAATTTTGACAGGGAAAACCGGAGTACCCGGAGAAAAACCTGTCTGCCTCCGTTCTGTCCAGCACAGATCTCACATGGAGTGACCGGGATTTGAACCACGGACCCAGCGGTGAGAGGCCGGCGTGCTGCCGCCTAAGCCACGGAGGCTAGGAGAAAATCACAGAATTAGAATTAAAATTAAAAGCTAGGATCAGGCAAGAAAATAGTCAGAATAGGCCAGTTTTTGTGAATAGCACACACAGGGAGGTAGAACTGGGGAAGTTCAGCAATCGACAAGGGTGCCCAATGGAGTTCTTGAATTCTATAGAAAATAAATTTGGGGAGAGGTTGGAAGATGCTAGTATTGAGTGGTGCCAGGTAGTTGAAATTTTAGAACAAGTGTTTGTGGGGGAAACGAGGAATTGGTTTGCTGTCTATAGAGACAAGTTTACTGATATTAATGATTTTAAAATGAAATTCTGTGAAAAGTTCTGGAATGAGGTTATTCAGTCGCAGCATCGTGAGGGAGTAGTGTGTGGTAAATATAACCCTAAAGGAAGCTCCACCATGACCGAATACTTTTTAGGGCAGGTATTAGTGTGTAAATATCTGGATGGCTTGAAGGAGGAAAGTGATGTGGTGAGGTTGCTACTTAGGCACTTTCCCTATAGGATCTAGGAGGCTGCTTGTATCCAGAATGTAAAGACAATATCACAAGTAGAAAATTTGTTAAGCACATTTGATGCACTAGGGAGAGGGGGTTATGAGGATAATTTCAATAGGAACAAGGGTAATAATAATAATAGGCCTAATGAAGCCAGGCATCAGGAAGTTCAAGGGAACGGTGGCGAAGGGGCCAATGCTCAAAATAGAAATAATAATAATAGTCAGCTAAATCAGAATAGAGGAAATGGCTATGGTAATCAGTATCAGGGGAGGAACAATGATTTCAGGGGGAATCAAGGGAGAAACAATGATTTCAGGGGAAATCAAGGGAGAAATAATGATTTCAGGGGAAATCAAGGGAGAAATTATAATGACAATAATTACAACCAGAATAGGGGTCAAGGAAGAGGACAGCCTAGTGGTAGTAATATACAGCCAAACAATGACAACACAGCCCAGAACAACCAGACCAGTGCCGTAGTTAGTAGTACTACAGCCAGCTGTAGCGGTTCTTTAAACGCGAATCAGGCTGCGAAGTAAGGTCAGAATCTCAGTCTGTAGCATGCCCTGTCCATACAATTATACAGGAACACTATGACCTAAATGTAAGAAATGAATTGTTGCATGAATTAAATGATGAACGTATTGTTCAGGAGGTGGCTAGTAAAAGCCCCATTATTAAACTTAACGTGTCTGAGGCGCACACCGATGTTTTAATTGATAGTGGTTGCATGAAGAGCTGCATAAGTAGTACATATTACGATAAAATGAAAGGAACTGGTGTAAATTTTGAGGAGATACCAATTAAAAGCACTTTTGTTATCACAGCTGTAGGGAAGAGGTCTAAAGTAATTTCTAAGCAAGTTTTAGTGGACATTAAAATTAATAATCATATCGAAAAGCAGATTTGTCTTGTAATTCCAAACTTAGTTTTCAGTGTTATTTTGGGTTCAGATTGGCTAAGTAGAGTGTCTGGTAACTTATGTTATGAAGTAGGTAGTTTGAAATTTAAATGGAATAATTCTGAAGTAGAGGTAGCGTTCAACGACAATGTTCAGGGGAGTAGTGTTGTAGGAGTGATTTGTTCTTTAAGTGAGATATCACCAGCCGAAGAGCGGGATACTCAAATTTTTGTGGGCAGTTTGATTACGAACGGTAGTCTGGAGGACTCGTTACGTGATGCTGCATTTCAGGGGCATATAGAGGGAGACCAGTGTGTTCTGCTCTATGATGTGTTATTGTATAATAGGAGAGTCTTTGAGGATCGCATTGGCATGGCCAATTGCTATACACATTCATTGAAAGTTATTGATAGATCAGTATTCACAGGACATAGATATCCTATACCTTTCGCTTATCAGGGTGCAGTAGAGACACAAATTAACCAGATGCTTGAAGATGGCATTATAGAGTACTCAAACAGTCAATATGTTAATCCTTTAATTACAGTACCGAAGGCCGACGGCACAGTTCGTATTTGTTTAGACGCTCGTTTAGTTAACAGTAGAATCAGTTCAGATCAGCTGAAGTCCATGTCCATTGAAGAGTTGATGCAGACATTTGAGGGTAAAAAGTATTTCACATGTGTAGATTTAAGTTCCAGTTTCTGGCAAGTGCCACTTATGTATGAAGATCTGCCATTTACAGCTTTTAGTCATAAATATAACCTTTATCAGTTTTGCAGGGTACCTTATGGGTTAAAAAGTAGCTCAGCAGCTTTAGGGCTTTAAACATCGCATTAGGGGATGACACAGGAGAGTTTGTAACCATTTACATAGATAATATGGTGATTAGTTCATGCAGTTTTGAGGAGCATCTACGTCATTTAGACAGTGTATTTCAAAAGTTAGATCAGGCAGGGTTCACTCTGAAACTGTCCAAGTCGTCATTCTGTCAGACAGAAGTGACATTTTTAGGTCATAAAGTGTCAAGTAGGGGTGTAACACCAGATGAAAGTAGGATTAGCATGTGTGGACAGTAGCAACAGGGCATCGTTACAGACGCTGAGAAGTATGTTAGTGGAGCAACGTGATGACATTAAGGATGTGTCATAAAATAAGTGTGTTTAGCTGGCGAGCCAGCCTATCAAATGAGTAAGTGTGGTATGTGGTGAGTGGAAGATCTGATCGTCAAGGCAGGCGTATCAGAAATCACACAGGGGGGTAGTATGTAAGTAAATGAGAGTTTTTAAGGTACAGGGAAAGATGAAGGGAGTGGTGGATGCTGTTGAGCACTAAATTGTCTCGATGCACCAAAGCCATATGGCAGCGCTGATGGGTTCCCATTTATCTCCAAGAGATGGGGGTGCGCTTGTATAGGGCTTGTTAGCTTAAGGCGTCCACGAGATAAAAGATGGGCCATCAGAAGGCGAGACAGTCCTCCATGAAGCTCATACATATCAGCACACGTGATTTCTGCTTACGACCTAGCTATGTTAGATCAGGGTTGGATATAATTAAGGTAGTTTGCGTACAAGGTACTAGACCTCATGAGATGTTGTATATAAGTAACAGATAAAAAGTTGTGGCAACTAGGTCAGGTTCGATAGGTGGACTGGTCTGGGTTATGAACTACAGGCTGAGCGAGGAATATGAGAAATTGTGATCTAGAGTAAGGTGGGTTTTGTGTATATGTACTTAATAAGATAGGGCACATACGGCACAGGAATATTTAAGTGTTATAAGTAATGGGTACTTAGACTACTGGTTTTTTTTTTTCAGTCATGTCTTCCCTTTTAATTAAAAATTTTACAGAGAAGGTGGGAAGTAGATCACTTTGCTCTACCGCGAGTGTGTGATCGTGTGAGATCGTGTACCATGATATTGGTATCCGGTAGGTGAGGAGCACCTAATACTTCTACAAGAGTTCCGCAGTGATTTTCTACTGAACACCATAAATGCGTGTGTAGTGAATTGTGGATATAGAGGGAACACACCTATGTATGTAATTTTTTTCCCACATAGAATGATGAGAGAGAGAGCTGTAGAATGAACATTCGTGAGAATGACAAACATTTTGAAGTGGAAAAAATAAGAACACGTCATAACAAGACGAACATTAGCGCAAAGCGCATGATTGAGGGTTTATATGTGTTTATATGTGTAAAGGGTCATTTCACTTGTATAAGTTGTATTTTGGAGGTTTTTTTCTAACCTGTCTGGAATCATCAAGTGCTGTACCATATGCATGGTAAAGCACATGATTATTCGAGGCAAATGTAACATGTTTTTCTAGGGGGTTTTATGCCACTAACACAAGTTAGTTGGACTATATCATATTTGTTAAACGTGGCAATAATCCGGCCAAGTTAAATTATTTCAGTTTATTCAATTTCATATTTCATATTATTATTATTATTATTATTATTTATAACGTCATTTTTTGGAGCTTTTAAATTTGGAAGATTACAGATAGGATTTCTACTAGTAGAAATCCGTATCTATATTGGATGATTCCAATATAATGATGCACGGCAAATCATTTCATACGTAAAGTCGGGATTTTATTCATTAGGGGTAAGAGAGAGTGGTGTGTGTGACTCACTGGGTATTTCAATACAAGAATAGATTGGAGTACAATAAAATTACGAAATCCGAGGGAACACTTCAAAGCAAGAAAACGTGTATGATCTACGTCTTTCCCGGATACGGAAATATAAATACGGGGAGGCAGCCTCATGGCGGGAATAGCCACCTGAGGTGACCAGCCAATCAAGGAAGAAGAAGCAACGTAGCAGGGGCATGGGGAGATACGTGACGCACGCGGATTGGTCGAAGCAGCAAGGCCGCGGTATTAACCTAGACCCTGGTGGGAGAAGATTGAAGATATAGTGGACGCGCGGTGTGAGTGAGGACATTCATGAAGACATTACGCTTGGAGCAGTAAGGAGGTACCTTGTTCGTTAGTCCCAAGTGGGACAATTTTATTCACGCTGACTCCGCTGATCACATCAGATCATGAGTTCCACGCGTCTTGCAGTGTTTAGCCAGACGACGTGTTTGGTTCATGGAATAGACTCCACCACAAGCTGTAACGATTACTTTTGATCAACGAGGAAGAATCTGACGCCGTCAACACCAATGCAGAGCATCCGACGCTGCGAGACTTCAACCACGTGGAGACAATGTTTCCATTGGTAAGCACAAGTAATCTACGACACACACTCTCTGTTTTTCAATAAGGCTATATAAATTCTTTAAGCATTAATTTGGAAATAAGTTAAATTCACGTTATTCTCCCGACCGGCGTATTAAGTAATTTTGTTCGTGGCAATGTTTAAAGTAGTGTGCTCCGTTAACAGTGTTAATTTTATTCATGTTGCCATCATATTTTCTAAGTGTATTAAATTCAATTATTACCAAGTAGATTCTTTAATTCCAGTAGGTAGCAATAGTTATAATACCCCATCCTTCTCCACAATCAAATGTTGTCTGGGTTGATGATTCAATCATCCCACGGGCTAGTCATTAAGAATCTCTCATATGTTCTACTCACGCTAGGGGTCGATATAAATATATAAATTTAGCTTGGAACACAGTGTATCCAGCTTGGCGCCCAACATAGATCAAACTTAGCAGTAGTATTTTCTGGCGAATAGTCAGCCCAGGTAAAACACATTACATTTGTTCGCTCAACGTGGAGCTTAACAAATACCATTACATTTGTCGCTACCAACATGGGGCATTAAAACGTTACATTTGTCGCTCAATGTGAGGGCAAAACCGTTACAATTGTCACTCAAATTGAGGGGAGAAACATTACAGTATATGAACACATGTGGGACTTTCTTGAAACAAACGCATGCCATTTTGTTGAAGCTACTCGTGCGCCATCTATTGTAAATTGGATTTAGTACGCCTATTACGTTTCCGGGATTGTGCATAACAACTCACCAAAATTTGATTGCAATCGGACGAATTGTATATGAACGCATCGCCATTACGCATTTGTTTAAACTACTAGCGCGCTATCTATTGTGAAATGGATTAACTATGCCTATGATCATCCTGGAAGTGTTTACAACAACTCACCAAAATTTGATCGCAATCGGATGAATGGTTTATGAACGCATAAAAGACGAACACTCAGACATTCCTTTTTATATATATATATATTATTATTTCCGATTATTCCCCTTCAGGAGAGCGTGAGAACTTGAGCCAATCACAGCTTCACTTCCTTTTCCTCTCTTCTTTCCTTCCCAAAACCTCTTCATTAGTTCACTGTGCTTTTTCTTCCTTTCCTCTGTCCATTTTTTCCCTGATGTATCTTTCCTTGAAACTTGTACAATTTTCGTGTTTCTGATTTTATTTCTAAATTGTTCTCTGTCCTTAATGTCGTCTTCAGAGATTTTAAGTAATTCCATGTCTTCATGTACTTCTTTAATCCAACTGGTCTTTAATTTACTTGCATTCACGATATTGAAAATCTTCTTAGTGAGTCTGTTCTCATCCATCCTATATATGTGTCCATAGAACTGCAGACGTCTCTTCCTAAATTTATCTACAATGGTGTCTGTATTTTCATAAAGTTCCTTTGTTGGTCTCCTGACCCAAATTCCATTACGGAAAACAGTGCCATGGATTTTCCTAAGAATTTTTCGTTCCTGTTTCTCAATATCATGAAGACTTGTCATTCCTCTAATGACGGTTGTTTCTGCCGCGTACAAGGCTTCAGGAGAACTTTAAACCTAAGAACGCTGACGGGGAAGGTGGAGGAGATAGTGGATATGATGGAAAGAAGGAAGTTGGATTTATTGGGATTGGCAGAAACAAAGTGGAAAGGGGAAGGAAGGAGAGTACTGAGAAAAGGCTATAGACTGTACTGGAGTGGGAACGAAGAGGGAAAGAGGAATGGAGTGGGAGTAGTAGTACGAGATGGTTTGAAAGAAGAAGTGAGGAGAATAAGTGATAGGATGATGAAAGTGAAAGTAGCACTGAGGGGAGAGACCGTAGAAATAGTGCAAGTATATGCTCCACAAGTAGGCTGCGCTTCTGAAGAGAAGGAGGAGTTTGAAGAGGAATTGCAGAAGCAGCTGGTAGGAAGAAATATGATTGTTATGGGGGACCTCAATGCCCATGTAGGAAGAGAAAGACAAGGTTATGAGAGTGTTCTAGGACCAGAGGGTTGGGGTGGAAGAAATGAGGAAGGAAAGAGACTGTTGGACTTCTGTCAGAGGAACAGCCTGCTAGTTGGGAACTCCTGGTTTAAGAAAAGAGAGAGCCACACAATCACATGGTACAGTGATGACTTGACCAGGAAGTCGGTGGTCGACTATATACTGTATGAGAAAGAACTAAATAAGAACATCACGGACATCAAGGTTATACCATCGGAGAACCTGGATAGCGACCATCGATTACTGGTAATGAACCTGAGAGGGAGTAAGGAGAAGAAAGGGACTGAGAACCAGGAAAGACGTATAAGGATATGGAAACTGAAAGAAGGGGATAGAAGGGTCGAGTACCTCAAAATGGTAAAGGAAGGAATTCCAACAGATGAAGAAAGAGGGGTGGAAGAGGAATGGGCTAGATTTAAGAAGACACTAGTGGGTGCAGCAGAAGCAGTATGTGGGAGGACAAGTAGTAAGAAGAGGTGGAAGGAAACACCATGGTGGAATGAGAAGACAAAAGATATAGTAAGGGAAAAGAATAGAGCCTTTAGGAGGTGGTATCAAAATAGGACGGTAGAGACAAGGGAAGAGTACCAGGAAAGAAAGAAGGAGGCGAAGAGAGTGGTGGCTGAGGAGAGAAGGAAGTGGATGGAAGAGTGGACAAAGATGATGGAGGAGGATAGTGAAGGTACAAAAAAGGTCCTGTATGGGATGGTGAAAGATAAGAGGCGGAAGGATCCTACGGATTATGTTAGAATGGTGAACAAAAGGGGACAAGAGATAGAAAATAGGGAAGAACTGAAGAAAATGTGGAAAGAATATTTTGAAGAACTTCTGAACCCAAATGGAAAAGATGGTGAGGAGGAAGAAATCGGGGAAGAGGAAGATGA
Organism: Meconema thalassinum; assembly: GCA_946902985.2. Lineage (NCBI taxonomy): Eukaryota > Metazoa > Arthropoda > Insecta > Orthoptera > Tettigoniidae > Meconema > Meconema thalassinum. The sequence goes on along the minus strand of OX336390.1, from coordinate 266,445,603 downwards.
ACTGCAAACAGAAAAGGACTTAACATGGAAAGAAGTGGAAGATGCAGTGAACAAGATGAAAGGAGGGAAGGCACCGGGTGTGGATGAGTTGAGTGTGGAGATGGTGAGAGCAGCAGGAGAGGTGGGGATACAGTGGCTGTACCGAGTGATGAGGACAGCATGGAAGGAAAGGAAGACCCCAGAGGACTGGAAAAAAGGAATCATTGTCCCGATCTTCAAGAAAGGTAGTAGAACAGATTGCAGAAACTATCGGGGAATAACACTGATGAGTCATTGTGCAAAGATCTTCGAGAAAGTTTTGGAAAAGAGAATTAGGACAAGGATAGAAGGAGGGATGAGGGAAGAACAACATGGCTTCAGAGCAGGAAGGTCCACAGTGGATCTGATTTTTGCTGTAAGGCAGTTACAAGAACAGCACTATGAATATGGAACAGATCTACTGATGGCCTTCCTGGACATTGAGAAAGCATATGACAGTGTATGCAGAAACAAAGTATGGAAGTCCCTGGAGGATAGAGGAGTAGAGAAATGGACTATAAAGAGGATAAAGGAGATGTACAAGGGAAGCGTGAGCTGTGTGAAAGTGGGAGGAGAGAGATCTGACTGGTTGGAACAAAGAAACGGCCTGAAACAAGGAAGTGCACTGTCACCGTTACTTTTCATTGTGGTGATGGATGACATAATGACCCGAGTGGCACAAGTAATTGGGGACGGAAAGATGAAAGCAATGGTGTTTGCAGATGATTTGATGATTTGGGGAAACAAGGAGGAGGAGGAGGTACAGGAACAGTTGGACGTGTGGGAAGGAGTAATACAAGGATATGGGATGAAATTTAGCATAAATAAGAGTGAGATGGTGATCACAACAAGGAAGAAGGAAAGAACCACAACGGGAATAACAATTGGTGGGGAACAGCTGAAGAAAGTGGAGGGTTTTAAGTATCTGGGAAGCCTGATACAAGATAATGGAAGAAACGATAGAGAAATAAATGAGCGGGGGAGGCAGGCAGAAGCATTTCGGAGGAGTGTGAGAAGCATGTTATGGAGCAAGGATGTCCCTCAGAACAGCAAAAAGATCATATATCGGACGTACTATGTCCCTACCCTGACGTATGCCTCGGAGACCTGGGTTATGAAAGGAAGGGAGAGGAGCAAAATACAGGCCAGTGAGATGAGGTTCTTGAGAAGCAGTATTGGAGCTACAAAGATGGACAGAATAAGAAATGAGAGGACCAGAGAATTAATGAAGGAGGAACCATTACAGGATGGTATAGAGAAATCTAGACTTAGATGGTATGGACATGTAAAACGAATGGAGGAGAAGAGGATACCCAGGAGAGTACATGAGACGAAGTGGGAAGGAAAGAGACCGAGGGGAAGACCGAGAGACAGGTGGCTGAAGGGGGTGGAAGAAAGCGTGAAGAAGAGAGGAGAAGACTGGACAAGGGTGGAGGCTGAGAGATGGTGGGAAGACAGAAGACGTTGGAGAGGCTTGTGTTCCAAACAGACCCGGCCAGTGGCTGGAAACTGTGCAAGATGATGATGATGACAAGGCTTCAGGCAAGACAACTGTGTTATAATGGCGCAATTTTGCATTGCGAGATACTGCTCTTTTGTTATAATGATTCCATGTCAGCTTGTACGCCTTCTGCAATTTTACTATTCTATCTGCATTAGAAATTGTGTTCAATCCTGTGGGTTGGATGGCTTCTCCTAAATATTTGAAGTGAGTGACCTGCGAGATTTTTCCATATTGCGTTCGCAAGGCGATGTTTCCTGTTGATTTGGTATCCAATATATATATATATATATAAGATTACATTTGATGGTACGGTGTCCTTGGCCATTACTGAATAAAACTTATACCTAAATCAACACCTGTAAAATTTTGTTTTGTGACTATGATTTGCAGTGATAGAGCAGTCCAGCTAAATTACAGGCACAAATCAAAATTTTAGATGTGTTTATTTCATAAGTTTAATTCAACATAGACCAAGAATACCATCAAAATATTATGGTAGGCCTATATATAAAAAAACACAACAGAGACTCAACATATAGAGGGAGATTCTTTTGCTGGAGCGGGGCCAGCAGCCAGCTACCAGGCGTGCTCGCGTTCCGCCAGCCAACCGAACTCGGACCACAGATTGCGTGCAGGTAAAAACCGTAATATAGTACATTAATTAATGGTAATTTCACCAGCAAATCATGATTAAAGAACTTACCTTTTTGCAGAAGATGCTGTAAATGTTCTCCTTCAGCTGAAAGACAGGTGTTGTACCGTGTAAATAAATTAGCGTTTACACGTTGTAATTCCCTTCTGATGTGAGGGATATCTGCTGCCGTATATTGTTCTCCACCTCCACTAGAGTATGGGTAATTGATCTGTACACTTTGTATTTTAAATAACCCCACAATATCAAACAGGCTTAGGTCCGTGCTTCGATTAATTACAGTAAACACGCTAGGTGGTACAGGAGTAACTACATAATGCAACGATGTAACTTCCAAAGATTTAAAATTGAAGTGTTGTCATTCGGCAGCTGAGAATCTAGGCCTTATTTTTATTTTCTGCATTTCGTTTGAGCCCACCCAATTAGTCCAGCTGCCTGAAGTGGCAAGCCAATCTTTTAAGTACAGGCGACGACAAATACAAACCAGTAGTGTGCTTGCTGCAACAGCTACGAACGGTTGGGAATGGTTAGTTTTTATCCAACCACACACAAGTATGGCTGCGAGGTTCACCACACAACAAAGAATTTTCATTTGCTGTACTTTTATTAAGAACGAGTCTGTTAGCATTACTCGCAGAGTATTTAAACAGGAATTTTCTGGTGTTAAGATGCCTTCAGTGACCGCAGTTCGGAAGGGTGTGACAAAGTTCAAGTCTACGGGATCAGTTTGAAATTTTAAAAAATAAACGGAGACGTTACGTTTTGACAGGAGGGGAATTAGAGGACATTACTGCTCGATTGTTACGGTCACCGAGAAAATCTTTGCGAAAACTTTCTCAACAAGCCCGCGTGACATATTCGACGGCTAAGAGGGCCACAAAACCACTCAGGTTCAAACCTTAAGTCCAAGAGACCCAGTGGCAAGAACCAACTACTGTAATTGGTTTTTCCAGTCCGAGCATGACGGAATTTTAGATCCACAGTGATTTTTAGTGACGAGGCGTGGTTTTATTTACATGGACATGTGAATTCGCAAAACAATCGATACTGGTCACTTGTAAACCCAAGATTGATCCACCAAAACTCCCTGCATGACCCTTAAATCGGTGTGTGGTGCGCAGTTACCACAAAAAAGAATTATAGGTCCAATTTTTTTCTGTGAAACTATTAATTCTGCTCGATACGTTCAGGTTAATTTGAATAATTTCTTTGTCCAGTTAACAGACAGAGAAAGATTGTAGTTTTTTCTCCAGCAAGATGGTGCAACTGCGCATACTGCGTACAATTCATTGGACCCAATTTTAGATATTTTATTCAATTAATTCCAAAGAGCCATAGGCTCGTACAGAGGAATTGTACAGTAATATGTGTGTTTACACACCAAGGAAGAAAATTATGAAGGTAACACAAATTGATGAATAAGGACATAGGCCTATTATAAAGTTGATACCATATCTAAGATTGTTTAGACCAAGGTCCCTTAAAATGATAAGCACTTAGGATTTTTAACTACATAACTTATTTGATGTATTAAAGATGCATCGAATATTTCCCACAATACTTTCATAGTTTTCCTCTTAAATACTGACAAAGTTGGTGCACTTTGTCCTTCGCATGCCTAGTTCCATAAGAATGATTGTCTGAGTTCAAGATGTAGGGAGAGCTATAGAGTATTGTGTTGTGTTTAATCTTGTATATTAGCATAGCTGCTCGGAGTTCTGCACTTATGCTGAGGGGTAGAATTTTACTTCTGATGTACAGATCTTTTACTGGAGTGCAGTAAGGAAGGTTAAATATGTTTCTAATAGCCCTATTCTGAATAGTCATTAAATCATTCAGTGTGGATTTCCTGCAGTGAGCCCAAATAACATTTAAATATTGGAGCTTGCTATGTACAAGTGAATAGTAGATTTGTTTTACAAGGTTTAGGGGAATAAGATACCGAAGTTTCCTTAGGATCCCTACTATAGGTGAGAGTTTCTTCGTTCAACGTGTTCAATCCAGGTCAGGTGTTTGTCGATGATTAGACCTAAATACTTTGCCTGATTAACCTCTTTTATTTCAATATTATTTATATATATTTTGTCATGTGTGATTTCTTTCATGCTTTGTTTTGAAATTACCATGTAATTGGTCTTCTGTAGGTTCATTGTTAATTTATTGGCCTGGAACCATTGTGAGAGAGTATTTATATCTTGTTGCACATTTTGTATGATTTCAATTATGTCTTTCCCAGTGTAGAAGATATTTGTATCATCTGCATACAATTTGATATGCCCTCTCAAATTACATTCCACAATATCATTTATATAAATTAAGAATAATGTAGGTCCAAGTATAGATCCTTGTGGAACGCCATGAGTTATATATTTTCCTGAACTTATGCATTTATTCAAAGCTACATGCTGCTTTCTTCCAATAAGGTAGCTTTGGAACCATTTTAGAGCTATACCTCGGACACCAGCATTTTCTAATTTTGACAACAGTATTTTATGATCTACTGTATCAAAGGCTTTTGTGAGATCAATAAATAATCCAACTGACCCATATTATTTTTGTCAATAGTTTCTTGTAGCATTGTTATTAGGTCAATAGTTGCTGCCTCAGTACTAGAATTTTCCCTGAATCCATATTGCATATTATGAAAGAATGTATTCTTGTTCAGAAATGAAAGCAATCTTGTTTTTACCACTTCTTCCAGAATTTTTGAAACTACCGATAAAATAGAAACAGGTCTATAATTATTTGGATTTCTTTTGTCACCACCCTTAAATTTAGGAACTACTTTGGCCACTTTTAAGTCATCTGGTATCATGCCAGTAACTAAGGACTCATTAATCATTTCAACCAAGATTAAAATAAATGATTGCATATTGTTTTTGTTTTTAGTTCTGTGTTTGGTGACAGGGTGATTAGTGCTGGATTGTGGCCGCCTCGAATCCTGGATTTAACCATGTGATTTTTATTTGTGGGGTACTAGTAGCTTAGACTAAGTGTATCAGTCTAATACTCGTACCCTAGAGGAGCTGGAGAATAATATACGGCAGCAGATATCCCTCATTACGGAAGGAGAATTACAACTTGTAAACGCTAATTTATTTACACGATACAACACCTGTCTGTAGGCTGAAGGAGAACATTTTCAGCATCTTCTGTGAAAAGGTAAGTTCTTTAATCTTGATTTGCTGGTAAATTTACCATTAATTAATGTACTATGTTACGTTTTTTTACCGATATGCAATCTGCAGCCCGAGTTCAGTTGGCTGGCAGAAGGCGAGCGCATTTGGTAGCTGGTCGCTGGTCCCGCTCCGGCAAAAGAATCTCACTGTATTTTCAAGAAGCTTTTTAAGGATGATTTTAATGGAGCTGATGATCTTGCTGCTACACCCCTTTAAACAACAAACTAACTAACGATTTTGCAAGTACTGTTGTGCTTTTATAATACAGGGTCTGGCAGCATAACTTCCTTATTTTAAATGCACGCCATTCAGTCGTTTGATGTCGTAGTGGAGCACTAGTGGTCTCGTTCGTGAGGTGGTACTATAAAGTTTTGTCCCGACACAGTTCAGTCGCCATCATGCATTGGAAGAGGGAGAAGCGTGCTTTTGCCGTTGAGTCCTACTTTCTGTGATCGCAAGCCAGCGCGTTTTAATTTGGCCCCGTTGGCCCCTGTTCCGGGCCGGAAATCAATTGCTACACGGGCCACTACGTTCTGGCGAACTGGAAGTGTGACAGGGCGAAGAACTGGAGTCCCTCGGCCTATCGATCACCTGAGAACATTAAGGCAGTGAGAGCTTCAGTGTTGCGATCACCACGGCGTTCTGTACGCAATCATGCGTCTGCCCTTGGACTTTCCGATCGGTCTGTGAGGAGAATTCTTTATGCTGATGTTCATTTTCATCCGTACAAGATGGCGAGTGCACAGGAACTTTCTGAACGCGACTTCAATTGTCGGCGGAACGCGTGTGAGGTTCTTCTCGAAGTCTTTCCTGAGGACGCTGTTTTCCTTTTTAGTGATGAAGCCCATTTTCATTTGTGTGGATCCGTTACCAAACAAAACATGCGCTACTGCACTGCCACCAATCCTTGAGAACTGCACCAAAGGCCTTTGCATTCACCTAGAGTCGCAGTGTGGTGTGCACTGTCCTCAGCTGGAATTATTGGTCCCTGGTTCTTTGAGGAAAACTCAGTCACAGTTACAGTGAATTCGGACCGGTATGTAAACATGTTACAGGATTTTTTTTTTCCTACGGGTGGATGAGTTGGACTTAGGGGACATTTGGTTACAAGGCGGAGCAACGGCACACACTTCAAGAGCGTGGATGGCTATATTGAGGGAACACTTCCCAGAGCACCTCATTTCACTTAGGAGTGATTTGGAGTGGCCGGCCCGCTCTCTCGATTTGCCCCCCTTGTGATTTTTTTCTATGTTTTTTTAAAATGCCGTGTTTATGTGAACCGTCCAAGGACCTTTCAAGATTTGAAGACCAATATGAAGGAAGAATTTTCAACATATCGCCTGATTTGCTGGCAAGAGTCATGACAAACACCAGAAAGCGGTTTTCTCAGTGTATGGAGAATGGGGGATGTCACCTACCTGATTTGATCTTCAAAACTAAGTTAAACAAAACTTGATGTATGCGCCTACGTAGTATTAAAAAAATTAAAGTTTTCTGATTCTTACAATGGGATGTATTACGTTTTTAAAAAAGGAAGTTATGCTGCCGGACCCTGTAGCAAACAATTTTTCTTTTTCTCACCAACATGCTAGCAGGGATAATACATGAACTAAAGTGAAGTCAGAAAGTGCTTTGTCAATTCCATTAAGATATTTACTTCATGAGCACACTAACCTTTAGGATGCAGTCCTGGTACAAAACGTGTGAGCACTCCGACTCCATAGGTTTGCTTTGTGCGGCGGATTGTTACCACACCTGGCTCCAGTCCAAAGAGAACAGCCCCTCGCAGGATGGTGAGAGCGACTCCCTGCTTGGAGGACAAAACACTTCAAGTAGCATCTCACCTTCACAGTCATGTTGTTATAACATACGGATATGGTTCTATTCAATAACTGGCCTGGCTAATTTATCTTTTATTATTGTGTTTCTTTCTTTCTTTCTCCACCGACAGTAGTAAATACGTTTGCTAATGCACAGACCACGGGCATGGGGCCAAGCAGTCTTTGGACTTGGTAGATGTAGGTTCGAACCCTATCATTGACTTTTGTTAGTTTTAATTTAAGATTAGCTAATTTCCTTAAGGAATAGGCAAGGAAAATTAAACATGAGATTTTATGAAAAATTTACAAATACCGGTATTTTCTTTTTTATGCCACATGTGACACATCCTGAATGGAGTTTCCTTGCTCCTTGAACTATTTCTCTAGACACATGACTTGTGTTGTTAGTTTTGGAATTTGCTGTGGTTGTGTCTAATTTCCCATTGATAATTTTTGAACTAATTAGCACAGATCAGCATATTATTGATTGGGTGATTCTTGATTGTAAGTGTGCTCAGCAACAGCCAGTTATTGCCCAGTGAGTCAACAAACATGTCAGCCTTATTGCATGTAAGTGAAATAATATAAAGACAATTATTATGTCACAGGTTCTCTTCTGTGTTGACTTCCCTGTGTCCCTGCATACTCCCTTCTAATTTTCCTGTCTACACTTCTAGCGTTTGCCCAGTCTTCACTTCTTCCTGCACTGAAATATTAGAAGCCAGTTTTTCAGTGTTACTTAAGTATTCTATTAATAGAATCGCTTTTCAGTTGGTCAACATGAGTATACGCATTAGATTAGGTGGGGTGTGACAATTTAATCACCTACAGCCTTCAATAAATACATTAATTATATATACACAACACTCCTCACACAAATGGGGGAGTTTAATTGGATGAGTAGTTTAGTTTGTCAAGCCAACATCATCAAATCCTGTCCACTCAGTTTTAATTTAGATTTGGTGGATATGTATGTAACACTTAGGCTTATGCACAACAGTCAAAGAAACAAACAAACAAACAACCAAACAACCAAAATCCACTTGGTTAAAACAGTCTGACTACAGTGTTTAACTTAACACTTTTATGACTTAATAATTGCAATTACTGTTTTACACAAGTGTTATATAGGCTTAATTTAGGCTCGGCAGATAAGTAGCCTAAGTGAACAGGATCTGATGACATTCGCTTGACGAATGAAACTAGTCATCCAATTAAACCCCCCACTTGTATGAGAAGTGTTTTATTGAGTGTATAAATAATTCATGTATTTATTTCAGGTACTCACCGTCCAGTCTAATCGGGTACACTCGTGTTTTAAATAATACTAAAATTTCCGCCTTTCAATACTATTTATTGCTAATTACTTACAGGGACATGTTTCGAGGGCTAACACTCCCCCTTCATCAGCCCGTCCAACAAAACTTCAAAGGAAAACTTTTCTTGTATGTGCTTATACAACACTTGTGTACAACAGTACTTGCAATTATTAAGTCATAAAAGTGTTAACTTAAACTTTGTATGTGCTTATTAATAAACATTGAGGGGTTTGAAGCCATTTTTCCAAACTTGCCTTAAACCCCCTACACACTATCAGACCAGACCAGACCAGCAGACGGTCGGAAAAAGTAGCTGATGGGCGGACAGTTCGATAGTGTGTAGGCCTGTCTGCCGACCAATTCGGTCTGTGCAGACTGTCTGACGGTCTGGCTGGAAAACCTTCAGACCACCAGATTGCCCCTCGCCTGTCTGGTCTGGTCTGCGTTGTGTGTAGCGCTGTCTGGCCGACTGGCGGACTCCGTCGCGATCAGCAGCAGTTTCAGTACGTATTCTACTGTTGAACAGAGAGGCACTATGTCTTATTACAAGATTCTGTCGCCATGTCTCAATATTCCCAGCATAGAAACAACGCGAGTGCCGATGATATTGAAGTAGGCGATCATGAGGCGGATACTATCGTGCAAATGTTAGAAGTGTATCGGGAGCATAGATGTTTGTACGACATTAGAAGTGATAGTTATAGCCCAGGCAACGAAGGCCGAATTTCAGCAAATAAAAATAATAAATGCGAAAGTTTTGAAATTTGGTGAAAATGTTTATTAGAGCTTACTATTGAACCTGTCAAAAGTCCTGACCAATTAAAGGTCCGCAATCACCGCCATCTTGGAAAAAGGGTGCACTTGTATGGTTTTTAGTCTATAACTCTTTATTTATTAACTTTATCGAAAAAGTTGTAGTGATCAAATTTTGAGAACATTTAATTCTCTACAAAAAAAGGTTCAATTCAGGTGTTTCATAAAACCAACATTTACCGAGTAAATGGACGACGAACTTGAAGCAGATCGGAGAATTGCTCCAAACAACCATTCTACGCACAGCTTAAGAATCATAACAGTGTGTCCTGTGTAAATATCGACATTACCCTGCAAGACTGTGTTAACATTGTTGACAGCGGATTCCTCTTACATCCAGTCATTTGGAAACCAAAGTCAACTTATTCAACCATTTGCGCAAGCTACATTACTTATATTCAGAGACATTACGATAAAATTTGCACAGTAGTATTCGATCATTATTCCAATACCAATGACAGTACAAAGAAAACGGAGCAAAATCGCCGATCTGCTTCTAAAATGTCTATGGACATCAATTTTGAAGAAAGTATGAGTATCACCGTTCGGCAGGATCAATTTCTTTCAAACGACAAAAACAAAATCAGGTTAATTGACATGCTATCAACCAAGCTAAACGATCAGGGAATAGGATGTCGACAGAGCACAGATGATGCAGAATTTTTTTGATCGTGAACACTGCAATCCAATTATCTTCATCAAAAAGTAACGTGGCTATCATTGGCGAAGTGTTGATCTTTTAGTTTTGCTGGTTGCATTGGCTCCATCGGAAAAAATATCTTTTTTGTCAAACCGGGAAAGGGAAAAATCGCGAGAAGAGTGTATTCATCACAGCAGTCACAATCATCAGGACTTGCGAACAACATTCTTTTCTTGCATGCCTTTGGTGGCTGCGACACTACTTCAGCGATTTTCAATAAAGGAAAAGTTAGGTGCGTAAAGTTATTTAACAAAAGTAAAGAGTTACATGATATCGCTGAAAATTTCAACAACCGTGTTTCTTCACACAACGTTATCGCTGAAGCTGGAGAACGTTTTTTCCTTGCAATCTACGGTGCATGTTCTACGGACAATTCTTTGAATAAACATCGATATCATTGTTTCACGAAATCTTTGACGAAAATAAAGCCCGACATTGCCTCACTACCACCAAGAGAAGGAGCATCCAGGCAACATTCTTTTCGAGTGTACAATCAAGTGCAAAAATGGCTGGGAAATGAATTACCCCCTGAATTATGGGGTTGGAAACAAGTCCAAGGATACTTCAGTCCAATTACAACAATGGACTCCATTGCACCCGAGGCTTTATTAAATCTGATTTTTTGCAAATGTACAACTGGCTGTGCAGGGTTGTGTGGGTGTAGAAAAGCAGGGATTGATTGTACAAAGGTTTGCAATAATTGTCATGGAGACTGCTTCAATGGATCGAAAATAGTCGATGAAGAAAATGAAGACGGAGACGAGGTCGATAACGCAAATGAAGAAAGGGCAGTGTCAACCAAAAGCTCGAGACGATCTTCCTATGCGGGGAGCATTGGTTTATCGGATTATGCTGATGTAGTCGATGATAATAGCCCCAGTACCAGTCAGACTGCAAAAAAACGACGCACTCAAACGTAATAATAAAGTGACTAAATAAAAAATAAATATGGAAAATGAAAAAAATAATAACAATGATTGAATTTTACCTAACGAATTATAAATATCTGTTTGCAGAAATCCCACAGAGATTTATATGGACCGTTATGCACCATTGAATTCATATTTTGCTGCTGAAACCTACAGTGAGAGCGATTCCCCGATCTGCATCAAGTTTGTCGTCCATTAACAAGGAAAATATTAGTTTTATGAAAAAAAAAAAAAGAATTGAACTTTCTTTGTAGAGAATTGAATGTTCTCAAATTTTGATCACTACAATGTTTTCGATCAAGTTAATAAATCCAGAGTTACAGTCCAAAAACCATAAAAGTGCACCCTTTTTCCAAGATGGCGGCGATCACGGACCTTTAATTGGTCAGGACTATTGACAGGTTCAAGAGTAAGCCCTAATAAACATTTTCACCAAATTTAAAAACTTTCGGATTTTTTATTTTTATTTTCGCTTTGTTGCCTGGGCTATTACTCGAATAAAATTGCAAGACACGAAGGTTTCAACGCTTTGTTGGCAATTATTAAATTATTAAATACTCTACAAAATAACAATAAACATAAAATAACCATCTTACTTAACTGGGCGGACGACTCAATACAACTGAGGTCTGGAGGTCTGGTATGTTGGTGTGTATGCAAAGCTGTCCCCCGACCTAGCAACTTGCCCTTCCACGTCTGCTGGTCTGGTCTGGTCTGATAGTGTGTAGCAGGCTTTAGTAAACAAGAGTTTAGTGCTTTTCAGTCGGTCAACACGAATGCACCCAAACGAGCTGGGTTATGCCCTAATCCTGAAATCCTTTGGTTGTGGCATCATACGCAACCATTAACCCGGCTCAAGGGAGATAGGGTCACCTTCCCTATCCTCCACTTGAGTAATTCTTGTTTGGCGCATCCACGCTGCGGGGGTGGGTATCCTCCACATTAGTAGGCAGGTGTGAAGGAGAGCTAAGTTCAGACAGGGACCCAGTCTCACGGGGTATAACGTGAAACCCATGCCCAGGGTACGGGTGAAGACCTTAACAGCATCTTAGGCAGAGAAGGAGACCTTCAGAATGGCGAAGATGGTGGATGAGGCAACCCATCCTCTCTGGGGGAAATTAGAAGCGGAAACCACTGCCTTGTGGAGAAGAGGGATCTTCAAAGGCTAAGGGAGTAAACCCCAAAAGAAAATCCTCAGATGCGTTAGGCTTAGCAAGCCAGCAGACGAGTAAATTTGTAGTTACTTTCAATTATAATACAAGCCTCGGATCGAAGAAAAACGGAATTGACATGACTCTGACTACAGTTGCAGCGTATGATGGTAATGCTGATGTTTGTGCAAGTGTTAGATCAGAGAACAAAACCCGATTTGGAACAATAAATATTTTAACATTGAATGACAAGGAAAATGAATTGATTGACCTAATGGAGACACGAAAACTCGACATCCTGGGATTAAGTGAAGTGAAACGGAAGGGAAAAGGAATGAAGAAACTAAGTAAGGGGTGCACCTTGTACTGGATGGGTAACCGTAAAGAGAAAAGAAATGGAGTGGGCTTTATAGTGAATCAAAATGTTGGACCAATAGCTGAAGTTGAGTATGTAAATGAAAGAATTATAATAATGCAAATACACGTAAATAAGGAACTACTGAAGATAATACAGGTGTATGCTCCACAGACAGGATGTAGCTTGGAAGAAAAAGAAGATTTCCTCAGTGAACTGGAATCACATATTGTTGGAGATGGGATCATGATAATGGGAGATCTAAATGCTCATGTAAGAACTGATAGAATGGGATATGAGAATGTTTTGGGTCCACATGGGTATGGCGATCGAAATGAAGATGGAGAGAAACTGTTGGATTTTTGTGTCAGAAATAACCTGATAATAAAGAACACATGGTTCAAGAAGAGGAATAGCCATAAGATCAGCCGGTATAGTTGGGATGGACAGTATGGTACTCTCATCGATTTTGTGATAACAGACCGAGAATGGGGAAGATACGTCATGGATGCGAAGATAATCCCCAGTGAAAGTATGGGAGGTGATCACAGGTTATTAATAGTGGATTTAAAACGAGTAAAAATCCCTAAAATTGTACTTAAGAAAAATCCAAAGATCAGGATTTGGGAATTGGAGGAGGAGGACAAAAGGATAGCATTCCAAGATAGGATAAAAATGAAGCTGCCTAACACAGAAACACAAAGTGGAGAAGAAGAGTGGAACAATTTCAGACAGACATTTGTTGAAGCAGCAGTTGAGGTATGTGGGAAAACAAAAGCAAAGGTTAAGGAAAAGGAGACAGACAGACAAAATAAAGCAAGAAATAATAGAAAGGAACAAGGTGAAGAAAGAAATGGATAAAGAAAAGCAAAAAAGTATCAGAAAGATGAGGATAAGATAGAAAGGTTACATGTGGAATACAAAAGATTAAAACTACAAGTAAAAAGGAGTATCAGGAAAGAAAAAGAGAAATGCTGGGGAGAGTTCACCAACAAAATTGAGCAAGATAGTAGAGGAAATCAGAAACTACTGTATAGAGTAATAAAATCGAAAAGAGCAGACCAAGAAAAAATCAAGGCATTAGAGAGAGAAGATGGTTCCATAGTAACTTACATGATGAAAAAGGTCTTCAGAAGGTGATGTCTAAGTATTTTGAAAAGCTTTATAATGGGGATGACTTCCCAGAGGAAGAACGAGATAAGAAAATGGAAATAGATGGAGAAAAAGAAGAGAACCCAATAACATGGTTGGAACTTGAAAGGACAGTGAAAGCAATGAGCAAAGGTAAAGCAAGTGGAAAAGACGAATTCAATGCTGATATGATTAAGGCAGCAGGAAGCATTGGACTACAGTGGCTATACCGAACCCTCAATGCCATATGGAAGGATGAAAGGATACCTGAAGATTGGCAACAAGGAAGCATTGTACCACTGTTCAAGAAAGGAAATAGGAAGAAATGTGAAAATTATAGAGGTATAACATTGTTATCACATGGGCTAAAAATAATGGAGAAAGTCATAGGCAAGAGACTGAGGGATATAATAGAACCTCAGTTAGAGGAAGAACAGTATGGCTTTAGACCGAATAGATCAACAATAGACTTGATATTTGCAGTGCGAATGATAATGGAAAAGCATCTAGAAATGAACAAGGAAATCATCTTTATATTTTTGGATGTGGAAAAAGCCTATGATACAGTTAAAAGAAAATATGTATGGGAATGCCTACTGAAAAGGAATGTACCAAAATCACTAATTAACAAGATAAAAATGTTGTATTATGAGAGTAAGAGCAGTGTACAAGTGGGTAGTGGTGATTCTGAAACATTCTATACAAAAAAAGGCCTCAAGCAAGGAAGTGCACTGTCACCATTATTATTTGTTATATTGATGGATGAAATCATAAAACGGGTAAAACAGAGTATCAGTAGTGATGAAGTGAAGGCATTGGTATTTGCAGATGATGTGGTGATTTGGGGAGAGGGAGAAAAGGAAGTACAAAGGAGATTGGACATTTGGAATGAAAAGCTGAAGGAGTTTGGAATGGTAATTAGTAAAAAGAAAACTGTAGTCCTGCACTGTGGAAAAGAGGAAAAGAGAAGCCAAGTGAACATAGATGGAGAATGGTTAGAGAATGTGGAACAGTTCCCAGATCTGGGTAGCATTGTTAACGGAGGTAATGAAATCAACCCTGAAATTAACAACAGACTAAGTAAAAGCACAACATTCTATCATCAAGTCAGAGAGCTTTTATGGGATGACAAAGTGCCCAGGAGAACGAAATTAACACTATATAAACAGTACTTCATACCAATTGTAACATACGGACTGGAAACGCTGGTAACTAACAAGAGACAAGATAGTAAGATCCAAGCACAAAAATGAAATTTTTAAGAACATCTGTAAAAAAGACAAGAAGAGATAGAATTCAAAATGTTAAAATCAGAGAAGAGCTAAATGTGGAACCGTTAGTACAGAAGATACGGAAAGCAAGACTGAGATGGTTCGGACATGTGAAGAGAATGGGAAAGGAACGAGCGGCAAGAAGGGAGTTGGAAGGAGAAGTTAAGGGTAAGCGATCAGTTGGAAGACCAAGAAGAAGATGGATGGATCAGATTCGGAAGGACATCGGAGAAGCTGGATTGGATGTGGAGGAAGTAATGGAGCAGGAAAAGTGGAAGGACAGAAACGAGTGGAAGAGGCTTGTTAACCACACCCGGGCGACTGGAGTGGGACATTGATGATGATGATGATCATCATCATCATCATCTTGCACAGTTTCCAGCCACTGGTTGGGTCTGTTTGGAACACAAGCCTCTCCAACGTCTTCTGTCTTCCCACCATCTCTCAGCCTCCACCCTTGTCTTCTCCTCTCTTCTTCACGCTTTCTTCCACCCCCTTCAGCCACCTGTCTCTCTGTCTCCCTCTTGGTCTCTTTCCTTCCCACTTCGTCTCATGTATTCTCCAGGGTATCCTCTTCTCCTCCATTCGTTTTACATGTCCATACAATCTAAGTCTAGATTTCTCTATACCATCCTGTAATGCAGTGGTTCCCAACCTTTGTAAGCTGACGCCCCCCTTTTCAGATATTGGAGTTCATCCCCCCCCCCCTCCTCCCCCCCTCTCCCCCTACCCTCCTTACCCCTCATCGCTTCTATAACCTCTTCGATTGATGCGGAGGATATAGACCTAACCTAATAACACTACAGTACATAATGGAACAGGCCTATCTATTACATAGGCTACTAACTTCATTTTAGCACAATACAAATAACACACTTTTACAACAAATCCTTAAATTAGTCAACAAACGTCAGTGAGAGGGTTGACATTGTTTTCTCTTAGTAAGATTCGGTGTGTTTGGTGTGATATTTGAGACAGCACAGCGGAGATCACTTGCAACATCAAGCCGACAGCGCTGCTTTGTTTCTATGACACTCTCAGCGTTGAAAATCCTGACTCTCATAAACATACATGTCTTTGAAAATGTAAGTGCAAACTCTTCAAAGCTTCAAAGAAATCACAAAGATATGCCAACGAGACGATAAAATTGGCATAATTTTGCCCCTTACACCACAGCAATTTCCGTATTTCACCTCCAATCTCGCGGCACCGCAGAGGTTTGTGCCGACAGTTGGCAATTACCAGTGCTTTTGAACGATTGACTTGGTGCGACAATCACATGGAGAGATTCGAAAAATGTTTATTTTACAAAATTGTAATATTCGAGTTAAAAAACTTAATTCGGAAATCACTTCACTTTCGAAGTGAAATGCCATGTCCTGTGGTTCGGATTCCACGTAAAAAGGAGGTCCCGTGGCTCGTGATCTCAAGATTAACGGTCACGTTAAACTACAAGCTTCCTTCCTAGGGGGGCGCGCCCCCCAGGTTGGGAACCCCTGCTGTAATGGTTCCTCCTTCATTAATTCTCTGGTCCTCTCATTTCTTATTATGTCCCTCTTTGTAGCTCCAATACTGCTTCTCAAGAACCTCATCTCACTGGCCTGTATTTTGCTCTTCTCCCTTCCTTTCATAACCCAGGTCTCCGAGGCATAAGTCAGGATAGGGACATAGTACGTCCGATATATGATCTTTTTGCTGTTCTGAGGGACATCCTTGCTCCATAACATGCTTCTCACACTCCTCCGGAATGCTCCTGCCTGTCCCCCCGCTCATTTATTTACTTACAATACAAGTACACTTTAACTGAAAAATTAAATCAAGACCCTGCTGAGACGCATTTTGGACTTGTACAAGGTTTAAGCATTGACGATCATCCTACTTCTACCGGCCTCTTTCACCTCCATTTGCTTCAGTTCATATACAGTAGGCTGCGTACCAGTGGAACTAATTTTTAGGACGTTACTGACAATAAGCTTTTTCCCTTTGACGAATACGGTCAATGGCGAGAAATATAATGCGTAAGAGCAGAGAGGTGAAGGATAACATTTGTCTGCAGATTAAAGAAATGATTACAATGACAGACACTGAACCCGAACTGGATCCCATAAACCTGTCAGTTAATGATGCCAGTTCTGAGAGAGGAGGCGATAACGTTGTTCCTTATTTGTGTGGCTACCTGTTTCACACAGCAGCAAAGAAGATTGTGAAATGTACTTTCTGTATTAGGTCATTGGAAAGTGATTGCGAAACATTTAATGCTGTTAGTGATGTAGGTATGTATCTTCACCAAGCTGAGAGACTTTGACGGAAGTGAATCTAAATTTCTTAAATACCCGTCCTTATCTTTTTCTCACGTGATGAAACGTGTAGATGCAGTAGTGGAGGCAAAGTTGGAAAAGAAGGTGCATTGTGGGGCGATATATTTTCAGATTGTGTGGATATGATCTGTGAACTTTCTGTGTTCCGAAGTGTGTGCTGCTCAGAGGATCACCTGTTATTATATTTCCCTAGGATAGTGTTTCATTACATTAAATGCCGGTTATTTTCCGGGCGAAAGAAATGTCCAGGGAACTGAGATCTAGATCCTCTTCATATTCAGTGTGAAAAATAATGAAGGTCTCTTCTGTTTACAGGAAAGCTCTTCTCTTCTTACGTAGAAATGTATTTTAGTGTGTTCTGGATAGTATTTGAATATGTTTGTATTTCCTTGAAGATTTGTTTCTGTTATTCATAATTGCTTCATATTTATTAGTGATTATGATGATGATAATTGTTGTTTTAAGGGGCCTAACATCTAGGTTATTGGCCCCTAATGGTTTGGGTGATCGTGAAGATGATAATGAAATGTAAACTATAACTAAAACTAACTACTAACTTATATACTAGAAGAAGAAATGGAAAACAATAGGAGAATAAGGCAAATAAAGGACAGGAGGAAAATAAACGCCCTCAACCCCCATAGAATGAGGATTGAGGGACCCAGAAGGAAGGAGAGCCACGAACGTCAGATAGGAAAGTGATAGAGAGACCGCCTCAGAGGCAATGAAAAAAGGGGGGAAAACCGGACCCAGCTCAGGAATCCCCTGGGATCGCCAACTCCCGAACTCACCAGTTACGAGCCCTTGAGGGTGTAGCACTATCGAGGGTGCACCAGAAGTGCACACGTATTTATTAGTGCAATACTTCTTTTAATAAACAACGAGCCAGACACGTCCACCTGCACGTCCAGGCCAAATAACTCTAGTACCATCTAGTGGCGGACATTGTCAACTACCGGAGTTCCACCACTTATTACTCTATTCGCCCTGGTATTATTAAGACCTGAGGGGGCATGGTGGCATAGCGGTCAAGCTGTTGGCCTCTCACCAAGCTGAACAGGGTTCGATTCCCGGTTAATACATGTGAGATTTTCGAAGTGAAATGCCATGACCTGTGGTTCAAATTCCATGTAAAAAGGAGGTCCCATGGCTCAAGATTGCATGATTAATGGTCACGTAAAACTACAAGCTTCCTTATTAGGAAATACTATCACAGTAACCAGTAGCGTAGCCAAGATCGATCAATGGGAGGGGTTATATTAACTGGGGGATAACAGTAATTCGGCGAATTGCAGGACATAGTAATATGAAGCAACTTGGCTCCCGAAGTTAACAATGATCTCCAAATTAGTGTTAATGCACCCATAGAATTTTCTAGGCCCTTGTTTATTATTAGTTTTAGTTAAAAAATAATATTTTATAATTATCAACAATTCAGGCAGTAACATGTCTACAGGATGATATTCAAACTGAACTGCAATATACAGGAGGGAAACTACATGCGGTATTTGTTGACTACACAAAGGCATTTGACCTAATGAGCAGGAAGAAAATAATGGAAAAAGTAGAAGAGATCACAGGAAGAACATACGAAACAAGACTATTAAAGAACATACTAGCAAGAAACATCGTTGAAATGGACGACACGGTGACAAGATCTAACCCAATTGAGCAAACAAATGGAGTGCTACAGGGCGATACAATCAGCCCCCTACTCTTCATAATAACCACAGCTGAAATTCCAAACGCTATTGATACCGAAAATGTAAAAATTTATATGTACGCTGATGATATGGCCCTAGTATCACCAAGCATACAAAACCTATGGACAGAGGGAAATGATTTAAACTTAAACGAAGACAAAACTGTGTTAATGACTTTCAGGAAAGGAGGGAGACGGACAGCGAGCGACAATATCAGATATAAACAGACAACATTAAGACATGTAACAAATTTTAAATACCTAGGAATTACCTTTCAAAACAATGGGATTTGTATACACTATGCACATCAAAGAGCGAACAGCAGCAGCAACGAAGGCAATTAACGGCATAAGAAATTTAAGACGATTATCATTGACCACAGCGTTGACTCTCTTCCGCTTAAAAATTTTGCCCATACTGACGTATGGTTTAGAGATTATATGGAATCACCTTAACAAAACGAATCTGAAAGACCTGGAGAACGTCAAAGGAAATTTTCTTAAAAAAGAATTATGCTTGTCGAAATATACTCCAAATCGACTGGTCTATATTCTGACAAGTGAACCTTTTCTAATTGGAAAACTTTGACTCGACATGCTTTTACCCTGTACATCAGCATACTCAGATTTACTAAAAGAGCTGGAAGGCAAAAGAAAGGACATATGGGAAGATTTTTATGCCACAGATGCCATGATAAACAAGGAATGGATGAGAGCAGAATATGACCTTCGCCATCTAGTGACAAGACTAGCAGTTCATGGCTTCCACCATCGTGTGTGCAAGACAGAGAAGTTCCATAAGGCTGACACAGAATGCCTATGCAGATTATGTGGAAAGCAGTGTGAAAGGTACCATGTGCTGGTGTGTACCGAGAGAAGGACATCCCTAAATTCTTTCTGCAAAGACTAAATTTTATTTATGTATGAGAGTGTGAAATGTGTATATATGTATACTGCATGGCTATTTGGCTGCATTAAATATTATTATAATTAGTCTATATACAATTTCCCTCCCGCTAAGGAAAGAAAAAAGCTAATTACCCCGCTAGGCTAGGCTTAGTTTGAATGAAAAACTATATTTAATGGGGCAAAAGCTTGATTGGCATCCCTGGAAGGAGAGAGTTATGTGTTGTCATAGTTATAGAATCATCTGCAAGTGTCATTATTTAATTTAAGAAATTTTTATTTAGCTTACCGGTATTAATTATTATCAATTCCTGTTTCTTATTGTAAAAATTCCAAAAAGGTGTGGGGAGGGGTGCTAACCCCCAGTATCACACTCTTGGCTATGTCACTGACAGTAATTGAATGACTGCATTGCACAGTTTTTCCTTGCGGTTTTTAATGCCCCTTATATCTAGTGCAACTTTAGAGACACTGGGCTGCTGGAATTTTGTCCTGAAAGGTGAAAGGGCTCACATTTAAGCACCCTAAAATACCAACTGACTGTGCCGGGATTCGACCCTGCAACCTTGGGCGCAGCAGTGCACCATGCAGTCAACGTCTTTCCTTTGTTAACATCCCATTTCAGATTCAGCTCTTGTTAACTTAGTAATGAATAAAACTGCAGAGGTTACTTTAACATACCTGTGGAATGATGACCCGGAGACGGTCACTGAAGGCTTGCCGCACCTCATTTTGCAACAGTTGAGATTCTGCAAAGCCTCCCACGAGGAAGAGAAATTGAATGCCATGGACTCGCGGGCTATCCAACACATCTCTAATGTACTGAAATTTATGAATACATGAATAAAGCAGGGCATGACAATTAACAATAATAAATGCTCACTGATATAGCCAGATAGAAGGATGGGGGACTATCATAAGCCTTGAGATTCTTCTGAAAACTACGGGGCTTAAAATACAATTCATCCAAGATCGGCCAAAAACAACTGGATTTTATATTGATCTCATAGATAAAAGAACAAGACTGAAGAAAAGAATCTAACTAATCTTATCTAAAACAGAAACCTATCTGTTGGACTTTTGTTGTTGTTGTCAGAAAGCTTTATTTTATCGAATCAGAACTATCTAAGGCAAACGGCATCAGATGACTCATGTGTCTTATCTGATTGCTTACGAGTATGTACAATCATCAAACAAAGTTAAAACATTTTGTTGAGACTGGGTACCGGTACTGTATCTAGACTACAACAGACCTTTTGAAATATGGGATGTATTTTATTACAAAATTAGAATGTGTCATGTGAAGAACTATAAAACATAAAACTACAGTTGTATCTTTGTTCATATGATGATGGGAAACCGTGACTATTTATAAAAGCAAATCAATTTTTTCTCCGAAACACTTCTAAGAAAGCCTATGCAAAAAAGTATTTTTTAAATTATTATTGTTATTAAAAAGCAGTTGCACGTGTATATTTACAATCAAGTTTTACTGTAAATGCCTTTCCCAGTCCGGGATGAGATACTCTAGTACAGTAGGGTCTGCTATACACAGCTGTACTGCCTGATATTCAGAGGATGAGATGAATCAGAAGTACAGGTGTATTAAACTTGAGTACACAATAGTGAAAAACTGAAATTCAATCACATCATTGGTATATGTATCAAAGAATGTATGTAGAAAAACAGCAGATGCTTGCTTACTTGTACAATTTTTTCTAATGTGGGCTTGAATAGCTCCCGCATGACATTTGGCTGTAGTCGGAGAGTTCCTTGGGACGACCAGGTAATATCTTTGCTGCCATATTTACGGACAGCTTGCTCTATCTAAAGGTTGAATTAAAAACAACAATGTTAATTTTTACAGATTATTGAAGTATTATTGAAGGGCTGCAATACGAGGGAGCGCAAGAAATACACTAGAACAAAAGATACGTGATTCCTGGTTTTAATTTATTCATATAATGAACTGTAATTAATTGGAGGCTGGAAGTAAGAATGGAACAATCAGAAAGGATGATGGGGGGACCCTGAAACTGAAGTAAAGTAATCCCTTCATTTGCCAGTATAAAAGATTAAGGGCCAGTTGTTCCATGCCCTGTTGTATGGCAGGCAAACTCCTGTTGTGTAACAGGACATGGAACAACTGGCCCTAAGAGTAAAACTACACAGGAAAGCTGCTAAACCTCTAAACTTTGGCATCTGGATTATTCATTGTACATTTATTAGAATGCTTGACTATGAGGGCAGGACTGCTCTATAACCAGATAACTTAACTGATATTAAAATGGCAGGTTAATGTACCGTACCGGTACCAAAGAGATTCTGCTATTTGAGAAGCAAAATTACCAATAATAGGAAAAGACAAGATGTTCAGTAAAGAACATATAGCCTACTTACTCCTAAATATATGGGTATAGTTATAACTCTTTGTCTTTATCAAGTATAATAGAATCAATTTTTGGTTGAAGACTTTAGAAACTATTTACCTCTACCAAACACCAGAGCCTCGGAAATCTACCCAACGTCATTGAAGAAAAAAAGAGAAGACATATCTGAAAACTTTTATGGAACTGGAGACATGATCGACCGGACGTGGGCAACATCCAACTTTGAGTCGAGGCATGTGTTTACATGTCTGGCTGTCCATGGTTTTCACAAATCTTGCCATGACCCTACAGTGACGTGTGGACAAGCATGTGAATGCTACCACTTAGAGCTCTGTAGTAAAAGTAATCAATCAATCAATCAATCAAAGACAATGCAATTCAAATCACCTGAGCGCAATTTTAGTGTACATGTTCATTCTTTATTTTCGATTGTTATTTGGCTGCAATAAAAGTATTAATTATCCTGAACTATTGTCCGTCCAGAGTTAAGAGTGTACTACGGGCTTTTATGGCACAAGCGTTGCCTCGTCTAGCGAGTGTAGACGGGCAGCTATTGTACAGCACTCCACACGAGTAGTACAGCCCGCTGCCGGACTGAGGATCAGCAAGCTCTTCATCCCGACGGAATTTCGATCCTTCGCGCTATTATAATCTGCAACCTTTTACTATAATTCCCGTAAGAATAACAGAATTTGGAACAGTTTTTAATAAAGATAAAGACTGAGTTATTCCCCTAAGGAGTGGGGGAGCCGAGGTTAGTAATTGATTTACATAACAATGCTTACAACGGATTATAAATACTGCGACAATTTACTATTTATTTACATTGGAATTTTAGTTACGTACGATATGGCTATGACAAAACAATTGAAATGACATGAAAGCTAACCTGAGTAATCCGTTAGATATGGATCAAGTTTAATACGAAATATGGCAATATATTCTCCAAGGTCAGCCTAGGTCAGTGACATGATACAAATCATATGTCGCAACGACACCTACACAGATCCCAGTGAGTCACTTTCATCTGCAGAGGCGAAGAGAGTACCCGGAAATAACAAGTAATTCTGTTCTTATCATATGATACTCCACAAATTATTACACGCGTAGATGAAAGATTTTTTTTACAAGTTGCTTTACTTCGCACCGACGCAGATAGATGTTATGGCGACGATGGGACAGGAAAGGCTAGGGGTGGGAAGGAAGTGGCCATGACCTTAATTAAGGTACAGCCCCAGCATTTGCCTGGTGTGGAAATGGGAAATCACGGAAAACCATCTTCACGGCTGCCGACAGTGGGGTTCGAACCCACTATCTCCCGAATACTGGCGACTGCAGCTATCGAGCTCGGTATAGATAGATGAAAGAAAGTAAACAAAAAAGTCAGTGGCACAACGTACATTGGACAATGAATGGCAAATACTACAGACTGATGTGGGAAATTTGCGACAAACTGTTCTTTAAAATATTTCTCAAAACAATCATTATCCATTTCATAATGAGCCTTATCGGTTTATTTTACACAAAACTACAAGCTTCTCATTCGCCACAAATCGCGTAGTTTAACTGCATGAAAGTTCTGTTACGCACATTATTTCAGGTGAGTATTAATAATAATTATACTACTAATAATAATAATAATAATATAATATCATCACGGGTTTTTCATAAACGTACAGCAGCACTTTTCTCCTGATTCTTGGTCTTTATATAATTGGTAGACGTTACAAACTATCTGTCGTTCTCTGCGCCTTAAAATTTCCCCGGGTTTACGTTTCTCAAACGGAACATCAGCCATATCTTGAACGCCACTTATACCTAAATCACAATTATTTTTATATTACACAAAACGATCCTTACACTCCACAACACTGTTTCAAATATCTTGGAGAGATCTGGACTCGTGCCTTCAGTGAAGAGCTAAGACACGTACTACAGCGTGCGCGCTGTTCCATCCAGCACGCAGACTCTGCTGTCAGATACATTACAAAATCATGTTGCATATCAAGAATGTAAGAATTACATATCATTAATTGAATGCTGAGGATCATGTACTATCCACCCATGACCATTAACCTATTAAATACCATAGCGAAAATCCAGTTTTAAAGAATTCGAAGTCATCAATTCTGGGGGAGTCCGCTAAATGTAAAAGCCCATAAGAGCCCGTAGTACACTCTTAACTCTGGACGGACAATAGCACCAACAGATAGCGTACAGGTACTATGTGGGATCGTTTTGTTCTTTAGTTTAACATTTTCAAATAACACACAAAAGGTTGTTACAAAAGCTTTAAAATAAAAAATTACCGTATTATCAACTTGTCATTCTTCAAATTCGATGTGTATTGAATGCCAACGGTAGGCAAACCAATGGAGTCCCACATAGACCAGTCATGACATCTGGCAGAAAACTTTCGCATAAGATAATCCTAATAGGGAGAGTGCATTCTAGGGGCCATAAAAGGAAACTTTTCAAATAAAGCTGTTCCAGCGTGCAGGCCGGTGCGCAGCTCGCAACCAGTTGGCCATGATAGTTCATCTGGTTGCTGTTAGATGTCTTGTGCAGATCCAGTGGCGAATGTTTTTTTAATTAAATATATATTTTCATATAATATGCACAATAAAACGCTTAATTTTATAACGTCTGAGTAATTACAAAACATTGAATATAAAAAAATTCAAGCAAAAAAAACAACACAACTCTGATAGGTTTTGAACCCCAATCAAATGGGTAAAAGACTAATGCTTTAACCACACAGCCAAACATGTCCACCGAAATTCATCGTTATTAATTGACTTACATACAGCGGCTTAGCAAATAATGATTTGGACTAAACGATTTCTTCAGTGGAGTATATCTTTATATATAAAGCATTTCATACAAAGTTTATATTATTTCTATCAGTAGGCTATATTGCATGCAATACTCAAACTAGTGAAATATAGGTCAAGCACAAGATATCAGCTGCCATCTCGTCTTGTAACCGAGACGGCTCGGCTTTTTAAAGCCACTATTACCATATAATATTGTAATAAACGGGCCACGTCCTTTAGGACACTTTAAACCATTGTTGGTTTGATAATTGGAACTAATGGGTTCGAAGTTATGCTTCCATAATTCACATGGGCACCATCATGAAATAGTACGTCTATGATCTTGTAGTTTGGGCACAAGACGCGTCCCATATGGAGGTATGTTGTTACCAAATTTGGTAGACATAAGATGATTAGTTTAGTCGTGAATTGATCTTACGTTTTGAACGTTTGAGTGGCTGACATTGAGTTTTGGTAAAGATGGTGGCAATATAAAACATGACACTGAGGTGCCCTTTGCTAGTGCTACCTCTGTACCAAATTTTGTTTAAGTCGAATTCACCATGTTTGAATTGATAGGGGGGGGAACGACATACCAAATCCCACACACACACAGACAGACAATTTTTTGGCCTTGTGTGGATCTCATGAGTCTACGTTCATTTTTTTTTTTTTTTTTCGAAAAAAGAAAGTAGGCTAAAAAACAAGATGTTCAGTAAAGAACATATAGCTTACTTTCTCCTAAATGAATGGGAATAGTTATAACTCTTTGTCCTTTTCAAGGAGTATAATTGAATGTTGGTTGTAATAGCTTGTTGAAATACAACGTGCTATACGGATATTATACGTTGTTTGATTGAATCCTCACCTGAATTATATATACACACACTAATACAGCCATCACAATAACACAGGTTATCAGACAAAATTCAACACTCACCCAAGTACAT
Source organism: Meconema thalassinum (assembly GCA_946902985.2). Taxonomy (NCBI): domain Eukaryota; kingdom Metazoa; phylum Arthropoda; class Insecta; order Orthoptera; family Tettigoniidae; genus Meconema; species Meconema thalassinum. Next base: position 266,419,679 of record OX336390.1, on the reverse strand, counting down.
GGTGCTAAATGGCCATGATGTCCATGTAACTCAAATGAAACAACAAGAACAACAGCTTCCTACCCAAATCCTTCCTTGTATATAAGTACACACACTAGTAAGCCTACAGACATCACAGTGACACAGGTTATCAGACAACTTCTTCACACACCCAAGTACATGGGGCTACAAGACCATGATGCTGCAAAACCCCTAAAGAATCAGCAACAAAAACAACAACAACAGACTGTACCGCGGATCAAGGACAACGAATTTTATTATCTGTAATAGAGTGTTGAAATATTTGGTGTTATAAGTACATATATTACCCTTTCACGAATTGATTGCCGGCGGTCGAGATGGGAACTATTCCTTGTTTACTTGTGTCACACGTCAGCCTGCTTCGTTGACAGGTACAGTTGCGTGATTAGGATATGACTCAGCTCTAGTAGCCTCAGTAACTATCCATGGTAACATGAGCTCCTGTGACGCTTATCTGACGCAATGCTGCTTGACTTATGTGTAGACTGCACGCTGTCATCGCTGTATCCTCCGCTTCGTCACGCGGGGCTCCTGATACAATAATCAACAAACGCTGGCGCGGCCAAGCTCAGCGGCAATCAAATGTTAAATGGGTGATATATAATATTTTCGATATATGCTTAACATAATAACGTGTGAGTAGTTAAAAATCAATAAATTCAAAAAAACAAAGTAAAAATCTGAACCGACTGGGATTTGATCCACGAACCTCCAGACTATGAGTCTAGGTCGCTACCACTATGCCACAGATGCCGTACACTAACACTTGGTTAACAACTGGCTTAGTATAACTATGATATTTTGTCTTGCAATCAATGATTTCATTAGTGTTTTCTGCAGTTTCTATAAACAATTTGATACTAAATATGTATTACTTTATTCAGTACAGTCCTACAAGGATATAAACTTACGAAGTTACGGACATATATGGATTTACGAGCAAACAATAGCGGCCATTTAACCCAACAGGATGGCACGGACAAGCACGATATGGCACGGTCAGGCTGAATTGTTAGTCACTACTGCGGTTACATATTCTACTATAAATGCTAATACAGTATATTCTACCGGTCACCTCCTTGAGGACAGTTTAAACCTCCCTAAGTACCATGATCGTATTTGGTAAGGCTAGGCCTTGTTGAATCGTAAGTTACAGTTAGGCTATAATACTTGGATGATTCATACATCCACAAACTATTTGGCTGATGACCTTAGAGTTTCAGCAAAATTGTAGCAAAATTTGGTAGAGATCGGATGATTAGGTTAGTCGTAATTTGATTTAAGCTCAGAACATTTGGGTGGGCAATATGATGGCGGCAATATACAACATGACACGGAGTTGTCCCTTGCTAGTGCTACCTCTGTACCAAAGGTGGTTAGATTTGGTTTTGTTGTGTTTGAATTGATAGGGGGGATCGATTTGCACACATACACGGCTGCCATCTTCAAACTATTGGGCCGATAACCTTGTCGTTTGGTCAAAAGACGCTTCCCACCTGAAGATATGTTGTTGCAAAATTTGGTAGAGATCAGATGACTAGGTTAGTCGTAATTTGATTTGACATTTGGGTTTCCGTCAAGATGGTGGCGATATAAAACATGACACTGAGGTGCCCTTTGCTAGTGCTACCTCTGTACCAAATTTCGTTCAATTCGGTTTCACCATGTTTGAATTGATAGGGGGACAGACATGCCAAATCCCACACACATGCACACACACACACACACACTCACTCACTCACTCACTCACAAACACACAGATTTTTTGGCCCTGTGTAGATATCATACGTCTACTGTCATTTTTTGCAAAAATCGAAAGTAGGCTAAATATGTAGGTCAATCCAGGCAAGGAAAGCTTTCTTGTTGAGAATAATTTTTTTAACATTAGACTGTATTCGTAATTTCTAAAAGTGTTGGGGGTGTGGCTCTTTATGGGAGTGAAACTTTGGTTTTTGGTGCAGCAGAAATTTGGAGAATAGATGCACTTGAAATATACATGAAAATGTGCCACCCTGCAGATTATTGACATAAAGGGCTTGAGATGGTTCATATTATTTGGGGGGGTATTCCATATCTGAAATATAAAATATATTTCGGTTAATAATTTCACTCACCTCTTTACTTTTAAACTTGCGATAGAAGTCGATGAAGGCAAATGGTGGAAAGATGTTGAGTGGAGAATCTCGATGAGGACTTGTACTTCTTTTGCGAGCTTCAAAGCTCACCATGAGTTCCACATAAGCTGCTGGACGTTTCAGTTTGAACTGTGTAAGGAAGTCTTCCCCAAATATGTCTGCCAAGAGCCGCTCAAACTCTTCATCAACACCTGACAATGTAAATGAGTAGTGTGATATGTGAAGTTTTGAAGCTATTTTTCAGTGTTGCCTGTACAAACTATCAACTTACACTTTTCAGTCAGTCAACAGGCTATTTGTACTACATATGATTGATTGGACAGGGTAGCTATATATAACACAGATCCTGAAAAAATCACATGTATTGAAGTTGAAGTTTAGATTTATATACAATTGTGGCTTTATTGTACTTTAGTATAACTTGTCTTTTTCAGGTTAGTATGTACCGTATGATTTGCAGTGAAGCTCGTTATTTAAAAGAAGGTACGTATGAATACAGTATTTTGCACTTATACATAGTTAAGGTGCCTCGTGGTGTTGGGGTAGCGCGCCTGCCTCTCACCCGGAGGCCCCGGGTTCGATCCCCGGCTCCGTCAGGGATTTTAAAACTGACGTGAGGGTTGGAACGAGGTGCACTCAGCCTCGTGAGGACAATTGAGTAGCTGTCTGACAGTGAGACAGCGCCCCGATCACGAAAACCAAGATTAACGGCCGAGGGGACCCGACGCGCTGATCACGCGTCACCCCAATATCTGCAGGCCGAATGGCTGGGCAGCGGTCGCTTGGTCGGCCTTAGCCTGTCATGGGCTGTATAGTGCCAGGGGTTGACTTGTTGACATAGTTAAGGTACACAACACAATATGATAAATTAGATCATGCACACTGATTTCTACAATGGTTACGAGTAGGCTAGTAAGTACATACTGTACATAGACTCAAACCTATTATACCGTGAGTTCCTCTCATGACTCGTCTGGCCAGTGCACCGAGCTTACCTCCCGTTGACTCAGCACTCCCCGCTCGGCATGCATAGCAATAAGAAAAGAACAGCACTTGGCTGACTTGATTCGTGCATGACATGAGATAACAATTAAAATGGAGAAAGGAAGAATTAATAAACTAAGGTCGTACCTTATGACAGAAGATGTTGGAAATGTTCTCCTCCTATATCCACACATTTCCGGCATCGTCTTAGGAAACTCCGATTCACAAGCATAAGTTTGTCTTCGGTAATTGAGGCTATTTCTCTCCGGATATGTTCTTTCAGTTCGTCCAACGTGTGAGGGTTTCTTGCATACACTTTATTCTTTAAGTTCCCCCATAAGTAAAAGTCACAAACTGTTAAATCTGGGGACCGTGATGGCCATAAGTCCGTACTAATAACACGGTCTTCAAAAATGTCCTCAATTAGGTTTAATGTGTCATGAGCTGTATGCGCGGTGGCAGAGTCTTGCTGAAAATATCCACTTCGACAGTCAGTGTCAGTCAGTTCGTCAAAAAATGGTTTTAGTTTATTATCCCTGTATCTTTGTGCATTAATTGTGCCCTGAAAATATATAGGTCCTATAATTCTGTATCCATTCACTGCGCACCATACTCCGACCCATTCGTCATGAAGAGGAATTTCGTATATGCGATGGGGGTTTTCTGTACTCCAATATCTGTTATTCTGCGTCGAAACATAACCGTGTAAATGGAACCAAGCTTCGTCTGAGAAAAATATTAAGCTTGGATCAATTGTTTCATCATGAACGTTTCGTAACATCCAATTACAAAATCATACCCGCTTATCATGATCACGTGGATGCAGTTCGTGTACTACAGTAATATTGTATGGCTTCAGTTTCAACATTTTCGTAGCCCGCCATACTGAGGTCTTCGAAACCCCGGCTTCTTGTCCAAGTCGTCTTAGGGATTTTGTAGGCGTATGGTCTAATCTTTCTGAGATTTCATTTAATTTTTCCTCATTAAGTACACGTTTTTTAACACTTCGCTTCTTATCGAGTAAAGAACCAGTTCCTCTCAATTTGTTTATGAGATTCCGCACGGTATCTTTATGTGGAGAGCGTACACCTGGAAAATGTGTTATGAAACGTCTACCCTGCAAGACTCTGTTTTCACATAATTATCGTACATAAATACCCTTTCCTCTACCGTGTACATACGTGGAGGCATCATGAGACTTATACCCCAAGTAACACTTCACAACTCGAGAACAGTTGGAGCGACTGATCAACACTAACTTAATACACGTTATAAGCAAGGACCAAAACTGGGAAGTGCGCGCAGTGTAACAGGAAGTGATCAGTCAACGTGAGGCAGATAAGCTCGATGCGCTGGCCGGACGAGTTATGAGAGGAACTCGCTGTACAACATAACAGAATAGAACACGTGCATGCAGACGAATCCTGAGTGTTGTGTAAAATGGGGTGCCACTGATCTGCACTGTTGTTGTCCAAGGATCTCTCTGTACCTTCTGAAAGATGTGGCGATCCCCCCTCACAGTTGTCCTTTGAGTTGGGCCTTTGTTGGGTCTATGAATGTGCATATCTTTATTCGACCAGTGCTGCCGTATCTGTTATTACATAGATGCCTGTCGGTCAACACATGCATCTACAATCTGAAGAGATAACCCACTCTCATTCAGACCAATGATCCATGCTCTCTCAAGCTACGACAATTGTTGATATCATGCTCTTCTCTGACCTTGAGGCAAGTTTGACGGGGAACAAATCACTACACAAATGGCAAGTCAACTATGTTACACTACAGTCCGTATAATGGAGGTGATTTCTCCACAACCAATCACTAGGGACACCTGTATAATCATTGCAATGGGCCTGAAAATGTTATTGTTTACATGCCTACATGGTGTCATTCTATATCTTGAAACTCAGATTCATTCATGGTGTAATTATGTGCCATAGTCAGAAGTTCTACTTCTAATTGTAAGACTTGAAAATGAGTCGCGATTATGGCGAGACCGTGATGAGTAGTTGGCTATTGTGTCTGCCAGGAAAGCTAACTGTGGACTTATTTCAAGACTTACCTAACAGTTGTGACTGTTCCAAGGGAAGCTATTACCTAAGTAATTCTATCAGTGTTCTTATTTGTTTTAAAACAGTATTATTGGGCAAGGATAATGCAATAGACCAAGTTCTAAATGGTACTAGTAAAGACAATCCGATCAATTATCTTCTGCAAGCTGTAATAAGCAGGCTGCAGGGTCTTAGTACGTGTGCACTGTACTATAGAGCTCCTCATGTGACTTTTGGGTGTACCAATGAACACATGTGACGTACTGCAGATAAATGGACTGATCACATGGTTCGTCGTCTGTTGTGGACGGGCTGGCAGTTCATAGAGCGTGCTTCAACTCCGTGGGATACTAATCTAATAGCACTGTTTACGTAGTAAGACCCCGCAGCCTGGTAATAAGAGAAGGTGATATGTATTTGGAGTTCACACTATAACTTCCTGTATAATAATTGAATTAGTACTACTGCTCACCCATGGAACCCCAAGGTCCTCCCGTTGCCTTGTGAAGCTCCCTCAGAGTTCCCTTGCTCTCACTTAGTTCGTGGACTGTGATGTCTACCGTTCCTCCTCCACAGTCCACCACCATGTAGCGTGTACCTTAACGGAGAAACAAACATTTACTGGACAAGCAATAAGGACAAGGACAATCTCCACAGGTGGACATTTTTTTTCATAGTAGATTTATGTTTAATTAGAGATTACTTTTCCAATAATTTGTTAAATATTTTTTTATTTTTTTAGGTACAGTAGAGCCTCGATTATCCGACCTAAACTGGACTTGAAGTACGTCGGATCACCGAAAATGCTGTATAATACAGAATGACTTTGAAAATAAACTAAAACAAAATAGGTAGGCTATACTGTATTACTAAAACAATGGCATGTTTTATGGTTCTCTCTATTTACTGAATTATCAATTCAATTGTACATGATGTATTGAACAGAAACGCTCCAAATGCCTTAAGAAAAGATACGTTAATGACATATACAATGTACTCAATAATAATTCTCATTCCCATTCCCATTCCCAGTCTACCCTTCTTCCCTCCTTCTCCTTCTTCTTCAGTGCTTGTCCTTCGGCTGCAACCTCCACACTGGGTGTCCCAGAATTTAGTGTACACCAAATGTTCAAATTAAGTCTGCCAGTGTCAGGTAATTTGGAATGTTGGATAAGCGAAGGTCGGTTGAGCGGGACTCTACAGTATTACCAAAAATAATTCAGATTCATCAAGTTTTGCACCTGTTTCCATGGATCTGCAGAAATGTTAACTCAATTAAGTACAGTGAATAGAACGAAGTGTCAAATGTTTTGGTTTTATATTATGGGATCGTTATTCTCATCATATTATGTTGAGTATCCCATTACCTTCCTGAGTGTCTTCAAACACGAGACCAGCGGCTGCAGCGTCCAGCATGGGCAGACTGCTGGTGGAACCAGGAGTAGATGGGGTTCTGCGTCCTTGATCAGAGGCCCGCTCTGGAATTAGCTGGTTGAGTCGAAGCTTGCGGCAGCAGATTGAGGCAGCTTCGGGCTCTAGCGCTATGAGCAGACCTTCTGGACGATCAGGATTACACACCCCTGCCTGAACAACACAGTTACTTACTGTAATATAGAAAGGCTCACAATATTTCTTTTTAAATCTGTTTGAAAATGTAAGCAAAGAGAGACACCAGTAATGTCAGTTTTATATCCTACATCACAACTTTTATTTTTAGGTTCTATCACTCACATGTTGCTGGGCTATTTCCTTTGCTAAGTTAATACCTAAGTTAAAAGAAATCATGCAACACAATAAATAAGGTGGATTATTTTTGTCTGCTGGGATCAACCCTCAGTAATATTGGCTGTAGTAGTCCCGAAATTTGTTGGAGAACACCACTTGGCCTAATAGCATCAGATGTTTCCACCCACATTAAGGTCAGAATGGCTGAGACCCTAGTAACGTATGGTTGTAAAAGCTGGGTCATAATAAAAGCAGTATATGAAATATTGATACCTTGGTGCCGTGAAGAATTTTATGTACACCTGGGACAGCCAAGAAGACAAACAAGTGGGTAATTCAGAAAATTAATCCAGGTCTTTCTCTTGATACTTTCGTCACCAGATTACGGTTATTATACTTTGGCCATATCATGAAAAAAGTATTGTGGCTGGAAAGGTGGAGGGGATTCGGCTGCCACATCAAATATACAATGAATATGTCACTGGGAGATCTGGGAGGTTTTGTGGAAGATAGAATATTTGGAGGCACTCTTCATGCAGTCACCGGAAGTTGTTCTTGACTTGATGGCAGTGGCACCTGATGATGATGAACACGTACCTTTGAATTCTAGATTGATGTAGTCTGCTACACTGCTGTTAGATATAAATGCAACTTATTACTGTTTCTATAGGACTATACACAAATTGCCAAATGGATGGCATTATGTTTCGTATAGTTAAGCACAAATGAAAACATGAAAATAAACAAGTAGTTCCGAGAAGAACTATACAGCCTATTTTCATATATCCTATTTATGTTAATTGCATCTATCAACATATAAAATTTTAGTTTGATTGCTGTAATAGATTCGCAGATATTGAGAACCGTTAGGTACCGGTACTATTACCTGAAGATTATTGTGTAGGTGTAGTATTCAAACTTCAATCACATGATTAGGACACAAGATATGAAAATCAGATTTTAAAATTTTGCACAGCTGTATTTTACAGGTTTTTAGAAGTGTTATAGATGAACTTCTAGTAGTACTCTTTATCACCGTACGAAATTTCAGGGTGATATCAGTAATAGTTTCAAAGACATAGAATGCCTGTGAAATATTTCGCACAGCCGCCATATTGAGGTTATGTAGACAGTTGAAGTAAATTAGATGCCAGTGCATTACAGTTTGTTTAAACATTTGCTGTACCAAGTTTCATTGCGTTTGGATGGTTAAATCGTGAGAAACGTCTATTTAAATGTATAAATTTTGCTTGGCCGCCATGCTCGTTTTGTAGTCAACAGGTTTTTGAAAGTCTCATAGGTGATCTTTTCATAATGCCCTTTATCACCGTACAAAATTTCAGGGTGATATCACTAATAGTTTCGGAGATATAGAAATCCGGTGAAATATTTCGAACAGCCGCCATGTTGGATTGGTGAGACGTAATAAAATTTGAAGGGCTCGGCCGGGGTCGGCCAAAATAGTACTATGACCTTACCGAGTTTCATTGAAATCGCTCCAGCCGTTTAGAAGTTATTAGGGAGAGGGGGACACACACACATATACGCACACACACACACAAATGGTGATCTCATAAGCCTATTTTTTTTTCATAAAATGAAAATAGGCTAAAAATGGACTGAGAACTTCAGAAAGGACAGGTCATGTGGTCATGTTTGATTTTAAAAAAATATACATTAAAAATGGAACACGTCTGCATTTAAGTGTGCTTATACTAATTCCTTAGCCCAAATTGAAATTTTCTCAAAAATAGACAATTCTTTTTTACAGCAAAGACACCTGGCCATTTCATGTCAAATAGTATACTGGCATGATTGACTAAGCACCATAGTTGTTGCTTAGTCAGTTGATGTTTAGCTTGAACTGCTTGATCGGTTAAGCACTACATAGTATCATTAAGTTATCTTTAATGACAAGCTTATCAATACTTTTGTAAAATAGAGTTCATACTCTTCATAGTTAAAGAATATTGTATTATTTTTCATATGTTACTGTGTTGTGATGCTAAACTTGAGAAAGATCTCACAGTCTGTTCCTCTCTTGTGAGGGATAAGCTTGGAGAAGGATTAGAATACCTGGTAGGCTGCTTCCCTGATGAACTGTTTGGCAGGCTGTCTCCATATGGCTGGCACGGTGATGACCCAACGGATGTCGTCGGGTGAGAGGTCGGTCCCAGCCTGGTCTGAGAGCTCCTGTAGGGCCTGGGACTTGAGGTGACGGAGAGCATGGGCGAACACTGTGAATGCTGGGAGAGCGTGGCCATTAGCAGCCCGCACCTTGGTGTTACGACTCATGTCCTGAGGAAGAACATTCATGATCTCCCTTAATTTCACCTTAATAAAATACCATAGTGTGTTTCCTTTACAAAAGCACTATGCAAGTAGAGTGAAAGAGAGTTTTTTTTTTCTTTCTTTTAAATCCCTTATCCTCCCAGGTCGGCTTCACCCACGGACTCTGCGAGGGATCATTCCTCAACCGTCGTAAGTACGATGTCTGGGAACTGAACACACTTTATCAGCAGACACAACTGGGGATGATATTAGGCCAATCATCCAGGTGACCGCTAACTTGAGTCTAAATTAAGGCCACGGCCGCTATCTACCTCCATTACAAATACACACATTAGTACAGACATCACAGTGACACGTTATCTGACAAATTTTACACATGCCCAAATACACAGGGCTACATAACCATGATGTCCCAAAAACCCCCAAAATAATCAACAACAACAACAATAGTACCGGAATTCGAAGTTTGGATCCCCGAACAATGCAGCTACCCATTCTCAATCGGCCATAGAGTTACAGTACTGTACGTTGAACAACTTATTATAACTTTTGGTGTGTTGTTGCTTATTTTTGGCGTTGCGACATCGTGATCATATACAGTACAGTAGTGTATTTGGGTGTGTGTGAGATGTATGTGATAACCCATGTTATTGTGATAGCTGAACTAGTGTGTGTATTTGTAAATTAGGGGATAGAATTGGGAAGGAGGCTGCTGTGGCCTTACGTTAGGAACCATCCCAGCATATGCATGGAGTAGAAGTGGGAGGGACCACTTCCAAGATGCAGGATGGCCGAGGTTGGAGTGGATCCCTCCTCTTCACAGTTTTGGCTCACGAGACTGAGTGTACCCCGTTCCAGCCCTCACACCAGAATTACAATTTCTTGGCAGAGCCGAGAATCGAAACCAAACCTCCATGTCGACAGCCAAGAACGCTAGCCGCTACACCACGAGGTGGTCAATATACTGTAATAACATCATCGTGCTGATGAAGGAAGAGTTACAATAACATGATAGTCTCAAAACATTGTATTGAGAAGGATCGAGAAGGTTGTGAACTGAACCAAGACAACTCTACATTGACTGCAGGAGGCTGTGCATGCAATATGACACCATTGTGCTAATGAAGGAGAGCACAATAACACATGTTGTTTGTCGTTAATTCATTTAAGGGGCTTGGCACATCTTGGTCATCATCTCTGTATAGTTGAACTTGTGGAGATAAATTGCAACATGAGTTTGCTTGCTTTATTAGTTCTGATTATTCAAGCTTTTATCATACGATACCATTCCAAAAACAAACGAGTGTACATTGTTGTATGTTATCTCTGGTTACCCAGAGATGTATGAAGTATATCCAATAGATCTCGTGCGATTGGCGATATTTCAGCTGCTGGTGCCCCTAGCGGCAACTTCCACACTGAGTCCGTAGGAGTAGTGTGTGGATGGCTCGTGCTGGAGAACCGAGTAGGACAGTAAAATAAGTTATTTAATGGTGAAATGTCGTCATCCATGGACATTTAGCAAGGTTTAGGGAATATTCGGATGGATGCGTTGTATTTCACAGCCTCTCAGCTTAAGAAAGGCGGAAAGCTCATTGTGAAATAAAAGTTGGGAGGAGATATAATTATACAGTTTGTGTTTGCGAGAAACTAGCATTAATCAACCATCTCAGTTTGTTAAATTTGAGTTGCAGTGCCCTACTTTTTGCACTGTTAAAATATATAAGTTATATTAATTTAGAATAGTATCATCAACGTACAACTTTTCTCTTTCCTACTTTTTAAAATATTTATTTAACAGATTAATTGCAATAAGAAATCTCAATCCCTTGAGAGTGGATGTAAACCATATCTTTCAAAATGTAATCCTTTGTAGGTTTCGAAATGTTTTAAACACATCACAAGGGAGATTATTTGAAGTCTTCCTTCCTGCAACAATAGGAACAACCTAAGAACTTTGCCGTGGAATATTGTAAATGAGAGGGTCTGAGGGTTAGAACATGGTACACTCAGACTTGTGAGGCTACATGTATGGCCGTTTGATTGCAATAAAAAATACAAAATAAAGCTGAGAGGAGGATGGTTCAATTCCCACCCAGGTGTCTTGTAGGCCAAGTTGTTTTTCTCGGTTTCCCCAGGAATATGCCAGGATGCTTCCTAGTAACATAGGCTTTTAAACAATTTCTACACACACGCAAGTACATGGGCACAAATAATGATCAGGGCTCTTCAGGAGTTGTTTATTGCACTAATACTGCTTAGGGGAGCTGGATTTCTAAAAGAACAACTTTGATGCTACTGCAACCCGGACAGAATATTGCTAGGTCAAGATTGTCTCACTCTTATGGAGATGTGTGCCCTTATTTATGTTATGATTGATGACAACACGTGCGATGTTAGTAGTGGTGGTAACACCAAGCTCTCCTCAGTCTTATCACTATTTATGGTCAAATATTTGTCGATATACTCGCGTTACATAATTTATTTATTTTTTGTGTCCGAATCAAATTACATTTTGCCAGTAAGTAGCAACAGTTACAGCATTAGTATTTGCAGCCAAAAGATCGTCTTTTGAACATATGTCCTCCATCAAGGGGCAGATCAGCAGGTGTTCTGGATCTTGTAACATGCTGCATTCGCAGAACTCATCATTGTTAAGGAGCATGTTCCATTCCTTTAGATTGTTCTTGCAGCTTGAAACCCCCGTCCTCAGTCTGTTGTTACATAAGAATCCATATTTAAACACACTTCCTTCACATCGCTCATTTTCATGAAACAGTGAATCTTCCCCAGCGGCTCACAAATAGTAGGATGTGGGTTGGTGACCACGGGACTCCAGCTGAGCATGGCATTACTTCCTCTTGTGCTGGGCTACTCTCTGTCATCTGTCATTTCAACCCCTCTTTGCACAGTTAATCTGCTAACCTCTCCTCATTCACGCTGATCTGATTAGTTTGGCTTCATATAAGACGGTGCCTGTGTCCGTCAGAACCTCTTGTCGGTGTTCTATTTATAAAAATGCAGACTATAAATACCACAATTAAGGAGGCGTTTCTTCTACAAATGTACTGCTTTTTGTTTCTGAATACGAAGAATTACGTTCCAGGTGGATATTTCTGTATGTGTAGTTACAATCAACCACAGAACGATTTGCTCTTCTCCCTGTAGAACTCTCACCATCTTGAACTTGAAATCTTTCCGTAACATGATCTAATCACATTGCTCCACTCACACACAAGTCCTACAGAATATTTGAGCGTCTTCCCGCCAGAGCACAGGAACGTTCATTCGCACGAGGTCTATAAGGTCTCACTGGTATATGATATTGCCTGCGAAGTCGTCGATAGGCGGTAGGTAGATGTGGCTAGAGCCATCCTCATTCTGGAATATGATGAAACTATCCCGTCTGGGTGTTGGTATTGAAGATCATATTATTTACACTAGACACTGCCTGCTGGATAGCATCCCTCCCAGCTGCTTTAAACTGCCTGCCCATTCAACGATTACAGTATTGGTTTATGCGTACAACCTCGTTTCCAAATATAGATGCTAAGAGCAGCACCAACCCACTGTGATCGCCACTTTATCAAGTCACTGTTAGACATTTGTTTTGTATTGATGTTAATGGTGAAGTTGTGTTTTGGATTTTATGATGCTGTATTGGTGTGCGCGCTTTTGTAAATCAGAACAGGGCAAGTTTGAATGCCAAGTGGTCACTTTTGTGACAGTATACATTCGCGTATGTGTTCTTCGTGACAGCCCTGTTTTATTGTTCGCTTTTTCCTCAAAGCAAGTTAACATGTTAATACCTTATTGTATTTTAATTGATTTATTGATTTATTTATAAGCTTCAGTGTTCTAAGTTCTCACCTTGAGTGTTACAGTCGCTCGTTCTCTCAAGCCATCTTTACTCTCGACACGTAGGGCAGCTACTGGCTTGCTCCACCGCTTGTGGCATGTCAGTATCAACTGACGTCACCGTGACCTTCGTTCGGCCAATGGCAGGACTTTGTCTGGTCGGCCGATCTCCAGGTATCGAGTTTGTTCTACGGTCACTATTTAAGACGCCACTTGCTGGTGTTCTCCATCACTTCAGATCACTTCACACTTCTGAACACTTCAACCTGCTGGTCACCGCTGCTGCATATCATGGCACCATCGCTAGTCCTTACGCTACCTAGCAGTTACGTCACGAGATCTGCACCCTGACGTATCGCTCTAGATGGCAGGAATAATTGCCAGCTGTCATACTCTGCAAGCCATACCTTAGATGGGATACTTTGATTCGTCTTTCGAAGCAGCCGCAGCCCTTTCGGCTGCCGACCAATTCCCAAACTGCTGCTGGATCATCACTTGGACACTATAAGTGTCATCCCTTCGCAAGAGAAGAAGAAAGAGTTGACCTTTTTATCAACGGTGTACATATCTCTAGGCCATGTACGCCTCCATCAGAAGAAACTGTGAAGACTTCTCAATCAACATTTATGCTAGCTGGAACTTTTAAAGAGCTGGCTCTTCAACCCTTTGAGAAGATAAGTTCTATTTTAAGAAGAATTCAAATCTTACCATTTATCTTACAATCTTAATCAGTTTTATGGTTCCTTTTTTAAGGTGTATTTATATGTTAAGCTCAACTTTTCTCAACTCAAGCAAGCTTGTTTCATTGGCATTTCCTTAATCAGGGTTTCTGTCATCAGGCCCTCACACTTTGTTCCATTTACAATTATTCATTCCTGTGATAAGCACTTAAGTGCAATTTGTTAATTGGTTATCAATTTATTATTAGAAATAAACATTGTTAATGTATTGTTACCTACTTTGGTTTTCTGGTGATGTATTTCATGCCCACTACCCCGCACCGCTTCAGTCTAATTTTCTTGACCGCAGTAGTTATTTTGTCCAGGCTCTCGCCTGATGCGTTCTCCCGTATGGGGAAGTTTTAGGGCGAAACTTCTCTCCATAATTTCTGTTGCCTAAAACCAGGGATTTAACCCATCTTTAAATATTGCACACCAGAAATCAAATGGTTATTATAATGGTCAAACTATTTACAATGTATTAATACGTGTGTATTTTTCAGCTCTAACTTGAGGCGAGCAGCGACAGGGAGGATTTTGGAGACGTGCCAGTTCTTCCTCCGCTGGTGTTCACTTCAGCTGACGTACGCAATACAAGTCAAATACAGGTGGTGAGTTTGCTCCAGATTCCAACATGCCTCTTGACACTACAATTATCAACACTCGCGCTTCGTATAAGGGTAAATTAACCCGGTTTAGAATGTTTCTCTCAGAGCTAACAAAATAAGAACGCAACTTAGATATTATATCTCAAAGATTAAAAAACTATGAACAAACTTTTGAAAAATACGATGAAATGCAATGCAGTATTGAAATTCAAAGCCCCCGAACAACAAAGTGATCGTAACGAACCAGAACGACTTTACTACCAAGGCTATGCCGTAATTTCCAAAATTGAAGATGAAAATAATCCTTCTAAAAATAAAGTTTATCTAAACCATCACGCTGTCTGGAAAAACCCTTCTACGCGGGAACAGATAAGAGTGGTATTCAATGGTTCTTCTCCTGACGTCAATGGCATTTCGCTCAATGACACTTTGCACTCAGGTCGTTCAGAATTCAGAATGATCTTACTTCTGTCTTATTGAATTTTCGTCTTCACCCCATTGCAGTCTTAGCTGACATCAAGCAGATGTATCGACAAATTTTGATAAACCCGAGCAGCAGGATTTGCAAAGGATTTTGTGGCGAGACGAACATTCAAAACCTATAAAAATATTTCGCCTAAGAACCATAACATATGGTTTAAAATCTTCTTCTTTCCTTGCAATTTGCTCTCTGCATATGCTGGCTGAACTAGATGGTCATCAGTACCACCCCTTAGCATCCGAGATACTTAAAAATTCTTTTTACGTGGACGATTTCCTCCACTCCTTTTCAAATTTAACAGGTACTTGTATTATTTCTGAAGATCTTAAATCTTTATTGCTTGGAGGCGGTTTTCCGCTCCACAAGTGGAGCTCGAATTCCGCTGAGTTCTTGTCAAAAATTTCATCCGATTCGCCCACCACTGAGTTAATCGACCTGCCTACGGAAGAAGCTACCGTGAAAGCCCGAGGTATTTTCTGGTCTCCTCCTTCTGATAATTTTTCATATAAGGTTCAATTGTCAAATTTGAACCCTCAAACTAAAAGGGAAGTCTTATCAGAGATAGCCAAGATCTTTGATCCACTTCAGTACCTAGTCCCTGTTGTAATTACTGCAAAAATCTTTATGCAATGACTTTGGTTATTGAAATCAGGATGGGATGAATTAGTTCCCACTCCCTTTCTGAATGAATGGTTGGAATATCGAAGCAGCTTATCTGATCTTTCTAAAATTTGTATTCCCCGCCTTTTAATTTCAGATCCCATGTGTCAATCCTTTGAATTGCACATTTTCGCGGACAGTTCCGAGAAAGCCTATGGCTGTTGTGCCTACATAATAGGACGTTCCTCCACCTCTTCTAGTGGATTTTCAAATTTGATTTGTGCTAAGTCCAAAGTAGCTCCACTTAAGTCAATTTCTATTCCTAGACTGGAATTGTGTGCCACCTTAATGGCCGCCGAATTATCTGTCAAACTAAACAAAAATCTGAATGTTCAATTTTCCCGCACATGGTTTTGGTGTGACTCCGCGGTTATTTTGGCTTGGCTCTCGAAACCCTCCTCTCATTGGAATACTTTTGTTTCGAATCGTGTTTCCAAAATTCAGGAAATCTCCCACTCAGAGCAGTGGTGTCATGTTCCGATTAAGGAAAATCCCACGGACATTATATCACGTGGTTGTTCACCTACAAGATCGACGTCTTTTGATTTATACTGGCATGGGCCGCCATGGTTTTTGCAAATTTCTGCATTCTGGCCTCGTCTTTCATGTAATATGTTGACAGAAGTACCACAAACTCGCATTGTTTTTGCTTCCTCTTATGTTGCTTCATTTACGATTAGTCTTTTTCAGCGCGATTCCTCAGTCTCTAAATTAATTCGAGTGATGGCATACCTCTTTCGATGGAAATATTTCGCAATCAATCAACCTCTCAAACCTCAAGGTTTTCTCACTGCAGTAGAACTGGAATTCGCAATGCGAAGAATTCTACTGTTAACCCAACAAGAAGTGTTTTCTTCTGAAAGGCAAATGCTTTCGATTGGTCAGGAATTACCCAAGTCTAGTCGACTTTCAGCCCTTACTCCCTTCCTTGATAAGGATGGTTTGATAAGAGTAGGAGGTAGATTGTTATTTTCAAACTATTCTGATGAAGAAAGGCATCCTATAATTCTTCCATCAAAACATCATGTAACCGCTCTAATAATACGGAAGTTCCACTACCAGCATTTACATGCAGGAACTCGTACTTTGTTGTGTTTGATTAGAGAACACTACTGGCTCATCAATGGAGCTCATGAAGTGTCATCTGTTGTTCGCAAGTGTATACCTTGTTTTAAGGCTAAACCACGTACTATTACTCAGATTATGGGCCATCTTCCTTCCTTTCGATCTGAGCCTAACAAGCCTTTTGCATTTACCGGTGTTGATTATTCTGGTCCTTATACCTATCAAGTGAATTCTCCTACTTCTAAGTGCAAGGTGTTGGGCAAGCTATATATAGCTTTATTCGTTTGCATGGTTACAGGAGCCATTCATCTCGAGTTGGTAACAAATGCTACCACTTCCTATTTTTTGGCCGCCTTCTCTAGGATCACCGCTAGACGAGGTGTACCTTCTGAAGTATTTTCAGATAATGCGAAAACTTTTATTAGTGCTTCTGATCTTTTAAGAAAGGCTCTAACTTCTCCCTCCTCTAAGGAACAACTCTCGAATTTTTCTTACAATAAGGGTTTCAAGTGGCATTTCACCCCTCCTTATGCCCCTAACCATGGTGGTCGCTGGGAATCATGCGTGAAGCTTACAAAGAGGCAATTACGGAAAACTCTTGGTCCTTCTGTACTTTCCTATGAAGAATTTAATACCCTCATAATTCAGATTGAAGGAATTGTTAATTCTAGACCACTTACTCCCTTATCCAATGATCCTAAGGATCTTATTTATTTAACGCCCAGTCATTTTTTAATTGGTTGCGCTTTAGCTTCCACTCCTCCCTTGTTGACTCGGCGCTTTGACATCAAACTGCCTATTTATTGGAGAAAGATAGAATCTTTCCGTATGCTTTTTGGCGCCGTCGAAAGCTGGAGTATCTTAGTTTACTTCAGCGGAGGGAGAAGTGGCGTCGCTCTCATCCTAATGTACGTGTGGGTGACATGGTGCTCCTTCGGGACCCCACTACCCCCCTCGTATGGAATCTCGGCAGAGTGACTCATTGCCACTCTGGTCGTGATAATCACGTTCGTGTGGTAGATATTCTTACCAGTAAAGGTCATTACACTAGACCTATTTCCATGGTTGCCACCCTACTACTGGACTCTTAGTGTTTATGCTTCTCTGTTGTTGTTTACTTCTTGTTTGTTTGTTTGTTTTGGTGGTTTTCGGAGCATGGTCACTTTTGTGACAGTATACATTCGCGTATGTGTTCTTCGTGACAGCCCTGTTTTATTGTTCGCTTTTTCCTCAAAGCAAGTTAACATGTTAATACCTTATTGTATTTTAATTGATTTATTGATTTATTTATAAGCTTCAGTGTTCTAAGTTCTCACCTTGAGTGTTACAGTCGCTCGTTCTCTCAAGCCATCTTTACTCTCGACACGTAGGGCAGCTACTGGCTTGCTCCACCGCTTGTGGCATGTCAGTATCAACTGACGTCACCGTGACCTTCGTTCGGCCAATGGCAGGACTTTGTCTGGTTGGCCGATCTCCAGGTATCGAGTTTGTTCTACGGTCACTATTTAAGACGCCACTTGCTGGCGTTCTCCATCACTTCGGATCACTTCACACTTCTGAACACTTCAACCTGCTGGTCACCGCTGCTGCATATCATGGCACCATCGCTAGTCCTTACGCTACCTAGCAGTTACGTCACGAGATCTGCACCCTGACGTATCGCTCTAGATGGCAGGAATAATTGCCAACTGTCATACTCTGCAAGCCATACCTTAGATGGGGTACTTTGATTCGTCTTTCGAAGCAGCCGCAGCCCTTTCGGCTGCCGACCAATTCTCAAACTGCTGCTGGATCATCACTTGGACACTATAAGTGTCATCCCTTCGCAAGAGAAGAGGAAAGAGTTGACCTTTTTATCAACGGTGTACATATCTCTAGGCCATGTACGCCTCCATCAGAAGAAACTGTGAAGACTTCTCAATCAACATTTATGCTAGCTGGAACTTTTAAAGAGCTGGCTCTTCAACCCTTTGAGAAGATAAGTTCTATTTTAAGAAGAATTCAAATCTTACCATTTATCTTACAATCTTAATCAGTTTTATGGTTCCTTTTTTAAGGTGTATTTATATGTTAAGCTCAACTTTTCTCAACTCAAGCAAGCTTGTTTCATTGGCATTTCCTTAATCAGGGTTTCTGTCATCAGGCCCTCACACTTTGTTCCATTTACAATTATTCATTCCTGTGATAAGCACTTAAGTGCAATTTGTTAATTGGTTATCAATTTATTATTAGAAATAAACATTGTTAATGTATTGTTACCTACTTTGGTTTTCTGGTGATGTATTTCATGCCCACTACCCCGCACCGCTTCAGTCTAATTTTCTTGACCACAGTAGTTATTTTGTCCAGGCTCTCGCCTGATGCGTTCTCCCGTATGGGGAAGTTTTAGGGCGAAACTTCTCTCCACCGAGGAATCTCATTTCATGAGTTACCATCGGACAATTCACTTGACTTATAAATACACACACTAATACAGCCATCACAATAAGATGGGTTATCAGACAAATTCAACACACAGCCAAGTACACGGGGCTACATGAGCACGATGTTGTAAAGCCTCTAAATTAATCAACATCCCATTCTTCGGTGGCCGGAGGCTTTTCTTTTCCCTGTCTTTTATTGCCCTTATTATTTTCTTTTCATCTCGTCCAGTATGTAAGTTAGATTTAAATTAGTTGCAAGTAGTTGTATTTTTATCATCCGTACCGTATAATTACGGGCAAATGAGCTAGACATTTCGCCCCTTGAAAACAAACACTTCCACCACCATGTATGTTTCGCTTTCCTTTATATTGAAAATTTGCCCGTAAGTATGTGTCTGAATTAATATCACATAATTTATGCTGATTGAATAACAAAAGAACTAACTTAGTGCCATGTTTTCACGTTTTCTTCAATCTCGATATTAAGCCTCCAAACTTAACAACCCTTTGTTTTGTATTTTTCTCTTTCCTTTATATTGAAAATTTGCCCATAAGTATGTGTCTGAATTAATATCATATATGGTACTTTATGTTGATTGAATAACAAAAGAACTAACTTAGTGCCATGTTTTCACGTTTTCTTCAATCTCGATATTAAGCCCCCAAACTTAACAACCCTTTGTTTTGTATTTTTCTCTTTCCTTTATATTGAAAATTTGCCCATAAGTATGTGTCTGAATTAATATCATATACGGTACTTTATGTTGATTGAATAACAAAAGAACTAACTTAGTGCCATGTTTTCACGTTTTTTCAATCTCGATATTAAGCCTTCAAAGTTAAAAAAGCTTCGTTTCAGGTATCGTCCCCTTAAAAAGCCGCGTTAGGTTGGCGCTGCAACCTAACAGTGAATTAATATACGGTAGAGTATATCCTGTACGCGTCTGAGTGTTGAATGGGCAGGCAGTTTAAAGCAGCCAGGAGGGATGCGATCCAGCTGGCAGTGAAAATGCCGCGGCGATCACTGTGGGTTGGTGCTGCAACCTATCGTGTGTTGAATGGACAGGCAGTTTCAAGCAGCTTGGAGGGATGCGATCTAGCGGCAGTGACACTGGAATTATCCCACGAGAAAGACAGGCCATGGCGCGTAAACCTAATCCTTTTGAGACATAGGCAATGTAGTGCTTGATGGTGCTTGTATGTTGTCGAGAGCAATTCATGAGCAGCAGAAATGCGATATTTTATATCAATCTTCTTGAAATGGACCCAGTTTAGATGTTCCTTGTGTTTTCAATCACGGTAAATTATACTGTATAGGTTTAGAAAACTACGCCAGCTATAGATAACCTATTTACATGTTGAAGTACCGTCAGCTGGGGTTGCTTTACACACTTTTCATGTGTTTTTTTTTATGTGTTTGTTGTGATAGGTTGTTAAATTGATTGAGACATGTTTATGTATTCCTTAAGGGTACTTACAAAAGAACATAACGTCACCGTGAGTGCAAACTATATCTAAGACACTTTTAAAAATAAATGAACACGTGTGTAAAGTTACCCCACCCTTGGGGTTACTTTACACAGACATGCACTTATCATGGCGTTTGGCTATACAGCCTCACAAGGGGTAACTTGACACATGCCTGGAACTTTTCATTGGAAAGATAACACTCATTTGAAGTCAGAAGATACTTTCATAGCTTAATTGAATTGTCTGAATACATTATAAAATAAATTAAACGTGTGTCAAATGTTTAATTTTAAGTTTGTAGAAAATAAATAAAAACAATGCTGCTGATGTGTTAGTCATAGAAAGGTACCAAAATTTGTTTTTACAGGAGCCTAAGGCATCATTAACAGAAATGTCACGTTAATAGACTCTATATTTACATCAGTGACTGCAGGTAGCTGGTTTTGGAAATTTTGAGTAAAATGCCTGTTGATACAAGACGCTGCGAGCTGTACGAGTAAAAGCCCGTATTTGTGTTCTTTCTATTTCACTCCCTTGGATATTAACTGCAGCTATAAATGCACGGTACATTGTTAAGTTGTATAGAAACTTTCATTTCTATGGCATGGTGATATTTTACTAGATGTTCTAATTTGTGACAAATAAATTTCCCTAAAGACTAGAGAGGCGGGAGGTGGATGTGGAACATGTTTCCTTGTTGAGTCACATTACTAGGCTCTTACTAATCCGCAGCACTCAAATACTCTGGGATTCAAATATGAAATAGTAAACACTGGCTTTTGTGTCAAATAGCCTGTGTAAAGTTACCCCCTCCAAAGGGCGAGTCGTGCACCTTCGGTTATTTTAGGCTTCCTAGTAATGTGACTCAACAAGTAAACATGTTCCACATCCAATTTCCGCCTCTCTAGTCTTTAGGGAAAGTGATTTGTCACAAATTAGAACATTTATAAAAAATATGACTGTCATAGAAATGAAAGTTTCTATACCACTTACCATATGTACAGATACTCAAGTGCACTAAGTTGCAATTATTATCCGAAGGAGTGAAGTACAAATAACACAAACACGGTTTTCTTACTCGTACAGCCCACAGTGTCTTGAGGCATTTTACTCAAAACATCCAAAACCAACCACATACAGTGCTCAAAAGATTTTAGCGAAAAGTGTGTAAAGTTGCCCGGTCTGTGTAAAGTAACCCCAGTTGACGGTAACTCGTAACAAATATCCACGCAAACGAGGATTCGAGGGTTTGTTGTGTCTTTAATAGCTGCAACGAGTACAGTAAGTTGAGTTATAGAGCCAGTGACCTTTGTTGTGAGTTACATTATGTGCTCATGAGTATAATTCATTCAAAGAATCTTGCAGTGAAAGTATTACTTAGATACTGTTGTTTGAAGGGCCGGAACAGAAATGAATACGTTTACAGAAGAGATCTGAGGAATACACTCGCCACCGATTAACGAATCATATCAATACATTCTATGAAGAGAAGTGGTAAATGAATACCAGCATTTATACAGGTTCAATGATGCAGACAAGATGACTACCACACCGGCAGAAAAACGAAGACCTTAGAATATTATATTCGTGAATATCTGTCTATTACAAAAACGTTTGATACATTTATGTATATCGTTCAACTATAAGAGTTATATATGCATACATTGTCCAGCACTATTCATAGCTTTTCATAACCTTCCTGAACGATTTGTACCCGTCAAGTAATTCCACATAATTAACAAGCAACCGCCAGGGAAATATAACTTACTCCTGAAAAGTATTACCTTGAGATCAACTACAACGATTAAAGATAAGTGATCTACTGGTTCTACTTAATGAATAAATAAGTAAATTGTGGCTAAGTATTGGACTCCATAAGATTGATCAGTGTAAGACTTGAGTTGCAATTACCATATATGTTTTGCCAGAAGCCATGGTTGTGTTGGGTCAATACTTTTTACAGCGTGTTTTCTGATATGATATGGGTTAAGTACGATGTTCTAATTCTGTGATTTCAGCATCTTGTAGACAAAAGGTTTTATGTTCCCGTCATACTTAACCCTACCGAAAGTGGTGCAACAGCACTACATTGCTGACGTCATGAAAGCGCACCAGGGCCAGTATTTCTCGTTGGCCGTGGAATTATCCGTTGAACAAATGCTCCCTGGCTCTGAGATCTTGCTGCTAGTAGGGGAAGCTTGGCTAAATCCGCAGTTCGGCTAACTCTGCAGTACTTCAAATAAACCTGTACTGCGGAGTTACCGTACCCTAGCATTAGAGACGAGTTTATCACACCAGTTGTGTTGAGTGAAGTATTCATTTCCCTTGGGTATGAATTTCGGAATGATGCTGCCATCTGGTGATAAAATTGTGAAAACCTGTATCTGAGTGTTGTGCCTTGTTAGTGATGACGTCGTGAACAAAGGCAATTATTTATAAATAATTTTACTGGTATTTCGGTAATGCATTTATGCAGTCGTGTTATTAATGAATCATTTTATTGAACTAATGTAGTTTTACCTCAGAAAATTCATGCAATAGATGCTAATGAGCTTAGCTATACGTAGCGGCATGTCTCTTAGCTTTTAGCTCATAACTTGAGATTGAAGAGGCGCGCTGGGTGAGTGTGCCATTGATAGTATATCTGTTGCGTCGTAATTAGGAGCTGATTGATGGTTAAGAAAAAGTGCAGCTCAGAAAACAAGAGTGTTCGATGGCATCCTGGGTAGTGAAGCACAAGAAATTCATCCTGAAGCTCCAAGCACGCCTGGACAAGGACTAGAAAAAATTCCCAGCACAAAATAATAATGTTATTGGTTTTACATCCCTGTTAACAACCAAGGCTTTTAAGAGACGCCGGGGTTCCGATATTTTGCGCCGACTCCCTCGCATTTGCGCATCCTCAAATGCCAACTGACTGCACCGGGAATCGATCCCGCTATCTTGGGATCAACAGGAATAGTCACTACACTATCAAGAAAGCCTCCACAAAGAAGAAATAAGCGTCAACAAGAAAATATTTGTGAGGCTTGTGAAGAACACTTCATGAACGACCAAAATGGTGAACAATGGATATGTTGTATGAAATGAAAAGACTGGTTTCACAACAAGTGCATGAATCTACAACAGCATGAACCTTGATTTGTGTGGTATATTGAAACTCAGTAAAAGTATGGAAATTGAAAGACAAAACTGTACAGGAAGATTTTCAGGAGAGATTGAAGCAACAAATCCCAGTTACTGAAGTGGAAAACATAGAAGAGGAATGGTCCCACTTTAAAAAGGCATTTGTTGGTGCAGCAGAGAGTGCTTGTGGTAGGACGTCAACAAGAGTGAAAGAGAAGGAGACTCGGTGGTGGAATGAGGAAGTGAGGAAAGCAGTGAAAGAAAAGAAGTCTGCATGGGAAGAATGGAACCGAGATCAAACAGAAGAAAGCAAAAGGAAGTATCACGACAGCAAACCGAGGTGTAAGAAAGTGGTAGGAGAAGAAAAGAAGAAAAGTTGGGAAGAATTTACATGAAGAATGGAAACAGATGTAAGTGGCAGTAAAAGGATGCTGTATGGGCTTCTAAGAAGTAAGAGGAAAGAAAGAGTTACCACAAAGCTGGTGAAAAAGGAAGATGGAGAGTTGTTAACACACCCAGAAGAGATAAAGGGACGATGTAAGGAGTATTTCGATAAGCTATTGAATGTGAGCAATTGTACTGGTGAGATGGAAGTGACACAACCTGACGACTCTATAACAGAAGATGATATAACAATGCTGGAGGTGGAATTAGCAGTACAGAAAATGAAGATGGGAAAAGCAACAGGGGTGGATGAAATCAGTGTAGAAATGATAAAGGCTGCTGGACCTGTTGGTATGCAATGGTTGTTTAAACACAAATAGTGCTAAATGTTCCGGCATAACTCAACAAGATGACAGTGCTTCGCCCCGGTGTGCCACTGGGCTCCTCAGTTGGCTAAAGCACACCTCACCAAGACACTGTCTAGTGCACACTGGGAAGGCCATTGCAAGACGCATTTGATACATGTGCATCCGCGCCACGAGCAAGCCAGTGCACTATGGGAGTCAAAACTCCATTCCAAAGCAATCATAACCCTACCCTGGCATTGAATATACAATTTTCGTAAGAAAACATGCATTGTCCGTTGAGCCACAATATATTTAAACACAAATAGTGCTAAATGTTCCGGCATAACTCAACAAGATGACAGTGCTTCGCCCTGGTGTGCCACTGGGCTCCTCAGTTGGCTAAAGCACACCTCACCAAGACACTGTCTAGTGCACACTGGGAAGGCCATTGCAAGACGCATTTGATACATGTGCATCCGTGCCACGAGCAAGCCAGTGCACTATGGGAGTCGAAACTCCAAATTGTATATGCAATGGTTGTATCGACTGCTAAAGTGTGTGTGGAAACAGAAATGTGTACCAGAAGACTGGGAGAAAGGGCTAATAATACCAGTGTTTAAGAAGGGGGACAAGAAGGTATGTGATAACTATAGAGGGATCACCCTCTTATCACAGATAGTAAAAATACTGGAAAGGATATTAGAAAGAAGAATGAGAAGAAAGGTGGAAGGAGAGTTGCAAGAGGAACAGTATGGCTTCAGGAGTGGAAGATCCACAGTGGACCCAATCTTTAGCTTGAGGCAGGTGATGGAAAAGAACTGGGAATATGGAGAGGATTTGATCATGACTTTCATAGATCTAGAAAAGGCATATGATAGTGTCCCCAGAGAGAAGGTATGGGAAACCATGGTTAAGAAGAGACTGGGAAGAGAAATGTTGGAAATGGTGCAAGCAATGTACAACAACTGTGTTAGCAGGGTACTGACCCCAGTTGGAAAGACAGATTGGTTTACGAACAAGACTGGACTAAGACAGGGGAGTGTGCTGTCACCTCTCTTGTTCATAATGGTGATGGATGAAATTGTAAAGGAAACAAAGGAAGCATATGGACATAAAGAAATGAAGTTACTGTTATTTGCAGATGATATTGTGGTCTGGGGAAGGAACACCGAAGAAGTGCAAAAACAACTAGATGCACTGAACGAAAATATTCAGAAGTATGGCCTGAAAATCAGTGTAGAGAAAAGCAAGACCATGGTGATGACAAGAGGGGAAAGACAAGGAAAGGGCACTGTGAAAATTGGAAGTCAGAGTTTGGAACAAACTGGTAGGTTGGACATGGAGATTGGCACAGGCGCGGATCTAGAGTTTGGTTTGGGGGGGGGGGGGGGGGTCAGAAAATCGATCTAGAGTTTGGTTTGGGGGGGCGGGGCGGGCGGTGGGGCGGTGGGGGGGGGGGGGGGGAGGGGGGTCAGTGAATCGAAATTGTTAAGAAAAATGGTATCACTAAAAACGCAATCACAAAATAACCAAGCGTACAAAACCAGACCAATTTTTTTGCAAGCTTCATGGATAGAAATTTGATGCGTTTAGCGCACCAAAAATATTCGTACAAATTGCAACGGCGTATTTTGCGACTTTTACATCGAGCTTCGAGAAAAGGATCAAGGTACGTAACAGTCTCGGCAAGTCGAGTTGGTACCGACAAAGGGAGAAAGTCACAGCTTAAATTGCCAACAAAGCTTGCAGTTTGGACGTCGGCAAAATTTTTTGGTGCGAAAAAAGACCCAGTTTCCTATCCGTGCATTACTGCACAGTCATCGTGACATCACTATAAACATCGATTCGGTAATCACAAGGTTTGCTAAACAGAATAGACGAGTTGATTTTGTTGTATAACTAATAGTTTTTATACAAGAGGTTAGAAGTTGTAAATATGTACAGTTGTAACAGAACATAATAATTCCAATAAAGATAATTCAGTATTAAATAAAATGAAAAAAAAAACTGTTTTTCAGTTAAAATTCGTTAAGTTTTATTTGTCTGGTAATTGTGTTTTCGTTTTTTAAGTTTGCAAAAAAATTTGGTCTCCATTTGGGGGGGGGGGGGGGTCATGACCCCCGTGACCCCCCCCCCCCCCCGCCTTGAATCCGCGCCTGGATTGGCAGGAGGGTACAGCAGAGCAATGCATTCTATCAAAGTGTAAGAAAACTTGTTTGGGATAAGGAAGTACCAAGGAAAAGCAAAGAGGTAATGTATAAAGTGTACTATGTTCCCATATTAACTTATGCAGCTGAGACTTGGACCCTGACAAGCAGGCAAGAGAGTAGAATCCAAGCCAGTGAAATGAAATTCCTAAGAAGTATGATAGGAAAGACAAGGAAAGACAAGAGTGAGGAATGAAGATGTTAGGAATGAAGTTGGGATGGGAAAACTAAATGAGAGAATTGAGAAGAATAAACTAAGGTGGTTTGGACATGTAAAGAGGATGGAGGATAATAGAATACCAAGACAGATGCTGGAGGGGAAGTGCAAGCGTAAGAGAGCAAGAGGAAGACCTAGAACAAGGTGGATTGATTCAGTGAAGAACAGCGTAAGAAAAAGAAATCTGGACTGGGAGAAGATCGTGGAAGAAGAATGGTGGAAGGAAAGAGGAAAGTGGAGAAGTGCCATAAATACCCCGACCCGGCAGGAGCTGGATAAGGGGAAATGATGATGATGATGATGATTGAAACTCAGTAAGAATCCGAATAAATATGCCATTCTGAGAAAAGGAAAAAGACTGGTTTTGTCAACGTGTGTTTATAAACGTTATAGGGTAGGTTGAATTTGATTGGCTAATAAATTTATTAATTAATAGGCTAATTAATTAATCAATTAATATTCAGAGGATTCATAATAATAAGATTAAGCGGCTTCGGTGGCGTAGTCGGTAGAATGCTGAACTGCTGTGCCCAAGATAGCGGGTTCAAACCCGGCCGAAGTCGTCGGATTTTTTAAGAGCGTTAAAAATCCTTCAGTATGCCTTCCTTCGGAGGGGAAGTAAAGCCGGCGGTCCCTTGTCATAGATTTATGGCATGTAAAAGATCCTTTCACAGACTAAACTTGTGTAAAGCAAAAATTATTAGGTTAGATTTCGTCAGAACGCTCTATCAAAGTTCGAACGTTCACCACTAGGTATCATTGATATCTGGTGGCGAAAGTTGAAACTACTTGAAATTGAACGGAACTTGTAGCTCACCCTTTAGGGTGTCCGCTGGAAGCAGCTACAGACTCAGGCGAGCCGAACATGTCCTCGGATACTCCCGGCACTAAAAGCCATACGATAAATAAAATAATAAGATTCAAGGTCTTATTCCTGCTAACTTCCATTGGTATGCACAGGTCTGATCTGTTAAGAGGAGGAAAGGGAGGGGAAAATGAGGAAGTGTGAGGGGATTGGGGGGAAAGGGGATGGGGGAGAGGGATTGATTCATTGGTGTCGCAGAAGTGCTTGTATTGAGTTGCTGACTTAGTTATTTCTTACAGTATTTTTAAAAATAATATTTTCCTCTTCTTGAATGAATATGAATTTAAAAATTAGTGTGGAATTAGACTGATCATATTGCGGATTTAGACCAGGTATTGCGGATTTACACTGAATGTCACTTTTTGTATTAAATTATTTATACAACCCATGTAAGATAAAATGTTAATTTTAAGAATGGAAGGTATGTCACAAATATATAGCCTACTACAGTACTTTAATTTCTATGTTCATGTTTTGAAACCCTTTCCCTTAACTTATCATACTAACCATTATAACCTTAATATTGTGGATTTAGCCGAGCTTTCCCTACTACTTCTCAACCAATACGAGTGATTATGGTCTTGTTCTGCTTACTTCTCGGATCGACGAAGTCACCGGGTTGGTCACTGGATGTTGAACACGATGCAATAGGTGAATCGTAGACTGGCACCCCCCTCTGTCGTCAGGTCAACATCTCCAACTTGCCCGGCTTCTTGGCTCTGACCGTCGTAGATAGATTCTCCCGTTGGCCAGAAGTTTGGCTATGGCGAAAAGAATTCGGGAATCTGACTTTTCGGCCGGAGCGAGTGGCGAGTCCTGTACTACTGGGCTTACAGTCTTCTTGGAGCGCTTTGGAGAATATTAATTTGTCCGATGTGCTGACCTCGAATATCATTAGGTTTCGTCGAGAGTGTATTATCAGACAGGAGGAAGGCTCGTTTGATCCTGTCGATTGTGACACGGGCAGGTTTGTCTCGTACATGGAGAGTCTCATTGTTCTATCGCTGCAGTCCAACACACGATATGGGCCAGTGTATGGTGGTTGTAAGGCAAAGCGTACCGTGTCGTCACGTCACGTCGGTGGCTGCAGGTGTAGTCCATGAAGATGAAGGTTGTTCCTTTGTTATGATGTGAGGCTGGAGTAGGACGAAGTCGATTCATTTGCGTACGGAGTCTCACAACAAAGTTGGTAGTGTCCTCGAATTTGTTGTTCGTAAGGTAGGATCAGGGAAGGGATGTTGGGAAAAAGTCAGCCGTGGACCTGTTGAAATAAACCATCCCGGAATTTGCCTGGGGGTGAAAATGGGAAACCACGAAAACAATTTTCAGGACGGCCGAGGTGGGATTCGAACCCACGCTCTCCTGATTCTAGCGCTCTCGGCCACCGTGTCCGGTCTGTTAATTAAAAAACTTTTTAATCTTTAATGCGTTTGTAGACTACTTGATTCATGTATAAAATGATGTAAAACGTTTAGTGGTCAAAAGTCACGGGATGGATAGTCCCATGAGAAAATGTCGGCTAGTAAAGTCTATGCGGTGCAGGTGCCTCCTTACAGTCCTGGTAGAAATGGGTTCCTGACTCCCAACATTCAACTGGGTGGTTATTTATTTATTTATTTATCGTATGGCTTTTAGTGCCGAGAGTGTCCGAGGATATGTTCGGCTCGCCAGAGGCTGTAGCTGCTTCAAGCGGACACCCCTAGGGTGAGCTACAAGTTCCGTTCAATTTCAAGTAGTTCCAACTTTCGCTACCAGATGTCAATGATACCTAGTGGTGAACGTTGGAGCTTTGATAGAGTTCCAACGAAATATAACCTACAATTTAGCTTCACACAAGTTTAGTCTGTGGAATGATCTTTTACGTGCCATAATTCTATAACAGGGGACCGCCGGCTTACTTCCCCTCCGAAGGAAGGCATACTGAAGGATTTTAACGCTCTTAAAAAATCTGATGTACAGTAGCCCCTCGATCGCCCCGTATGGTTCTGCTGAGGTGACGTGATGTCCGTTCGTTAAACACCTGTGGTCGTCCCGTGCGGCGGTTTACGCGGTTTGTAACATTATCTCTGCAATATTGAAGACCCACCCTCGTTATCGTTTACCTCAGGAACCCGAATTCGCGTGTAATCTCCGGAATGCTATGACCCATGCGCCGCGCTAATGATCATCCCACGTTCAAAGTCTGTTAACTCGCGACGTGTTGCCAACTTCACTACCAGGGCCACCGAGAAGAGGGGGGAGGGGCGAGGGCGGCGGCAAGAGGGGTAAATTCATAGGGGCCCGTAAGCGGCGAGGGCCCGTAAGCAATGATGGCCCGTTAGTGATTCTTTACATTTTCTTGCGAATATTGTTTATTTATTTTAAATTTATTTTAATTAAAAACCTTGTTGGACAATTGTAAGTGTTATTGAAGATATTGTTCCTTCCAAGTGACGGAACAAGAAACTTCCTGAGAACAGTTTGATTTTCAAAACTACAGAATGGTAGAATGTATTCGTAGAGACTGATTAGTATGTAGTGACACAAATCAATCAATATATCATTTTCCTTGCAGATTACTTGGTCACAACCCTGAGTTCCATAAGTCAGTTTTAGTTACTGACGAAGGCTGGCAAACTGATCGTTCTTGGCGTAAGCTGTAAAATAGGCTGACAGTTCATGAAATGAGTGCCAGTCAGAAATTATGCTATATTGATGTTGTTTCATTTGAGAGGCTTGAACATCGTGATCATTCAGCCCCGTGTACTTGGGTATGTGTGGAATTTTGTGTGAAATTATGACTGAGCATCAGATGCTTTTCTCAGAATGGCATTGTTTTTCCAGAATAGCTAGTAGAGGATAGTGATAATTAAAGGTATTTCAAAGGGACCCCGAGCAAAACATTGCATAGGGGCCCTTCAATCCTCTCGGCGGCCCTGTTCACTACACTGGTGTTTGGGACAGACTGCTCTACTCCGCCGCAGCTAGCCGCAACGCTCATGAGTCCTACATGTCACATTTTGTCATAGGACTATCCTTCCCGTGAGTTTTGGCCACTACTGTCGACCAAAATATTACGTGCACTCGATTTTGTTTCTGAAGTAACCAATAGACCTACATAAAATCCAATAGCATCACCACTTTCGTCGTTCTTTCGTCCATCACGCGTCATGGCGCGCCTCGCTCTGAAGTGATGGGCTCCATCCATCTCAGCAACGCTGTACAGCTTTCCGCGGAACGACTAACTGGTGAACCATGTCTTATTTCCCCGTACAAATACAAACCGATATAAAATAAGTGAATTAATTTACGTATTTCACAGTCGTACAGCATAACATTTTGATGTGTAAGGATTACAACGCGACCAAGAACTGCATTTTCCAACCACCCCGAGCCGAGAAAAAGTTACCTTACAAAAATGATAACAACTTTGTTTCTTGGACACACATAATTTTGAAATTAATAAACCAGTTATAAAACATTCCAATGTATATTATGTTAAAATTTGGATTCGACCTGATCACGGGTTTTTGAGATAATAATTCTTAAATGTGACACATGGTTGAAACACGCGTAAAACGGGCACAGCTGTATTCCAAATGCGATAAAAAATATTAAAATATAAATTATAAATTCCAAACCTACATGAACTAACGTAAAATAGAGTGATAAAAATGATGATGTTATTCGAATTTATGTAGGTCTATTGGTTACTTCACAAACAACCTTCAAACTCGAGTGCACATAATATTTTGGTCGACTATTCTTATTGGACCGTAAAATAAATATTATCGACATAAGGAGAATAAGTTTGTTTTGGTCTTTAGGAGAAGTTAGACTATTATTTGATCTGATGTATGTCTACCCCTCATCATTCCCGTTTTCCAACGGGGTCGGGGATGAGACGCGATGGAAGTCTTTGTGGCGGATGGTTTTTACAGCCGGTTGCCCTTC
Organism: Meconema thalassinum; assembly: GCA_946902985.2. Taxonomy (NCBI): domain Eukaryota; kingdom Metazoa; phylum Arthropoda; class Insecta; order Orthoptera; family Tettigoniidae; genus Meconema; species Meconema thalassinum. The sequence continues at coordinate 266,388,105 of OX336390.1, read as the reverse complement.
CTGACGCCAACCTCATGAGAGGAGTTAACGAGAGATGAAATGAATGATGGTGAATGAAAATGGGCAAGGATGTGGAAGGAAGCGGCCGTGGCCTGTCAGAAGGTACCGTCCCAGCATTAATTGGAGTTGAAAATGGGAAACCACAGGAAACCATTTCAAGGACGGCCGACGGTGGGTTTCGAACCCACGCGTCTACTGAGTCAGCAGAGAGCCTGGCCCCATGACCTAACGCTGCGCTTTAGCGAGCGCAGCCACCACTGTCGGTCTGATAATCTGTGTGTTTTAGTGATGTATTGGCAACATACCCAAGGTCAACAAGAATAAGACAGGCACGACTCCGCGACAGACGCCAGCTAGCGTCGCACATCACTTCAAACAACAGAAGGCATCATCAAGTAAGAAACCGAATCCAGCCAAGACGCAGCAACCTCTCAGATCCCGGTCGGTGTCGCCTGCCAAGAGGCTCATCGCCAATAGGCATTCTCCACCGCCATCGAGCTCTTCATCAAACCACGACACTCTCTGTCACATCAAATACCAGAATGGCAGAAACCACGGACCGTATCCTGGCAACGCTGGAAGACATCAGTCGACGTTTAAATTTTTTAGAATTACGCCAGCAGCAACCACCTCCGCCAGACGAACATCAGGAGCCCGACGAAGAACCAGAGGACTACGTGCCCGAGCTTCAACCACCTATTCAACTGGACTACCCATGGAGATCACTGGCGCCGATCGAGTATCCCAAAGGCCTTCCGGTTCCATCCAGCCAGCGGGTATGGAACTTAGCAACCACCTCCGCCAGCAACAGTATGTGCAACTACTATAAATATTAAGTGGGAAACCATGGAAAACTAGTTCCAAGACGGCTGAGGTGGTAATCGAACCCACCTCTTCTGAGTTTCGCCTCACGAGGCTGAATGTACCCCGTTCCAGCTCTCAGACAGGAATTAAATTTCGAATCGAACTCTAACCACCGGGGTGACAGCCAAAAACGCTAGCCGCTACACCAAGAGGTCTCATTAGCCTATACCAAGGGAAACCTCTCAGTAATACTAACTAATGTGACTTGTATCACGTACTCATTTCTTGAATTGAGACTAGAGATTCTTTGAAATCCCTCGATTTCTGTTCACAAGCTATTTTAAAAACACCTAATATTAAACCAAGGATTTACCTGATCATGATGCAAAGCCATTTTGAACTTGTCAAAGTACAGCCACTTTTTGGCCTCTTGAATGTCAAGGTCGTGGAAGAAGTCTCGTGCTGCGAATCCAAACGAGTGGAACTCCTGCTCAGGAGTCAAGAGAAGGGTTGTTGGTGTTTTCTGATTGTTCAGGCCAGGATCTCCACCTATAAGAAAAATCATATTAGCCCACAGTAGTTGATTAAAAAAAAATAATAATAAAAAATAGAGATATGAGACGACAACAAACTGTTTGAGACTATTTAAGATTTTAATAACATTACTATTGCAGGACTTCTGGTAGGATGCAGGGACATAATCCCTAAATTCTCGTGCGTTTTCCTTTATGATTGGAGAAACAACAACAGCAACAGCATATAACCATAGCCAAACATACATACATACATACATACATACATGCATACATACATACATACATACTGTACATTATCATTCAGCTTAAAAATCAAAATCAAGAAAACAAAATCAAAATCAAGAGAACAAAAGTTAAGCCAGAACGCAGAGTCCACCTCGTGGTGTAACGGCTAGCATTCTTGGCTGTCCCCCAGAAGTCTGGGTTCGATTTCCGGCTCTGACATGACATTTAATTCTGGTCTGAGTGCTGGAACGGGGTACACTCATCCTCGTCAGGAAACTCAGAAGGGGTGGGTTCGATTCCCACCTCAGCCATCTTGGAAGTGGTTTTCCATGTTTTCCCACTTTACTCCAGGCAAATGCCGCAATGGTTCCTAACTTAAGGCCACGGCCGCCTCCCTCCCAATCCACCTCTGAATTACAAATACACATACTAATACAGCCATCACAATAATACAGGTTAACAGACAAAATGCCATAGTAAGCTGTATGAACATACAGTAATTATGTAACAGCCTACTTCTGTCACAATAAGTCGAATGCCATGTTTTGTCATAATGGGTGCGAGCATTTGGGAAGCAATTACATTACATGTTTGACCCGCACCACGACCACGATCTAATGGTGGCGGGCTGCACAAGTTCGGAGATCGGAGGTTCTAATCATGGAGCTGACAGCGGCTATCTTGAGTGGGGTTTCCCCGGTCTTTTTTCACTCTCTTCAAATGAATGCTGGAATAATACCTTACTTCAAGTCCCGGGGCATCTACCCCATCCCTGTCCCTAATCCAGCTACACACACTACTATACAGTAGTTATTACAAAAATACAGGCTATCAGAAATGATCAACATACACACCCAAGTACACGGGGCTGATGACCAAGATGCTTCAAGTCCCTAAAATTAATTGAAAACTACAAAACAACGACTCTGAAATGAGATGCTTAATTGTTGCATTTAAACATCCTTAATGTCAACTGTTTAATTTTATTTTCAGTATTCGATCACCCAAACCCAAACAGGTAACGAGAGCTTCAACAATCTGAGCCACGTAACCTGCCCCAGATAAAAGAATCCATGTGTCTACTGTTACCAAACATGTCTCATTTTTCCTTGGAATACTGAAACTAGGATGCTTAGAATTCAATTTATAGATGAATGCAGGTATACAGATTAAGAATTACGATCATGGCTTCACTACCATGCATTATGTAGTTATAATAATCGACACACTTAAAAGCGGCCAAGAATGGGTACAGTAGGCTATATAAACAATTACAGTATAGCCGAGAAACCTCATGGCGGAAATTAAAACTCGCCCTAGCGCAGGGGTAACTACTTGCCTAACACAAGAGTTAAACGGGTAGCCTGCCATTGCTACCCCCACGGCGCGGCGCGGCGTGTTGTAAAACTTGCGCTTTTGCAGGGGAAACTACCTGCCTAACAGACAAGTTAGAACGGTTGCCTGTTAACCTACGTCCCCAAAGTTATGGTCATTACCTGCGTGTAGTTGTGCGTATGCTGCTATTTGTCCGATAACCTGTGGTATTGCGATGACTGTGGAAGTATGTTTAACTAGATAGCTCTGATGTGTAACTGTAATTATTTGGATCTAGGATTCGGGTAAGCGTCCCGATACTTGAGGTAAAGTACTATTCCAGCATTTGCGTGGAGGAAGTGCGTAAAACCCGGGGAGGAAATGCACTTAGTATGACCACTGTCAGCGCCAGATTTAATCCTGACCTCCTGACTTGCTGCAGTCTTGGAGCGTGTCTTAATGCTCTTGGCTAAGTTGTCGGATTTAAGGTATATTTATTTACTACTGTATTAAATACCAAAAAGAAAAAAATCAATATGTAAGCCTAGTCTATATAACATTATGGAAAACGTATACACTGTAATTAACATATTATTCGCACATATTTAAGTAAATTCCTTACGTTCAATTAAAAAATGTAGTTTGAATCCTATATTGATAGTAGTTTCTGTACAATACACGACCTGAAAACTTCAATTCGTGATCAATGTGATCATGGAAATCCGATTCTGGAATTTTGTTAATGCCTTACGGTATATATACAGTATTTCAAATTAATTTAAGGGGCCTGGGATGAGAAAAGCTGGTCCCAGCCCCAGTCAGTGGAGACTCCTCTGGAACTAGGGGTAAATAGACTACGAGTACGATACTGTAATAACATGTTGCAATCAACAATACTCTATTCCCAGTCTGCGGTTATCTAGGAGACCATGTTGGGGTGTAGGCCTAACGGCTGGCTAGCATCATTCTTGGCTGTCACCCCGGAAGTCTGGGTTCAATTTCCATCTCTGGCAAGAAACTTCATTCTGCTCTGAGGGCTGGAACGTATACACATAGCCTCGTGAGGTGAAACTGAGAATAGGTCGGTTCGATTCCCGCATCAGTCATCCTACTTCAGAAAAATGCCTACAGGTTATCAGGCAAGGTTAACACATATCCAATTACACGGGGTTGATGACCAATATGTCCCAATCCTCTGAATTAACAACAACATAAATCGAGATGGCAAGTTTGACAGCGACTAATCTGAGTGCGGCTTTCCCATGGTTTTTCCACACTCTCTCCAGGCAAATGGCGGAATGGTACCTTATTTCCTGTCCTGGGACTGAACTCACCCCCTGTCACTAATACAGCTACACACACTAGACTACTACAGTCATCACATAACACAGGTTATCAGACAAGTTCCAAAAACACACCAAGTAGGCCTACATGGGGCTGAAACCAGGATGTCCCAAGCCTCTGAAATGAATTAAGAACAACGATAAGTTATCTGGAATTGTAATTCTATCTTCCATTGTTAGAATTTTTATATCAGAATGTTTTTTTTATAATTTCTAATTATTAGTCTACTTTTTAATACTTAAAATAATTTCTTTGCATTCCTCTTCAAGGGATCATCAGTGCATAAGCGCTCCACGCAGTCATTGCGACTCCTCAGATGTCCTGATTGCCTAGCAAGAGAGAGCTTTCCTTTTGTTGTACAAAGGAGTTGTTTTGTCAAGGTGCAGACCGTACCTTCAACAACATCCTGTTTCCCTGGCAGCCGAGTGGGAATATTTCTGCGAGTCCGAGAACAAGTGTCATTTCTCCTTCGTGTGAGCAGGCAGCTTTTGAGATCTCGTGTCCAAGAACCTCTTATAACTTCATGAATCCCTTGTAGAATCGGCGGTTCGTTTTGCCACGCACCATCTTCCGCAACCACCAACTCACGCGCCTGCCTTCCCTTTACTTCCCTGACCCGTTTCGTTCGCATGTGCTGGCCACCTCCTGGCTACTGTTGCGCGCTTGGTGTCTCCGCCGGCTCATTCCGCCACGCACGTTCCCGCGACAACACCTCTCCCCCAGGCCACGTGACTTTCCAGTTACACGAGACCTCCAAGCAACACATGTTCTCCTGGCACATAAAGCGAACAGTTTCGCCGCATCATCCTCTCCAACGCTGCGCATCACGTTCGCATTAATGTCTCACCCACACAAGGGAACCTCAGCGGCGACTCGCGCGGTGCTTTCAAGCCTTTATATTCAGTCCATGCACAAGGAACGACAGCCATACAATTGCGGATCAAGTTAGTAACCAGACTCGACAGTGTCAGACAGGGGGATGGCAGATCATAGGGAGCGCGTGGGGTTCGATAAAGCTCCGCTATAGATGTTCTGCCAACCAATGAAGAATTAATTTCAGTACTATGTTTCCGTAGTTGGCACTCACCCAACGCTCACAGCAAACAGACTGACGGAAGCGGGGATAGGGTGCGTTTTTTTTTAAAGCGGAACGCGCAGCGATTCATGCTGCACTCTCTGCTGCTGGCTGCGATTTACCCCTTCGTGCAGCGTAGTTTTACTTTGCTTTGCTGCGTTGCTTCGATAATCAAAATGGCTCCAATTGAATACGTTCTTATCCTGCAAGATTTTCTGGAATGTGTGATTTTCTTTAAAGTGTTGTTGTACATGTGTGTATGACCGAATATCAAGTTTGATAAAGTAGGATCAAGCCTACGAAGACGTAGTATTGCTTTGAAAGTCGTAATCACACGAGTATTGAATTGATGATTAAATTTATTTGGTTATGTTCTGTGCTATGTAGGCCAACTATGGTGGAAAACCCTTACTATTATACCATACTCCATAAGAAGTCGCAGATTTGTGAATGCATCTTACTTACAGTACCGTACGTCGTTACGAAAAAATACTGCATGTTATGTCTTCGGTCTACAAACATTTTCCCCCATTTTTGTTGTTGGTGTACATAGGCCCTACCTCAGCATGGTAACTAATATCTGTACTTGGCCGGGTGGTAACAAATTCTATTATGTTTCTCATGAAAAATAATATGGACACTAGCCTATTTTCTTTCTCTAAGGTGCATTTTAACTAAGTATACAAATAGTTTCATTTGTCTTCCATTCCTCCCACTGTGTGTACTCTATTCATATTCACTCCAATTATACATATTTATTTTGGCCCTGACTGTTATGTGCTGAAGTTCTTGTAATTATGGTATTATGCGATATGAACAAGGATGCCATGACCCACTCAGAATACACTGCCACTAAATTCTGTACTTAACTGTAATAAGAATCATACCAACCTCTTCTCAGTTGTCCTTATGAAGTTCATTGTATGATATTCCAGAGCTGGGAATCAAACAATCTCAATACATACTTCTAGACCACAACAATGGCAAGAAATTTATACAGAAGGGACTCTATCTATGTTGGTGAAAATAATTCCTGGATAAACTCTCGAGTACCATGGTAGCGCTTTTATGTTCCTACAGTTGTAAGGCGTAGGGAAGGGGATTTTGATTTTACTGACTACTTTGTACATTTCATTCATGCGTGGAGTGTAAATGTTAGTGAGAATTCTAAAAACAAAGCATACAGAATTTTTTGTCAGGTCACAATCAGAGTGTAGGCCTACTGTACTTAGTTTGTGGGACTCAAGCTTCTCAGAGCCGACGCACAACCAATATATTAAAAGTCTATAAAATACTCAACTGTGCATGCGCCATGCCAACCCGAGCACTTGGTGCTTGCGCGCCCCGGTGCTTTTCCCTTCCCACCCCTCTTTCTCCACAGTCAGACTTGGATGATGAGCAATGGATCACTGACCTCCCTTTCATGAAATACATCACGGGGTATTTAAATAACTCGTTGCAAAGCAAAAATAAATTAATCAGTACTATGTGTGACCGTATTGAAAGTTTCAAATTGCAGCTTGTGCTTTTTAAAAGTCAGCTTCAAGAAGGAAATTGGGACAATTCTCCCAATTTACAAATAAACAACACGACTCTCGCCTCGCTAAGCGCTGCTACTACAAGTTCCTCTCTTACAGCAGAGCACCGTGCTTTTCCAGTTGCCGGCCAGTGCTCGCTAAGCACCTGAGTTGGCGAGGCCTGGGTTATGGAATACTCAATTGCCCGTGTGTTTTAAGGGGTGGAACTACGAGGTCATCTGCCCCTCTTAACACAGATTAATGAATACAAATTTGGAATTGAATTTAAAATTTAGAGGTGGACACCTAAATTTGAAAAGACCTAAATTTAATAAAACAAAATATTAAATAAAAATAATAATTATAAAAATAAACAAAAATTATGAAAAAACAAAAAATTATCACTCAAAAACGAACAAGTCGTTGAGTCAATATTCACTGGAAAATTTAGATTGCTGGCCCTAACCCACTCTGGCTTATAAAGCGGATAACGCGATCAACAGCCACCGCGTCATCGGCTAATATAAGTTTGAGTGTCATCTGCAAACCAAGGTTTCTTCGTAAGTCAGTAAGATCCACACACTCGGTTAAAATGTGGGCCACGATGTAGTTCCCTTGATCGTTCTCAGTTTACTGGGCAGTGGGTCAGCTATCCACTGACTCTCCCAAAATACCAGAACTTGTAGGCGTAACTGAGAGCGAATATCTCTAGCGGGTACCTCCATTGTTCGAGGTGGTAGTGATCCCGCCTCTTTTGCAGCTTGATCCGCTAACTCATTTCCCGCAATTCCCATGTGGCTTGAAAGCCACAGAAAGGTGATTCGAGTGTCAGCGTGACACAGCCCGGCTAGTAAGTCGTGGATTCGCTGCACTAGGGGGTGTTGCAGGAATCAAGTAGCAATTGACTGCAACGAACTCAAAGAGTCGGTGCACACGAGAAAGTGGATTCATGCATCCTGTAGTGCAAACTGCAGAGCTTCATAGATGGCAACGAGCTCCGCAGTAAACACACTACAGGCCTCTGGCAAAGAGATCTTGGTATTTGCACCATCAATAACGTAAGCACAACCCACTTTCTCATCCACCTTCGACCGAGTTTTGTCCCTCTGAGCAATGGTAAGTGGAACAGCGGGTGGCTAATTATAGCACTTACTTAGTCATCGGATATACCCACGCAGGCAAGCGCAGGTATAAAGCTTTTTTTTTTTTTTGTGGTAACTGAGGGTATTTCCATGACTGGCTTCTCTCACTTCTCATTCTCGTACAACCCAACCGAAAGCAAATAGGGAAATAACAAGAAACGTGAAAGACGCAGTTCTTAGTAAGAACTAAAAATCCAGTTCAACATTGTATTCTAAAATCTATCCGCAAATTTACTCTAAATATTATCCGCTATCCGCACAGTCGTGCAAACTATATTCGCAAGGCGAACGGTTTTGATATCGTGCCAGGAGATGGCAGTTGGGATTGAACTGCAGATGTCTTCCCGCTCACTGCGCATCGCACATTCCAAAAACATTAAGTTGGCCACTACTTGCTTCACTCACACAGCACATTCCTTTTTCACTGGCTGCGAGTCATCTGCTGTGATAACCATTGGCATGCGGGAAGCCGATATATTTAGGTTTAGAATAAGCGGGCCGCGCATACGTACTGCAAGACCCCCACACACCCCGTCACAGTGTGTTGAACTTCCATCTCCTGGTGCGATGACAATAGTAGAGCAGACGCAAGAAGAGCTTGCCGAAACTCAACGATGAGCAGAGACCAATATCAATTGGCGTATTTCAATGCTCATTGCGGGGCTCCTGTGTGTCCCCCGAATGCTGATTACTGGGCTCACTGCTCACTCCATTCATCAACAATGCGGCTCGCTCCAAGACACGGTCTACAGCTTTAAACCAAGCGTAGAGTGCAGGAGGCATCACATGTGTGTATTATTACTATTTTATGTATATTACGTAGCTGAAAGTGTGTTTGTTGAATACCTGAAGCCTTGAAATTTGTGTATAATATTCAGTGTACCACAATGCCACCGTTTCGCTTTAAATTAGGGAGTGCCAAAACTTTACACAGTCGAACTAGTGAAGTTATTTATAATGTGTATAAATTCATGAAAAAGGAAACACATCTCGCTGGGAACTTATACGCAATTCAAAATAAAGTGGCTGAAGCATCAGGTGTGTCGGAAAGGTCGGTGCGGAATATAATACAAGGCGCCAAAAGAATTGAAAGTGGTGAAGTGGATTCATTTTCAACGCCTGGAAAGAGAAGACCAAAATCTGCCAAGAAGTGTAAGTTAGACGATTTTGATAAATGCGTGGTAAGGCATACGATTCATAATTTTCACTATAGCAAAGGTGAGAGGCCAACGCTGGAAAAGATCCGTAGGAAACTGGTTGAGGTTATAAATTTTAAAGGTGGCGTACGAACATTAAGCAAGATAGTTCGAGGCCTAGGCTTCAGATGGAGGAAGACAGAAGACATGCATAGAATACTTATGGAGAAGCCTGACATAACGCATGCAGTACTTACAGAGCATAAGGCGGTACCGACAACAGGGTAGGCCTATTGTTTACACTGATGAGACATATTTGCATAGTTCGCACACTATGCCAAGTGCTTGGAGTGACGGTTCTCTTCATGGACTGAAGTCGCCTATCTCGAAAGGACAAAGATTAATAGCGGTATATGCCGGTTCTGATGCATGTTTCTTTCCAAATGCTTTGTTGGTTTTCAAAATCCAACAAAAGAACTGGGGACTATCACGATGAGATGAACTATAGAAATAACGAAAAATATCTGACAGAAAAATTAATTCCCAATTTGCCAACAAATTCTGTAGTCGTGATTGACAATACCTCGTACCATAATGTCCAATGTGAGTGCGTACCCACATCATCTTCCCGAAAAACAGTTATGCAGGATTGGTTGACCGATAAGGGTATTCCATTTTCTACAGAGATGATAAAACCTCAACTGTACGCTTTGATTAAATCCCATAAACCACGTTATGAGACGTATCAAATCGATACACTGCTTGCTACCTATGGACACACGATCTTGCGTCTACCATCGTACCACCCCGACTTGAATCCCATCTAAATGATTTGGGCTCATGTTGAAAATTATGTAGCTGGACAGGTGGTGGTGGGGATGAATGTTTTAAGGAGTGTAACATCGAGGCCCCCTTTCCTGTTGGCGTCGAGCTAGGCTATAGAAGGAAGAATTTCGACTCTTTAAAAAAATTGGGGTAGTGAGTAAAGAGAAAGGCCATGACAGACTCCCTAGGCTTCGAAGGTCTGAAGAAAATGAGAGATGACCAAGGGAGTTGTAGTTATTATTTAAAGGGGTGGAACAATGAGGTCTTCTGCCCCATTGACCCAAGGAGATCGCCAGGAAGATGAAAGAGGAGCCTGGCACAAGTAAGTAGATGCACCATACTGCATTATTCAGAAGATTTTAGGCATTGGAAAGTCTGCCCCTTCAAGGTTGACATATGTATAAACTAAGGAGGACTACTTCATCGACGACATCAAAATACAGTTTTACCTACCAAACACCAAAGCCTATGAGAATGCACGCCGAACCTTAAATGAGAAACGAAATGCCATTTGGTCCAACTTTTACTCCACAGATGCCATAATGACGGAAGAGTGGAAACAAACTAATTACGAACTACGACACGTAATAACACGTTACGCCACCCATGGATTTCACCATAGATTCTGCAAAACCAAGAATTTTCACCAACCAAATGAAGACTGTATGTGACCTGTGCAACGATCATTGTGAAAGGTACCACACACAAAACTGCAAAATGAGGACAACCTCAATAATAAGACTGGCATTAGTATAATTGATCATATGTTCAAATATGTATTTGCACATTGTGCGCTTTTCTTTTAATAATAATTCAGAAGAGGCTATACACTGCCCCACAAGTGACTATCCTGGGGAAATCATTAGTGACATGCACAGGCTATTGGTGTAGCATATAATATTGCACAATGATAGGCCTACATTTCCATTGGCAGCATCTCAGTTGGTTAGTTAGGAAATATTTATAAGAAGGCAAAAGGAGTCAAGAGCTAGGTCGTCCCATTTTGCAATTTTTAAATCCAAGTTACCTTGCCACATAAAAGTTATGCTGATTATTATAGATATGGTAACCTTAAGTTCTGAAATATTTATCTAACGCTACTTCATTCGTAAAACGATCATTTTGAATGCGACTTTAATGGCTAAGCCAAGGGCATTACTTCGTGGAAGGCAACTCGAATGACATGGGCTAGGCCTAACCTAAAAATTACAAGCAAGGTGAAATCCTAGTGTACGGTAATTAACAAAATTGTTTATTGAGCGATATAACTATGCATTCATCATAACTTTGGTCTCCTAGTAGACGCATAATATTCAGTGTACCGCAATGCCACCGTTTCGCTTTTAAATTAGGGAGTGCCGAAACTTTACACAGTCGAACTAGGAAAGTTATTTATAATAATGGAAACACGTCTCGCTGGGAACATATGCGCAATTCAAAGTAAATTATAAATAATTTAATTACATTAAATTTATTTCGAAATAATGACTGAAACACGTTTTAAACGACCGCCAATTCGCGCCAACTTTACCGTTTTTATTTACAGGTAGTTGTGATGTAGCGATTTACTTCCCCTTGATGCAGCGCTGCAATTTCTCGCTTAAAAAAAAAAACGCGGCCATAGTGTGTTTTGATTGATTTTCCTCGTGGTGGTGTTGGTTGTTTTGATTTGTTGGGTAACTTATTTTGATTATTTATTTGAATTGAATTGAGAGTCAATCATGCCACTGCAAGGGAGGAAAAATTGCCAAGCACCGGGATGTAAGGATTATAATGATTGTAAGAACAATACGGCAATTTTCATCTTCCTGGAGTTGACCACGTGTAATACTAGTGGACAATATGGACTATTCTCGAATAAAAATATATATAGAGAAAAAATGTGTGCATTTCATCTCTTGTTTGTTTTTCTACCCATTCTCCTTTGCATTACAATAAAATTTGTGGTTTGGGGCTACGGGGAGGGGTGGGTGGCAGCCGGCATGCTAGGCAAAAGTGAGGTTATGTCAATATAGAGTGTGCATTTGGACAGTTTTCTTTATATTCATCGAATATCCCAATAATTCTGTAGAGTAGGAGAGCAATGTTTAATTAGCCTAAAGGTGAATTAAGCTCTAGAACGGCATAATTCTATCCTTCGTGACAAATCTATTGCCAACATTGATATATATCAAAGAGTACTATTTTCCTATCAGGACGTACATTTCTACACCTAGCGAAAGGCGCAGTTATGTTTGTATTATTTTCAACAATAATCAATAACTCATCGCAGAACATACTGTTCAATTACGTGTAATAAAGGCTACATTCATATGGCTTTTTGCGTTTTATGTTGCCAGACTTGGTATAGCGGAACATAGCCTCAGGCGGTGCTCTCTCTCGGAAATTCTATAACCAAAAGTGACGAATCTCTTATAGTTTACATGATCCTTGTGTCAGACCAGTCTCCAAACAATGGAACAGCGGTGTTGCCAACTTAAACGACAAATCGCTATATCTAGCGTCCTTTTTTACGTGTATTTTGGGTGATAAAATCAAAATATTGATTAAATAGGGATTGAACATTTCATCAAGTACCCCAAGTCTCCTTATTAGTGAAATAAATATTTTCTTGTCTGTAGGAACCCTATCGACTTTAGGCAGCTGCATAGTGATTTCCTGCGAAAGTAAGTTGCAGTGTTGAGACATTTATATTATAGACACAGTTAGTGCTATTAATACCCCTTTCCATTACTTCTGTAACTCTTAGCGTTCTAACGTAAGCTGATAAAAAAAATGATATTTTATAATGTAGCCTGCATTAATTATTATAGCGATATGTCGTCTGTGTGTATAGCCAATACTTTGTGCCAATATTTGAGAGAGTGGGAGACGAAGGTAGGGATATGAAGAGAAAAATGCTACTCAATTTTACAATATCTTTGTATATTTCACTACCTCTTATGGTGTGCTGAAAATGATAATAAAAATCATGTTGCTACTTTATTACTTTACTTGTAGCCTATATCTGTCTGTCTGTGTTGTACAGGCGTCCAGACCAGAGGCGGCCCGCATGCGATTGAACGCCAAGAAAATGGGTGGCGGAGAGAATTTAGATGTATAGATGAAATGAAAATCCACAGCCTGCTTCCAGTCTCCGACCGGGTCAGGAATGGAATGAATGAAGCCCCCATCTAGCGGCGAGGATATGAACTGTGCCGGCTGCCGAGGCCTGACGCACTCCTCTGGGGCAATGATTAAATGAATGACAGATGAAATGAAATGATAGTGGAGAGTGTTGCTGGAATGAAATTTTGACAGGGAAAACCGGAGTACCCGGAGAAAAACCTGTCTGCTTCCGTTTTGTCCAGCACAGATCTCACATGGAGTGACCGGGATTTGAACCACGGACCCAGCGGTGAGAGGCCGGCGTGCTGCCGCCTAAGCCACGGAGGCTAGATGTATAGATATTGGTTTCAACTCGTTAATATTTATACAACGTTAAGTGCGTGTTTCACGTTATATGTCTATACTTTTAAAATTCATGCACCCCAGCTCACTTATGAATAGAATTAATTTTGGCGGTTAGGGATTAAGTAGTAGGCTAATAAGGTGATTGGGTTTTATACTTTTGCGCTGTCAAACTATCTTTGCATTTCTGCTAGGGTTGCCAGATTTCAAGAATGAAAATACGGAACACACGTCCCAAAACATTGCTATTCAAAAAAATTAAGGTTCTTAAATGTTGTAATAAATAATACACATAGACTACATGTATGTATTAAATAAGCAGTGCCAGATTAAGACTCACAGTGGCCCTAGGCAATTGTTAATTTGAGGCCCCTTTTTCCCTTTTTTCAACCCTCCCCCCCCCCCCCCTTCATAAAAAAGTCAATCATAACTTTGAAAGAGATTTTATTTACAAATCTACAATGAATAATGAATACAATTTAGATCATATGTACATTTCCAGAAAAACTTTTTTCTGCATTTTGTTTCGCAGAAAGTTTCAATAACATCATCGAAGTTGATTTTCCTTAAAATGTCTGATTCTATGCAGAGAAGACTTAACATGTCCAGTCGTTCTTTTCGCATAGTAGCTCTTCGAGGCGCTTTAATTCGTTTCAACTTTGAAAAAGAACGTTCCGCAGTACAGTTTGTTATCATTAAAGTTAAAAGAATTCGGAGAGCTATTTCTACATTCGGAAATACATCTGCCAATTGGTCTTTCATTAAAATATCATACAACTGACTATGAGATTTTTCGGCAGCGGTGTATCTGTTGATTATATAAGAATGAAAATATATCAGTTCAGCTGAAAATTCTTCCAAATCTTTATCATAAAAGCCAAACAAATTGTTTACCGCTCCACAGAGTTCTTCAACGCTCATTGACAAATTATTCAAAAATGCAAATTTCTTGGGAACGTCCATATAAACTTTTGCCCTTTTTTTTATTTCGACGTTGAGTTGATCGATGATTTCGAGAAAACCTGTTATTCTGAAATTCTCACGAGGCGAAAATTCGACTTCAGGAGCGCCTCCGTCGTTCGGTTGTTCTTTTCTTCTACACGACGATTGTTTAGAATACAATATATCAGGTAACAATTTCTTAGCTTCTTCCTCGCAAATATCGAACTTATCACGAAACTTGCCGAACTTTTCGTCTAAAGTTTTATACAAGGCAACACACGTTTGTAAGTCGATCTTCTCAGCTTGTAATGATTTAGTACTTGCACGCATAGAAGTCAAAATTGAATCCCACAAAATTAACATGTACCCGAATTTGAATTTTTGCATTCTGTTTGCGATGCACCCCGCTTCATGACGAGTGTCATTATTTTCCGACTCGTCATCTTCAATGCTTCCTAAAGCCTCGACAATTTTATGAAACGAATCATAAACCGGGTTCGTTGCATTAGCATGTGCTTCCCAGCGCGTAGGCCTATCTGACAATGATATCAAAGATTTTGCGTTTTTGATAACATTTTTCAATACGCCCCAACGGTGAGGGTTTGCAGAAAAGAAGTTATGCAATGATTGCATTATCGAAAAAATCAACTGCGTAAAAACAGAATTTAACAGCAGATTGTCCAACTAAATCGAGGGAAAGTGTACCGCAAGGAACATAAATCGCATATTTATTCAGTTCTAATATTTTGGCTTGCAGACCCTGATACTTTCCAAACATGCTTGGTGTGTTGTCATAGGACTGTCCTCTACAATCTTGAATTTCCAAACCGCAATCTTCAGTGACGAAGTTCACAGTTTGAGTTTTCAAACTTTCGCCAGTATGACCTTCTGTTTCAAGAAAAGATATACCTTTCAACTGGTTTGTGATCTTTTGGTGAAACATACCGGAGCACAACTGACAATTTTGATCTATATGCGATACATCGGGAGTTGAATCAACGAAAAGGCTGTAATATAGAGCTAGAGACACCTCTTCTACTGATCTAACCTTTTGGCCCATGATGTTTATTAACTCTTCGCAGATCGTTTTGGATAAATACGAAGGAACACCTTTTCCAGCATTTCCGTATCGTACAATATGGTCCCGCAAAAATGGATCAAACTGCCCAAGAAGTTCAAGTATACCTAAATAATTCCCATTATCCGGCTTTCCAAAGTGCTCGTTCGTACCTCGGAATGACTATCCTCGTTCTGCCAGAGTGATAACAGCAACTTTTCGTTTGATAACATCGCGCCAATAGTAACTTTTCTTCAAGTAGTCCATTTCTGAATAGATCAGGCAAATTTTCATGTTTCCGTTTTTTCAGGTAAATTAGCACACACTCTCCCGATGATTCAAATTCTTCTCATGCTGCTGTAAATTAATCCCGACGTTCTTCCAGTCATCATACCCTTCACGCGCAAGTCTGTTCGATGTTTCTGGCGGCAAAAATAACTTTAAAAAAAAGCAATAGACTCGGCCAGAAAATAAAACAAAAAAATAATAATTTGAGAACAAAAATGAATTAAACGGTATTCAAGACATTAAACCCGCAACTGAAATATCAACCCTTTCAGTCTGGAGATTAAAAAGTATCATCGTACCTCTCCAAAACGATGCATTTTCGATCATTTATTAATCATAAAAAAATCGATCATTGATTGAATATCCATGAATTTAATAAATTTACCTGATTTTTTAATTTTATTTTTGTATTCTTTTTGCGTTGCGTTTTAAGTTTAATTAAAACTTTTTTTTTTCACTTTTGACTTTATTTTGTAATTGTTTTTGCGCTTTAGTTGTTATTTTGTATTATTTGAATTTGTTTGTATGATCGTATTTTATTTTTATTTTTTGGACTAAAAGAGCTGTTTTAACAATTTATTTGTAATTTCAAGTTACACAACTATGCAAAATTTGATTGGTTTTGGTAAGATAGAAATATTCAAAATTGCTGTTGCAAGATTTGATTTGCCACAAGTGAAGTTAAACAAAAGCGTTTATAATTATAAATAATAAAAAAAATTGAAACGAATACGATTGACTAAAATTCCGAAACAAGCGAACTGATCAACTAAAATGATCTAAAAATGTTGATCTTATTCTTGTCAAAAATTCTATGGTTGCGTTTTAATATACTTTGCGTGATACGCTCGTTGCTGATAATTTGGGACAAGCTACCAGAGGTGCATATGGTGCTCAAAAATACCGCGTTGTTACACATAAGGGAGAACTTATTGAAGTCTGGAAACGAATACAATTGAACTAGAATTCCAAAAACAGAAAAAAGAAAACATAATTTAAATAGTTTTTTATAAAAATAACATAACATTTCAAAAACTGTCAATGTATCATAAATACTTGAAGCTCAAAATCAAAGCTTACCTTTCGCAGTTGAATAAAAGAGCCAATCTCGTTTTGTATTCTCTCCATTCTGTTTCTTTCCAAAGAATAAATTTTGGGATTAATATCTTGACGTTGATTCCTTATCATATCGACGCTTGGACGATTCAAACGGTCCAGTCAAATTTTGACAATTTGACGGACCATGTGTAACCCAAAACTGTATGTCTTCACGTGTTAATTTTCCCCAATGTCCTGGATCAGTGAAATGGTTCAAATTTTTGGCACCTGGTTGTCCAGTTTCATTTTCATCCTCGGAGGAAGAACTGGATGTTTGAGACCTTGAAATGACCGGATCATTATCCGGGTCTTCTGCGTGACCAGTGTTAGTTTTTTTGGTCCTTCGATCCATCGCTAGTGGCAGATCCTTGATTTTCCGATGAATTTGAAGAGGTTTCATTCCGAAGGAAAAGTTTAGCCAGTTTTTGCACTTTCTCTAACACCACACTTTCTCGGTAATTTTTGTCTATTTGGCAAGTTTTCTTTTTTTGTGCACCACTCAAATATGTACGTGAAGACATTTTTGAGCTGGGGTTTTAATTCAACCCGATACACAGATAAAACTGTTCATCGAACACTAACGAATTAAAATAATTGTCGAACTGAACTCAAACGGGAGCACGTTACTTGTTTCCGAAATTACTCTACAGACCAGAATGCCAGAATTTGGAAAAACTCTTTCCGAGCTTATCTGTGGCTAATAAAGTGGAGGGGATTGCGGGGGGGGGACTTATCAGTTAATTCAAATAGCCATGGCATTTCGGGAATTTTGGGACCCGACCGTGGGAGTATCAGTTAAATGCTTCCAATCCTTAAACAATAGAGCGAACAGAAAGTTGAAATTTCGATTGACTTGGAATGTGTCAAACAATAGTTAAGTTATTTATGAATTGGTAGTATAAGAAGAAGATAAAGTTTAAGGGAAAAACCCGGGCAGAGAGAATTTACGAACAGCACTTGACGAAGTAATCCAAGAAATTAAACTGTAAAATTAGAACTGTAATTCTAAGTTTCACTTTTTTTTTCGGTAGACCTATCTAATTTATTTGACTTTTCCCCCCTCCAAAAAACATTTTTTGTGGGATTTTTTCCTTTTTAGGGGGCCCTTCACGTGACCGTGAATCTTGTGATTATGAGCCACGGGACCTCCTTTTTACGTGGAATCCGAACCACAGGACATGGCATTTCACTTCGAAAATTTCACATGCATTGGCTGGGAATCGAACCCGGACCGCCTTGGTGAGAGACATACAGCTAGACCGCTGAGCCACCACGCCCCATGGGCCCTTATGAGCCGGGGGCGCCAGGCAATTGCCTATTGTGCCTTATGGTTAATCCAGCATTGTAAATAAGCATTACGTAATGAAATACACAAAATTAAAACTAGATATTGCTGACATATCGTACAGGCCTATGACATCAGCAACTTACAAATACTTTTCATTTGAATGACCCTTGGCAAGGACTTTTTTATTTATAAGTACCTCCTGATAAAATTCACTACAATTATCGTCATAATTGTAATATGTGAATAATTCTTGTTTTATCAAACTAATGGAGCTTCTGTTTCTATCATCTCTCCATTTGATATTCATGACAGAAAATACTCTCTCCGTAAAATCATTGGAGGGGAAAATGCTTAGTATTAACTTCACAAGGACTAAGATATTCCTTATTTTTGTTGCCCCTTATAAATCTATAACATGTAAGTTACCCATCTATCTGAAACAGACATAGAAATCATTTTCTCTTTCAAACTTTCATCTGTACCACCAGAAAACAAGCTAGATATTACAATCAATTCTGAAACGGGTCATTTGAAAATTGGTGCAAAATTGAATATATTATCAAATTAACAAAAAACAAAACAAACAAAAAAAAAAACGGAATATTTGGCGTTCCGTTAAGGATTAAAACGGAACGCGGAACAAAACAAGAAAAAACGAATTTGTTCCGGTTAAAACGGAACGTCTGGCAACCCTAATATCTGTGCCTCCCATATGACAGCGCCCGGTGCGGTCGCACCGTTTGCACCACCCTGAGGCCGCATTTATTACGATCTAGTTTCTCCGGGTTTTAACACTTACTAGGATTGAACGTTGGCATAAACCTGGGGAGTGGGGTTCGAGTTTAGACTTTCCTATTCTATCGTGGAGTGTGGCTCAACTCACCCGGCTACGAAGGTTCCTTATAAGATATTCCGCAAAGCTGTGTCGTCATGAGTCTAGAAAGAGGCACACATTTACAAAACACCACGAACATCAGCATGCCAGGTGTCAACAATTAGTTATTCTAAGGTGGTGGGAAATTAAGGTCATCTGCCCCTCTCAGCCAAACAACCTTAAGGACTTAGTTTGAATTATCAGTGACATTATTATTATTATTATTATTATTATTATTATTATTTCTTAAGCCTCCGTGGCTTAGGCGGCAGCACGCCGGCCTCTCACCGCTGGGTCCGTGGTTCAAATCCCGGTCACTCCATGTGAGATCTGTGCTGGACAAAACGGAGGCAGACAGGTTTTTCTCCGGGTACTCCGGTTTTCCCTGTCAACATTTCATTCCAGCAACACTCTCCACTATAATTTCATTTCATCCGTCATTCATTTAATCATTGCCCCAGAGGAGTGCGTCAGGCCTCGGCAGCCGGCACAGGTCATATCCTCGCCGCTAGATGGGGGCTTCATTCATTCCATTCCTGAACCGGTCGGAGACTGGAAGCAGGCTGTGGATTTTCATTTCATTATTATTTCTACATTCATTTCACCACATAATTGGGACATATCAGCATATCGTCGGCTTGTTTGCAAGACGATATGGCTAATTCTCTTAAGGTGGCACATTGAGAAACGAGCGAACATTGGAACAGGTCTCCAAGATGACGGCCTTCTGCATGGTGATATGTAGACCAGGATGTATTCCCAATATTTGTGGATTGCGAGCCAATGATTTGGGGATGATGCCGGTAGAAGAAATTACTATGGGCAGAACCACTACACTTTCCTGTCTCCACATTTGCCGTATTTCCTCAGCCAAGGGCAGATATTTGGTGATCTTATCACAGCAGGTTTGTTGCAGATTATGGGAATTGGGCACTGCAATATCAATTAGGAAGGTTCTCTTCTGCACCTTGTCCACAAGAACGATATCTGGCCGGTTTGCTGGTATGGTTTTATCAGTAATAACTGATCGGTCACATAACAACTTGTGACTAGGATTTTCCAAAACGGCGTCAGGAACATACTGATAGTAAGGCAAAATATTATCAGATAATAAGTGCTTTTGAGCAAGGTGTAGGTGCATTATTTTGGCCACTTGGTTGTGCCTTTTCATGTAATCAGTACAGGAGATTGCTTGGCAGCCTCCTGTGATATGCTGAATTGTTTCCGGTTCTAGTTGGCATCTTCTGCATTTATCATCCTGAATATTTGCCTTAACTATATATTTAAGATAGTTTTTGGTAGCCACAACTTGATCCTGGATTGCAACCATGAATCCTTCAGTCTCAGTGAATAGGTCCGAATGAGTCAACCAACTGTTCGACGCATTAATGTCGACATGTTTCTGGTTGAGATCATACGGATGACAACCGTGCAGAGCTTTCTGCGTCCACTGCTGAAGCTTGATGGCTGAACATTCCTCATCAGTGGCTAACTGTATATCCCTTACGCGAAGAAGATCCAGCGGTATGCACTTGTCATCTGCCTTCACAGCGGCTTGATGTATGGGAGAGTCATGTCTTCCCAGAAAATATCACTGAAGATTCCTCACTTGCCTTGCATGCAATTGGATAATGTCCGTGAGCCCTCGTCCACCTCTTTGACGCGGGATTGTCAATCGCTCAACAGCTGACTTAGGGTGGAGACATCTGTGTTTTGTTAAGCTGGTACGTGTCCTAATTAGGATGTTCTCCAAGTCAGTCTGCGTCCATTTGATAATACCGAAAGTGTGTGTCAGAGCAGGAATAGCATAGGTATTAATAGCCTTAAAGGTATTTTTTCCATTCAACTTTGATTTTAAAATCTTGTTAAGGCGTTGAATGTAGATAGCTACGGTTCTATCTTTAATACCTTTATGATCATTTCGATTAGATTGCAGGAGACCAAGATATTTGTAGGTCTCATTACCTTCCATAGCCTTTATGAAACAACCGTCATCAAGTTGAAATGCTCGGGCCTCTAATTTTCCACGCCGAATGGTGAGGGTGCGACACTTATCTAATCAGAAGAAAATGAAGCAGTTATTGCAATTAGATTGTCTATGTGTTTCTCAGGATGCATATAGTTTAATGTCATCCATATACATCAAATGACAAATTTGGTATTTCACTATACCATTATTATTATTATTATTATTATTATTATTATTATTATTATAGCAAGGCATTTTTTGTGCAAAGGCGGACAGGGTTCGATTCCCGGTCAATGAATGTGGGATTTTTAAAGTGAAACAACACGACCTGTGGTTCGGATTCCATGTAAAACTGAAGGTCCTATGGCTCACGATCGTGGTTAAGGGTCACGTTCTCACGTAAAACTACAAGCGTCCTTCCTTGTTTTTGAATCAATGAATCAATCAATCAATCAATCAATCAATCAAATCCTCCATTGTGAGTCAGCATTGCATTTCTGGACCCTTATGTATGCTATATTATCTGCCATCCACGTGTTAGCTACTTATCGTTGTTTAAAGGGGCGGTACAGCAAGGTCATTTGCCCCATGCTATTCTCCTGTCCTACGTAAACTACAGTATTAATGGGAACGGCGTAATGGGTGGGCGTGAATGGGCAACCACACAACAAAAAATACCTCTACCCATCAGTTGACCATGACATTTGTAATTCGTAGGCTTAGCGCAGTCTACCAAATAGCCTATGCAATACTAGTTCGATACCGATAGCATTCCGTATACACGGTAGAATGTTCCCTCGACTCATTTGACTATAAAGTTTATCGTTTCTGAACCAGGATCATGACTGCAGGAAATCGTACTGCTGACATTTCGAGCAAGACGTGAATTCATATTTCCCTCAACAGATGGCTCTGTATACCCAAGGAGGTACGAATCTTATTTGTAGTAGTTCTTCAGTGCGCCACAATTGTCTCTGCTGTCAAAAATCTCCGCTATACCTCCTGATATGTTTTAATCTCCTAAGACTCGCGATCTTCTTCACCGCACCAGTTGCCACCACCGCAGCTGTCCGCAGCTGTGGTGCGGTCACATCATTCTGCGCTTGGTTCGATCGTCTGACGTCACGCTCAACAGCTGACGTATATAGCATGCGTCTACCATGCTGCACCCAGCTGGCTCACGTACATCATCTGCGATTCTTCTGGATATCGCTCGCTCGCTACTTCACTACCGTAATCGAAGAGCGGGCAAAGGAAGATTTTTAGCCTACTTTTCACATTTCGCAAAAATGAGGAAAAAGTAGACGTATGAAATCGGGCAAATGTGTATCTGTCTGTCTGTCTGTCTGCCCTTCTATCTGTCTGTCTGTCTGTCTGGCTGTGTCGTCCCCCCCCCCCCCCCCCCTATCGACTCCTAAACGGCTGTAGCAATCGAAACAAAATTTGGTAGGAGCAAAGATCTATACCTGAATATCTCATGGTCATGTTTGAAAATGATGTCAGTGCTACCAACTGCTGAAAAATCGCAATTGAAATTTGAGCTCCATGTTGGATATCTTGGAATGTATGAATGGGAGCTATTTCAAAATTGGCACACGTATAGATAATAATATTGCAGTTTAATTTCCAGGAGGCCATACATGGCAGTGTTGCCAAAATGATTATAAGCCTGCTGATAAGTCCAAATTTTAAATGCATATAACTTCTACACTATCAATTGGATTTCAACCAAATTTGGTATGTGCTATGAGTACATAAACAGATATCACTGAGCATATTCTTAAGAGCCACCAGGGCTGCCACTGTTAATAAATGCTTTCATTTAAAAAAATCCAAATGCCCATATATCAGAAAGTATGCAAGCCGACAGCTTTAAACCATGCACACGTATAGTGCCTGACATTCTAGATTAATTTGGAGTAACTTATATACGTCAGTGCTACCAACATGATTCTAAGCCTACTGAGATGTCCAACTTTAAATACATGTAACTTCTATACTATCATTTGGATTTCAACCAAATTTCGTGTGTGCTATGTGTACCATAACAGATATGACTATTCCGATTCTTAAGAGTAACCAGGGCTGCCAACTGTTAATAAATACTGTCTCTATTTTTGTTACCCTAATATCAATATATCATGAAGTATGCAAAGCAATAGCTCTAAACTTTGCATACGTATAGTACTTGGCATTCTAGATTAATTTGGAGTAACTAATATAGGCCTACGCCAGTGCTGCCAACATGATTCTAAGTTTGCTGATAGGTCCAATTTTAAAATGCATGTAACTTCTTTACTAACTAATGGATTTCATTCAAAATTGACACAGTAATACATCATATTATTTCAGATTATTTCTGACCAATACATGTATGTCATTGTTGCCAACATAATTTTACGCGCGCTGATAGGTCCAATGTCTAACTACATGCAACGTCCATGCTATCCATTGGACTTTAACCAAATTTTGTATTCTGTACCATAAGAGATGGAACTAAGAATATATTCAGTCACCAGGGCTGCCAACTGTAGTGCTCTATTAGGCTACATTATGCCAGTTATATTTCGAACTAATTAGAAATTTCGATATTACCAACTCAATTTCATCATTATTCTAATTAAGTCCATATATATTAATCGTTGGAATGAATCTTACATTTCGAGAAAAGTAGGCTTTTTAGTTCGTCACGGAACTTCTTGTTTGTCTTGCAATTTATTATTTAATCCATTGGTGCAAGCATAATCGTCTTTATTTTTCGAGGTGGGTTGGGACCCTTATAAATTGGGATGGTACTGGAATTATTATTATTATTATTATTATTATTATTATTATTATTATTATTATAGGTCGTTCCGGCAATATTAATCATCTACCTTAACTGTTATTGCGTATTCATTTTGTTGTTTTTGACTCAATATAGCCGGCCACAAGGTGTTGGGGTAGCGCAGAGGTCTCGGGTTCGAATCCCGGCTCCGTCAGGGATTTTAGAAACTGACGTGTCAGTAGCTGACTTTTTGATGTGTAACATCTTTCCACTCGGTATCTGGATATTTTTGTGGCACTCGGTAGCTGGACATTTTTGCGGGAGTGATTTTGGAAAAGAGACGGAAGTGGATGGGACGGAAGTGCATGGGACGGAAACAATGAGCGCGCGTGGTGGCGGAGATCGGTACAACGACGTACTGTAAGCCATATGACTATGTGGAATGTAAAACGCATACGGTTTACCTCAAGGTTTGGAGGCCCCATTAAAGAAATTGCTTCAATAAATCATCTTTAAATTGTCGTTCTTTGGTGTGAAAATATTCATTATATCATATTTGCTGAAAACAATTACGATTTATTAAATCTTCATACTTTTCCTGTATTCTTATTTAATGTAAGCACTCGATACGTCGAGTGCTATATCGCATCAACCAACACTCCAAACAACGTAGGAATTCAGTATATTAACACCGACTACTAACAATAATTGAAACTTCGTTGGTCCAAATAGCTTAATCACTTAATCACTTTGTATTTTGTAATGAAAACACCCATACATAGTCCAAAAATTACACTTCTAACATGTGCAGATAAACTTGCCAGCTGTTTGAAATCGAGTTCGTAGTTGTCTGCGCGAACCGCTAGATGGCACGCATAATCGGTGTCGCCAGTTTCTCGTGGGAGTTTCCACTATTATCATATTAAGCTATTTGGTTGGTCTAAACGTATCACTGGGAGAAACGCCCTTAATATACCTACTGCACACCTAATTTTTAATCGCGCCTATACTTGGCAGTGCGCTATATCGGCATAAGAGGCCATTTTCAATAATACCGCTGGCATGGGTTCACTAACTGGCCGGTATAAAACGCAGCTCGCATCAAGTAGGCAGTGGATTGCTCCCGCATACAGTTGCAGGTATATGTCACTACTGCAGATGCATTGGAGAATCCATTCATGTTTGCTGGCACAAGGTAGCACTATGAGTTCATTCTTTAAAAAATGCGAGTAAGTAATATGGAATTATTGAATAACATGTCAGATGTTACACATCATATGCAACTACTGTAAGGCTCGTATTTTTATTATTTTTAGCGTACAGGTATGGCTTTTAGTGCCGGGAGTGTCCGAGGACATGTTCGGCTTGCCCGAGTTTGTAGCTGCTTCTATGCGGACACCCATGGGGAGAGCTACAAGTACCGTCACGTGTGGAGTGTTGTCTGGGGGAGGAAAGTGTGATTAAAAGGACGAGGAGTTGGAAGGTAGCGGTTGTGACCTATAGTTAGGGACCAACCCCGGCATTTGCCTGGAAGGAAGATGGGAAACCACAGAAGACCATCTTCAAGGTTGCCGGCGGGGGGATTCGAACCTCCTCGCCTCCCGGATGTGAGCGACTGCCTGCAGCCCCGCCACCGTAACGACCACGTCTAACTCACCCGGTAGTAGCTGACTGACAGTGAGACAGCGCCCCGGTCACGGAGACCAATATTAACGACCGAGGGGACCTGACGCGCTGACCACGTGCTAGTCTATAATCTGCAGGCCAAAATGACTGGGCATCGGTTGCTTGGTTGGCCTAGGCCCTACAAGGGCTGTAGCGCCATGGGTTTATTTTAACTCAATTTACGGGCCAGGGACATGTTAATGATCATGAGCCACTGTACCTCCATTTTTATGTGGATTCCTAGCCACAGGACTTAAGAAAAATATCACATGCATTGGCCGAGAATTAAACCCGGTCTACTTTGGTGAGAAGCAAGCTTGACCACAGCAATACCACACCCACTCAGGGGCCACGCGGGCAACTGCAGCAAGCTCGAGAATTAAAGGTTCAAGTTCAAATCCCGGCGCCGACAGCGGATATCCTGACTGTTGTTTCCCCCTATCCCCCCCCCCCCCCCTTCCTCCAGGAAAATGCCCGGATGGTACCTTATTTTATGTCCCGTGGCATCCACCCCATCGCTGTCCCTAGTACAGCTGCGACTGGCTTAGTGACTCAGCGGTAACGTTCTCGCCTGTTGTTCCCAAGGTTACAGGATCGAATCCTGGCGCAGTCAGCTGGCATTTGAGGGTGGGTAAATGTGAGGGAACCGTGTCAGGAGATTTACTGGCACGATAAAGATCCCCTTCGGGGCAAAATTCTGGCATCCCGGCGTCTCTAAAAGCCGGAGTAGTTAAAGGGGACGTAAAACTAATAACACTATTATATAATACGGTATGCTAAGTTCATCCGACAAAAAAACTCAAGCTCCTGAAATAGGAGGAGTTAGAAGGTGCGTTTTGTGCCAAAATCTTCCAAATCGTCTCAATAGTACAGGAAAAATCTTGCATTTCTTGAAAAGTCACGGAAATAAATGTATTTGTTTAAAAAGTGTGTTTAAACAAATAAACAAGACGATAGCCCCTGGCAGAACTGTGTCGCGCCCTTCCCGCATAACACTAGAGCCGAGCGGGTAGTCTGTACACATGGGGCGCACACAATCCATTGTGCATTGAAAAGAATATTCAAACACTGACGAATTGCACTTTGATTTTATAAGTATCGACAATTTGTTTAAAAAGTGCGTTTAAACAAATACTCATATTTATAGAAGCCCGCATAACAGTAAAGCCGGGCGGGTGGTTACTGAATATGCGAGATTTCTCGCGCAGGTCCCTAGTTATTTTATAATACAGTTACACACATCCTTCCTGACCTTCCTGAACCACTAGTCAAGAGATTTTTAGCCTGCCATCAAGTATGGTGAAAATTCTGTTAGTCAACCGCTTTACGTTTATTCTAATTATTGAGTGGATCGGGGGATGATGCCTAACTTAGTGTTTTGAGGATCAGAATGCAAGT
Organism: Meconema thalassinum; assembly: GCA_946902985.2. Classification (NCBI taxonomy): domain Eukaryota; kingdom Metazoa; phylum Arthropoda; class Insecta; order Orthoptera; family Tettigoniidae; genus Meconema; species Meconema thalassinum. Next base: position 266,361,391 of record OX336390.1, on the reverse strand, counting down.
GAATAAATTGAATTTAGGTTTGATACTGAACTAGTATTCTCTGTCAAGTGTTTTCTATATAACGACTAGTTATTATTACCATACCATTAGTAATTTTATATTTTTCTACTTTTTTATGAAAATTTGAATTTAGGCATCTCACCCCGAGTATCGGGGTGAGATGGCAATTTATCTGGAAGGGGATTCAAGTGCTAGTTTTGTGTATCCATGGCACAAATTAGCTAAACTTAATTCACAAAGCAATTTTATTTTGATTTTAATACAATATAAGTATAAAAAGTACATTACAATCACATAAAATCAGCCGAAAGTGTGGCTCTTGCATAAGAGAAATATGTAGCTTCCTTATGTACTGTAGGTGACCAACTGGTTCTCGTTCTCTTCACCAAGGGAGCCTGTAAATAAATAAAATATAGTAATAATAATTATAATAATAATAGGCCTAAAATAACTATAATAATGATGATGATAATAATAATAATAATATAAACTGCAGTACGTGTATGCATACTTAAAGTGGATACATTTTATATGAATAATTATTTTTTATTTAAAATGTTACGGTTAACAACCAGTCTCATTTTGCTCCACAATCAAAGAAAACATTAAAATTAATAAGAAATTACTTACTTTGTGGGCCCATGGCATGCTTCTTATCTTCATTCTTCGACATACGTCATTTCAGAGTACGGTATGGGATGCCATAATTTTTGGAAGCTGCAAAACAATTCATCTCACCGTTCCTCACGTGTTCCATGGCCATTTGTAGTTTTTCTTCAGACCACTGACCCCTGTTTGATGTCCTAATATATGTTCTAGGCATTTTCCTATTAAAAGAAAATTGTATTCCTGAGTATTCCAAATCGGCATCTTACCCCGCACAAAAAGTGGCATCTCTCCCGTGGGTCGGGGTAAGATGCCACTTACCGTGACACGTGCAACATGGCAGCTGCGGAGCAATTGCCGGTAGCAACCTACACTGCAAAGTATTCAGCATGCTCCACATACAATAATATGTGTCTGCTCTACTTTTTTCACAAGCTAATGGGCACTTGAAAACAATCGTGATTTATTAACAAGACGTTAATTTTTGTTCTTAACTTGTATATGTTGATCCAGAAGCAGAGAAACAGTTCATCACAGCTTCATACGCATTGGAATTCTCGGCCGCCTGATGCGAGCAAGCGCGCTCGGTTTGTGTCGTGATCTGTTGGTAGCCGAAGGAACTACAAAGCTATAGGCACGGCCGACTGAATACGAGCTGCGCATTCAGTCGGCCGTGCTATAGGCATCTCCCCCCAATGGGCATCTCCCCCCGATCCAGTCTTTATTTATTTATTTATTTATTTATTTACAGCGTATATTCCCAATATTGGAAAGCGTTAAGTAATTTGACTCAATTCTTGACGTTCTTCTTATTTTGCCAGTATTGTTTCATTGTGTTGGAGAATGTCAATTTTCTTTCGTCAGACCATTGAGGTCTGTAGGTGTAGGTTTCGGTTGCTCTGGTTCGACTTCCCAGTTGTTCACTTTGTTACGGAAGGAATCTCTGTCTGATGTGTCGGTTATGTTAGCAGTTCGCATGTCTTTTTGTACTTCTTTCATCCATTATTATTATTATTATTATCATTAATTCATTTTAGAAGATAGGGACATATTGATCTTCAGCTCTGTGTGCTTGGGCATATATTGAAATTGTCTGGCAATAAAATGCGTATACGTTAACCATTTTAAATTGGTAACAGTTTTATCCGTATTGACTAATGGTAAGGTCCCAAAAGTTTCATAACTCATGCTTTTTTTATTTTCCTTTTTATAAGCGTTTTAATATTTGATGTGTCTTATTTTGATTTAAAACTTGCTGTTGTATCTTGTTTTGCAACTCAGTAAATGGATGTATCTTATTTTGAAAATAAAACAATCTCTCTTCACAAGTATTAAGTCGATTTAACACACCAATACAAAATAAAACATACTGGCACTAACAGAACACGAAAGAATTGCATAAGCAGCACACAGAGAGCGCCCTTTCAACTGATGTGCTGATCGATGCGCAATAAACCCTGCCAGATGTGTCTTGTTTTGATACGCATTCATTTACTTGTCTTATTTTGAAACCAACTGACTACCGGTACTTCAGCATTTAAAAACAGCATGATGTGTCCTGTTTTAATACCTTTCTCTTCCCACATGTAAAGAGGGCATTTATGACTTGTTAAATCAGCCATAATCTCAAAATCTCAAAAATAGTGATGTATCTTGTTTTGATACCAGACGACTCATATGCAATTGTGTAATCCGCCTTGTTTAATGAAATATTTTAAACGTACATGTTTCGATATTTTAATAGTTTAACATGATAATGTAAAATTGATATCCTTACAAAATTTAGATTAAAAATAAAATGAAAAGTTCACATACAAAAAATGTAAAATTTAATTTGTATGTGAACTATTCATTTTATTTTAAATCAAAATTTTGTAAGGCTATTCATTTCACTTTATTATGTTTAACTTTTAAACTATCAACGCTGATGAAGATATCATTGTCATATTGAAACATGCACGTTTAAAATATTTTATTAAACATCATTTCATAGTATTGACAAGGTGGATTACATATTGTCTGGTAACTTGTGTTTCTATGGTGGCAGTAACTTAGTAGTGTGAAACTGTAATTGAAATAAGTACCATCCCGGCTATTGCCTGAAGGGAATGTGGAAAGACCTAAGAATGGCGGCCGTCTGGATTTGCTGTAGTTCTCCATTGCAGTCATGGCGGATGCCCTACCTTCCCACTTGCGCATCATGTGAATGTTGAGCTCCGGGTCGCGATTGAAGCAGAAGGCGTAGCCGCTGTATGTGGTGCCGAAGTCAATGGCGACCACCACGAAGTGTCTGTTCTCCTCAGCCACCTGTTCCGGTACTACTGTGTTGTCCACAGCTTCCTGGGTCAGGGAGGACGCCACCAGCTCCCCGCGCGAGTCTTCCACCACATACACCTCCTCCACCAGGTTGAAGGTCTCCCCGTGGAGTACATCCTGCACACCCACCTTCTCTGGCCTGGAAACACAGGGGAAATTGGTGGGGGTTGCTGATTCAAGGGGAGAGGAACATCAATGTTATCTGTCCTACAACTACAACACTGCTCAACAAAAAAGTTGGGAATATACAGGGTCTTCGAAAAAGGTTGCAGCAATTTCAAAAGATCACAGCTCAGGAACTGTTTGAGATATTAAAACGAGTATTTTTTTGTTAAATTCACCAACTCAAAATGTTTTTTTCATTCTATATAATGTTTCTATGTGCACTCGACTGTTTCGACACTCGTTCTAGGGCGTCCGGGGGACTACATCACATCAACGCTGCCAATTTCCGGTTCCTGTTCCTACCACCGTCTAATGCATGAGGGGGATCCCTACCATAAACACGTCGGGAAGTGCGCTGAACAGTTATAACAGATTTAAACTCCGCTAACCACAACACACACAGTGCTTTCTGCTGAACTGTCGCCACTGCAATCACACTCACTACTGAAACAGTAGCGTAGAAGCTTCCTATCGCGCACTCATTCTGTGCATCGGCTGAAGTCACTGGCGGAGTAGACCTGCAGCCACATCTAAAACTAAAACTCCACAAGTTCCTGATTAATTTTCAGGTCGACTTATTAATTTATGTCACTTCCAACGGGAGATAAGATTTTTTGAAATTGCTACAACCTTTTTCGATGACCTGTATATATTTTACTACAATGACTTCTAAATGTAAACTAATTGAGGTTTATACAATAACTTACTAACAAACTAAACATCAGTCCTTCTGAAAACAAGTGGTTATATAACAATAAAACTGTACAAAAACTAAGTGAACTAGCTTCTAAGTGTCCCATTTGAAAACAAAAACTTGGAATATCTGTATCACATGATGATCAGTATCAGTCTTTAGTAATCCTCCTCGCACACGGAAGAGGCATGCTCTGAATAATACCATCAAGTTTATCTTGGGATAAGAGGTCCCACTCCTCTAAGGCAGCGTCAGCATACAATTGATGACGGTAGTCCAAACTTTTGTTGAGCAGTGACAGACTTAAATCTTACACACTATAAGAAAAATGCATACCGGGAGGATTGATAAATAAAAATAAAAACAAAGCAAAGGATTGCCCTTAATCTTTAAGAATGAGGGCTGAGGGACTTGGAAAGAAGTAGAGTCATGAAAAGAGGTAGGATTTCGCCCCGAAGTCACTGAAATAAACCCAGATTAGGAATTACTCGGGGTCACTAACACCCACTAGAGAGCGTATGCTGGCGACACGGGACCCCAGTTGCTCCCACGTGCTATGTCGGCTCCAGGCCCGACGAGAGGTAGGGGCAGCTTCGGGGCTCGGATTTGCTGAGGGGGCCCGAGGCGCTAAAAGGACTTAGAGCGGAAAACTTTATTGACTTGAATGTCAAAACTATTATGGCATTTTCTGATATGACTCGTTCGATGTAAATACAGTAGTCTACATCCAGTGAATAGTATCCAAAAACATGACAAAGAGAACATATCATTAATTTATAAATAACCATTGTGTTTTTCGATTTTCTTCCGGGGAAACGGAGAAGTTGCCAAAGTTGCCCATTTAATTTAAAGCGTGCTAACTTTCCAGAGTTAGTTACGTTAAAAATGACTTTTTACTTTTACACTTTTGAAAGGAGTAGGCTATGGCTTATTCTCGTAGAGCCTGAATACGTTCAGATACAATGAAAATGGATTTATTAATGCACAGTGACCAAACTCTTGAAATAAAAGAACAGACAATCGTCATCATCATCATCATCATCATCATCATCATCATCATCATCATCATCATCATCATCTTCCTAGCGTTTGTCACGCTTTGGAGCAGGGTCCGCTACTTTACATGCCAATCTCCATTTCTGTTGGTCAAGGGCATCATGCCGCCACAGATTAACTTGATGCATGTCTTCTCTAAGGCGATCAAGCCACCTCTTCTTAGGTCACTCACGAGGACGTTTACCATCCGGGTTGAGGCACAAGGCAGTTTTAGCCACTGATTGTTCGTGACTGCGTATGATGTGACCATACCAGCGTAGACGAGCCTCCCGCATTTTATCCTGTATGGGCGCAACTCCCATGCTCCCTCGGACATCGCAATTCTTGATATGGTCAAGTCGCATCAGACCATGCACCGAAGCATGCGCATCTCCATAACATGCAGGGCTTGCTCGTGTTTAACAGAGGCCGGCCAGCATTCAGAACCGTAGAGAGCGACTGGGTGCACGACGGTCTTGTAAATCTTGGCCTTAAGATAGGTGGGTATCTTGCGGTCAAAGAGGACTCCAGTTACCTCCCTCCATTTGAACCAACTGGCACTCACACGAGCTCGGGCATCAGGGAGGGTGTCACCATCTGAACGAGTCAAGGAGACAAGATACCTGAATTGGTCGACTCTTTGAAGATCTTGAATACCTACAAGGATGGTGCCAGGCGTCGGTGACCCACACTCCATATACACGGTTTTCTGGACATTCAGCTTCAGTCCATTCTCAGCCAGCCTCGTTTTCCACTCCTGCAGTTTCTCTTCAAGAACGTTGCGTTCTTCTGCAGCCAATAAGACATCATCAGCATACAGAAGCGTCCATGGATGTTGTGATTGGATATCTGATGTTATTGTATCCATGCATAGAATAAACAGAAGTGGTGACAGGGCTGATCCTTGATGGACACCGACTTGAGTGGGGAAAGGAGATGTGATTCCCTCGGGACATCGCACAACACTACTGCACTTACGATACAGAAGTTGTGTCCAGCGGACGTATTCTTCAGTAACACAATGTGAACGGAGTGCATACCAAATCAGTTCATGTGGAACCCGATCAAATGCCTTCTCGAGATCTAAAAAGGCGATATGAATAGATCTGTTCTTCTCACGGTATCTCTCAATGAGGAGCCGTGCTGCGTGAATAGCATCCGTTGTTCCACATCCTTTCACGAATCCACACTGGTTGCTAGTGATCTGGACAATGTCACGCAGTCGACTGTCAAGGATTCGCTCAAAGATCTTCATCGTGTGGCAGAGGAGGCGAATAGGTCTATAGGTGCCACATTCACTGACATCGCCCTTGCCTTTCCAAATAGGCACCGTGGTACTCGTGGTCCAAATTTGAGGCACTACACCTTCTTCCAAAATCTGGTTGAACAGAGATGTCAGTAGTTCAATACCATTCTGACCAAGTAATTTCCACAGTTCGGCTGGAATGTCATCAGGACCTTCCCGTTCTTCATTTTTCTGACTGCCTGTGCAACCTCTGCCATAGTTATTAGCGGTACTGGTCTAAGGGGGAGGGGGTAATATTTGAAAGCTCAATACCGCAATTCCAAAATGATGTTCCAGGTTGAATAAAAATGGAGGAGCCCGGAAGACCTTGACTAGGGCCCATGATCGCTCTCTATGGCCCTGGTCGGATCTTCTCTTTCATCTCTACTGTTGACCTAACTTGGTCAATTATTGTTTTAGTCTAACCACAACAGTGCCTCTTAAACTAAAACGTGGTAGAAGTGTGGCATTGGTGGCTAAACCCACCTGGAGATTAGAGTTCGAATCCCGACTGGGGTCACATTTGCAAGTCTTACTCAACAGGTAAGATAGCAGTTGGAAGTACCGGTAGTGGTTATTCTCATTGTAAATGTACAATATATTACCTGGCTCTGAGGGTGGTCTCGTCGCTGTCTGAGTTGCTGGTCTCGGCCAGGTCGAAAGAGCTGCCCTGTATGCCCGAGTCCATGGACAGGTCCTTGCGATGTCTCTGGAGACACCGCACACTGGCGATGCTGACGTCATCAGAGCTGCTGTCCAGGGTGACTCCGGTGAGCTGTAGCATGGGCCGGCCTCCTGGGGAACACACCAGACAAGTGTAGTAAAATATCCGCGCAGAGCGGCCGTAGAAACCTGTCATGTGGGCATTGCTACGAGCGAAGGGCGGAACGAGAGTTACGCCTCGTCCTCTCCGAACTGAGCTATATGCCAATGACAGTCGGCACCTGTGAGAACTTTTTCTAGGAAAATCAAATCAGGTTGTTTGCCTGTTGTCTCTAGAGAGGGAATTTTAATACAGGGGAAGGGTAATGGGAACGACGATCTATTAGCCTCTCTGAGCGGCGCTGTACACGCTGCAACTTGTTCATGTTTTCCGCTGTAGTGGGATTCAAAGCAGGTAACCCGTACGTTATACCATAATATCGGACGGACCATGCATACGTAGGCCGTCTATAGAGCTCTGGGTTTACAACCTCTCAGATTTCTGTACAAGAAATCCAGAAAATTAGAGGCCATACATCTTCACTTAACCCATTTGAATATTATTCTCTGCATGAATAAATTTAACAACAAGGTTCATCTCTTTCGAAGACCACTGCAACATATTATCCATGCTGATTGGATTATCGAAGCTATGATAAAGCTTGATACAAGATTATATTTTAAGATATATTTCAATAATCAAGGACAGCGAAGCTGTTGGAGGATGCAGAAAAATGGCCTATCTCAAGGAAGTGTGTTGGCTCCGCTACTTTTTAATATTTACACGAACGATCAGCCAGTATCTCCAAACACTAGAAGCTTCCTTTATGCTGATGATCTCGCCCTGGCCACACAGGGCACAGATTTTGAAACAGTTGATACAAATCTGTCTACTGCCCTTGAATGCTTTACACGCTACTACAGTGGAAACCAGCTTAAGCCTAACCCTCCAAAAACTCAGGTGTGTGCTTTCCACCTGAGGCAAAAGGAAGCTAATCGTGAACTCAAAGTAATGTGGTCTGGTATTCAATTACAGAACTGTGACACTCCAAAATATCTGTGTGTAACCCTTGACAGAACTCTCACATTTAAGAAGCACTGCATGAACTGCAAACTCAAAGTGTCGGCAAGGAATAACCTACTCCGCAAACTGGCTGGTTCACAATGGGGTATTCAACCATAAACCCTCCGTACATCTGCAATGGCATTTGGTTATTCCGTCGGAGAATATGCATGTCCTGTTTGGTATTCTTCATCCCATGCCCGACAGGTGGATGTGGCCCTCAATGAGACGTGCAGGCTAGTGACTGCCTGTTTAAAGTCTACTCCAGTTGACACAATCTATTGTCTTGCAGGAATTGCTCCACCTTGTATTCGAAGGGATATAGCTGCGGACAAGGAGAGGCGTAGAGTGGAGCAACGAAGTGCTCATCCCTTACATGGCCATACACCTCCAGTTCAGAGACTATAGTCAAGAAAATGCTTCCTACGACGTCTGAGGAAATAACTTGAACACCTACTACAGCGAGAGTACGGCTTTGGAAAGCCAAGGTCTCCGTCATCCCAGGACAATTAATGACAGTTGCAGAACGTTTGCCACCTGGCTGTCATGAAGACTGGTCTGTGTGGAAGTCCTCGAACAGATTGAGGACAGGAGAGGGCAGACCCAAAGTCAACTTAGCAAGATGGGGCTATATCGATGCCAGCAACATCACATGTGACTGTGGTGAAGAACAAACTATGCGGCATATGATCTAGTGTCCATCTTCCTGCACCTAAGTTGATCTTTTTTATGCAACACAAAATGCACTTGATGTTGCTAGGTTCTGGTCGAGATTGGTGTGAAGTGCATTTCAATTTATTTGTGTTATGTGTTATTGAACTGTGTAAATGGTATTTCTGATACGATAATAATAATAATCTTCTTCTTTTGCTTTAGCGTTTGTCCCACCTCGTTGCAGGGTCCGCTATTTGAATCCGCTGTCTCCACTTTACTCGGTCATGGGCCATGTCCGGATGAAGGTTGACGCCTTTCAAATCCCTGTGCTGTGGATCGGCCCAACGTTGTCTCGGTCGCCCCTTTGGTCTTTTCCCGGCGACCTCCAGTGTGTAGCCCTGTTTTGCAATGGTGTCCGCTCCTGACCGTAGCACATGCCCAAACCATCGCAGACGACCCTCACGCATTTTGTTACTGATTGCTGCGATACCAAATCGTTCCCTTATTCTTTGATTGGGGATGTGATCCAACCTAGTAATGCCTGCTGTCCATCTAAGCATCTTGGTCTCCATGGCACTTAGCCGACGTTCTGCTTCCTTCGATGTCGGCCAACATTCGGTACTATAAAGCGCTACGGGACGAATGACAGTGCGGTAAATCTTCGATTTTAGGTGGTCTTTCATCTGGCGATCGCACATGACACCTGTCGTTGTTCGCCACTTCATCCACGCAGCATTAATTCTTATGTCGACCTCCTCGGTGAGACGACCTTCAACAGTTTTCGTAGAGCCAAGATACTTAAATTTTGTCGTTCGAGGCAGATCATCGCCGTCGACTTGGATTGTTCCAATTTCTCCAGCATCCGTTGTCATATATTCTGTTTTAGCTTTGTTAAGCCGCAGGCCATATTGACTTAAACGATCACTCCATTCCTGGACTTGATGTTGGATATCCAGCTTGTTTTGAGTGGCCAACAAAACGTCATCAGCGTACAGAATGGTCCAAAGTAACGGTTGTTGTAGATCTGCAGTAACCGTGTCCATGACCATAATGAACAGCAATGGTGACAGGGCCGAACCTTGATGAACACCAACTGTTACATGGAAGTTTTCCGACGCTCCAGCGGCGGCTTGGACGTAACTTCTTGGCTCCGCGTAGAGCAACTGTACCCAGTTGACAAGGTACTCTGGGATGCCATGTTGTCGGAGAGTCAACCAGATCAAGTCGTGCGGCACACGATCAAAAGCCTTTTCGAGATCTAAGAAAGCAAGGTGCAACGGCTTATTCTTTTCACGATGCTTTTCAACTAAAAGCCGTGTGGCGTGGATTACATCTGTTGTGCTGCAATTTTTCACAAATCCAGCTTGGTTTTTGGTCAGCTGGATGATTGCACGTATCCTCTTATCGAGAATGCGCTCGAAGACCTTCATGGTGTGACAGAGGAGTCGAATTGGTCTGTAATTAGCACACTCGGCTGGACTTCCCTTCTTTTTGAAGATAGGTATCGTGATGCTATGTTTCCAATCAAGTGGCGTTCGTCCTTCTTTGACTATTTGGTTGAAGAGTCTTGCCAACCAATCCACTGGATCCCACTTCTGAGAGCACCATAGCTCCGCCGCGATGTCATCTGGACCAGTTACCTTCCCTGATTTCATTTGTTTCAAGGCCCCTGCAACCTCTAAGACATCAATAGGTTTGATAGGACCTTCGACAGCAGTAGCGACAGGTATCTGGTTGTGCTGGAATTCCTCTGTTGAGACCTTCTCAAAGTAATTCCGCCAACGTTCTCTCGCCTTCTTCCAGTCGACTAGCAAAACGCCCTTATCGTCATTGATGCCATAGAAGCGATGGATATCTTGAGATTTATGGTGCCTGGATTTGACGAGGCGATAGATGTCCCACTCTCCCTTGCGTGTGTCCAGCTTCGCGTAGAGGTCTGCGTACCGAGCCGATTTTGTCGAAGCAACAGTCTTCTTCGCTTCCCTGCGTGCTATTTTGTAAGCATTCCAACGAGAAGGTGTTTTGTCTTCCAGCAACTCGTGGTAAAGCTGCTTCTTCTTGCGTACCGCAGTTTTGACTGCGTCATTCCAAAGCCATGTGTCCTTATCAATCCGACGTCTTCCTGGCTTCGTAAGTCCAATAATGGCATGCGTGGCTTCGTGAACAGCTTTCTTCATTTTTGTCCAGCTTTCTTCAACGGTTGTAATCGGCGGCAGCGTAAGACGTCTAACGACTTCTTCTTCATTCTCTTTAAATTGCCACCATCTGATTCTCGCCGGTCCTGTTCGTGCCTGTATGACCATTGGCGACTTTACACGGAGCTTGCAGATAAGTGGTCGGTGTTGGGTCGCAACTGTTTCGTAAGGGACGACTTTAGTGTCCAACACGTCTTTAAGGTCTTTGCACCTTACCAGAATGTAGTCAATTTGTGTTGTATTTGTGCCGCTGTAGTATGTGATTAGATGTGAATCACGTTTATTAAACCATGTGTTCGTAATGACTAGGTCATGGGTTTCCGCATAATCTAGAATTCTCAGTCCGTCGTCGTTCCTCTCACCATATCCGAATCCGCCATGGGCGGCATGGTCTTCTTTCAAGCGACCGACATGTCCATTTAGGTCGCCTGCAACTATGAGGTAGTCCTCTAAGGGCACTTCAGCGGTCTTTTCGTCAAGCAACGCTCAGAAGGCGTCTTTGATCGTTGCTGTTAGGCCTGTCTGAGGAGCATAGGCGCTGAAGAGGTGGATTTTTCTTCCATCGGCGATGTAGACGATTTTCATTAGACGATCATCATACCGCTGGACTTCGGAGACAGAACCATCAAACTGTGCTGATACTGCAAGTCCCACACCACTGGTAGTTCCACGTGTACCGTTATAATACAACTTGTATCCACACCCAATGTTGTACGCCTTATCACCACTCCACCGTGTTTCCTGTACAGCACAGGTATCGATGCGCCTCATTTCTAGCGCTTTCGCTAGCTCATTGTAACGTCCAGACATAGTGCCGACATTAAGTGATGCAATTCGGGATGAAGGGGCTAGCTTGTTTAGCCGTCGCCGCCCGTGCGACGGTAACCCTTGCATACTTCTCGCGCCAACCGAGCCTCGTCGTAATAATGAATAATTACTACGCCAAGTAGAACATCTATTATTCTTGCACACAATAGAAGGAATTCCTTCATTCATCATTATTTGAAGAAATATTTGATCTTATTTTTCATGATAAAATTAGTTAACATACTACTATTAGCCTACTAAGTTGTTAATTATTTTAGAAAATCTTTTCAAGACCGTTTTGCAAGAATCATATTTTCGTAGATCTTCCTTACATTAATATCTCTGCTTTTTATTAACATATTTATTGAAATTGTAACTGATCTGATTTCCTTAGATTAACTTTTAAGGTTTCAAGTTCAATATTTCAAGAATATTAGTTTATATCTGAAGATATTGATACATTGAACATCCGTCTTATCAATACTTGGAGAAGTTGTTTAATAAAAGATTAATGACGTACAGGTTTCCGTATTGCACTGATACCATCAACAGCGTGAACTGATATTAAATCTTAAAAACATTAGTTAACAATGCCAAACAAATGAATATTCTTACAAAAAATAGTGTTAAATTTAAAATAGTGAAAACTTGCAAATATATTGACATGATATTGGAAAAAACTACCTTAAAACAGCCTATATTGATATTCTATTAATATTTCGAATATTATAGTAACTGGAGACTTCTCTGGTCGTAGAATGTAGATGAATAAGAATGTATGTAAATCGTCGTTTCAATTGGAAGAAACTATCGAGAAAAAATGTAGCAAATACTATCAAAAATCAGTCGAATTCTCAAGGTGATTAACCCCGGTGTTGTTTTATCTGATCCACTGGTAACACTAACGTGCGGAACTAAAACTAATACTCGAGCATCATGTAAGTTGTATGAATCATTCATCTAGTGACTTGCCAAAATATGCCTTCATATGAAATGTTGCCTTCCAGGTGGAGCACTGTTACGATAAAAGTAACGTAGGTATAGACTCTTCTATCCTCCAAATGATTGCAGATGATTTTTACTTGTTGGCTATCTATGCTATGTTATTTGAGTTTTGGGCAACATAATGTGCATGTCGTCTACGTAATCCAATAACCAAGCATACATGCAATATAAATCGCATATAACACTTTACTAGTTGAGGCCTAGAGAAATGATTAGAAATATCGAAGCAGTTAATAATACACTTTCATAGAACAGAAGTAAACTGTTATATGCTATTTATATTAATAATTGTATAGAAACAAAATGTCTTGATTATGATGAGAGTCTTTGTAGCGGACGTAAGATCCGTTACAGATTTATAATACTTGCATTGAATATAAAAATACGTAATCACGCCGAAGAATGCCATATTATGCTTAAATAATGCATTTGTTTAATATTAATAAGTATAGACTATTGGTAGGCAATTTATTAAAAATTGGCATTTAATGTTAGATTGTTGTTGTTCTTCTTCTTGTAGCTGATAGTTTCAGTGATTAGGCAGATCCGAAGAGATCTCGTGAGCCGTTTTCATATGAGGTTTGAGAAGTGGTAAGAAAGGAAATAATGATGAAGGGATCTCTTAATATTTTATATTACAGAAGTGAGGAGTGAGAGGAGCAACCTGCTCTACGCCTGTGCCATGTTTGAGGCATGGGTTATGACCTGTATTCCTTACAAACTAACATGACAGTGGAAAAATCAATGTAACACGGTTTACTTAAGGTTGATTGCTGCAGTAAAAGTTGAGCTACATAGTACAATTCCTTTTGTTACATGAATTATTCAACTGTAACCTACATTGGCCCGTCGAAGCCTGACTGAGATGAATTGAGCCAGCATATATTTTATTAGATTCAATAGATTACTTCCTCTACCTCTTTCTTTCTGAGGAGCGACAATAGACGAGATTGGACGTCAAGATTCCGTACAAATAAGTTTACTTTCAAAGAATTCAATAACTTGAGATCAACATCAAATTACTAAGTCTTAAAGATCAGTTCACGTAGACTTGAACGTTCCATGGTTAATGGTAATGTATTTTATAAAATCTTATTATATAATACGCTAAGGTGTATGTTTCACAAAACCAAAATCTTCCAAATCGACTCAATAGTACAGGAAAATATAGCATTTCTTGAAAAGTCAACGGAAATATATTTGTTTATAAAGTGTGTTTAAACAAATAAACAAGATGATAGCCCCTGCCAGAACTGTGTCGCGTACAGCCCACATATCACTAGTGACGGGCGGGTAGTCTGTACACATGGGGCGCACACATCCCATTGTGCAATCAGCAGCAGTGATGAAATGCTCTCTGAATGCATAAAAATCGACAACTTGTTTAAAAAGTACGTTTAAACAAATACACATATTTATAGCAGCCCACATAACAGTAAAGCCAGGCGGGTGGTTTATACCCAAAGTCCGCATAACAGTAAAGCCAGGCGGGTGGTTTATACACATGCGAGAGTTCTCGCAATTAGAGCTCGTGCGCATAAGGTTATTTTAGTTGCTGGCGCTCGTAGCGGTGACTTGTGTAGTCTTTCAGGGGGACGGTAGTAGCTTGTGCAACTACAAGTACAAAGAAGAACTCAATGTTGAAATGTCGTCTCTAGATATTTGTGTAGGATTTCGAGAAGTTCAGTGGGATGCATCGTATTTCAGAGCTTCTACTTTACTGAAGGGAGCAAAACTCTGTGACAGTCATCATATACTACAAGCAAGAGAAGCGTTGGGAGAAGAAAGAACCTGCTTGTGTTTGAGAGAAACTAACATCCATCAGCCGCCTTATGCTGTTAAAATTAAGGTAAGCATATTTTTTCTCTTTCTATATAATAATGTAGCATAATATTTGTATCTATTGCAGTTTTAAGTGTTTTTACAATTAATTTACACAAGATTAATCTTTTTAGAGATTGATTGCGGTAGAAAGGTTAAATCAGCTGAGAGCGATTGCAAAGCGGGACTTTCACAGTGCTGCATTGTGCATTTATATTAATACTGAGAGAGATTCTTCCCAGACTTCCTCTCTGCAACAATGGTAGAAACCTAAGAACATTATTGCAGAGTATTGTAAAGGAGGAAATGTAGAAGAAATACTAAATGGACCATCAAATAAACGACCAATTTATTACGCGTCGGAAAGTGTTGAATCCTTATATAAAAACAATTATATGAGCAAATTAAGGTCATAGACTGTGTGTGCTTTCTCGAAAATGTTGAAAGCAGAGTGTGAAGGTGAATCTTTCTTTATCTCCACTTGCATTGTTCAAAACATCGTTGAAAGCTCTGTAGAGATAAGCGAAAGGGACTTCTTATTTCAGTGTCTTAACCAGTTGGACAAACAAACAGATAATAAACTATTTAGATGCTATGTTGTGAATAATTTGCCTGGTGGTAACATATCACTAGCTTCCATAAATTATGAGTGCATGTTGCCAAATTATATATTGAAGTTTTATTGTGATAATGTTTAAAGTAACAAATTCACAGAAGCGTGCAATTGCAGTTGAGACAAGGGAACAATCTTTATGTCCTTCCTGGTTCTAGCAAAGGAAGTTACGCATTTCGGCCAGCCAGAATGTACACCAGATCAAAACCCTACAGAGTGGAGATTTCGAAAGACTGGCATTAGCGTTTTCCAGTGGCGGCCGGTAATAAGGTTGCAGTGTTGCACAACGACCAGATTAATTCATGAAAAACAATTAATACCGCGATAATATTTTTAGAATTAAAAGCTATATGTTTCCTGTTATATGTATAGAAATTCATAATTCTGTTCTTTAATAATTCAGGAAATCTCATAGTAAGTTACAGTATTGTGAACTGACTGAGAAAGCGAAGCGCGCCAGCCGTCTAGGAGCGCTCGTCCGCTTGGTCGTTGCCAGCCCCAAGCACCGACCAGATCTCAATAGCGAAGGGTATGGCAGAGATGCTAGATCGGGTAAGCCCTATCCCAACAGTTAACACGGCTATTCGTTGCCAGCTCATTGCAACCAGGAAGCCGAGGCGCGGCCGGAGACATCCGAGATGCTCCGTCAACTGCCGATACTATGTTTTGCAATGTTGGGCGTACTTGTGATACTCGCCCTCGTATATAACTTACATTGTTTTGTTCTCATGAAGGTTTTCATGTAGGCTAACTTATATTCCATTTAATCCGATGAAAATGGGATGTCTCTGAACTGCGGCATTCGTTATGAATGAGGTACCGGTACATCCGTTTTACCGCGCAATTGAATACAGTTTTCTCCGATATCAAGCAGTCCTATCACCTCATGGGCGTCCGCAGGAGGGGGGGGGGGGGGGAGGGCACAAGGAGGCGCCGTGCCCCCACCCCCTGAAATTGTTCATTGTCACACCAGTTTATTTCATAAATTGAAGTTACTGATGGTTAATTGATTTACATGTAGGGATAATTCCACAGTTTTATTTAACTTAGAAATTTTGGATTATTTGAGAATATCTTCAGTTACGGTATTTAGAAAATCGGCGAACTGGATTAACATTACCATTTTAATGAACTGCTTGATTTTTATTTCTGTCGGTAGGCCTACATGGTGATATAACTACTTTTGCCTGTTTAAAATAAATTATTTATCGCGATGATTCACAAAGAACTCCTATGGACAAAACCTCTGAACTAAAAAAAATATTCCTCCCATTCATGCCATAAAGATCATGTACCCAACGGTTTAAGCGCAGCCAAATAATGAATATCACGAAGCAAGTAAGAAATGAAACGAAAATTGCGCGGGGGTGTACGTCTCAATAACACCTAGTGACGAGGTAATGAAATGAAAATCATATTACTCCCCCACCCTTGAAAAAATCCTGCGGGTGCCCATGTACCAACTTAACCCCCCCCCCCCTTAATGAAAATAGCGCAACACCCAGAACAATTATCCATCAGCCGCCACTGGCGTTTTCTTCATCTAAGAATGTTAACACTCCTGCAGTGAGATTTGGCAGAACTAATGAACGGAAGGAACTTGAGGAGTACTGTTTATTAAACGAATGCCGTGTGGTTCAAATTGGGTTGTATATAAAAGAACGACAACCATGGTTATGTTGCAGTCCAGATGGGATAGTAGTAGGTCAGAATTTTGTTAAAAAAATCCATAGTTGAAGACAAAACGTGCAATGTCCTGTATTTATATATAACTACTGATGGTAACGTAAAACTGAAGGAAACTCACGTTTATTATACTCAGGTACCGGTATCAATGTACATTCTGAACCTTCACAACTGTGACTTATTCATATATTCTCCAAAGGGAAGTGTTAAAGTAAACATTTCCAGAAATTATGACTTCCTTTCCAGTACTATTCCTTCAGCAGAGAAATTTTATTTTGAACATTACCTTCCAGTAATATTTAAAAAGATGCTACAGTGAATGCACTGTAATTATAATGGCTGATGTACGAATTGTATTTCTCAATACTGAGAATTCAACTTGAAAATTTTAATTTATTATGTTGATAACCTAATTAAAATACAAATTATTTTGCTGTTACAAATTCCATTACGGTATAGAATTTTATGACAATTATTTGCAAAAATCGTTAGTGAGCTTAACTAAAAATTTGTGATTTAATTATTGGAGGACTGAAGTTTACCAAGACACCTATAATGTGAACAATTTTGTCTATATGAAGAAGTAAATTCATAGTGAGTTTGTTGCTTAATATTTTATAAATTTTCATTCTCTGAATAGCTCTTTTCAAACATGAATTCTTACTGACGCAATATCATATGTTGTTTCAATTTCTTCAGCTGAAAACTGACGATTGAATACAAAAGGTGGCATTACCATTACAGCATTTCTGTTCTCAATGCAAGTTGTTATCTGTGGGAATCCTTTGTCACACTTAACTATATTCCCTGGCTGAATAAGTTTAATATACCGGAATTAACTGTGATGTAGCTGTCAGTCGCTCTTCCACCTTAGCATTTCTATATAAAAGAAATGTAACCTGATGGAATAATGGCAATAAGAAATTTGACTGTAAATGACTTCTTACACACATCAAAAAAAGTTTTGCATCACCTCGGTTCCAAGAGTTCCGGAACCGTTAAATACAAAGGGAATAGAGATCAACACAAACAACATTTCAGCTCGTTTTATTGCTCATGAGACCCACACATTGCATGTTGTACCATCATACAGCTAGACTTTCAGCATTTGTGGTCCAGATTGCAGTACACACCACTACCTCTAATACCCAGTAGCACGTCCTCTTGCATTGATGCATGCCTGTATTCGCCGTGGCATACTATCCACAAGTTCATCAAGACACTGTTGGTCCAAATTGTCCCACTCCTCAACGACAATTCGGCGTAAATCTCTCAGAGTGGTTGGTGGGTCAAGACGTCCATAAACAGCCATTTTCAACATATCCCAGGCATGTTCGATAGGGTTCATGTCTGGCGAACATGCTGACCACTGTAGTCGAGCGATGTCGTTATCTTGAAGGAACGCATTCACAAGATGTGCACGATGAGGTCGAGAATTGTCGTCCATGAAGACAAATGCCTCTCCAATATTCTGCCGATATGGTTGCACTATGGGTCGGAGGATGTCATTCAGGTATCGTAAAGCCGTTTCGGAGCCTTCCATGACCACCAGTGGCGTACGTCGGCCCCACATAATGCCACCCCAAAACATCAGGGAACCACCACCTTGCTGCACTCGCTGGACAGTGTGTCTAAGACGTTCAGCCTGACCAGGGTGCCTCCAAACACGTCTCCGACGATTGTCTGGTTGAAGGCATATGCGACACTCATCGGTGAAGAGAACGTGATGCCAATTCCGTGGGGTCCATTCAGCATGTTGTTGGGCCCATCTGTACCGCGCTGCATGGTGTCGGGGTTGCAAAGCTGGACCTCGCCATGGACGTCGGGAGTGAAGTTGCGCATCATGCAGCCTATTGCGCACAGTTTGAGTTGAAACACGACGTCCTGTGGCTGAACTAAACGCATTATTCAACATGGTGGCATTGCTGTCAGGGTTCCTCCGAGCGGCAATCCGTAAGTAGCGGTCATCCACTACAGTAGTAGCCCTTGGGCGGACTGAGCGAGGCCTGAAATCGACAGTTCCTGTATCTCTGTACCTCCTCCATGTCCGAACAACATCGCTTTGGTTCACTCTGAGACGCCTGGAAACTTCCCTTGTTGAGAGCCCTTCTTGACACAAAGTAACAATGCGGACGCGATCGAACTGCGGTATTGACCTTCTAGGCATGGTAGAACTACAGACAACATGAGCAGCGTACCTTCGTCCTGGTGGAATGACTGGAACTGATTGGCTGTCGTACCCCCTCCGTCTAATAGGCCCTGCTCATGCATGGTTGTTTACATCTTTGAGCAGTTTTAGTGACATCTATGAACAGTCAAAGGGACTGTATCTTGGATACAATATACACAGTCAACGTCTATATGCCGGAGATCTGGGAACCGAGGTGATGCAAAACTTTTTTTGATGTGTGTATAATGAGAAAACATTACAATTCTTTGACGAACACTGTTAGGTCTTTCACAGGGCACTTCACTGCAATCTTTAATGCACGTGCAATTTTCATAGTGTTTTTTAAAAGCATTAGGCATTGTGCTTTTAATAGAGGATCGTAGTGGCCAGAAAATCCACTCCTTTGTTTTCTCAAAAAATATGATGGAGAGCGAATTTAAAAGTAGCAGATGCTGTAGTCCTATGACAGTTAAAAATTACGCCTAGAGCGGCGAAACTAATACCGAGTTTACATTTGATTAGCAGTAGAAGCAGCATGTTTTCTTTAGTAAATGTACAGTTATGATGAACAAAGGGTAACAAGGATAACAGGATATGAAACACTGCAAATTTAACACCTGCTATTTCAAAAAGATGCTGTTCCTTGTCTTTCACTGACCTGTATCCATGAAATGTATGTTTGGTGTCCACGAAGTCCACGTAAACACCACAATCTCTCTTAAAACAAGTGTCAGTCGTCGTCAGTTTATTCACTCGAGGCACTGGAAAATTTGTTTGAACTTCCGCATCACAATTATTTTCCAGAGCAGAAAATAACACGCTCACACTGGTGTTGTTACCATCGGTGGTCATTACATCAGTCTGCGTGCTCGCATCACTGTATGATTTCGAAAAATCTTCCGTGGTAATAGTTTCAAAGTTTTTATTTTCATGTCTCCGTTTTCGCCTCTTGTATCTAGTCGTCACTCGGTGCTCCTCATATTGCTGACGTTCGATCGAAACAAGCGGGTTTATTAACAATCTCGGTACATAACCAGGACTGTCAGGATCTCTCGAAGGCATTCCATTCACAAAGTGCCGACTACAAACACGCGAGTTATTCGTGGGTTCCCATGGTTTACCATCACTAGTTCCTCGTTTCAGTGCCGCAATCAAGGCATTTCTCCAAATACCATGCTGCTTTTTATTCGGAAACACAAAAAAGTAGTTCCAGGAGGACAGTTAATATACGTAAAGTTGCAACCAACCACAGAACAATTTTCTCTACTGTTTCGAGAACCTTTTTGCACGTCGAAGTTGAATCAAGCGTATACAAGTCCATTCAACACAGGCACTGACACTCGACTGCGACTCCCCCTGACTGTTTAAGTGACTTGCCGCCAGAGCGTAGCACCCATCATGCGCACGAGGTCTGTCCCTAGGAGGGCAAAGGCCTCCTACATGGTAGCTCCTACTTCGCGAATGCGGCGAGCTATTCGCATGAGGTTAATAATAGACTAATAATAATAATAATAATAATAATAATAATAATAATAATAATATCGTATGGCCTCGGGTGTCGGGTACAAGCTTTGTTATTTGACACCCAGAGGGTAGCTTTCATGTCGAATTTCGTTGTTCCCTGAAGCACTATGAAAGTCAAGGAGGTTAGATATCTAAGCTCCTTGAACACTATAGCGCTTTCTAGTAGAGAAATGAGGAACTTTGTGTTGGCGGAAACTCCCGGGATTAATTTTGCCATTATGAATTCAAATGGGTTCTTTGACATGCCAACAACGTATGACATGCGTGTCGTAATTTTTGCCGCATTAAAAAAAAATCACTTACTACGGCCAGGAGCGAACCTGCAAGTTTGGGGTTAGTAGACCGACACGTTAACCACTCACCCACCGTGGAAAGCATGAGGTTTATACATCGTAACTGTAGAATTTGTTTTGTCTTTTGTTCTGCCTGCATTGTTCATTAAATAACACTTGCACTTAATTGTTGTCTCATTTATTTCTAATGCACTTTCAGTTTTCTTTTTGGGATTTACTGAAGTTTCATTTGACTTTACTTTGACACGTTCAGTAGTCTGTCTTCCTTGGTCCTCCACGTGCTACCGCTTCTTGCTTCTCTGGTCCACTGTGGTCTTGTTTTCACTCATTCAAAAAACCATAACGCCAACGACAACAGCGATGGGTAAAGTGACCTATAGATCTAATGAGAGACGCCCGTAAGTTAACTTTCATATTTTTGGGTAAATTTTGGAAGTAAGCTAAAACACACACACATATAAAATAAATGTCTGAAAATGTAATAATGATCGCATGAATTCATATCAGGTTTTAATACGGCACTTGCTGTCAAAGACTTCATCATTCATCATGACGACGTACATCGCAAGGTATCGCACTGCCCATGTCGTGTCACTGTTGCTCATTAATTTAGGGGCTTTGCGAAATCGAGCCCCGTGTGGTGTATTCTTCGGAATACACGTTCAGTTAGAGTTAGCAATTGCTGCTCTTTGCTTTAATTTGTTCATTAATTTTTTCTTTCCCTCTTCGCAGACACCAACAGTGGTCTCTTTGTATTTCTTCTTCCTTTGAGCAGGAATTTATTGTGTCTTTGAGTCTGTTCCAGATGTGTATCTTATCCTAGCGGCATCTCGCAGCAAACCGCCGAAGTTCTTCGGCCTTATCGAGCCCAAGAGAATTTACACACCGATCCACTAGTCGTCGTCCTCTTCGTCAGCTAACATCTCCTTGAAGACACTACTCCACGAAGAAAACTTATTTGTACAAAAAGTTTTTATTTTTGCAATGTTTCCCATTCTGATATATGTTCCCTTGTCTTTTACCCCCTCTCCTTCATCTCCCTGGTCCCTCCGCGCGCTGTTCTACTGCTCTCACTTCTAATCTAGTCGTCAATCTGTGAGTTCGGCCTTTCTAAGAGGCTACCTTCTCAACCGAGCTAAAATTTTAAATCACCGCCATGTTGTGGATGTAGGCCAGGAACATCCACTCTCTGCAGCTATGGAAAAGCTAAGTACAAATCTTCAATGATTTTAAACATGTTTTAATGGTTCTAAAATGCTAAACGCTTTTAATAGAACTTTATAGACAGTGTGGGGAATTGCTCACTATTGTGCAATAACCGTGTTCGTGGGATTTTCTTTGTCAGGCTTTAGCTATCCAGGCTATAACATGAAATTTAGTACTTCTTGTACGAAATAAATGGGAATACCTTCCCACAACGAGGGATTCAAGTCAAATTAACCGCTGTTTATAAACTTAGCTTTTTCCACCGTGGGAACTCTATTGCCTTATTTAACTGTCGTTACAGCTCTAGAATTTTCCATTTCCAATATACTTCAAACTGCAAAGAACTATACTCAACACCGCCAAATTGCTGGAACTTCAAGTTAAATGGAACTAATAACTGCAAACCATAAACTTTCGCAAGTCAAATTCAACCAACTTTTTTCCATAAACTGAAATAACTTTCTCTTGTTCTACACTACAACAGTGAACATTTTCAACCTATCAACAAATTATCAGTGCTTCGAATTTGTGTATGCTAATTTCAACCGCGCCGCGTTCGTTAGAACAATAAACTGGCCAGAACTGTAAATCCCCATTTCCTTTCCTCCAATACCTTTTACTAACAAATTTAGGTTAAACTAAAATATTGGGTTCTTTTTTTCTACGAGGCTTAGCCCAAAGAGGCTCCCTCCCATCTTGTTGGATATTCAATTTATTAATTTTGTAAAAATATATGTGGCTATAATCCACATTTTAATCTTCCTTTTCTCCTGTTACGTACAGGGAAGCATAATCTTCTAATTGTTAAATTGTATAACCCAGGCTTCACAAAGGTGACCTGCACTATTTGACCATTTCACTTATTCAATTCCGCTTAACTAGAAGTGGTTATAGTAACCATTTATTAATCTCCCCTTTTCTTATCTTGCTAGTTCAGGAATTAGTAATCTTCTAATCTTTAAACTTTCGTTCCTGATTGTTTTTTTTTCTCCAGGCTTCGTTAATACGACCTGAACATTTTGTATGTCACGTCTAGTAATTTCTGTTTAAAAATAGCGGTGACCTCCGCTTGTAATTCAACTTTTTCCTCCTGCTACGACCAGGAATTTAATCAATTTCTTTATAGCCTCTTCGCTTGCCTTAAGGGCATTCCAATAGTGCTTGTATCCTACCTAATTTATAAAAGTTATAATTACTGTACAATTTATTGTCCTTAAAAGCTTTAAATTTCCTAATCTTAAGCACATTTTAAAACCTTTGTACAGGTTTAGTGCTTGTAACAGGTTTGAAACCTGTAACTGCTTTAGTATTGTTCATTGTGAACTTTCTCTTTACTAGGTCTGAGATCTTCAAATGTTTATAGAACTAACCAAAGAAAAGTTCTTCTTAACTCCAAAAAATAAGATTCTAAATCTAACAATTTGTTACTTGTCTAAAAATTCTATAAATTGTTAAACAAATTAGTTATTATTTTTCGCTTTATCTCTCTTGCTAGAATCACGGTTAGGCAGGACCTTCTCTTCCCTGACTCTTCTCCCAAAATTATTGCTTATTTCAAAATAAAAAAGGCAATCTCTAAATCAATAAAATCTTTACCACTTGTTTCGTTTAAACCAAAGCTTCATATAACAACATTTGCAAAGTTTCTCTTAGCTGTTACAGCTAATTCTAGTAAACCATTGAGGTAAATACAGCTTGCTCCGCCAGCTTCCTATTTGTAGAGACTTCTTCTCTAAACTTGTGTTTTACTCTTGAAAATTTCAGTTTTGTTTAAGTTAGGTCTGAGGGTTTCCTCTGTTCTAAGCTTTTAGTCGGCAACCCGCTGGGTAAAAGCTTAGCCTGCTTTAAGTGTAACAATTGGTATTTTCAAAAGATTTTCACTAAAAACAGTAAAAGGTATTGTCAAAGGCAATAAAGTTGCTTTATCGCTTCCCAATCTGAGGGCATTCGGCCGTCCTGTCAGGGGTCCAGCAGTGTCTAGATACACAATTATCACTACAAATTCGAATTCCATTAACATTTCAGAATGCTTCCTAAAATCTCACCCTTTTGAAGGGAAAGTGCATAGGTCCTTTCTTTTTGGCACACCTTGCCTTGCTAGAGTATCACCCTTCCCCATAGTACCCAATTACTTGCTCGGGAGGGAAAGAGCAATCAGCGATAGCCCGCAGAAAACCGTAGCTAACACCGCTCTTTCCGTCAACGCTGTTCGAGCTCCCTGTTACTTTAGCTGCTCCACGAGCTTCGCCCAGTGTAATCCATTTTCGAATTATTATTTTCTTATTAACTTTTATTGGATTCTCTTCCTCTCTGCCTAAAATTGTTTCCACTCCTAAACCCACCTCCTTTTCTCTCTCATCATCTTCCCTTAGGTAGCGTTAGCACTTAATATTAACCTACCACCGTGTACTTATATGTGTATGGAACCTGCATGATAACCTGTGCTATTGTGATGTATGTAGCACACTGAGTGACCAAAAGTCACGGGAAGGGTAGTCTCATGACAAAATGTGCCATGTATGACTCGGAGCGTTGCGGGTAGCTGCGGTGGAGCAGAGCAGTTTGTCACAGACACGAGTGTAGTGAAGCTGACAACACGTCGCGAGTTAACAGATTTTGAACGTGGGATGAACATCAGCGCGCGGCGCGTGGGTCATAGCATTCCGGAGATTACACTCGAATTTGGGTTTCCGAGGTTAACAATGTTACCATCCGCGTAAACCGCCGCATGGGACGACCACAGGTGTTTAACGAACAGACATCACGTCACCTCAGCAGAATCATACGGCGCGATCGAAAGGCTACTGTGAGTCAGATCACCGCCCAGTTGAATGTTGGGAGTCAGGAACCCAGTTCTTGTCGAGTCGATGCCTCGCCGTATTGCTGCCGTTTTGAGGGCTCGCGGAGAAGCAACTCGTTGTTAACATCATATTCAGTGCCTTCCAACGACCTTTGGTAGTGTGTACAATTGTAATTCAGGCAAGTATTGGGAAGGAAGCGGCCGTGGCCTCAAGTTAGGAACCATCCCGGCATTTTCCTGGGGTAGAAGTGGGGAAACCACGGAAAGTCATTTCCAGAATGACTGAGGAGGGAATCGAACCTACATCTTAGAATTCGGACCTCATGGCCGACAGCCGAGAATGTTAGCCCCTACACCATAAGGTGGCTATCAGACAAATTAATCACACACTCATGTACATGGGGCTCATTACCAAGACGTCCCTAGCCCCTAAAATATTATTAACAAGAACAAGAACAACAACTTATACACCGGCTGAGGTTTTCTTAAAATCTATGTTCTACAATTTCGCTGTCATATTTATTTGCGTACCCTTAAAAGGGAAGTTTATTTTGGATGTATTCACATTCAGCGTTCCTAATGATATTATTAATTATTTTGTTGAATGATACCGGCACTGGGCATTGAGGACAGGGTACAGTAATAGAGCAGAACAGCTGGTCAGTAAATGCAACCACACTGTAAAAGTGAAATACTGCCCGATGTGAAGATACGGGCAATTACTGTACCAGCTCGTAAAATGTAGGTCACTATGTTTCAGTCCATTTGCCAACATGTAAATCGATGTTCGAGTTAACCATGAAACTTCTTGAGTGAAAATAAATCGAGATTGACCAGCCACGGTGGCCGAGAGCGTTAAAACGCTAACTCGTGCCTCATTGGCATCGGGAGAGCGTGGGTTTGAATCCCAGCTAGGCTGTTCTGAAAATGTTTTCGTGGTTTCCCCATTTTTACCACCAGGAAAATGTCGGGACGGTTCCTTTCAATAGGTCTACGATCGATTACCTTCCAAAATCCCTGGAGAGAAAATAAGGAAATAAGAAAATGAATGGCCATTGGCTGCAATAATAAAGTTATAAATTCATCGAGATGCTGTAATTAATTCAAGTTAAGGAATTGGGATATTGTGGTTATCAACCCTGTCTACTTGGGCGTGTGTTCAATTTTTCTGGCAACCTGTTTTCTTGTGGTGACTGAAGTAGTGTGTGTAGCTGTAATTATTAGAGTCGGGGATGGGGTAGGTGTCCCGAGACTTGAAATAAAGCACTAGCCTGGCATTTTCCTGGAGGGAGTGTAGAAAAACCCGGGGAAAACCACACTCAGGATAACCACTGTCAGCGCTGGGATTCGAACCTCTAATTTCCGGACCTGCTGCAGCTCCCCACCATGGTCGTTGAGAGCGATTTAAGACGCAAGACTACCCGCAGTGTGAGATGAAGAGACTCATCCCATAGACCTCAGCCCGAGAGAAGAAAGATAGATTTTTCCCTTGCCCTATAGCAGCAGGTTTCAACCTGAGAGATTTTATTTCACATTTAGAACAAAGAATCACAGGTGTGCAGGAAATTTTTACAGGAGCATCCTTGAAGTAGGCTATTAGAAGCATTATAGAATGCTTTTCAGTCGGTCAACACAAATTGTGCCCAATTACATTAGGCGGGAAAACAAGTATTTAAACGACCTAAATTGAAAGAAGTATTATATGATACATTTATCACAAAATAACACGCTGTTATATACAAAAATGGGGCAGGAGCAGCCTTTACCATCGTATAAATCCGGGGACAAAAGATGGGAACAATGATGCGGAGAAAATGTTTTGATGTATCTGCACTTTTACGTAAACTTTTAATCTTAATAGCATATCACCGGTACAGCAGAAGGGGAATTGCAATACATGTTAATAAGATGCAAAACTATGTTGGATTGAAAAGATAGTTCCGCTCCTTACACAACTGAGCTCCTTGAAAAGGCCTTGTGGCGAATGATAAGCAAGCTTTCGTCAGTTGAACATTTCCTCCGGTATGGATCTTTCTAATTCTAGGACCGGGTCATTGGATATTAACTTTGGCTCTGGGACTCGGTGCCTGTGACGACTCCACCACTAGCTATCATCAAAGACACTGCTTCCTCGACGGATCAGTGGTATAGTGTCCACCGCTTGATACCAAGATCGTGGATTTGTTTCTGATTCGAGGCAATCGGATCACAAACAGCGGGAAAAATCTCTCGAGCAACATTCGGAGATTACAAGACCAAGTAATATGCTTCTAGTAATACAGTAACTCCGCTGTACTTAAAATATAATATCTTGTCTGCAGAGATATCCCAATGCAAGAGACGAGATCATCTCACCAGTTGTGTTGAGTCGACTATTTAATTTCTCTTTACTGTGAATTTCAAAACGACAATTGCTACAATCTGGTGGTAAAATCGGGCGGGCATCAATTCCACTCGGGTACCTGAGTCAGGTAGCCAGGTTTACCTCAATTCCACTCGACACTCCAGGTAGCCGCAAGAGGAGTCCCTCAACTCCGCTCGGTCGCGGTCTCTTTATCCTTATACATTCTTATATAGAACGACACAAGTCTGCCATGCTCACTTCTACCATTGATTATAACCAATGCTTCTAATATCACTAATATAACTTCTAATAATGATAACAAATTAAGTATAACTTCTCAAAATAACCTACCGTGGTGTTATATTTCAGCAGTACAATAACCACTGCTTCAGTGTTTACATTTTTAAGTTTACTAAAATAAGTGGAATAGCTAATTTCAAAACATAGAGTAGAATTGTTTAACTTTTTGTTGTTACTTAGTCTCCTCCTCATTTAACAATTTCTTATGACTTGTAAACTGATAAGAACAGACGAGATGATTGCATGGAAAAAGTGGTGTGCAGACGATATCATAAATCCGAATATCTGTTACGGTAAACAAGCCTAGCTATATAAGCGTTAGAATTCATAACTAATTTGTTGTGTGAGAATGCAGCTGATTTTTCTGTTCTAGGCTGAAAAACAGTATTTTCAGCATCCGCAGCTGATATCGAAAGTATTTTTTAGGTACAAATTATACACCTATTATAATTTAATATTATAATGTCTGACTAGGTTAAAACATACAAACATTTAATTATGCACATGTTAAAACAATGCATAAAATTTGTAGAAAAAAATAGAAAACTTGGCAGACTTATTAAAAGAATATTACGATTAATTTTAAATCACCTGTATTTTCTGCCATATAAGTTATAATGTGCCAAACACTTTATACCTGATTTAACGAATGAGCGGACTTGACAACAGAGTGGTTGACCAATGGCACAACAATGTCTTGCGAACACCACCACGCCATCGGTCAAGCGCTCTGAAGTATTTTTTTTTCTAAAAATTTAATGCATTGTTTTTAACATGTGCATAATTAAATGTTTGTATGTTTTTTAACCTAGTTAGACATTATAAAATTAAATTTATATAATAATAGGTGTATAATTTGTACCTAAAATACTTTCGATATCAGCTGCGGATGCTGAAAATACTGTTTTCCAGCCTAGAACGGAAACATCAGCTGCATTCAAGAATTCGCTCATGCGCTGCAGAAGGTGTTTGACCCGGCCCTTGGTATGCGAACAGGAGGGTTATGACATTTGTTTACGTCATTGGGGATAACCCCTTTGCCGACCCCTTGCCAAAGCCTGAGTGGAGTTGAGGAACTAACTTTTGGGTCCCTTGGAGGACCTAGTGGAAGTAAGGAAAATCGAGGGGAATTGATGTTCGACCGTAAAATCGTGAAAACCTGTGTTCGAGAAGTATTTATAAAATCTCATGTATTTCGGTGATTCATTTATGAGGTAGTGACAAAGCATATTATTATATTTATTATAATGTAGATTTAGACATAGTCTTACCAGAGGCCTTATACGCTTCAGAAACGACAGCAATCAAGGGACGAACAAAAATCAAGGAATTAGAAAAACAAAAGAGGAAAATTCTTAGAAAGATCTACGGGCCAGTTCAGAAAGAGGGAATATGGATAAAGAGACCTTTAATAGAACTGTACAAACAGACAAAAGACGATTACAAACAACATAAGGAAAAGAAGAGCACAATTTTATGGACATATACATTGGATGACCGAAGACAGACTGACCATGATTTTTTTAAATATAGTTACGAATAGCACACTAAAAACCAATTGGGTCAGGGAAACCGTGGAAGACCTCAAGAAACTAAACATCTCTACAGAAGACATGGCAGACAGGAGCACATACGGAGAAAAACTTAGACTACAGGAGTTTGAGCAAACTCCCAAAAGGAGACAACCGGGAAAGAAATGGGCGGAGGAGAGAAAGAGGAAGCATAGTGTATATATGAGAGGTTTTTGGGAGAAAAGAAGAAAGGTCCAGAATAAAACATGAAAATTCCTTCCTATTCGAAATGCAAGTTGGCACACTGGATTTTTAGCAGCGGCGTTCAAACCATAGTTTATAATTTACCCCAGTATTTTGCAATTTCATCAGCAAACACTCCAAACAACGTAGGAATTCAGTATATTAACACCAACTACTAACAATAATTGAAACTTCGTTGGTCTAAACGTATCACTGGGAGAAACACATTTAATATACTGTACCTACTGCCCACCTAATTTTTAATCGCGCCTATACTTGGCAGTGCGCTCTATCGGCAAAAAGAGGTCATTTTCAATAACACCACTGGCATGGGCTCACTAACTGGCCGGTATAGAGCGCAGATCACATCTAGTAGGCAGTGGATAGCTCCCGCATACCGTAGTTCAACTAGTTGCTGGTAGATGTCACTCATGCAGATCCATTTGATAAATTTGTTTTAATTAAATGTATATTTTCCGCTGCAAAATGCACAATATAACGCTAAATTGTATAACGCCTCTGTACTCAAAAAACAATAAATATAAAAATATCAAGCAAAAAATTACAACTCTGCTAGGATTAGAACCCCAGCCAGCCGGGTGAGAGATCAACGCTGTAACCACAGACCTAAGTCCTCCCAAGTTCAATGTTATCTATCGATTAAGATACAATGTCTTAGCAAATAATGACTTTGACTAAACGGTTTCTTCATTGGATTATATTTCAAACAAAGTTCATTTCATACAAAGTTCCTATTATTTATATCTGTAGGCTATATTGCATGCAACATACACAAATTAGTGAAATCTAGATCAGAACAAGAGATCAGCTGCCATCTTGTCTGTAACCGAGATGGCTCAGCTTTTTAAAGCCACTTCTGCACTATATTATTACAATATAAACTTTTAATTTCGAACGGGCACGTCCTTTAGAACAGTTTAAACGTTTCTCGGTTCGATAATCGGAACTGGTGGGTCCCGTGTTATGGATTACAAAGTTTGCGTAATTCACATCTTGAAATGGTACGGCTGATGACCTTGTCGTTTGGGCACAAGACGCGTCCCATATGAAGGTATGTTGTTAGCAAATGTGGCAAAGATCCGATGATTAGTTTTGGTCGTAATTTAACTTTAAGTTTTGACACTGAGGTGCCCTTTGCTAGTGCTATAAAATAACACGTAAGGATGGTATTGTTGTTCCTCAGCTGAACAAATAGCCATGATATGTGTACGTTATAAACAGTTCCAGTTACCTGTCTCAAGTACAATGGTATTTGGTGTTCAAGATAATGCACTCATCATTATGAAGGGTATTGTGCGCAAAGACTATGGTGAAATTCGCGAAGTATAAAATATAATACACTGATGAAGAGAGGAGATTGAAAATGAAAACTAATCAGAATTCAGGAAAGCTAGAAAACAAAAGTGATTGGTATCTACATAAGGAAGTCCCACAATACACAGCTGTTGGATACATCACTGAACGTACATTAAATTAACGCAATAGCTTGTAGTTTTAGGTGGCCGTTAATAATCATAACTCACGGGACCTCCGTATTACCAGGAATACGAACAACAGGACGAGACGTTTCACCTTCAAAATCCCACGATGTTTAACTGGCAATCAAATCCCGTCTGTTTTGGTGGGAGGCAGCCTCTTCGCCTTCACGGTCCATACATTAACGTGCCTGCGGTGGAAGGTAAAATATTAATTGACAATGTTCACTTCAGAAAGACCCTTGTGACTAGGACCACCCGGGAGCTGATAACGTGAGATCCTCTCAGGTGTGGTCAGAGTTTGGATGGGTGACCTTGTACGTGTGATTGGTGGATAAATGTAAATAAACTGGGCATATTAACAAATGACTTAAAACTACCGTCTGTGAGGTGTGGATGACCTTCACGGCATCGTCTTAGTGATTCAACTAATCATCTCTATTTGGCAGTAAAATCCGTATACATAGTAGACTATTTAAAACAAAAGGATACTTCTCTGTTGTTGTTGTTGATTAGTTTAGGGGCTTTGCGATATCGTGGTCATGTAGCCCCGTGTACTGAGTGTGTGCGGAATTGTCCGATAACCCATGTTATTGTAATGGCTGCATTCGTGTGTATATTTGTACTTCAGATGAG
Organism: Meconema thalassinum; assembly: GCA_946902985.2. NCBI lineage: Eukaryota > Metazoa > Arthropoda > Insecta > Orthoptera > Tettigoniidae > Meconema > Meconema thalassinum. Next base: position 266,330,221 of record OX336390.1, on the reverse strand, counting down.
GATAGAGAGGAGGCGGCACTGGCCAGCCCGGCATTTATCTGGAGAAAAAGTGGAGAATCACGGAAAACCACTTCAAAGTTCACTGAGTTAAAATAAAACCCTCCTCTTCTCAGTTTTGTCTCACGAAGCTGAGTGTACCCCTTTCCAGCCCTCAGACCAGAATTAGCCTAAATTCTTGGCCATAGCCAAGCGACTTGTCTGTTCGGACATACCGTACGAGAGTTCTATTTGGCTGGTGTTTATGATGCTTCATTTAGGGCTTTGGGGCATTGTGATAATCAGATTCATGTACTCGGATGTGTGTTTAATTTATCTAATAACCAATGTTATTGTGGCAACAACAACTCTAGGCAAATGTTGGGAAGGTTCCTAACACAAGGTCACGGTCACCTCCTTCCCAATCCCTACCTGATTTTTCAAATACACGCACTAATACGGCCATTACAATAATGCAGGTTATCGGTCAAAACTTGCACTCACACCCAAGAACACGGGGCTAAATGGCCTCGATGTCTGAGCCTCTCGAAACAACAACTACAAACGGCAATTATTCTATAGCATTCACCAACAACGAGAGCTCGCCACGGTGGTTATCGTTTCAGACTACCAACCGCAAGCTTGAAGGTTCACTCCTCGCCATGGTAAGTGATTTTAGAAAGGCGACAAAAATCACGATACGCATGTCATACGTTGTTGGCATGTTAAAGATCCCATTTGAATTCAGTAGGCCGTGTTCATAGTGGCAAAATTAATCTCAGGATTTTCTGCTAATACCAAGTTCCTCATTTCTCTACTAGAAAGCGCTATAGTGTCAAGGAGCTTAGATATCGAACCTCCTTGACTTTCATAGCGCTCCAAGGAGCGATAAAATGTGACATGCAAGTCAATTAACAAAAGCTTGCACCCGACACCCGAGGCCATACGATATTATATTATTATTATTATTATTATTATTACCAACAACGAGAAGACACAGTACATTTAAGCCAAGTCCTGCGCGTTCGACCTTGCTACGATGTAGGTAAGCTGGACGATACGTTCACGAGATGTCGTTCGGACTTGTTTGGTCAACCCATTCTCCAATTGGGCTCGTTCGTCTGCCTATTTGAAATGGTCACTAATACTAATACTAATAATAAAATAACAATGATAATAAAATAATAATAATCCTTAGGAGAACCTTTGACCCAGTCTGCATAGAGGGAGTGTGGATGAAAAGGAGGTTGCACGAGTTATACCAACATTCCGAGAGAATATCAGACATAGTTAGAACAAGTAGTTCCGTGAAGAACTATACAGCCTATGTTCATATATCCTACTTAAGTTAATTGCCACTATCAACATACTCAATTTCTGTTTGATTGCTGTAATAGATTCGTAGATATTAAGAACCGACTAAATATTTCGGATGGTCGCCATGTTGGATTTTATATATGTAGGTCCTAGAGTTATGTACTGTTACATGCAGATTATTGTGAACGTGTAGTATTCAAACTTCAATCGCATAATTAGGACACAAGAAAAAACAAGGAGATTTTAAAATTTTTCACAGCTGCCATCTTGAGGTTATGGAAACAATTGAAATAAATTAGATGCCAGTGGATTAACATTGGTATAAGGATTTACTGTACCAAGTTTCACTGCACTCGGATGGTTAAATTGCGAGAAACGTCCATGTAAATATTTATAATTCGCGTCACCGCCATGTTGGATTTGTGATCACCAGGTTATTTAAAGTCCTATAGGTGAACTTAAGTTCATAGCCCCTATGAACATTAAAAAATGCAGTTTGATTGCTAAAATAGATTGGTAGATATTCAGTATCGTCTAAATATTTCGGATTGTCGCCATGTTGGATTGTTAAATGTATAGGCCATAGAGTCATGTACCATTAAAGGAAAATTATTGCGTAGGTTCATTATTCAAACTTTCACTTCGATCGCATGACTACATCACAAGAAATAAAAACTTAATTTTAAAATTCGCACTGCCGCCATCTTGAGGTTATGTGAACAATTGAACGAAATTAGATACCAGTGGATTACAATGTGTATAAATATTTCCTGTACCAGGTTTCAGTGCGCTTGGAACATTAAATCGCGAGAAAGGTCTATTTAAAATTTTCAAATTCGCTTGACTGCCATGTTCGTTTTGTAGTTAACCGGTTTTTGTAAGTCTTATAGATGGACTTCCAGTAGTGCCCTTTATCTCCGTACAAAATTTTAGGGAGATTCGGCTAATAGTTTCAGAGATATAGAATGCCGGTGAAATATTTCGCACATCCGCCATCTTGTGATTATGTAAACAATTGAACGAAGTTAGATGTCGGTGCATTACAATGTATATAAACATATACTGTACCAAGTTTCATTGCGTTTGGTTGGTCAAATCACGAGAAACGTCTATTTAAAAGTCACAAATTCGCTTGGCCTCCATGTTGGTTTTGTAGTTACCAGGTTTTCAAAAGTCACATAAGTGAACTTATAGTAGTTCCCTCTATCACTATATGAAATGTCAGCGTAATATCGGTAATAGTTTCGGAGATATTGAATGCTGGTGAAATATATTTCGCACAGCCGCCATGTTGGATTGGTGAGTCGTAACAAAATTTGAAGGGCACGGTCGAGGTCGCCGGGAATAGTGCTATGAACTTTCCGAGTTTCATTGAAATCGCTCCTGCCGTTTAGATTTTATTAGGGGGGGACACACACACGAATCACACACACACACACACACACACACACACGCACACACACACGGACAAAAGGTGATCTCATAAGCCTATTTTTTCAAAATTGAAAATAGGCTAAAAATACGATTGACATTTCATGGACATATTCAAAGAATGGACAGTGAAAAGCTTACTACAAGGACATTTAATCAAGCCTTCTCACTAAAAGTAAAACCGACAGTAGTGGCTACGCTGGCTAAAGCGCAGTGTTAGGTCATGGGGCCAAGCTCTCTGCTGACTCGGTAGACGCGTGGGTTCGAGCCCCACCGTCGGCCGTCCTTGCAATGGTTTTCCGTGGTTTCCCCATTTTCAATACCAGGCAAATGCTGGGACGGTACCTTCTGACAGGCCACGGCCGCTTCCTTCCACATCCTTCTCCAATTTCATTCACCTTAATTAATTCCATCTCTCATCCCGACGCGCAGGTCGCCCACGGGCGTCGAATAGAAAGACCTGCAATAGGTCTCTGAGGAGACCACACGAAAAAAAAAACAACAACTAAAAGTAAAGATTACTGGTTAATGGAAATTGAGTATGACTTTAAATCAACGTAACAGGGTCAGGCCTAGCTTCAGAACGTTGATGAATAAACATTATACTGCAAATCTCCGGAAGACTTGTTTGTTGTTGTTGTTGATTTAGGGGCTTTGCGACATGGAGGTCATGTAGCCCTGTGCACTTTGGGTGTGTGTAATTTGTCTGATAAGCTGTGTTATTGTGGTGGAGTTATTGTTATTGTGATTGTGTGTGTATTTGCAATACAGATGAGGATTGGGAAGGAATCGGTCGTGGCCTTGAAATAGCACTGATATCTAGTAATCACTGTCGTGTATAAGGAACGCATTCCTCCCTGTGACCATACAGTTTGTTTTGACGGGTTTATGATAGTTGTGTTTTTAAAATGGAAACATTTTGTTCCACCTGCTGCCTCGCTCAATTGTGGTATTCCTCCCACCGCCCATTAAATGAGTACGGTTATTTGCATTCTCGTGACGTAAGCATAAGACGACCCAGATTCCTCTGAACAACAATGGGAGGAGTATCATGAATTTATGTTGGCGAAACACTTTCCACTGTTCGATACCGAGACGTCTTGTAACAGGAAGTTGGGCTAATGTATTCAGATCTCAATAACAATAGCTGAGTCTGTGACACCATAATTACCACTAGTGGCATGAACTAGTATCCAGTGGTGCCAACTTGTGTCCCAAGGCGCAATTTCTCCAGTGTTCATGAAAAAATAAAGGAAGTAGGAGACTTCTGTTATTTAGGAAGCAAAATAACCAGTGATGGACGATGCAAAGAGGATATAAAACGTAGGTTAGCTCAGGCAAGGAAAGCATTACTACAGTAAAGGAATCTGTTGACATCGAATATAGATTTAGGTATTAGGAAGTCATTTTTGAAGTCCTTTGTCTGGAGAGTGGCACTCTATGGAAGTGAAAATTGGACTATTGGTGCAGCAGAAAATAGGAGAATTGAAGCGTTTGAAATGTGGTGTTACAGGAGAATGATGAAGATCAGATAGTAGATAGGGTTACAAACGAAGATGTATTGAGACTAGTGGAAGAGGAGAGATGTTTCTGGCGACTGCTAATGAAGAGAAGAGGTAGGTTGGTAGGACACATACTAAGACACCCAGGAATAGCAAGCTTAGTTATGGAAGGAAGGGTCGAGGACAAGAACTGTAGGGGTAGACCAAGGTTAGAATATGTTAAACAGATTGCTTCGGATGTAGGGTGTGGTAGCTATGTAGATATGAAACGATTAGCTCAGGACAGGGAGGCATGCTGCATCAAACCAGTCAAAAGACTGAAGACTCAAGCAACAACAACAACAACAACATGAATATATTTCCAATTGCGTTTTTAAGGAGGGAAATACTGATTAAAGATGGGCAAGTTCACAATATAAATCGTTTAACTGTGCATGACATAAATCTTGTACGACTCCATGTACAATCGTGGCCATTAGAATAATGTGCTGTATTAGTTGATGATTACGATAATTGTTGTTTGAAGGGGCCTAACATCTAGGCTATCGGCCCCTAATGGTTTGGGTAACCGACGGCAGTGACTACGCTGGCTAAAGCGCAGTGTTAGGTCATGGGGCCAAGCTCTCTACTGACTTGGTAGACGCGTGGGTTCGAGCCCAACCGTCGTCCGTCCTTTAAATGGTTTTCCGTGGTTTCCCCTATTTTCAACACCAGGCAAATGCTGGGACGGTACCTTCTGTCAGGCCACGGCCGCTTCCTTTCACATCCTTGCCCAGTTTCATTCGCCTTCATCCATTCCATCTCTCATCCCGACGCGCAGGTTGCCCGCGGGCGTCGACTAGAAAGACCTGCACTCGGCCTCTCAGGAGGTCACACGAAAAAAAAAAATGGTTTGGGTGATAGTGAAAGATGAGATGAAAATGTAATGAAAACTACAACTAATACTAATTACAGACGTACATACTTGAAGAAATGGTAAGCAAATACGGAATAAGGCAAATAATGGACAGGCGGAAAAGAAATGCCCTCAATTCTCGAAGAATGAGGATTGAGGGAGTTGGAAGGAAGGAGAGCCATGGGAGTCAGATAGGAAAGGGAAAGAGGAGAGGGTCCACCCCAGAGGCAATGGAAAAAGTGGAAATAATTGGACCCAGCTCAGGAATACCTCGGGGTCGCCAGAAGTGGTGGGGCTACACACACCTTGCCTCCTTAAGGGCCTTGAGCAGAAGGCAGGAGATATGAAGAGAACAGAAGAGGTCTGACCCCTCGAAGAATGAGAGATCAGGAAAGATGAGACAAGGGCCAATTAAGGCTGGAAAGGAAAAGACTCCATAGGCCTCCGATACCCTAATACCGTCGGGGTCGGAAAAGAACAAGAGTTGACCGAGAGTGGTCGATAGGAAAGAAGACAGAGAGGAGCCTGGCACAAGTAAGTGGAAGTAATGCCGAACTCAGCTGGGGTCCCGTGGTCGCCAACCCACGTCCCACTAGCCGTGGGCCCCTGGTGGATCTGTATTAGTTAAGAGAGCTTCGAAGTGTTGCCTTATTGACAATTGATCACAGCTTTCCAGTCGGTCAACACAATATAATCATAATTACTGGGACATGCGAAAAAAATAACTTGAATAAATTACATGTGATTAAAAATTAACATGTTTGTTACGGTTCACAGATGAGATAATAAGGATGACATGTTTCGCTCGTCAAGCGAGCATCATCAGATCCAATTATACACTACAAAATAGCTCCACAAAACACTATCAAACCCACAATGCAAACAGTCTCTGCCCTCCAAAAACAAAAAGCACGGCATGTGTGGCAACTATTACTGGTACATGCTAATGCATTAAGCACCCGAGAAAGTACCGCAACTATTTATTTTAACAAAACAAAAATTTTGGTCTGCAGTAGTAATGGCGAAAAGCAGACAGCAATAGAGTTAAGAAATGAAACGATACAAGAAGTGAATGAGTTTAATTATCTGGGAAGTAAAATAACGAATGATGGTAGAAGCAGCAGAGAGATATTAAGTAGGATTGCCCAAGCCAAGAACGCTTTCTATAAAAAGAAGAACCTATTTACTGCAAAGAACATAAGTCTTGATGAGAGGAAACAAATGTTGAAGACCTATGTATGGAGCGTCGCGCTATATGGCAGCGAATCTTGGACAATAGGGGAGAGAGAGAGAGAGAGAGAGAGAGAGAGAGAGAGAGAGAGAGGGGGGGGGGGGGGGAAGACTACTAGCATTTGAAACCTGGTGCTATAGAAGGATTATGAAAATCAGCTGGAAAGAAATGGTCACAAATGAGGAAGTCTTTAGAAGAGTGGGAGAGAGAGAAGATGCTTCCTTAAATATTTAAAAAGAGGACGGAATCACCTCGTGGGCCAAATACTGCGACAAAATGGACTGTTTAAGCTTATAATGGATGGAACAGTAGACGCCAAGAATTATAGAGGAAGACGCAAACTGGAGTACATGAGCCAAATACTGGAGTACATATGAGTTGTGGCTCATACTGTGAACTGAAGTGGAAGGCGGAGAGACGGGAAGAATGGCGAGCTGCTGCCAACCAGCCTCACGGCTGTTAACCACAGACAGAGATCTACCTTAGGTACAATGTTGCAAGGCTGAGAAATGACAATCCCATCAACAAACAGTCTCCCTCCACCAACTAATCTGTGAAGGTGTAGCTACTATTGCTGTGATACGCTGAAGCAATAAGCCCCAAACTAGAATATTGTAAACTAATATGCATGAATGACCTACGAGCACTCTGCTGAGATGATGGTAAAATGCTAGAACTGTAACATACTAAAACAGTATTTTGGAAGCTCTGATATGCAGACTTACGTGAATTATGGAATGTCTACAAGCTAGTCTGACAACCACTGTTCTGATGTCAAAGAAATCTGTATGTGAAACCACTCGCAAATCACCAATATCAAGATTAAGTAGGCTATTATGAAATCAGAATGTTTATTATTATTATTATTGATATTGATATTATTGTGTTGACTGACTGAAAAGTCGCAATATCATTGTTTATATCAGTTTACCAAACAGAGAGAATAATTATAAAGCAGTCTGTTAACTACTCATTTTAATACCAGAATATTCTGAAGTAAAAGTAGACTATTCCTTGTTTTTTTTAATACTTCGGATGCATTTGAATCAAAAACGTCGGAAATAACAAAACAAATACACTAGGAAGTGAGTTGGTCCTGCCACATTAATGCTCACAATTTTTAATATTATTGGATTATAAATATTTATATGTAGTCAATGTTGCGTAGTTATTAAAACATCTTGTATATTTAATTGGGTAGGAAGTGGGAAACCACGGAAAACCACTTCCAGGATGAGAATCGAACCCACCTATTCTCAGTTCTGCCTAACAAGACTGAGTAAACCCGTTCCAGCGCTCAGATCAGAATTACATTGCTTGTCAGAGCCGGGAATCGAACCCGAACCCTTGGGGTGACAACCAAGAACGCTATTCGCTACACAAGGAGGAGGCCTATTTGACATGTTATATTGAACCCTTTATCCTCTGATGGATAAATGATTCGATGTTTTATTTCTACAATTAATTAATATTTCCACCAGCGTCATGAAATTGCCAGACGAAGATGAGGAAACTTCAAGCATTTGTTGGAGACAGTGGGGACATACCTGCAGCAGTTTGACAAAAGGCTAAATACTTAAGGATTGTGAAAAGAAAGAGCCTAGCAATGTTTCAGAAGGACAGGTGGTGGCTACCTCAAAATAGAAGGGACGCGTGGTGAGACACGCTTATGGCATGTTCATTGTACTATTCGCGCCTAGAAAAAATATAATGCAGTAACGTGAGTGGCTGATGGTACTACTGGACACTCCTACGAGGCCGAGGTCTGATAAAAACCGCGAAGTTAACGAAAAAGTGGAACCAATGAGAGATGAATGCTTACGAACGCGCCAAGTCTAGCTTGGGCACGCGATAGCTAGCATTAACGCGGGAGATCGGCTAGACAACATCTCTACGCTCGATTCTAGAATTAATGGGCATATTCTTGACCTGCGCAATTTTACGAGTTCAGTGATATTTGTTTCATTCCTGTACCACTATTATTTTGAGAAATTTTTATATAATTTCCCCCCCCCCCCTATCAATACCTAGGGCCAGTTCATTTATAAGTGGCGTGAAGAGCCAAGGCATTATTATTACATTGCGTGTGTCGGGAGACACAGGTTATTATTACATTTTGTGTATCGGAAGACACAGGTTATTATTATATTTTGCGCGTCTGAGGACGTAGGCACTTGTACTTTGCGTGTCATGAGGACACAGATTTTTATTAATACAAATGTGTTGTAAATTCAGTGTGATAGATAGTCACAGTACTATTTTGTAGGGACAGTATCATCGACAATTCGCCAACAGACTGTTCTGGGGAAATAAGTACCAAAAACGGTGAATTTAGTAGACAGATATCGAGTGTGTAATAATCTATAACTTTTTGCATCAGCACGAGAGATGACATCGCTTATCCTGGAAGAAGTTTGGAACTGTCAACACTCCGTCGAGATGTTTGAGATGAGCTAAGCAGCATTAAGTAGGGAGATGGCTGCAGATGTTCGCTGACGGTGACTGGCCTAGGATGAGTACTGAATAATATTCTTATTATCTGACAAGTTAACTTATGGTATATGGGACATATTTTGTTTGTAAATATCTTGCTTGTGTTGATTAACGTAGTGTATTTAGTTTTGGTCTGACACACCTTTTGCATGGAAACAGCTCGCACAATTTTTCATAGTCATAAGTTCTTGTTTGTTTGTTTTAACTAACGTGGCTATGTGGACAACCGTGTTTGCATATGTTTACGCAATGCGGTTAAGAAACGTCTCTCGGAGATATATTGTGTTTCAGAAGTAGGACTGAATTAATATAATCATACAGTAGATTGGAGGGTAAATTAATCTTTGTAATGTTTATTATTGATCAGATTCAATGAGTTTATTGCCGTTGGAGCAATGTGAGTTGTGGCTAAGAGCAGTCGGCTCTCTCGTAGGTTTTAATATTCTTAAATAGATTGTGAGCATCTGATTCAACTGACCTGTGTGAAAAGTGTTATGTCATTCCCAGCAGTGTGTGTGTGTGTGTGTGTGTGTATTTTATTGGTCATTACAAGCGGGAATTTCAGCGTAGACTGATTTCTGTCAGCTTGGTGCCAAGTCCATATCGTTACCTTGCGAGGACATATGTGGCTATATCGATTAATGTCTTACCATGTGTTTATGTGGTTGAGATTTGTTGCTGTTGATTCTACGAGATAACGGGACAGTTGGTCAAGTTATTTTTACACACTGGAGCTGGACGATGACAAGAGTTGAGGAAGAGGGGAAGCTGTTTTCACAAGGCGGGCTGAAAAGATTGCATCGAGGTCATTAGTGGAGTATTTGTTGGCTCCGTAATAATACTTGAAATACAGAATAAGAACTGATCGATGATAAAAATTGTTTAAATAAATGGGAGTTGCCTACGAATCACTATAATCTCCGAAGCGTTAGCTTAACGTGCATTTTTGTTCATATAAGGTAATCTCAGCCGGTGAGGCTTTTGTTGTTGTTGGTTTCATTCCATGTTTATTTTCCGAATTAGTGACCCGTGCAGTCACGTGCGATGCTGTCTTTTCCTTGTTTGTGTATTGAGCAATGGGCCGTGTTGGCAGCTCATTTGTCAGATGCGTCTTCGCACTGAAGGAGGGTCTCGAGGGAGATTCCTGTAAATATTAGATTTTAGATTGTGTGTCAGCATTAAATTTAAGGGTTTTTATTAGTGTTGTGTCCTATATCCGTAAACGTTGATTTACGAGATGATTGTTCGTAAGCATCGTGGCTGTTACCCGCTGTAAACGAACAGTCATCCAAGTACTCATTCCTCGTAGTTAGTCATTACGCGTACATAAAATCCCAATGCAAGTTAGTGGAACTTGGATCCACATTTTTATGAGGAGGAGATCTGTCTGACTCCTCAACGTTGATAGATATTTCTGTCATGGGAAGATTCAGGGAGGAATATTATTATTGTTGTTGTTGTCTATATTCATTTTTTTGCACTAATAGTCATTAAATTATGTTATTATTTTACGTCTTGTCACTTCCTTTCTTAATTATACACACATCAAAAAAAGTTTTGCATCACCTCGGTTCCCAGATCTCCGGCATATAGACGTTGACTGTGTATATTGTATCCAAGATACAGTCCCTTTGACTGTTCATAGATGTCACTAAAACTGCTCAAAGATGTAAACAACCATGCATGAGCAGGGCCTATTAGACGGAGGGGGTACGACAGCCGATCAGTTCCAGTCATTCCACCAGGACGAGGGTACGCTGCTCATGTTGTCTGTAGTTCTACCATGCCTAGAAGGTCAATACCGCAGTTCGATTGCGTCCGCATTGTTACTTTGTGTCAAGAAGGGCTCTCAACAAGGGAAGTTTCCAGGCGTCTCAGAGTGAACCAAAGCGATGTTGTTCGGACATGGAGGAGGTACAGAGATACAGGAACTGTCGATGACAGGCCTCGCTCAGGCCGCCCAAGGGCTACTACTGTAGTGGATGACCGCTACTTACGGATTGCCGCTCGGAGGAACCCTGACAGCAATGCCACCATGTTGAATAATGCGTTTCGTTCAGCCACAGGACGTCGTGTTTCAACTCAAACTGTGCGCAATAGGCTGCATGATGCGCAACTTCACTCCCGACGTCCATGGCGAGGTCCAGCTTTGCAACCCCGACACCATGCAGCGCGGTACAGATGGGCCCAACAACATGCTGAATGGACCCCACGGAATTGGCATCACGTTCTCTTCACCGATGAGTGTCGCATATGCCTTCAACCAGACAATCGTCGGAGACGTGTTTGGAGGCACCCTGGTCAGGCTGAACGTCTTAGACACACTGTCCAGCGAGTGCAGCAAGGTGGTGGTTCCCTGATGTTTTGGGGTGGCATTATGTGGGGCCGACGTACGCCACTGGTGGTCATGGAAGGCTCCGAAACGGCTTTACGATACCTGAATGACATCCTCCGACCCATAGTGCAACCATATCGGCAGAATATTGGAGAGGCATTTGTCTTCAAGGACGACAATTCTCGACCTCATCGTGCACATCTTGTGAATGCGTTCCTTCAAGATAACGACATCGCTCGACTACAGTGGCCAGCATGTTCGCCAGACATGAACCCTATCGAACATGCCTGGGATATGTTGAAAATGGCTGTTTATGGACGTCTTGACCCACCAACCACTCTGAGAGATTTACGCCGAATTGTCGTTGAGGAGTGGGACAATTTGGACCAACAGTGTCTTGATGAACTTGTGGATAGTATGCCACGGCGAATACAGGCATGCATCAATGCAAGAGGACGTGCTACTGGGTATTAGAGGTAGTGGTGTGTACTGCAATCTGGACCACAAATGCTGAAAGTCTAGCTGTATGATGGTACAACATGCAATGTGTGGGTCTCATGAGCAATAAAACGAGCTGAAATGTTGTTTGTGTTGATCTCTATTCCCTTTGTATTTAACGGTTCCGGAACTCTTGGAACCGAGGTGATGCAAAACATTTTTTGATGTGTGTAGTTTTAATCCTATGACCCTTCCCTCAGTAGAGCATGTTGTTCGGCGAACGTAAACATCACACTATGAACTGAGCGCGACCCCTTGATCAAGATTCTTGCATATAAACACTGCGATACTGAAGGGTTCAATATATCTCTGGATTATACATAATGTTTGTGATGCTTGTGTAGTTCATCCATTCTCTTATACTGTACTAGCAACCCGCCCCGGCTTCGCCCGGTATCTTTAACGGTTTATCCAGCGTAAGCTTAAAAGGCGCACGGACCGCAGGTCCCAGACGCAATTCAGAAAAGCTGAGGTGAAGAGCGAGACTCCAAACACATATACTCTTCTCTGAAGTCTCAACTCGACACGACTCGACAGTTTGATGCTGGCCAAAGCTGGGTTCATAGACTCGCTCCCTACCTCGTAAACTCGCTCCGAAGCTAGTAATTTAAATCTCCACTGAATGAAGATTGTTGGAAGAAATGAAAACGTAAATACACTTATAGTGGGCGATGTATTGAAGATAGAGATATGCTGCCTAGGACTTTTTTGTAGAACCTTTCATGCTGAACAATTCTTACACTCATATACCTAGGTAGATATTTTTAACGGTTTACCCAACGTAAGTTTAAAAGGTGCTCGGACGGCAGGTTTTTCTTCCGCTAGATTCTGTGAAATCGTTACTGCTCTTCTTCCTTTGATCATAAATGGATGTTTTTGTACAGAAACCTTCCTAGAGAAATCCTTTATAGAATGGTGAAAACAACATCAAAATCCATCCAGTGGTTCTCGAGATTAGCCGTTACATCCAATAATTGGGAACTTTGTTTTATACTATGTGGATGTATGCACATTGTGTTAAAAGGAATTATTTCATAAATCTTGTCAACCATCGTTAGTTAGTTATTGCTGTTTTAAGGGGGAAGAACAACAAGGTCATCTGCCCCTCACAGATATCTTTGATTCCAGAAACAACCTTCCCGATTTATAAAACTCTAATAAGCAGTTCTTTCCAATTTTCCACCTTTGCCATTGTTTTGAGGTAGCTTTCGCCCTTTCCAAGATATCCACGTTTATACAAACTTTATTTATCAAAAGTATTTTTTAAAGATATTTTAGCGTTCTATTTCGAAGTGATTAAACTCCAGAAAATCCTTCAGGTAAGTCGTAGTGCAGGCTTCACTGTTCTAGTGGGGTCCAGGTGAGTGTTGGAGTCTAACTTGGTACACCTAAGCGAGACTGCAACATACACGACAAAAACCCATAAGATTTCCTGGAGTTTTAGGATAAGGTGATTTTGACAGAGATGGGAATCGAACCTGGACCTCGGTGGTGACAGCCAACAATGCTATTTATGAGGTGGACTTATACTATTCTACCTGACTCGCTGACTGGTAATTTTTTAAATTATTTTAACATCCAAAATATTGAGGAATTAAAACCTTGGCAGGGAAATCGGTAACTTCGGGATAAGAGTTCAATTCGGACCCATAGGTTCCAAGAATGAGTGGACTAAGCCACAGAAGGATTCACTAGCCACTAAGTGAAAGTTAAACGAAACAACAGCAGGAAGTTTACAAACAGTGAGAGAAAATACTAATTAACACTGGCGGCGCGATGGGTTGAGTAGGCCAGCGCTGTGAAGAGCAGCAAGAAAGAGAGGAAGTGTCGAGGATGAATGAGGACGAAGCGAAAAACACTAGTAGGAAGTTTTCTTATTCTGTCTACTGTTTAGCACCTTCAAACTGCATCCTGTAACATATGCGTCCTTGCTGCTGACTCTCAAACACGGCACAAGGGCCTCTAATCGAGATTGTTGTTGTTGTTTCACCTAAAGGAAGGGTTCTCAGACTTGTGTACCACTAAACCTACGTTTGTTTCTGCCAACCGGTATCACAAATTAATATAGTGGGATACTCAATGATTATCATTTAAAACTCAGCAATATTTCTAGGTTTGTGCCGTGTCTTGTGTGGGGTTTTGCCTAGGACCAAGCTTGCTCATCAGCGGGCTCGAGGAGTCCCCGCCTGGACCATCACAGGAGTAGCAAACTGCGCGCTACCTCCCTTTATATGAAGTGCACCTGCACCTCCTAACTGCGAGAACTAAAGGCTCAAGCAGCCATAACCTCCCTATGGAGGCTTCCAAAAAGATGGTATATTGGCTTTCACGGCCATTGAATTAAAACTCAGCAATTTATCTAGGTTTGTGCCGTCCGCCTAGGACACCAAGCTGACTCATCAGCAGGCTCTTGGTGTCCCCGCCCGGACACTGTCCGTGAAAGCCAATAAACCATCTTTTTGGAAGTCTTCATAGGGAGGTTATGGCTGCTTGAGCCTTAAGTTCTCTCAGTAAGGAGGTTGCAGGTTCACTTCATATAAAGGGAGTTAGCGCGCAATTCGCTACTCCAGTGGGGGTCTAGGCGGGGACACCGAGAGCCCGCTGATGAGCCAGCTTGGTGTCCTAGGCGAAACCCCACACAAGACATGGCACAAACCTTGAAAAATTGCTGAGTTTTAATTCACTGGCCGTAAAAGCCAATATACCGTCTTTTTATCATTCAAAATCACATCACGAAGAATGATGGTATCAGAAACAATGATGCAAGGGATAATTAAGGTGGTAAAATGAAATACATCCTCAGCCTCAGATACCCAATAACATCGTGGTCGAAAGAGAACAAGAGTTGACCAAGAAGGAGAAATGATACAGAGGAACCCACAAGTAAGTGGAATCAATGCCGTAATAAGCTGAGGCCCCTTGGTCGCCTACCCACGTCCCAGTAGTTGTGAGCCCCTGGGGGATAGGGCATCAGCTAGGAAAAACTGCACCAGGCTGGCTACACACCATTATTATTATTATTATTATTATTATTATTATTATTATTATGAAGAAGAGATTCATGCTTTTAAAATCCTTTACGTGCGTATTTATGGAACATAAACATCGTTAACTTGGGACGTAATTGAGGAGGGAGGGAGAAAGGAAGGAAGAAAGGAAGGAAGGAAGGGAGGGAGAAAGGAAGGAAGGAAGGAAGTGAGGAAGGAAGGAACGAAGGAAGGAAGGAAGGAAGGACGGACGGAAGGAAGGAAGGACGGAAGTAAGGAAGGAAAGAAGGAAGGAAGGAAGGAAGGAAGGAAGGAAGGAAGGAAGTGAGGAAGGAAAGAAGGAAAGAAAGAAGGAAGGAAGGAAGTGAGGAAGGAAAGAAGGAAGGAAGGACGGAAGGAAGGAAGGAAGGAAGGAAGGAAGGAAGTAAGGAAGGAAGGAAGAGAGGAAGGAAGGAAGGAAGGAAGGAAGTGAGGGAGGAAGGAAGTGAGGAAGGAAGGAAGGGAGGACGGAAGTGAGGAAGGAAGGAAGGACGGAGGGAAGGAAGGACGGAAGGATGGAAGGACGGAAGTGAGGAAGGAAGGAAGGACTGAAGGAAGGAAGGAAGGAAGGAATGAAGGAAGGAAGGACGGAAGTGAGGAAGGAAAGAAGGAATTAAGGACGGAAGTGAGGAAGGAAGGAAGGAAGGAAGGAAGGAAGGAAGGAACGAAAGAAGGAAGGAAAGAAGGAAGGAAGGAAGGAAGGAAGGAAGGAAGGAAGGAAGGAAGTGAGGAAGGAAGGAACGAAGGAAGGAAGGAAGGAAGGAAGGACGGACGGAAGGAAGGACGGAAGTAAGGAAGGAAAGAAGGAAGGAAGGAAGGAAGGAAGGAATGAAGGAAGGAAGGAAGTGAGGAAGGAAAGAAGGAAAGAAAGAAGGAAAGAAGGAAGGAAGGAAGGAAGGAAGTGAGGAAGGAAAGAAGGAAAGAAGGAAGGAAGGAAGGAAGGACGGAAGTGAGGAAGTGAGGAAGGAAGGAAGGAAGGAAGTGAGGAAGGAAGGAAGGAAGGACGGAAGTAAGGAAGGAAGGAAGGAAGGAAGGAAGGAAGGAAGTGAGGAAGGAAGGAAGGAAGGAAGGAAGGACGGAAGGAAGGAAGTGAGGGAGGAAGGAAGTGAGGAAGGAAGGAAGGAAGGAAGGAAGGACGGAAGTGAGGAAGGAAGGAAGGAAGGACGGAAGGAAGGAAGGACGGAAGGATGGAAGGACGGAAGTGAGGAAGGAAGGAAGGAAGGAAGGAAGGAAGGAAGGACTGAAGGAAGGAAGGAAGGAAGGAAGGACTGAAGGAAGGAAGGAAGGAAGGACGGAAGTAAGTAAGGAAAGAAGGAAAGAAGGAAGGAAGAACGGAAGTAAGGAAGGAAGGAAGGACGGAAGTAAGGAAGGACGGAAGGAAGGAAGGACGGAAGGAAGGAAGGAAGGACGGAAGGAAGGAAGGAAAGAAGGAAGGAAGGAAGGAAGTGAGGAAGGAAAGAAGGAAGGAAAGAAGGAAAGAAGGAAGGAATGAAGGAAGGAAGGAAGTGAGGAAGGAAAGAAGGAAAGAAGGAAGGAAAGAAGGAAAGAAGGAAAGAAGGAAGGAAGGAAGGACGGAAGGAAGGAAGGAAGTGAGGAAGGAAGGAAGTGAGGAAGGAAGGAAGGAAGGAAGGGCGGAAGGAAGGAAGGAAGGAAGGAAGGAAGTGAGAAATGAAGGAAGGAAGGAAGGAAGGAAGTGAGGAAGGAAGGAACGAAGGAAGGAAGGAAGGAAAGAAGGAAGGAAAGAAGGAAAGAAGAAAGGAAGGAAGAAGTTTGTAATTTTCAGTGACCGTTAATCTCGCGATCATGAGCCACGGGACCTCCTTTTATTTGGAAAACCGTACTACAGTGCAGTTTGCTGTATACATTTGAAGTGTCTAGTAACGGCATGAATTACGTAACAGGACTGGAGATCCCGTGGGAAGAAAATCCAAAAGGAAGTGAAATATTTTTGAAACAAGGCACCACGACCATCATGCAGGACCACACAGTCCACAGACTTATCTTCATGCCACCACAGAAAAAGGTCGCAATCTCGCAACCACAAAGCAAAGCCAACTCCGTACAGGCCATGGAGGCCCCGGGAGTTGTGGAAGGTAGAGGCTTCTATTCTTTGTGACATCAGCACTAGATGGGATGGAGCTCGGCCGTCTTTGCTCCCTGGAATTACCCTGATACTCATTTCTGGTGTAGGCTGAGTGAACCCCAGGGCTATCTGCGTTTCCAAAAGTGGTAATTTAGTTTCTAAAATCCACTACCTGGGTGGGGAACGAACCCATTCCCTTTCAGTTAGAAACCCAGCGTCTCTACCGACTGCGCTACGCAACCCGCTGGAATCCGAACCACAGGACCTGGCATTTCACTTTGAAAATCTCACATGCATTGACTGGGAATTGAATCCGGTCCGCCGTGGTGAGAGGCCAACAGCTTGACCGCTCTGCCACCACGTCACCTGGGACGTAATTGAGAAATAAACACGAACTTCTGTAGATGAATACACTTTCTTAAGTCACGAGGCTATCAGCCACCATATTGAGCATTGTCAATATTAAAATCTACATTACTTTAATTAGAATGTGTTGTCAGATTTTGCACTGTATCCTCAATGCAAAAATAACCTGCAGTAAACACAAGGCCATTTTCTAGTGTTTTGTTGTGTCTCGAGCATTTGCTAATGGTAATGATTATTTGACCATGAAGGTTGATATAGCAATAGAATATTCTGAAACTTATATGTGACCGGCTTCGCCCGGTCAAATGATCATGAAGTCTCAGTCTCCTTAAGCTCCCTGGACTTATAATACTCTGAGTGATGAATGATTATTTATTTGATTATTTATTTATGCATTTTTTGTTATCCTGTTATAGATAATCAATGGAATGTCATTGCCTCTTATTACAGAGATAGATGGAAAGTTGGATATCACCTATTGAGCTACTGCTGCCATGGTCACGGGCTTGCCATTCCTTCATCAGTTTATCCAAGCGAATATAGTTTATTGGGAATATCTGAGAAACTGATGCGTTTAGGATCTTAAATTGTGTTTTTAAAATATTTGTTTCTTACGTTGAGGGACTCTTAATGAGCTTTGTATCGATTTTCAACGATAATTTTGACATTTCGCCTATTTTAGTATGTATTTTGAGAGGGTTTCCCCTACGGTTCCCCTATTATGAGAAGTGCGGTGAAAAGTTATATGATTGGTGTCTTGCCCGTGATGGATATCCATACCAAATTTTACGTTGATCTATCCAGCGGTTCTTGAGTTATAAGCGTGCAGACAGACATAAATAAATATTTTTGCGCACATTCGTCATACGACAGTCTAAAACGCGTAAACAACGCAAATTCCGAGGAACTTGAGGGGGAAAAAATAGTACAGTAGACTATATGGGGATTTGTGTAAGGAAAATAAAGTAGGCATTGCAAAACTGTTTGTTATTGTTGATCCAGTTAGGGGCTTTGTGACATCATGGTAATGTAACCTCGTGTATTTATGCATGTGTGGAATCTGTTTGATCACCTGCGTTATTGTTCTGTCTGTAATATATAGGGCCCGGATTTATATGCACTAAAAACCTGAAAATATGCATGCAAATATGCACTAAAAAGTTAGAATATATGCACGGAAAATAATGAAATATGCACTTAAAACATGCAATTTTATTCACTTACCTATTTACAGGTATCATTTGTTGCAAAAAGAAGCATCACAATAGGTAACTAGTAGTCTTTCAATGTTTTCTGGAGACAAACTATGTCTATTGTCCGTCAAAATGAGTTTATAGACTGACAATGATCGTTCTACATCAACTGATGTGATTGGACAGTACTTATACACGGGCACCAAAGTTTCGGAGCATACAACTGGCAAGGATACCCTAGTTCCACTCAAGTATTGACTAATTAACTTAATCTTCTTCAGTCCTGGGTTCGAATTCAACACCTTTCCTAACTTGCATGTAATCTTCTCTCCAATTTCGCCTGGAGCGGAATTCAATGAAGATGCAGCTTTCTCAACGAGATCAAGTGATTCATGGAGGGGAGTACCAGAAGATTCTAAGCTCTCAATGGCTTTTGGAAGTTTAGAAAAATGTGCATGAATGAAATTCACATCTTGATAAACAGTAGCGGTTTCAAACACAACTTTTGCATCACGGACACACGCAATATGCTCATCTTCAAGTTTTGTAATCACTTCTTTCACTTCATTAAAATTCTCCTGATAAAATGATACTGCAGATAACTATGTCCCCCACCTAGTCAGGACAGGTTCAGGTGGCAAAGGAACTTCAGGTAGACAATCTTTGTAGAACTAGACACGAGCTGATGCTTTCAGAAACAGCTTCTTCCCACATCCAATTAAATTGTTAACAACTGGAAACTGTGTGCGTATTTCTTCTGCAATGCGGTGTAATCCGTGCGCTAAACAGGTTACGTGTATGAGTTTCGGATAAAATACTTGGAGGGCCTTTGCTGCTTTCAACATATACGAAGCTGCATCTGTGAGCAGTACAAGCACTTTACAACAATTATCCTCAATTTCAGATGGCCACAATAGCCGCAGAGAATCATTTACAAATCTTGCTATTGTGTTATGGTTGGTTTTCTCTAGTACTTTACAAGCAAGAAGATGCGGCTTACCGGGTTCGTCTGGATGTAATTTACCAACCACGAAAATTGCTATGTAACGGCCACATGAATCCGTTGTCTCATCCACCGATATCCAGACATAGTTCCTTCCGATATCAGAACGGATCAATTCCAGGGTATATTCATATAGCGGAGGTAGGTAATTTTTCATAAGAGTTGATTCATCTGTTTTTTTTTGATTTACACAATATTTCTCAAGAAATGATCGCAGAACTGGATTGTTTAATTTATTCCATGGAATGTTGCTGCATACGAAAGCCCTACAAAGATCATTTGAAAATGTATTAAGAATACTGGACTTAGGCTTTACCTGCGTAAGAAGTAGTTGTTGTGGTGTGCTGTTCTTCTCCTCCTTTGCTTTAATATGTGCAGCTGTTTTTGAATGCTGTTCAAGCCGAAATTTCTTTTCACATTTTACTTCCTTTGAGCATACTTGACAGTACACGATGACACCATCTGTTGAATAGTCCCTATTACCCGGCACCCACTGATTTAGTAAATCTCTTCTCCTGCTCTTTTCCTTAGGCATTTTTAGAAACTAACACTTGAGATGCAGGGCATTAAACTGGACGTAACTAGTGAACTGAAGATACTTCTGTCCTGACCAATTGCCCAACCCCCTGAGATTATTATATACTGTGGTAGAGAAAGGAATTCCGCGAAGTCCAGCCAGCCTGCCTACCCATACCTAAGCTATCTGTTGCCATTGTCAGTTGTGAAAGTAAAGTGCCGTTACACAGAGAGTCGAAAACACCAATTAGTGAGGGATGCTCATAATATAGGCAACTAGCTAGGGATGCACAAAACAGATTTATTTTAGTAGTTCTTGTAATTGTCCTTAAATTCAGACATATATACCGGAATATGCTGTTACGTCTAGAATATGCACTAAACCTCAAAATATGTCAAAATATGCATATGCGCATATGCATTTTTTTTAAAATCCGGGTCCTAGTAATATACTTGTAATTGGGGCTAGGATAGGGACAGACCTTAAGTTATGAACCATCTCTATATTTTCCTGGAGTAGAACTAGGAAACTACAGCAAACCACTTCTTGGATGGCTGAGGTGGGAATCGAACCCTTCCCTTTCAGTTCCGCATTACAGAGCTGAGTGTACTTAGTTACAGCCCTTTGACCAGAAGGAACGAACTATGGAGCAGGTCTCAAAAATAACTACTTTCTGCATACTGGTTTGTAGATTATGGTGGAGCCCCAGTTTATCGACGTTGGTCTTCAGCAACTTTGGTATGATCCCTGTGGAAGAGATTATGATAGGCAATACAATTACAAATTCCTGTCACCACATCTATTGGATCTCTTCAGCCAGAGGCATGTAATTCGTCACTTGCTCAGCATAAACGTATTGGATATGATGCGAGTTAAATTAGGGACTGTGATGTAGGTATATTAGAAGATTCTTCTTCTGCATTTTATCAATAAGAATAATGTCTGGCTTTTTTGCTGATATAGGTCTGTCTGATCACTGACCTGTCCCAGAGTAGCTTGCGTGTATCGTCCTCCAGAACAGCATCAGGAATATATTGATAATACGGCAGAACATTATTACTTAAGGAGTGCTTCTTTGCCAGGTTCAGGTGGATTATCTTGGCTACTTGGCCTCTTCAAGTAGTGCGTAGATGAAAATGTTGTACATCCCCCTGTGAAATGCTGGATGGTCTCAGAATTGCGATGGCATCTCCTACATTTGTCATTATTATTATTATTATTATTATTATTATTATTATTATTATTATTATTACATGGCTGTTCTGCCCTGAACGAGAGTGCTGACAGGACTTGGTAACGGAACGAATGGCTGGTCCATGACCGTGAACAGTTACCATGCGACATGATGTGGGGTTACTCACTGAAGCTGCGACCACCGGAAGTGAATACACACAGAGCTACAGTAGTTAGTTGTTGTTTAGAAGAACGGAATAGCGAGGGCATCAGCCCTTACACAACGAGTTATTAGTTACTGAGAACAAAATTCAATATCTCATAAGTTATTCTTTGTTATTAGAAGCTCTTCAGTCGGTCAACACCATCGGACGGGGAGTTACAATTAATTATCTCACATCGGCTACATGTGATGAGTGTTTTATTAGGTGTATGAATAAATTACGTATCCACTAGGAAATTAGTTGTAATTTCCCGCCCGATCTAATTGGACACACTCGTGTTGACCGACTGAAAAGCCTCCGAACTCTGAAAAAAGGCTTCTGCTATTTCAGTAGTCAAACTTTTGAAACTCACTTCGACAACCTCGTGGCGTAGTGGCTAGCATTCTTGGCTGTCGCCAAGAAATTTTAATTCTGGGATGATGGCTGCAACGGGGTACACTCAGCCTCGTGAGGCAAAACTAACAAGAGGTGGGTTCGAGTCCCATCTCAGTCATCTTGGAAGTGGTTTTCCGTGGTTTCCTCGATTCTACTCCAGGAAAATGCCGGGATGGTTCCTAAGTTAAGGCCTCGGCCGCCTCCTTCCCATTCCTCACCTGAATTATAAATACACATACTAATACAGCCATCACAATACACAGGTTATCAGACAAATTCCTCACACACTCAAGTACACGGGCATACATGACCACGATGACGCAAAGCTCCTCAACAACAACAACAACAACAACAACAACAACAACAACAACAACAACAACAACAACAACAACAACAACAACAACAACAACAACAACAACAACAACAACAACAACAACAACAACAACAACAACAACAACAACAACAACAACAACAACAACAACAACAACAACAACAACAACAACAACAACAACAACAACAACAACAACAACAACAACAACAACAACAACAACAACAACAACGACGACGACGACGACGAAAAAGTCTTCAAGACTAAATCCAAACCTCTTAACGTTTGAGTTTTGAATACATCATTTTAGTATTGCTATATTCACATTTCTGTTGTGTTGATTCATTTAGGGGCATTGCGATATCGAAATGATCTAGCCCCTTATGTTGGGTGTGACTGTCTGATTATCTGTGTTATTGTCATGATTGTATTCGTGTGAGTGTTTGCAATTGTTGCTACGACTGGGAAGGAGGATGCCTTGGCCTTAAGCTAGGTATCAACCCGGCATTTCCCTGGAGTAAAAATGGAAAACCACGGCAAACCATTTTTAGGATGGTTGAGGTGGAAATCGAACCCACCTCTTCTCAGTTTTACCTCACGAGGCTGAAAGTACCCCGTTCCATCCCTGAAACCAGAATTACATTTCTTGGCAGAACAGGGAATCGGAGCCAGGACCTTCGGGACAATGGTCTAATTATGCACTCATAGATGACGAAACGAGCGAACCAAATAAGTGCAATAAGAAAATAAAGACAATAAAATAATCGACCAATTGTTACTGCTGGGTACTTTTATTGGAGGATTCGTAGAGAGAAATAAGTTTCAAGCTAACTAGGTTCGCACAAGACATTAATAAGTCATCCGTAAAGTTCCAAGAGCCCCAGATTGACCTTACTAGAGGAAGTGAAGAAAACATTTTCTACTTCCTCCTAAGTACAGTGAATGATATGGAGGTAGTAGGGGAGAGAAGTAATCATTAGATATATCAATACCAGCAAAGGCTGATAACGTGAGTGCTCGCTCGCTCTGAGACTTCAATAGAGAATTTCATTTTGGAAAAACTGGATTCGAATTCTTGCTCTGATAGCGGCCATTCTGAGAGTGTTTCTTCGTTATCACTGTAGGCGAATTTCACGATGGTACTTTATTTGTGGTCTTGGATTTAGAAATGCCCTGGGACTACAAGCGGGTAATTGTAATTATTATTTACACACACTACAGTCATTACAATAACATAGGTTATGCGACAAACAACACAGACGTTCACGGGCTGATGGCCAAAGGTGTGCCCAAGCCCTAATAGAAACAACAAGATGTTCAGTAAAGAACGAGGGGGTGGGCGTGGAGGCGCAGCGGTCAAGCTGTTGGCTTCTCATCAAGGTGGACCAGGTTCTATTCCCGGTCAATGCATGTGAGATTTTAGAAGTGAAATGCCATGTCCTGTGGTTCGGATTTCACGTAAAAAGGAGGTCCCGTGGCTCATGATCGCATGATTAACGGTCACGTAAAATAAAAAAGGTTCCTTCCTTCCTTCAGTAAAGAACATACAGCCAACTTTCTCTTAAATGTTTGGGTAGAGTTATAACTCTTCGTCCATATCAAGCAGTATAATTGAATGTTCTTGTGATGAACGTTTTAAGAGTTGTACGCCACACAAGAATCCCCGCTTACTAAGTTTCGTTGTAATTCCGCTTTTTAATCCAGAGGAATTGATTGGAACGTTAGAAAAGTACGTCCATAGACCATCTTGAATGTATGGAATCGTTTAACTTGCGCCTTCTGCAGGAGAAGCCGTTTATGTGAGACTTTGTATTTGCTGCGTTTAGTCATTGAAACTGTAATAAACAGTGGATTGGCGATATTACAGTAATATATTTTTTATTCAACATGGCGGCTTCATACAGTGTGATAGTCACATGATTAATCTTATTAGTGTCTCCCCTCTTACAAAGTTTCGTGTTAATTGCCCAATTGGATCCTGAGTTATTGATTTTGAAGTTTGAATTTTATGCTCAGTCACCATCTTGGATATATGGCTGGGGTGTTCTTTTGCCTTTCGAATTCAAAGCCCATACATATATGTTTCTACATTAATTGAGATATTGTATAGAATTATTTGGTTGTGTATTTTATAATTACAAGATGGCCGCTGTCCGCTAAATTTAGTGTCATAATACCATGAATAATGGTATGTCACTCATCTCTCACTAAATGTCACGCTAGTTGTGCTATTATATCGTGAGTTAATGATACTCAAGTTTTAAGAATAGCCCAACTGCCATCATGAAAGTGTAGAGCCGCTGTCTTTTGACTTGGTCATAGATATGCTCTTACAAGGTTCTACATTACTGCAAAGTTTCGTTGTTGTATGTCAAAATACTTTGAGTTATTCATTACCATATTCTATATTTTCAAGATGGCTGCCTCTCCCTGTGTTCAGTGTCTTATTCATATGGCTTATTTCTGCAAGGTCTCAAATATGGCACTTCTTTGTTAATACGTTTCGTTTCAAATGCGCATTTATAGTCTGAATGATTCACTATTACGTTTTGATATTACGACCGGCCACCATCTTGACTATTTCAAGTCGTCGTTAATTTCCTTTGAATATACGATACTCCATATAGGTTTCTACCTTACCACTAATTTCCGTAATTGTACTTCTGAAACATAGAAAGTTATTTATTTTTAAATTATGAAACTTCAGATTGGCCACTGCGCCCTATATTCAGAGTGCAGACTGTACCAATATCTCCAAGAAAACAGATTGCGTCACACAGTTGACAGCTCGTAGTTCATACATCCACCACCGGCTAATCAGACGTGTATGTAATACCGCATTTAGTCTTTCAAAATGTATCTGCGAATTCACTCTATTTTCCAGAAATAATTTATTTTAGTTTCTAGTTGTAAGATGTATTTTAAGTTTAAATGAAAATGAAAACCTACAGCCTGCTTTCAGTCGACCGACCGGGTCAGGGAATGGAATGAATGAAGCCCCCATCTAGCGGCGAGGATATGAGCTGTGCCGGCTGCCGAAGCCTGTCGCACTCCCCTGGGGGCAATGATTAAATGAATGACAGATGAAATGAAATTATAGTGGAGAGTGTTGCTGGAATACAATTTGTGACAGGGAAAACCGGATTACCCGGAGAAAAATCTGTCTGCCTCCGCTTTGTCCAGTACAAATCTCACATGGAGTGAAGGGGATTTGAACCACGGACCCAGCAGTGAGAGGCCGGCGTGCTGCCGCCTAAGCCACAGAGGCTCGATTTTTAAGTTTAAATGAGTAATTTAAAACAATCCTACCATTATTAAATGTATAGCCTAAGTCTGAAGAGCATTTCTAACACTTTCGTGGCGAAAGTGGCGAACCTAGTTATATGCCACATCTCGTGACTGCTACAGAACCATCCAGCCAATATGAGCAGGGATAATGGGTATCACTTGATTGACCTATACTGAGACCAAAGGAACATAATCCACACACTGGTGCAACACACAGCAACAGAAGATGATGCTGGGATCGAACCACGGCCACCAGCCAGCGCTGAGGAGAGACCGTGACGTCACGTCCGCTGTGAGAAAAAGCCACCGAATCGTAGAGGGCAGTCGTAACCATCCGCTTGAAGAAGCTACCACATGGTAGCGAAACTAGTAGTGGGAACTTGACGTGGTGTACCAACAATGTTAGTGTGCACGTCTGAAGACGTTGGTCATTACTGGAGTAGATGATAGCCAACGTCAGTTCCAATGTAAAATGTGTGGTCCATTTGTAAGCCTTTGCTCCTGCCTTGACACCTAACCCTCCACCACTGTCCTTCCTACCTCACCATTGGTTCTGTTTAACAGGCTACGTTTATAGAATACAGGGAACACCGAGCGCATCTCGTACCTATTGTAGGGGTTTGGTATGTAAGAAAAATTGAAGTGATAGAAGGCATTTCTCAATGTTGCCTAGCTCTAATAAAAAAAACGATAAAATAATATTTTGGTATTTTATTTCGAAAGATTTCGTTATATGCAATTTCTTCATAAAACTAAACGAAACTATATTCGCCAGCTGTTATATTCCTAGTTTGAAAGACTCCTCAATTTTACGAAATTGCATGTGTCTGTTTAAACGCGATAGGTGAGTATTCATCTAGAAACACTAATTAAATGACGTTATTCATTTTACTATTCTTTTCGCAAAGTAAAATCAAAATTTCCAGGTTAAATAAATAAATAAATAAATAAATAAATAAATAAGAAAAAACAACTTAAATTTCAGTTATATGGATAAATTGGACTCACCCTTTGAAGATCCCGGAGACGTGGAGGCGGCGCTGGAAGGCGAGGCGGTGATGCAGAACAGACGTCCCTGGTCGTCATCAGGCTCTGGTTTCTGGTGGTCGCTATACGCCGATAGCGGTTTGTCCAGTTGTTTGAGTAGTTCCCACTTGTTGTCAGGTTGGCGAGCCTGCTCCCACACTTCTTCCTCTTCCTCCTCTACCACCTCAAAATGTTGTGGCTCCCATTTCACTGCTACTACCCCCTGGTCACTCTGCTCCATGTGCTTCCTCAATTCGTCATTCTGCTTTTGAAAATGTTCCTTAATCAACTGTTTATGTTTCTCCCACTTCTCTTTTTCCACATTAATCGTCTGCAGAATAATATTTTCCCCTAATCCACCTCCCTCTTTCCGTAGAACGTTTTCGCTATCAAAGAGTTTTGAGTTTCCTTCAAGGTCTACTTCTTGTTTTGATTCTTGATCAGCAGTGTTATTTTCTTCACTGCATTCCTGACCCTGTCCGATGAAATGTATTGGAACTTGTACATGTCGATTATGTACCTCTTGCAGTTGTTCTATCGAGTCCTGCTGCAGTGATCCAATGCTTTGTTGAAGCGAGTCCTGCTGCAGTGATGCAATGCTCTGTTGATATGAGTCTTGTAGTTGAGGTCCACTACTTTGTTGATACTGATCCTGGTGTTGTTGCTCTGTTTGTTGTTTGGGCGCCAGAATAGATTGAGGCACACCGTAAGGTAGGTTACTGAGGTACTCTCCAATATACTGGTGTGTTTCGTATTTGTCATTTCCAAAATGATTTGCCTTCACTTCAATAATGCTATTCATCTGTCGTTCTTCATCGCTGTCAAAAGCCTCCTCCTGTTGAATCTTGTCCTGATGAAGAAACGGCTGCTCTTGGTACTGAATGTACCGATGATCACCAAACTGTTTACCGGTAAGTTGATCACTGTCTGCAAAACATATACTGTTCCTAGGAGTGTCTTGGTGTACTTTCTGTGGTTCCCACTCGGACTCCTGAATACTTTCATCCTCCGTGTCCTCCGCTTGTCCCAGAGAGTCCAGTTCTAGTTCCAGCGCTTCAGGGAGCGCTGGGAAGCGCCAAGAGACAGGAGGCAAACCAATGGATAATGGCAACGTTCGTGGTCTAGTCACCGCCATTGCAAATTAGATTGCAGTCTTTTCTAAAATATAATCATTACTTCAAAACAAAGCACATTAAGTCTTTAGAAAATGTATTATTTATTGTGACCCAACTTCAACGAAGGGCAAATCGTCGTAAGTTAGTATTTGTGGTTAGAAAACGTCTATTTTATGATTCGTGAAATGAAATTATTTATATTTCAAGGAACAAACCACGTAAACCATCTGCGATACTGTACAAATGGGTACATTACACGTGAACACACGTTTACTAATATGGCATCAGCATTTCACATACCAGGTCCCAAAATGAAACAACGATGAGCAAGTCTATTTATTTTATTCAAATATCGTTTACTGAACGATTTTGGCGGAGTGTTTTATCCCCGTCGATTTATGCACATAACAACAGACCTGTTCATGTATGGTTGCTACACCGTGTTGCGCCATAGCGACCCAAGCGAGACCATACGTTGTGTACTGTGCGAGGAAGTTGCAGTATATTCGGAAGAGAGGAGATGAGAGAAATCGCTTTTTCACGAGATGCTATCGGCATATGGTGTCGTGAAAGTTGACATTAGTGCCCAGGAAGTGGCGATTCCGTTACTATGTTTGTTATATTATACAAATGAGGAACTCATCTTGTGACACTCCACGCCTTTGTTGACTCTTCTCACTGCACTCCAGTGACTTTACCAGATCTGGTCCCATCTTGGACACTTGACAGGACAAGACACATTTCAAGCTCTGAAGAACTCTTACGCATGTAAAACAACATCATGTTATTTCATGACACGGATTGAAGCTAGGTTTAACTGTTCCTATAACCAGACAGCTGATGTCGTATCTACTTGCCGTAGCACAAGCCGTATCAGATTTGTTGGAGATATTTCAATTAAACCACTTCTTATATTTCAAGGATTATCTATCTGGTCTGGAGCGTAGCGCCAGGAATGTTTTAGTGATTGAATGTTTACAAATGTTTTGAATCCTCCTACAACTATATTTGGACTGATTCACTCTGGATGATGAACTCCACGCTATTCTCAGTCAGTTTAAACATTTACTCTTAGCGCATTTCCTTTCATTTTGGCCGAATTCCAATGAAAATACACATTGTGTTAAGGAACTCAGTAATTGTAACTTGTAAGAAAACTGTTATCGAGATGCGATCAGTTGAAATGCTCTGAATTAACTAATTATGTATTTAAATGAAGCCTAATTAGAAAGTGCACACATTACCGGAAACTTTGTGAGTGAGCCGAGCTGGGCTAAAGTACAACCATCACTGACCTGCATCTCACTGACCACTGCACTTGAAGAGCTTTCTGGGGCACTGGTGAGCGGCTGACCACGTTCCGAACAATGGAAGTGCGCACTGTGATATCGAACAAGTAGCTGCCGGAAAAGATTGTAAGGCGTACCGCGCGGGTCGTACTGAGGCACAAGACTAACACGCACTGGGTCTGTAGGCCAGGCTCCTCTACCAGGAGGGCGCTGGAGCGCATCCAGACGAGACCTCAGCGCATTGGCTACTCGCTCACAAGGAATCGTACTTCACCACACCGAACTTCCCGTCAATCACAGGTCACGCTTTACCTAAAGCGATCTCAGGAAATTGTATTTGGGCAGGGCTAAAGTTTCAATATGATCTACTTCTTCTAGATCAGTCCCTTAACGGAGGTTGACAGTCAACACTGAAGTTTATCAGCGCATGTAAACACAGCATGGTAAAGTGGCT
This sequence comes from Meconema thalassinum, assembly GCA_946902985.2. NCBI lineage: Eukaryota > Metazoa > Arthropoda > Insecta > Orthoptera > Tettigoniidae > Meconema > Meconema thalassinum. Next base: position 266,301,083 of record OX336390.1, on the reverse strand, counting down.
CATGCATTATTAAGATGACAATTAAGTAATTTTTATTCTTAACCCAGAAACGCAGGCTCCTAAGAATGTGCGGTGTATCCCCATACGATTCTCGTTTCTACGGCGTCGGGGATGAAGTGAGATGAGTTCCTAGGAGTCACATGATTTTTACGGCCGGATGCCCTCCCCGAAGCCAAACAGGGCAAGGCGGGGAAGGGGCTGCAGCCGTCCCAGTCGGAAAAAATAAACATAAAATATAAAACATTAATATACAATTTGAAATAAATAAATAAATACATACCATAAATAAATAAATAAATAAATAAATATATAAATAAATAAATAAATAGAGCTGTTTTGAGGTCAGTAGTTAGAGTTGTGTGGTAATAATAAAACAACATATTTCGGGACAACTATTTGCTCCATTATCAAAGTTGGAATTGAAAAGAAGGACATGACAAGTGGTATACCGTATCCATAGATTAAATAACATTAGATAGTAGACCATGTCGATACGTAATTCGTACTGAATTTTCTGGCCCACCGAACTCTTATATTTTTATTTATACATTGTAATATTATATCTAATCATAACAAGAAGTTCCGTGAAGAACTATACAGCCTACTTTTCATGCCAATGATTATTCTACAGTATATGAACCTATCTAGAATAATGACGAAATTAAGTTGGTAATATCGAAATATCCAATTAGTTCAAAATATACCTGGTATAATGTAGCCTAATAGAGCACTACAGTTGGCAGCCCTGGTGACTGAATATATTCTTAGTTCCATCTCTTAAGGTACAGAATACAAAAATTTGGTTGAAGTCCAATGGACGTTACATGCAGTTAGACACTGGATCTATCAGCACGCGTAAAAGCATGTTGCCAACAATACCATGCGTGTGCTGGTCAGAAATAATCTGAATTATTATGATATCTTGTTGTGCCAATTTTGGATGAAATCCATTTGTTAGTATAGAAGTTACATGTATTTTAAAATTGGACATATCAGCAGGCATAGAATCATGTTGGCAGCACTGCCTTGTATTAATTACTCCAAATTAATCTAGAATGTCAGGTGCTATACGTGTGCAAAGTATAGAGCTGTTGGCTTGCATACTTTCTGATATATTGATATTAGGGTAAAAAGAATATAGACAGCATTTATTAACAGTTGGCAGCCCTGATTGCTCTTAACAATACGTATAGTCATATCTGTTATGGTACACATAGCACATACGAAATTTGGTTGAAATCCAACTGATAGTATAGAAGTTACATTTATTTAAAAATTGGTACTATCTGCAGGCTTATAATCATGTTGGTAGAACTGACGTATATAAGTTACTCCAAATTAATCTAAAATGTCAGAATTTACGTGTGCATAGTTTAAAGCTGTTGGCTTGCATACTTTCTGATATATTGGTATTTGGATAAAAAAATAGAGAGAGCAATTATTAACAGTTGGCAGCCCTGGTGGCTCTTAAGAATACGCTCAGCCATATCTGTGTATGTACAGATATTACATACAAAATTTGGTTGAAATCCAATTAATAGTGTAGAAGTTATATGCATTTAAACATTGGACCTATCAGAAGGCTTAAAATTATTTTGGCGACACTGTCATGGCTGGCCTCCTGGAAATTAAACTGAAATAGTATTATCTACATGTGTGCCAATTTTGGAATAGCTCCCATGCATACCTTGCAAGTTATCCAACATGGAGCTCAAATTTCTAGTGCGTTTTTTCAGCAGTTGGTAGCACTGACATCATTTTCAAATATGGACGTGAGCTATTCCGGTGCACATCTTTACTCATACTAAATTTGGTTTTGATTGCTGCAGCCGTTTAGGAGTTGATAGGGGGGGGGGACACACACACAGCCAGACAGACAGACAGAAGGACAGAGAGACAGACAGAAGGACAGACAGACAGACAGACAGACAGACACACACACACACACACACACATTTTCCCGGATCGATCTCATAAGTCTACTTTTTCCTAATTTTTGCAAAATGCGAAAAGTAGGCTAAAAATACATTTGTAAGTTGAACTTAGGTTCATAATCAGTTTTGTAGTTTTTACTAGATGATATTTCATTCAAATGTGCAGGCTAATTCATTCTTTCAGGCCATGATGAGTGATGTTCGTGATAATTTCTGGAAAATTGCATCAAATAAGAGTTTTCCTAAATTTCACAAATTCTAAATTTGAAGTCCTATCATTCTTAGCCGGTACATATGTGTGTGTGAATGTACTTTTCAGTTTTGATAGCTATTAAGTCAAAAGTGAGGAACCGTATTGAAAATTGTTCATTAAGCCTCAGACTTTCCCTGACAGAGCTCAAAGTAGACATTGAGGAGTCTGTGTAACTTGTGTCAGAAAAGCAGTGCCAGTCTTCACATTAATTCTCCTATTTTTAAAGCGTATCAAATGAGTAAATAGCAGTTTCTATGAACGACTGTCAGTGTGAATAATAATTAAGGCAAGTGCAACTTTGAATGGAATTTCTTGTCAAGTTACATAGCTTAGGTCTATATGACCTTTTTCCTTTCCTACCCTACGCTTCAAATTAATAATGCCTATACAATTGTAACCTATTTTGTTCGACACCTTGTATTCCATAGAGTATTGAACTGAAAAGTGCGTATCATGTGGATACGTTATAGACATTGTATCTATGACTAGCAATATGGCAACTGTTGCTATTGATTGAGTGGTGAGGACAATTGGAACTACATTTGGATGGACACGGGCGTGAGATGGAGAGCGAAGAGGAAGGTATATAGTTTATTCTTTGGGGGGCAGAAAGGAGCTTCAACAGAGGAAGATATTGAAAAGTTAATTGGCAAATAAGCGGATTGGAAAAAGCTGTATATATAAATATATAAAATACGATTGGTTTGGAGTTAGACTAATATATGAAGAAACGTAAATGTTATACATGTTATGTTGTTGAAATATGCCCAAAAATAATAGACATAACAGGCAAATAAAAATACCTATTGTTTCGGAGAGAGGGCTTGGTTAACCTATATTTGTTAATCTTTGAATAAAAAGGTAAGCCTAGTAAGCATGGAATATGATTTACCACAAGTTCAGAAATATTATTAGCATTTAATATAAACTCTTCCCGTCACTTTGCATGTGGTATTATCGGTTACATCACAATATATATTGAACCCTTATTAATCTGCGATAAATAAGTATTCATGATTTATTATTATTATTACTGCGGCCCAGGCAGTACTTGTGGAAGTTGACAAAGAGGAAGGCAAGTTAGTGTGTTGCAATGATTGCCACAGAAGCAGAGCTTGGTAGCTATTCTTGAAAACGGCCGGGTAAGCTGAGTTCAAGGCCAAATTGTGTAACAACATGCACCAGAATTGGAGTCATGAGAGGAGGGTCACGAGTTAGTTGCAACCGACCTACGATTGAATCACCCAATCAGATGAGACCAAGCCAAAACCACGCGATGGGTGGCGTCACTGGTAAAAAGCGCACGGAATTGATTATCTAAAGAACCGCCGATCCGAAATATCTCCGCATGAGTGCGCTGAGACGTTTGAATTAAATGATGAAGATTGACACTAGTCCCATGTGTGTGAGATGAAAACTCTAGAAAATTTTTCTTAATTCACCCCACTCCTCCTCACTCTGTCAGTTTCCAATAAATTGATCGACGAGACGCTGTTTCGATGTTATTCGTTTTGAGCTCTGGTGAGCTAACTTCACGCCAGTTTGCGTAGTGATTTTAAAGCTCTAATTTATTTGAAGTCTAACGTTTTGAGCTCTGGTGAGCTAACTTCACGCCAGTTTGCGTGGTGATTTTAAGTACTCTGATATTATTTTGAAGACAACTATTTTCGGCTCTTAGGGGCAAGACTTGAGTAACATTCCAATTAGCGCTCAACGCAAGCGAAGGTTCACAAGAGCAGTAGAGATTACCGAGCGAGATAACGACTGCGAGACGGTCAGATTTAAAACTTGTATTGTCAAGCCAGTGACGATGGGTTTGAAGTGTATAGTTCATGTATTTTTTTTTTGTATTTTTCAAGTGTTGTATTGTGCGTGTGTAAGCGAGAGCTAGGTAAAGTCTTCGTTGATTAATCGCCTAGGACAATCGTGGGCGAAATTAGTAACTCACAAGCGATTATAGCCAGGGCAATTTATAATAACATTGAACTTTTCAGTCGAGGAGACTACACCAAGATGTCCGACTTGTGGTCAGGAGCCGGAGTGATGTCCAACGCTTCTACGAAGACAACGATGGAGGGCTAATTTCCCGTAGGGAAATGAGCCGAGATGGAAGTTATATGTTCTACAAGCTGATACGGTGATGTACAAAATTGATTATTCAATATGTAGTTAGATACGGCGGGGGAACTTTGTAAATAGTTCATTTTCTTCTTTTTCTTGTTTTAGATTGTTTTTCTTGCACCGACACTAAATGTTTTAAATGTACGTTGGCGCGTGGCCAAAGTTGTTTGTTGTGTAGTATTTTTCTTTGGAGTCATATTTAGTGTACACGGCACGTGTACGTGACTTTTTTTATCCATGCGAATGCGAAACCCGTTACTTTCGATAAGTGGTGCTTTATTAAAGTTCATATTTTTTTGATAGGAAAGGGAGGTAATTACTGTAAGATGTTTGCTGAACAGGTTATTAGTCATATTAGGTTTGCCGAGCGCAACAAATTAAGATGTAATTGTAGAACACCTTAGTTCTATTTTTTTTAGATTTTTTTGAGTCCTTTTCAGGTTTGATAGTCACAGGCATAGAACGGAGGCGCCAGCTGGTGGAAAATATTTATGTCATTTTATTTCAGGGTCTGTCAAACCCATACGTGTGATTCTGTGTGTGTTATCGTGTCAGGTTTGTGTTTTGATTCTACGTGAAGAGGGGTAGAGGTCCTACCGCCCTCATATTTGTTGCTGTCGTTGTATTTTGATGGAAAGGCAGGGTGCTCCGAGGAGACCGCTATACCTTGTCCATATGCTGATTCTTGGATTTCCTAGGGGAAATGCTGAGATATATATTTTGTTCTGACACACACACACGTATTATGGTGCTTTGGGGCACGCTTCTTCGAGACTGGATCCCATGCCTTGGGTGGTCGAGGTTATTTCGACACGTGGGTTGACAGATATGCAGAGTTCCACGAATCGCCCGTCTCGCCTGGTGACTTATTTTGTTAGGCAGTCCTGTTGTCCGACTGGCCCCTTTAAGCTTTCATTTAGCAAACCTGTTCTTTTGTGATGGTTATTTTGAACCATAATTAATTGGGGAGTTCGCCATGTTTGTGACGGATTATTGCATGTCGTATGGACGGAATGTTGTGTTAATGATGTAAATGTTGGCTTTGAGCCTAGTGATTTGTTTATGACTCAGTTCATGTAAATTAGTCTGTGTGACACCCATGTGGTGTAGTGGTAGTATACTTGTAAAAATGACGGCGGTCATATGTGTATTTCTTTTGTTGGTCACGTGTTAACTTACTTGTGTTGATTTGTGAGAAGTCCTAATTTTAGGCAGTAATGTTTTGCTACGGCAGTTTTGATTCCAATTTCATGCGGAAATTATTGTGTTGTTTATTTTAAGTATAGGAAGTGTCGGTTTAGTTTTAAGTGTTGTATAATTGTTCCCCGCGTCTGTCTAGCTCTAAGTAATGCGGATTCGTCTTCTGAAAGTTTATTCCGGATGATGACGAATCATGCATTCAATTGTACTCATCGTGAAGCATGTAGAACAGCACTCGCGCATACATTGTCATTATTGTTGTTTTTTTTGGGGACAATTGGTCCGAGTAATAATCTCTCCTGAGATTTGGCCTAGTTTTGGCAAATTTAATTTATTCAGTGGGAGTCATTATGGGAGTTTTGTTTGTTAATTCATTTTTGTAAATAGATGATCTGTCATTAAATTCATTTGTTATAACCCTGGCTTCACTTTTTCTTGCATGTTATATTGTTATATGTTACCCTGCATGTTAATGAAGCGCTTTAACAACAACTTACGATATGGACTGTTACACCCCCCGAAACTGAGTCTCATAAGCTTCTTTGCAAGGGTTCAATATATTCACTTTCCTTTTATCCTTTGAATCCTATTTGGTGAGATTTTACCCTACTACTCGATGCTAACGAGTCTTCTTGCTCTACCATTTTATCAATTGCTTACAGACCATCAATTTGTTCGCTGGCGCCTGACGGGATATTTAGCCTATTACATTCTGCATTCACGGTGTTTGGGTCATTTGCCGTTGGTGTGCCAATAACTTATATTGATATATATAAGAAAACATTACACAATGGCCCACGCTCCTTCAAAAAAGAAAAGTTTCCACTTTCGTTTTGTCCTGAAGCAATGAAAGTTGGACCACACTGCACTGCACTCCATGGCCACTTGAGTCAAAGAAGAAGATAAAATAATATCGTATGGCCTCGGGTGCCTGGTGCAAGCTTTGTTAATTGACACCCAGAGGGTAGCTTGCATGTCGAATTTCGTCGTTCCTTTGAACGCTATGAAAGTCAAGGAGGTTTGATATCTAAACTCCTTGACACTACAGCGCTTTCAAGTAGAGAATGGAGGAACTTTGTGTTTGCGGAAAATCCCGAGATTAATTTTGCCATTGAACACGGCCAACTGAATTCAAATGGGTTCTTTAACATGCCAACAACGTATGACATGAGTATCGTGATTTTTGTCGCCTTCAAAAATTACTTACCATGGCCAGGGGCGAACCTGCAATCTTGGGGTTGGTAGTCCGACACTATAACCACTCACCCACAGTGGCAAGCAAAGAAGAAGATAGTGACATACAATAACTATAGACAGCAGCCATGGTCTACTGTACTTAAAGGGTAGCAGTCACTTTCATTAAAGTTCTCACTTTGTGCAACAACAACAACAACAACAACAACAACAACAACAACAACAACAACAACAACAACAACAACAACATTTCTAATATTATAATATTATTATTAATAATATAATATCGTATTGCCTCGGGTGCTGGGTGCAAGCTTTGTTATTTGACACCCAGAGGGCAGCTTGCATGTCAAATTTTGTTGTTCCTTGAAGCATTATGAAAGTCAAGAAGGTTAGATATCTAAGCTTTTTGACACTACAGCGCTTTCTAGTAGAGAAATGAGAAACTGTGTTTTGGCGGAAAATCCCGAGATTAATTTTGCCATTATGAACACGGCCTACTGAATTCAAATGGGTTCTTTAACATGCCTACATCGTATGACATGCGTATCGTGATTTTTGCCGCGTTTCAAAAATCACTTACCACGGCCAGGAGCGAACCTGCAAGCTTGGGGTTAGTATTCCGACACGATAATCACTCACCCACCTTGGCAAGCTATACTAATAATAATAATGACTAGCGGATCTATGCGAGATCTCTCGCATGCATATAAACCACCCGCCCGGCATTATTGGTAAGCAGGCTCGACGAAACACTGTTCTGGCAGGGGCCCATCGTCTTATTTGTTTAATCACCCTCTTTAAACAAATTGTCGATTTTTATGAAATCAGAGTGCAATTCGTCTCTGCTTTTCGGGCAATTCTCTTACTTTTGAATACACTCGTTTGTTACTTGTGAACGTCATATGTGGAGGGGCAGATGACCTCGTACTTCCGCCCCTTAAAACAACATTAACTAACGTCATAAGTGATTATTTCTGGGAATATCACACACACGGTTAATTTAAGGCCCTTAAAATGTAGTTTTCGGAGACCCTTTATAGATTCCCGAATTTTGTGTCTCACATTGAGAAGCGCAACATATGCTTCGGCCGTCCTTCTAGGATAATTTTTATATTTCGCCTGTTTTAGCATGTATTGAGAAGTTTTTCTCTATATCCACCCTTCTACTGTATGAAAAGTGCGGTGAAGAGTTTAATAAATGATTGGTGTATTGACTCTCATGGTTACCATACCTAATTTTACGATGCTCCAAGCATCCGAACACGAGTTATAGGCGTAGGCTACATAAAGATACAAAGAAAGACAGACAATTATATTGCCTACAATATATTACCCAGATATCCAAATATAAGTATATCTACCACACAGTATCAAACAAAAACATCCTTACGATGAACCCGTTTGTCGACAAAAAAAAATTAGTTAAAATGTGCTCTCAGACTAAATTCACCTAACGTGTACTTCCTGACGTGAAATAGAATTGAAAGCCTTGTAGACGAAACGCAATACACGTCACTTAAAATCTGACCCTCTACGTTGTGCTAGGTGCCCATACACAGGAAGACCCCTTTCATAAATTATAGGCCTAAAGGCTTGTGGTGCATGAAAATTCAGGTTCTTTAGCCTCAAATTGCCCAAATTCCTAAAAGCCGCAAAAAATGCTGGTTCAATTCAGGAATTTTTGAAAATAATGTTGCTGTTTGGAGATATAATAGACCTTCTGTACTATACGTCGAACGTGAAAATTGCATGAAAATATTCTTGGTTACCCCTTGACCCCCTTAATTGCATTGATGAATTGTACAGTCTACGTTAGTTCCGTGATAACCTTATAGCCATTTGCAAACTTTCACAGAAATGTAATAAATGGAGTGACATTGCTTCTTACAGAAATAGAAGGAAACTTGTAAGCCACCCCTTGAGATAATGTTCTCATGGTTACCGATTTGCATTCCTTCATTAGTTTGTTAAATTAAATTAAATTAAATTAGTTTTCTGGGAATTTTTCAGAAACTGTTGGATTTAGAGCCTTATAATGTAGTTTTCGAGGACCCTTTAGGGCCCCCGAGTTTTGTTTCTGGCACCGAGGGGATTTGTCTCGTCGTAGTACGCCATAGTATAATACTAATAATATAATATAGGGAGAAATTATAACACCTCTTTTTTTATTATTAATGCAGCCAATGGCCATGTACTTTTCTTTTCAGGACGGGTCAGGGAAGGGATATTATCAGAGAAAGAAGCATTCAACCACGCATGAGCAAAATGGAAATGGCCTACCATTTAACTAAGGACATCTATAAGAAAAGGTCAATATCCTTCAACGCAAAACTAAAACATTACTGCAGTGTCATCCTTCCGGAGGTCTTGCATGCTTCTGAATGCCTCACGATGAACAAAAAAGGCTTGGTCGAGAAACTGGAGGCCAAAGAAAGAAAACATTTTGAGAAAGATATTGGGTTCCATCAAAGACAATGGGGAATACAGAAGACGGCATAACCATGAACTGTATACTCATGTGGAGAAGGTAAGTAACGTCATCCGGAAGAGAAGGATACCATATTTTGGGCATGTGAAACGAATGAGCCCAGCGAGACTGACCAACCGCAACATAACTTACTTTCAGGAGAGGAAAACAAAATGGGCATGGCTCATAGAACTGGATAAAGATCTGAAAGATGTGGGGATTACAGCAATAGACATTCAGGAGCGCGCCATACTCAAAAGGAAACTTCAAGCTTGCAAAGGTTTCCAAGAAAAACCGAAGCTGAAAACGGGAAAGATTTGGACCCAGGAACGGAAGGAAGTCCACCGAGAACGAATGCGGGTGTGCTGGGCAAACATCAAAGCCAGTAGGAGACAGTGGGAATGACGCGGTATATAGATGGCCTATACGAAATGAATGAATGAATAATATGGGGATAGGAATATAATAGACCTGCCGTACCACACCCGCAGGTGTAAATCGCGTGAAAAAATTCTAGAGTACCGCTTTATCCCCTTAAGCGCGTTAAACGTATTGATGAATTTCACGGCTTAATTTGGTTCCGTGATAACCTTCTAGCCGTTTGCAAACTTTCACACTAATGTAATTAATGGAATTGCATTGCGTCTTACAGCAATAGATGTACCTCTGAGAATCTGTTGCCAAGGTTACTGGCTTGCATTTGTTCATTAGTTTATTAAATTAAATTAGTTTTCTGGGAATATCTCAAAAAACGGTTGGTCTTAGGGCCTTAAAATGTGGTTTTGGGGTACCCGAGTTTTGTCTCTCACATTGAGGGGCTGAAAATGAGCTTTGTCTCGTCCTTCTACGCCTATTTCAGCATGTATTTTAAGGGAGTAGGCCCCCTTTTATGAGGGGTAGGGAGAAAAGTTATATCAATGATAAGTGTCGTGCCTCAGATGGATATCTGTACCAAATTTTACGTTGATACACCCAGCCGTTCTCGAGTTATAAGGGAACAAATTTGTCCACAGACGAACAAACAAACAGACAGACTGACGAAAAAAAATTACGCCCGCATCCATCAAAAACAGTCTGAAACGCGTAAACAACTCAATTTTCCGTAGAAATTCAGAGAAAAACAGACAAACTTTCATTTTTATATATAGAGAGATATACTGCACCGGTCGGTGTTGACCGTGTTTTATTGCACAAATTTAGGCTTCACTCGCTAACCGTTGGAGATATACGAAAAGTGATAAGGACCTTTCGGATAGAAAATTAAATGTTAAAGCTCATGTATGCCATCAAAAGTTTGCTATTTCTTAGCGTTCTCCTTTTATGTGAAATGGAATTATGAAATTTTGAAACCAAAGGGTGTAGTGACGTCACAAATGACCTTTTTACTCGCTAACCGTCGGAGATACACGAAAAGTGATAAGGACCTTTTGGATAGGAAATTAAATTTCAAAGCTCGTTATTGCCATCAAAAGTTTGCTATTTCCTACCGTTCTCTTTTTATTTGACATGGAAATATGAAATTTTGAAACCAAAGGGTGTAGTGACGTCACTAAAATGGTCGCCATTTTTTAATAGTACAAAATTTAGAAATCAAAAGTATCCTATATATAAACCTGGTAAATCGGCTACATCCATGCAAAATTTCATTTAAATCGGACCAGTGGTTCTTGCGTTATTGAGTAACACACAGACAGACAGACAGACAGACAGACAGACAGAAAGAAAGACAGACACACACCATCTCATTTTTATATATTAGTACTAGCAGAAGTACCCGTTCTTCGAACGGTGTTCGTTGTTAACACAAGACATTATCAATTGAGCTACTGTTGCAATGGTTAGCGGTTTGTCATTCCTTCAAGTTTATCAGAACGAAGTTAGTTTAATGGGAATAGCACACACACTGTTAATTTAAGGACCTTAAAATGTAGTTTTCGGAGACCCTTTATAGATTCCCGAATTTTGTGTCTCACATTGAGAAGCGCAACATATGCTTTGGTTGTCCTTCTAGGATAATTTTTATATTTCGCCTATTTTAGCATATATTGAGGAGTTTTTCTCTATATCCACCCTTCTACTGTATGAAAAGTACGGTGAAGAGTTTTATAAATGATTGGTGTATTGACTCTCAAGGTTACCATACCCAATTTTACGATGCACCAAGCATCCGAACACGAGGTATAGGCGTACATAAAGATACGCAGACAGACAATTATATTGCCTACAATATATTACCCAGATATCCAAATATGGGTATATCTACCACACAGTATCAAATAAAATCATCCTTACGCTGAACCCATATGTCGACAAAAAAAAAAGTTAAAATGTGCTCTCAGACTAAATTCACCTAACGTGTACTTCCTGACGTGAAATACAATTGAAAGCTTTGTAGACGAAACGCAATACACGTCACATAAAAACTGACCCTCTACGTTGTGCTAGGTGCCCATACACAGGAAGACCCCTTTCATAAATTATAAAGGCTTGTGGTGAATGAAAATTCAGGTTCTTTAGCCTCAAATTGCCCAAATTCCTAAAAGCCCAAAAAATGCTGGTTCAATTCAGGAATTTTTGAAAATAATGTTGCTGTTTGGAGATATAATAGACCTTCTGTACTATATGTCGAACGTGAAAATTGCATGAAAAAATTCTAGGTTACCCCTTCACCCCCTTAATTGCATTGATGAATTATACGGTCGACGTTAGTTCCGTTATAACCTTATAGCCATTTGCGAACTTTCACAGAAATGTAATAAATGGAGTGACATTGCTTCTTACAGAAATAGATGGAAAGTTGTATGCCACCCCTTGAGATAATGTTCTCATGGTTACCGATTTGCATTCCTTCATTAGTTTGTTAAATTAAATTAAATTAGTTTTCTGGGAATATTTCAGAAACTGTTGTTTTTAGAGCCTTATAATGTAGTTTTCGAGGACCCTTTAGGGCCCCCGAGGTTTGTTGCTGTCACCGAGGGGATTTGTCTCGTCGTTGTACGGCATAATATAATACTAATAATAATATAATATAGGGAGAAATTGTAACACCTATTTTTTTAAATTATTTTTAATTCAGCCAATGGCCATGTACTTTTCTTTTCAGGACGGGTCAGGGAAGGGATATTATCAGAGAAAGAAGCATTCACATCACGCATGAGCAAAATGGAAATGGCCTACCATTTAACTAAGGACATCTATAAGAAAAGGTCAATATCCTTCAACGCAAAACTAAAACATTACTGCAGTGTCATCCGTCCGGAGGTCTTGCATGCCTCTGAATGCCTCACGATGAACAAATAAGGCTTGGTCGAGAAATTGGAGGCCAAAGAAAGGAACATTTTGAGAAAGATATTGGGTTCCATCAAAGACAATGGGGAATACAGAAGACGGCATAACCATGACCTATATACTCATGTGGAGAAGATAAGCAACGTCATCCGGAAGAGAAGGTTACCATTTTTTTGGGCATGTGAAACGAATGAGCCCAGCGAGACTGACCAACCGCAACATAACTTACTTTCAGGAGAGGAAAACAAAATGGGCCTGGTTCAATGAACTGGATGAAGATCTGAACGAAGTGGGGATTACACCAACAGACATTCAGGAGCGCGCCCCACTCAAAGGGAAACTTCAAGCTTGTAAAGGTTTCCAAGAAAAACCGAAGCTGAAAACGGGAAAGATTTGGACCCATGAACGGAAGGAAGTCCACCGAGAACGAATGCGGGCGTACAGGGCAAACATCAAAGCCAGTAGGAGACGGCTGGAATGACGCGGTCCATAGATGGCCTATACGAAATGAATGAATGAATGAATGAATGAATGAATGAATAATATGGGGATAGGAATATAATAGACCTGCCGTACCACACCCGCAGGTGTAAATCGCGTGAAAAATTCTAGAGTACCCCTTGATCCCCTTAAGCGCATTATACGTATTGATGAATTTTACGGCTTAATTTCGTTCCGTGATAACCTTCTAGCCGTTTGCAAACTTTCACACTAATGTAATTAATGGAATTGCATTGCGTCTTACAGCAATAGATGGACCTCTGAGAATCCGTTGGCATGGTTACTGGCTTGCATTCGTTCATTAGTTTATTAAATTAAATTAGTTTTCTGGGAATATCTCAAAAACGGTTGGTCTTCGGTCCTTAAAATGTGGTTTTCGGGGACCCGAGTTTTGTCTCTCACATTGAGGGGCTGAAAATGAGTTGTCTCGTCCTTCTACGCCTATTTCAGCATGTATTTTTAGGAGGTAGGCCCCATTTTATGCGAGGTACGGAGAAGGGTTATATCAATGATTAGTGTCGTGCCTCTGATGGAAATCTGTACCAAATTTTACGTTGATACACCCAGCCGTTCTCGAGTTATATGTGAACAAATTTGTCCACAGACAAACAAACAAACAAACAAACAAACAAACAAACAAACAGACAGACAGACAGACAGACAAAAAAATATTTTCGCGCGCATCCATCATAAAACAGTCTGAAACGTGTAAACAACTCAAATTTCCGTAGAAATTCAGAGAAAAACACACAAATTTTCATTTTTATATATAGAGAGATATACCGCACCGCTCGGTGTTGACGTGTTTTATTGCACAGATTTTGGTTTCACTCGCTAACCGTTGGAGATATACGAAAATTGATAAGGACCTTTCGGATAGAAAATTAAATGTTAAAGCTCTTGTATACCATCATAAGTATGCTATTTCTTAGCGTTCTCTTTTTATTTGAAAAGGAAATATGAAATTTTGAAACCAAAGGGTGTAGTGACGTCACAAATGTCGGTTTTACTCGCTAACTGTTGGAGAAACACGAAAAGTGATAAGGACCTTTCGGATAGGAAATTAAATTTCAAAGCTCGAGTGTGCCATCAAAAGTTTGCTATTTCCTACCGTTCTCTTTTTATTCGATATGGAAAATTCGAAATTTTGAAACAAATGGGTCTAATGACGTCACTAAAATGGTCGCCATTTTTTAATAGTGCAAAATTTCGAAATCAAAAGTATCCTATATGTAAACCTGGTAAATCAGCTACATCCATGCAAAATTTCATTTAAATCGTACCAGTGGTTCTTGAGTTATTGAGTAACAGACAGACAGACAGACAGACAGACAGACAGACACACACCATCTCATTTTTATATATTAGTATGATTATAATATTACAGCAACCATTGTTGGAATATTGGATTTAATGGCAAAATAATTAAATATTTGTTATACAGGGTGTCTTTTATGTACATTTGGAGAATGATAGGTCGTGTAGAGGACGGGTATAGAAGTAATTTGAGATAGGGAACTTGGGGTCGGCGCGGCCTCCTTAACCCCTAAAATAAGGTTTGATTCAGGCCCTCCACCCTGTAAGTTACGCTACCGACCCAAGCCCTCATTACCTTTCTCAATCCTTTAACTCTTGGCAAGATTCTTTTCACCATGTGGCGCTGGCGTAATGGATAGCGTTGCGGTGCGAAAGGCCGGTAGTCTCGGGTTCGATTCCGGGCTTGGGCATTTTTTTAAATGTAATTTGTCGTATTGTAGTCACATGATACAGTCTGGTGCTACGTCAGAGAAGTGCACAAAGATCGGTTTAATTTACCGAAGGTATTAAGCTAAAAAACCTTACACCTAAAATAACACACAAAAACATGCCCAAGCCCGGAATCGAATCCGAGACTACCGGCCTTTCGCACCGCAACGCTATCCATTACGCCAGCGCCACATGTTGAAATGAATCTTGCCAAGAATTATAGGACTGTGAAAGGTAATAGAGGCTTGGGTCGGTAGCCTAACTTACAGGGTGAAGGGCCTGAATCAACCCCTATTTTAGGGGTTAAGGAGGCCGCTCCGACCCCAAGTTCCCTATCTCAAATTACTTCTATACCCGTCCCCTACACGACCTATCATTCTCCAAAGGTACTTAAAAGGCACCCTGTATAATCCACCTCGTCAATACTAAAATATATAGTTAATTAATATTTAAACCAACATGTTTCAACATACAATGATATCTTCTTCAGCGTTCAAGTATTAATAACGATTAACATTAATAAAATAAGAGGACGGATCGTAAAGTCTTTGCCCCTATTTCTTTGCAAAAATAATCATACAGTTAATTACAAATACACCCTACTGTTCTACTCACCTCACACGATTTTTCCACATAGTCTCCACATTTGTTCAGACATTTGTCCCATCGCAGCACTAAATGTAAGATGTCCGTGTGGTATAAATCTGTCGGCTGATTGTGGAACCATCGTCGGACTGCTGTCTTGGCATCCGTTGCACGTGAATCTCTGTCCTGTCAGGAACTTCTTCAGCGGACCATGACATTGCGAGATCACATATGGCAACCAGAACCGCCAACAACCTCCAGTCATTTCACAGGGAGAGTCTGGACCACCCACCAACAGTCCAGACCTCGCCTCTAGTGATTGCCTCTTGAGGGCAATTGACTACCTGTCTGACAGTAAGGCAGCGCCTCGGTTAGGAAAACCAAGACTCACGACCGAGAGAACCCGACGCGCTGACCACGCGCCACCTCGCAGTCTGCAGGCCAAGGCCCATCATGGTCTGTGGTGCCACGGGGTACGGATTAGTATAATTATTATAAATTTAATTTAATTTATTGTTTGTCTATATTAGGCCGTTACTTAGTTTGACAATCTCTCACAAAAGTGAAAAACAAATGCATTAATACTTTTATGTTCGACGGTGTCGAAATGTAAATATTATATGTCAGAAAACTGCATCATAATGAGGCTCATTATAACACTATTTTTTATGATGAAACAGTTTCTCCCACCAATCAGAGCTCAAGAAACAGTTGTGTGACCAATTAGGTAAGGATAGCATGGCACCTGCGCTAACTTCTACGGCCTCCTATTTTAAATTTCACTGCGTGGCTAGTGTCATAGTGGGGTATTTGAGGAGGCCATAGTCAAATACAAGGTATTATCTGCGTCTCATGCGCTCTGTTCAGGACATAAAACTGGTGAAATCTCGACAGATATTTATGAATATTTATGTTCGAACATAAAATAGTTATAATTATCGTCGAACATAAACAATCGTATGCAACTCGCCTATAACGGTAATTAAGACACTCGTATGGAAATTATAAAACTTGCTTCGCTCGTGTCTTAATTATTGCCATTATAGGCTCGTCGCATAATGTACTATATTACTAGGGGGAAGATGGCCTCGATATTCTGCCTCGTAAAACAACAATCACATCACTCCCCCTGGGTAGGCCCCTCAATACATAACTGTAAATACGTTTCTAATAACCAGAAAGTACCGGTATTCATGATCTCCGTCAAATTCGTACGAGGGGTGCAGTGTTGAGGTTTATACAATATTCTTCTTACTACAAAAATGCGGAGCGAAATTCCTTTTACGCGATACAATCGTTTCACTCGTGATGACCAGTCCTGTGCGATTTCTAAGTTCACGCTAGTTGAAGTGAGCAGTCGAGCTTTCAGGTGAAAGAACCACGTGTATAAATTACTGCAGACATTGAGTAATTTTTACGCTTTCATTCCTTGGCTTCTTATACGTTTCATGTGTTGGAGCACGCAGATAAATCACATCAGCTAGAATACGAATTAGTATGTTGCAAATTGAACAGATAAATCAATGGAGAACTAATCCACCAACTTTCACCTGCCATAGCAGACTTTAAATCAAAGTTCCGATATTGGAGTATATCACTGGACAATTAATTGTAGCTATTAGCTGTTATTGTTAATTCGTTTAAGGGGCTTCGGATATCTTACTCATTAGGGCATGTACTTGGTTATGTGTTCAATATGTCTGATAACCTGTGTATCTGTGATACCTGTATTAGTGTGCAACTGTAATTATTAGCGACGACGATAGGGTTGTCAGGGAGTAGTATACTTTGCGATATATTACACTAGAAAAATTCCCTAGAAACAAATGGTGGCGTCCATGTCGTCTAACCTAGTAGCGTCCAAAGGTTTTGTCCAGACAATTTTCTAATCTAGTAGCGGCCAATGGGTTTGTCCAGACAATTTTCTAACCTGGTAGCGGCCAAAGGGTTTGTCCAGACAGTTTTTAACCTAGTAGTGGCCAATGGGTTAATGCAAACAGTTTCTTTTAACCTAGTAGCCGTCAATGGGTTTGACCATACAGTTTTCTAACCTAGTAGCGGCCAATGGGTTTATCCAGACTGTTTTCTAACCTAGTAGCGACCAATGGGTTTGTCCAGACAGTTTTCTAACCTAGTAGCGACCAATGGGTTTGTCCAGATAGTTTTCTAACCGAAGTTAGTAGCTGCCAATGGGTTTGTCCAGACAGTTTTCTAACCTTGTAGCGATCAATGGGTTTGTCCAGACAGTTATCTAACCTAAGTTAGTAGCGGTCAATGGGTTTGTCCAGACAGTTCTAACCTAGTAGGGGCCAAAGGTTTTATCCAGACAGATGTATAACCTAGTGGCGGCCAAACGTTTTATCCAGACATTTCTTTTTAACCTAGTAGCGGTCAATGGGTTTGTTCGGACAGTTTTTTAACCTTGTAGTGATCAATGGTTTCGCCTAGACTGTCATCTAAGAAACGACCAATGGTTTTGACTTGCCATGACTTTTGAAGAGTACAGTGCAATTCTTCAATGAAATTGAACAACCAAAGGTCATTTATGAACATTCGTAACTCACCACACCTCGCACTTGTGACCACTTGTGACTATCTCGGCATGTAACAATGTAGACTACTGTTTGAAACCTCATACAACTGACCAATATGGCGGCATTCGAAGTCGAAACATAAAAGAAAATAAACTATGTCCCCACATCATCAGTGACGTCATCGACTACGCTAAAAGATTACGCAGTTTCTATTGCTTACATTACCTGACTACTAAACCGGAAATTAGTTATGTCTAAGGAAGCGAAAGTGGCGCGTTACACTGGAAATGAACGAACGAAAACAAGTGGTAGCTCTATAAATTTTATTTAGTCGGGGCTTATGGTTCGTTTATTGTTTAAAGAATAGGTTTACAACCAGGATAGACATATTGTCACCACCTTTATTTACGTACACATTTCTAAAGTATAAAATATGCTAGATTTTATTAGCACCGAGATGGTAAGCAGTTTAAATCCACTTGTAGACCTCACAATTCTGCTCCGAACTAATAACATCCGATCAATTACTTAAAATGAGTGAGCGAGTGAAGTAAATCCTAGTCACCGAGAATGGAATTCTACTCATGAACGTCACGACCTGAAGCAACTAATGTAATGAAATGAATTGTGCTGCACGGTATGTTGAGAATAATCGATTGCGGGAAGTGTAGCGAGACAGATGACAAGTTATAAAGTAGAGCGGATCAAATGGCCGGTCCACTTCACACAATCCCATTGTTTCCGCAGCACTGGGTCTGTCTCAGCCAACCACGGTACCAGAACCTCTCGCTAGCCACGTTAATTCCTTCGTCACAAATTGACTATGAGCTATACCGTGGTATAATTTTCAACCCTTAATTAGGCTTGGAAGTACAGTATATCCAACTTAAGAGACCATATTTTCTGCAACTATTTCTGTCAGTCTGACATTTCCAATGACTCGTTATGACAAGACCGCCTCGTGGTGTAGTAAATAACATTGCTGCCTCTCATTCCAGAGGTTGTGGATTCGATTCCCGGTTCTGCCAAGAACTTAAGCGTCTTGGTATGATCTTGTATAGGGTCTCCCAGTCTCTGGGAACCTGCTGGATGCTGTGGCAGGAGGAGAAGTGGAAGGGAACTGACCGGCTGACCGGCTCGTACTCCTGGTGTTGTTTAAAGGGGCGAAATGTCTACTGATATTGCGCCAGGAGGTGGCAGTCGGGTTTGAACTGCAGGTTGTCCTCCCGCTCACTGCGTATCGCGCATTCCAAAAACATTAAGTTCGTCACGGTTTCCATTACTGTATCTGATACTGCCACACTGGTAAAAGTAAACACAAAGACTTGTAAGGATATCGACAGTAAGAAGGAAGGTAACAATACACACACACGTGAAGCCCGTTAACAAATTATCATGCAGGAAGTAGCAGCAACTGGCTGCCAGCCGATCGCTGGCTTAGGACCAGAACAGCGTATCTACAATGGAAATCCTATTAAGATACGCTATTATGGTCCTAAGCCAGCGATATTTAGGTTTGGAATAGGCGGCCGCGCATTCGTACTGCAAGACCCCCGTACCCAGTTATAGCGTGTTGAACTGACATCTCGTGGCGCGATGATATTACGTTATCTATTCCTAATGATACGCATGATAATGAAATCAACATGAAAATGAGAACAACAATCTATTGACTTACTTCTAACTTACATATTGTAGAATACATTCATTCATTCATTTTCATTTGAGATTGTTTTGCCTTTCACGATCCAGTCTAGTCTGCAAGCCTCTGTTGGTGAACGAATCGCCTCCATGCAGTTAGCATTGTGGCCTACTCTACTTCTATGCTCTTCACCTTGAAAACGTTAAACACTAAATCTAACCAATATCTCCTGGGTCTACCTCTGCTTCTCTTACCGTCTACAGCAAAGTTCATTAACCTCCAAGGTTATCTCTCCTCCCTCATTCTCAACACAAGGGCCCACCATCTGAGTCGGCTCGTAAACAGTCTGATCTAACGTGCTCATTTCAAACGTAGCCTTTATCTCTTCATTACGAGTACCTTCCTGCCATTGCTCCCATCTATTTGTCCCAGCAATCCTTTTTTGTGCTACCCACATATTACTTATGCATGCGATATTCTGAATCAACCCAACTCTCTCTTCAATACAGCGTCCCGCGGTGTAGACGTGCTCGTTAAATAATGCACAACGGCTGCGAGGGCAGCTACAGCAAGTCCGGAGATCGTACGTTCGAATCCCGTTGCTGACAGTGGCTATCCTGAATGTGGTTTTCCTCCAAGTTTTCCTACACTCTCTCCAGGATAATGCTGGAATAGTACCTTATTTCAAGCCACACAGTTACACATACTACTACAGTCATCACATAAATACAGGTTATCAGACAAATCCCCCCCCAAGTACACGGTGCTGATGACCAAGATGTTTCAAGACTATAAAAATAAATTAACATTAACCTCTATGCAGCAATGTCGGTCTAAATATTAGGACTTGGAAGGAAGTAGAGCCATGAAAGGCTGGCAGGAAAGAAGAGAGAGTCCACTCTCAAGTCACTGGTGAAAGATGAATAACCGAACCCAGCTCAGGTTCCCCTAGGGGTAGCCAACTTCTGAGCTGGGAGCCCTGGAGTGTGTAGCGCTATCCAAGGAGGAGTTACACTCGCCCTAAACCCTCTTACAGAAACCACGAGATACCATGAAAAGAAAATAAGACGTCTGATCTCTGGAAGAATGAGGGTATGATACAGAAAATAACAAGGGCTAGTTGAGTAGGAAAATGAAAGGCCTCGGTTACCCTAATACCATTGGGGTTGGAAGAGAACAAGAGATGACCAAGGGAGATGGATAGGAGAAGAGCTTTGCACAAGTAGAAACAATGCCAAACCTAGCTGTGGTCACGTGGCCGCCAACCCTTGTCCCACTAGTTGTGAGCTTCTAAGGATAGTGATCTAGCCAAGGACTCAAACCGGATCGCTAACTCGTACGCTTCAAAGTGTGTGTGCCTTAATACATGGCTGACCAACTCAACTGTCCTCTGGCCGGCTCAGAGCTGCGAAGCTGCATGTGAGCTATATTGACCTGGAGAGTTGTGATGAACTTATCCAGTCATCACCAATTAGAGCAATCAGCTCGTGTGGCGAGATGAGGCAGATGGTGAGGAAAACACGGATTCAAGCCATCAGATGGCCCTCCCACTCTAGTGAACGTGTTGGATACCCACGCCTTAAAGGAGGATAGACTCTAAAATAATTTCAATTATATGAAAACTGACTTTAGTATTAGATACTCTCACGGACCTCTTGTGCATGGGGTAGAATATACAGTTCTTACTTTCGGAATTCTGAAAAAATAGTGGCAGAGAATCAATATGTTAATGTTTGAGAGGAAATACATTCGGTTTGTTTCTCCATTCCTGGATACGACTGGCTATTGTTACTGTTGATGGTTGTTTTAAAGGGAGGAACAGTGACGTCAACTGCCCCTCGTAACAAAGTTAAGATACTAATTTCGCCTGTTAAAAAATGTTGAGATGGATGCCTAAATATGAAAGTAGCCTCAATAAAACAAAAAATAAAATGCAACTAATAATTATAATGACAAACAAAAATATGGAATAAAAATAGAATTGCCAATAAAATAACAAGTTCTTTGTGTCACATAACATTTGAAAATTTAGATGGCTGGCCCTAAACCACTTAAAGCGGATTACGCGATCTGCAACCAGTACGTCATCGACTTATTCCGTACACGATTGAGCGTAAATTGCAGACCAAGTTATCTTCATAGATTAGCGAGATCCGAACACTCGGTTAAAATGTGGGTCACTGTGAATACGGCTCCACAGGTACAAAGTGATGGATCTTTCATTCTGTCTAAGTCTATAATTAATTATATGCATATGTTTGATTCCTGTCACTCAATTCCGTCAGAAGAAAAGTCATGCGATATTATGGTTTTCGGAGGGGTGAAACGAGGAACCTCTACCTTTTCCGATAAGTCGCTAATAGAATCCGCCCATCTTGAGACTTTCTCGTGACAGTTGAATGTTGCGATGAGAAGAAAAGTTGTGAAGCCAGGACCATGAAGCGAGACGGGGACCGGAAGTAGCCGGCTAATGTTTCCTGTAGGCCTGCCCATATTGCGACACGGCCTGCTACACTGACTCTTATAACGGGAGCTGCTCGCAATACAGGGGCGTGGTGACTTCAGGGGACATGAAGCGTGTACTGGCCAAGAGAGGGAAAACTTAAGGAGACCGCCTGTGAGTCCCCTAGTGAGTCTGAGGCGTTCGCTTCCACGATCACCCCAGAAGAGTTCTTGGATGACACCTTATTCCAAATCCCATAGCACCTTTCTTAATTCTTGCTACAGTTACAAATGCGCATACCAGATGCAACCACAAAAACATTCAGTACTAAACAGGATCCAATATCATCAAAGATTTGGAGTTAATGACCACAATGTCCCTAGCTTCTAAATCAATGAACAATACATCTAAGTGGGGTTGTTACTGGAATAATGGAGAACTTTCTGCAAATATACGCTCCTCATAACTCAATTTTGAAAACCTACATCTAATGCATCCGTAGAAGACAAGAATCTCTTCAGTTTCTGGTCATCTGAGATTCGGAGAGAACAGTAGTTTGTTTCAGATTTCACGTTTGATTGTTTTACATGAGCCACGTTAACTACGTATTTGAAGTTTCTGACGATGTCTGTGCTATCATGACCTACTCTGAGGTGGATTATTTCAGACTTCCTGCACTCCATCAAGCTAGCTGTCTTATGGTTGGTAAATTTTAGTCCCAGCCTTTGAAACTAGGTCTTCTAGGGATCTAACGTAACTTAAATCTTGCCCCACAACATAACATCATCGGCAAGGACTAGTGCATTCGTAGTCCTGTTCTTCCTTTTGACAGCTACTATTGCCTCAACCATCGCAGTAATAGAGAGAATAATTGGGACAAGAAAACCCCTCTGCTGAACTCCACTCTTTGTTTCAAACGCTCATCAATACCTGCTGATACTTTGATGAAGCTCCCTTCTCCTACAGAACTGTCTGTCTGGCACGGGTATTAATGTCTGATGGTACTTGTTTTGTCCTTAGACTTTCCCGTATATACACAGTACTTGCGGGGTATGAGAAAATCCACTATTTAATTGTCCACAAAACTGCAATGCTTGTCTTACCATTTTCCTAGCGGTAATGAAAAAGCAATCTGGTTGCGCAATTAAGGTCCATAGTTGGTCTGTCTGGTAAAACGATATGCAACTCTTCAATATTTCACTTGAACAATTCCCTTAGTTTGGTTTTAAGAATTCACTCATATTTTCAAGTATTGGTTCATTTTTCTTGTCTTTGGTGGCGTAGTAGGTAGCATGCTGAACTGCTATGCCCAAGATCGCGGGTTCAAGCCCGGCCAAAGTCGTCGGATTTTTAAGAACGTTAAACTCCTTCAGTAGGCTATGCCTTCCTTCGGAGGGGAAGTAAAGCTGGTGGGTCCACGTCATGGCATGAAGAAGAACCCACCACTACAGTTGGTAGTGTGCAGCTAAATTTGTAGGTTATTTGGCTAGATACGCTCTATCAAGTTCCAACGTTCACAGCTGGGTGTCAGTGACGTCTGGTAACCAAAGTTTGAACTACTTGAAATTGAACGTGCTCAGTTTCATTCATCTTCATTCATTTCATATCATCCACACGTGATGGTACTCGTAGCTCACCCCATGGGTGTCCACATAGAAGCAGCTACAAACTCGGGCGAGCCGAACATGTCCTAGGACACTCCCGGCACTAAAAGAAATACGCTATTTTTTAAAAATCCTATCTTCTTTCTAAGGTTTTAAGGAATAGAACAATAACTGCTTGTTTCCAGTCAGAATTGCACAGCAAAACAAATAACCATGTTTAAGGATGAAGACTTAAAATAAAAGCAAAGTTTATTATTATTGAACTCTTGATACAAAAGTGGTTATATGTTACGTTACACTGTACACTGCATCACTAGAAGACATGTTGCATTAGATTCTATGATACATACAGCAAAATATTTGTTTCAACTTAGGTCTCTTGCTTGACTGGAGTTTCAGGAAGCGTCGATGGTTCATTTTCTTACCATTTACATCAGGTATGAATTTTTCGTCTTCTTCGGACTCATGCTCCATCCCTTCGCACATATAATAAACATAATAATAGTATTACAACTCTGTAATCAAGCATCGGGAATGTTGATAATTATTAGGGGCTAAGGACATAGCCCAAAAGCAAGTAGGAAAATACCAGAAGGAAGGAACAAAGGAAGATTGTAGTTTTACATGACCGTGAATCTTTTTGATTACGAGCCACGGGACCTCCTTTTAACGTGGAATCCGAACCACAGGACATGGCATTTCACTTCGAAAATCTCATATGTATTGACCGGGAACCGAACCCAGTCCGCCATGGTGAGTGGCCAACAGCTTGACCGCTGCGCCACCGCGCCCTCCTGAGAAGGAATCTTGAGTTATATCGATATTCTAAACTAAATCTCATATACTTGAAGAAAAAAGACGATTAACATTCTGCGGTTACATTCTCAGAATGATCAATAATACACTGGTAGTTATTGGCTAACTGCAATTAAAGGTGATCTTTAGAAAATTGGTCTTACAGAGAGAACTGTGAAGAAAAGATCTTATTTCAGAACACTGGTCAAAAATCATTAATTAAAAGAAAAATCTAAAATAACAACCAACAAAACATAGGCAAGAGAACGAAGGGAAGTTTAAGATGAAGAGATTTTGGGAGAAAGAGAAAGCAAAGATACCAACCAAATTTTTCATTCGTGCGGCGTCGAACAAACTTGATTTTATCATTAAGGATCTGTATTGAGAATTCATCTGACTAGCAAATTTTATTCCAATCTTCCTCTGACCAATTTTTGTGATTCTTAGCCCACTGAAGTCTGTTTTGTTTCATGGCAATTTTCAACTTAATTTCTTTTGAAGGACAATGACACTCCAGATCCATATATTAAGAACGCCGCACTAAAGATAAGAATGAGGCTTGCTTCTCACATGAATCATCAATACTAATCTTTGATGATAAAACCAAGTTTGTTCGACGCTGCACCAATTAAAAATTCAATGGAGCTTTGTTTTGGAACTGATGAAACATTCTCTCTTCATAATTATAAGGTCTGTGGTTAGCAGAAAGAGAATGGGCCTCTGTATATTGCACAATGCGGAAGGATCAGTATTGGCTAGTATTAAGGAACGAACTGTTACCTCAACCATCAGAATGGTTCCCGAGAAAGGATGTTACCTTCATGCATGATTCAGCACCATATCATAAGGCTAATCGGTAAAAACCTTCCTACAGAATAAAAATAATAATGTTTTAGACTCGCCAGGCAAATCACCAGGTATGAATCCTATAGAGAACATTTGGAAGGCACTGAAGAAGGAAATTACTATAAAAGGTAAGACCATGCCTCTAAAAAGACTTACGAGGCTCGGAGAAGCCCATATATGGATATGGAGGAACAGGCGAGAAAATACATTACACGTATGCCAAGAAGGGTTTCTGCACTGATGCGGCTAAGGGTGGCTTCACAAGATACTATACATTTGATCCGTACGATGGTAATTGTAACCATGAAGCGATTTTTGTCGGTAAAATATGGTAAATAAAACATCTGAAATACCAATACAAAAAAGAAAATACACTAACATTTACCGAAAATATCCTTTTCTGGCCAAAAAGTTACCAAGTACTGTATTTTCATTCTGGGTAGGTATACTAATATGACAGAACACGGTATGTGTTTTTGTTTCTTGCACATTCAACGACAATTGCCATGTTTGTTAGGCGCATCAGGTCTCTTCAACTGTTACCGATGCGCACACATTGAAGTCACATTACTGTTACCAACATATGGGATACAAAATACATCTTGTAATTATGTGAATAAGCACTAATTGGCAAAACGATTGGTCTGGATAAAGATTATTGATGCGTGAGTACTCCCATTGTGCATGACAAATACCAGGGGTGTATATATTAGCTAACGCAGGGCCGCGCAATCATTGGTCTAGGCAAAACCCATTAGTCTGAAGAAAGGTTATTGACGATTAGTACCGTATGCACGGGGTTAGCAATATCGTATTCGTTCCATAATACATGTGTATTATGGCGAATACAACTGGAGTTTTACTATATAAGTCGTGATCTGAATAGGGGATGATGGGCGAGTTACAGACAGTGGAGGAGAAAAC
This sequence comes from Meconema thalassinum, assembly GCA_946902985.2. Lineage (NCBI taxonomy): Eukaryota > Metazoa > Arthropoda > Insecta > Orthoptera > Tettigoniidae > Meconema > Meconema thalassinum. The sequence continues at coordinate 266,275,003 of OX336390.1, read as the reverse complement.
ATCTACCACCACAGCGTTTCCGCAATTAATATTCATCATTACAAAAGGTATTTCGACCAATTTAAGTAGTTTTGTTGAAGGTTCACCACTACTGGACAGTTACCATTTCTAGCTCTTTGACAGAATAATCTTTCATTCTTAAAACACTTATCTAAGCACCTACTTTTATTACACCTTAATTATTCACCAAGTGTCGTCGGGCACCAGGACACATCAGTTAATTTTATTATATTTATCAATTAATGATCCATCATTAAAAAATACATTTTTATGATAAGTATCAATTTTACTTTATTCAATAGGCCTTGAATTTTCCTATATGAATATTAAACAATAATATTAATTTCAAAATAAATTCCTTTATAATCAAAAATTTCTTATACCTTTTTTTTTTGTGGTAAAATAAACCAATTAAGATAAATAAGGTAATCACCCAACACTCCATAACCAATGCTATCAGGTCAATACCACTCAATAGATATAGCTCTTAAGGTTTTCGGGCTGAAAGGCTATATTTTACGCGTGCGAAGACAGCAGCCTCGCGGGGTTCGGTTCGGATCATATAAGAATGAACGTTGATCCTAAGAAATTTATAGTAAATATTCATAGACAATTGGAGGATTATTTAATACCACTGGTATCTATATGTATTTGGTATCTATATATATAGCATACTTCTAATGCGTATGCCAATGGGGGAATAACAGCCCTATTGGCAATAATGAAAGTTGTATCTGAGCGGAATTTTATCATCATTATTTCCTATGAGCTACCCACAGTGTTGAAAACTGCCTACGACATTGTTTTATTTTGTGTTAATTCTTCCTATTGATCGGTTTTCGTACGTGGCTTTCATCACAACGGTAACCGGGTGAGTTAGCCGTGGTCGTTACGGCATGACTGCTGGCAGTCGCTCACATCCGGCAGGCGAGGAGGTTCGAATCCCCCCGCCGGCAACCTTGAAGATGGTCTTCTGTGGTTTCCCATCTTCCTTCCAGGCAAATGCCGGGGTTGGTCCCTAACTATAGGCCACAGCCGCTACCTTCCAACTCCTCGTCCTCACCTTCCAACTTTCCTCCCCAACGGTACTTGTAGCTCATCCATTAGGTGTCCGTCTCGAAGCAGCTACAAACCTGGCGAGCCGAACATGTCCTCGGACACTCCCGGCACTAAAAGCCATACGCTATAAAATAAATCACAACGGTCCAGCAAGAATATCTTCGTGGGCCGCTCTATTGAGATCGCCTGCAATCTAGAGTCTAACCATAAACAAGATGTTCAGTAAAGAACATATAGCCTACTTTCTCCTAAATGCATGGGTATTGTTATAACTCTTTGTCCTTTTCAAGGAGTATAATTGAATGTTGGTTGTAGTAGCTTGTTGAAACATTACGTGTTACATTATACGTTGATTGATTGAATCCTTACCAGAATTATAAATACACACACTAATACAGCCATCCCAATTACACAGGTAATCACCCAAGTACACGGGGCTAAATTACCATGATATCCAGACTCTAAAATGAAGGAACAACAATAACAGCTTCCTACTCAAATCCTTCCTCGTATAAAAGTGCACAAACTAGTACTGTATATACGTCACAATGACACAGGTTATCAGACAACTTCTACATACACCCAAGTACACATGATCATGGTGCGGCAATGACCCTAAAGAATCAACAACAACAACAGTCTGTACCACAGATCAAGGACAACGAATTTTAATCGCTGTAGTCGAGTGTTGAAATATGTGGTGTTATAAGTCAAGTTTATATAATATTTTCGATTACAAATACATACTATAATGCTTAACATTATAACGTGTGAGTAGTTATAAATCAATAAATACCGTACCAAAAGAAAGTAAATAAATTGAACCCACTTAGATTCGATCCACGAACCTCCAGGTTGAGTGTTAAAGACGCCAGCCCGAGATACACATCGCCATTGCTGGTGTTACGTCAATAACTGGATTAGTATAACTGTATAGCATATTTTGTTTTGGAAAGAACGATTTCATTGGCGTTTTCCTCCGTTTATATAAACCATTTGATACTAAATTTGTATTATTTCGTTCAGTGTATTCCTAAAAGGATATCAATCTACTGAAATATGGACTGGCGAGGAAACAATAGCCTCCATTTTGACCCAACGAGGTGGCACGGCCCAGCACGATACGACACGGTCAGCTTGAACTATTAGTCACTACTACGGAATAATGTTGTATTAAAAATGTTAATATCATACAGGTCACATCCTTGAGGACCACCCTCTGTACGATAATCGGATTTAGTGAGGCAGGGCCTTGTTGAATCGTAAGTTACGCTTAGGCTATAATTGCATGATACATACATCCGCCATCTTAAAACGTTTGGCTGATGACCTTGTAATTTGGGCAAAAGAAGCTTCCCACATTAAGGTGTATTGTTGCAAAATTTGATAGAGATCGGATGATTAGGTTAATCGTAATTTGATTTAAGCTTAGAACATCTGGGTGGGCGCCATTTCTTTTTCGTTATGATGGCGCCGATATATAATACAACATGACACTGAGTTGTCTCTTGCTGGTGCTGCCCTTGTACCAAAGTTGGTTCGATTTGGTTTCGTCGTGTTTGAATTGATAGGGGGGATCGGTTTGCACACATATTATACGGTCGCCATCTTCAAACTATTTGGATGATGGCTTTGTAGTTTGGGAAAAAGACGCTTCCCACATTAAGGTATATTGTTGCAAACTTTGGTAGAGATCAGATGATTAGGTTAGTCGTACTTTGATTTAAGCTTTGAACATTTGAGTGGCCGCCATTCCATCTCCGACAAGATGGCGGCGATATAAAACACGACACTGAGGTGCCTTATGCTAGTGCTACCTCTATGCCAAATTTGGGTCAATTCGGTTTCGTCGTGTTTGAAATGATAGGAGGGGGGGGGGAGGGGGGGGGGGTGGAAGGGGGGGGGATACACACACACACACACACACACACACACACACACACACACACACACACAGACTGACAATTTTTAGCCCGTGTAGATATCATAAGTCTACTTTCATTTTTTGCAAAAATCGAAAGTAGGCTAAAAACAACTGTACTTTTGTTTGTGTTCGTGATTGCTTCCATGTGTAGTTGGTGGTATTTGAGGAACTGCAGGAGTAGGTAAAGCAGCCATGTTGGGTCCACGGAGTTCTCCTCAACTTCTTTGTACCATGTGCGACACGACGGACTGTCATGGTGAAGATCGGGCAGTGAGACAGAACGAGGTATGGCTATCCTCTTCGCCGTATCTTCGTCGAAGACACCAGACACATCAAAGACAGAGTTCATACTGTAAAGAAACAATTATTAACTGTATGCGCAGTCTTTCTTTCTCCGCCCCTTTAAACAACAATAACTAACTTTTCTTTCTTTCTTTCTTTCTTTCTTTCTTTCTTTCATGCTATCATTGCTATAGATACGCATGTTTTGAGTCAAACAAAGAGGTTTACTACGCTCTCATTGGTTATTTCATCCCAGTTGCTGTTCTATGCTATACGGCTTCGGTGGCGTAGTTGGTAGCATGCTGAATTGCTGTACCCAAGGTGGTGGGTTCAAACCCGGCCGAAGTTGTCGGATCTTTTAAGAGCGTTAAAAATCCTTCAGTATACCTTCCTTCGGAGAGGAAGTAAAGCCGGCGGTCCAATGTCATAGATTTATGTAATGAAAAGTTCCTTCCACTAACTACAATTGTGTGAAGCTAAACTTGTAGGTTAGATTTGATTAAAGCTGTATAAAGTTCCAACGTTCGCCGCCAGGTGCTGGTTACGGTGTCATCAAGTAGCAAAGTTCACAGCTAGGTGTCGTTGGCGATAGCATTTGGTAGCAAAAGTAGGAACTACTTGAAATTGATCATCTGCAGTCCTTAACTGAATTACCCATAACACACACTAATACAGCCATCTCAATTAACACCGGTTATCAGACAAATTCTACACACACCCAAAGTACACGGGGCTACATGACGGCGTTGTCGCAGCCCCTAAACTGAGGAACCAACCATCATATCATATATCACATCATATGACACATAATATCATGTATCATAACTGGCGGTTCTCTCTCGCCCTCGTGTTGCCTATAGCTTACACGGTTTTGTTCTCGTGAAGTTTATCAAATACCGCAATGTGAATGTGATGTTCTCAGGACTGAGGCATTCCTAACGAATAAGCTACATCAGTTTTATCGAGCACGTGTCTTCTCTGGTATCAAGGAGTCTCTTACCCTACACCCACCTCTCCTTAGTGTAAATAGTGCAACACCCAGAACAAAAATCCACCAGCCTCCACTGGTATTAATATTATAAAATACGCTGCATACAATATTCGCAGTATAAATAGTAACAATAACAGTAACATAGTAATAATAATAATAATAATAATAATAATAATACCGTAATAATAATAATAATAATAAACATCATATAGGCTACAAAAGAGTGCTTACATACTCAGCATCAGACAGAAAAACAAACACCATCCACAGTACAAACAACAGTATTGACGCACGTTACTCATATGACAGGTTCTCAGCTATTGGCCTGATGATATAATTTAATCTAATTGCATGAAAATAACCTCTTAACATAATGCATTAATCAGATGTGAGAGATATACTGGTCCAAGGAGCAGGGTTAAAAATACAACTTTTAAGAGCTGCAGTGCTTGCAATGTTAACAAACTTACAGTATATAATTCGAATGTGTTGAAGAGGCGTGAGGCGGTGCAAACAATAGATTTATTGAACTTCGTGGTTCGGTGGATAGGAATCTGGACTGTTAATTTTGTGTACCTGTTTTTTCGATTGGTTTCAAGGTACCGGTATTGTAGGCAGGCCCCCGGATATAAACGGGCATACTGGGAATTTGCCCAGGGCGCCAAATTTTAGGGGCGCCGACATTTAGGTGACGCTGAACGAGGAAAAAGGTTGACCCAACAATCCCAACATTAAAATTATGATTAGTATGACAGTCATGGGAATCTTTAAAAAGTAGGATAATATAACTATAATTTACGTGAATATAAAATAAAACTAATATTAAATATCACATACATTCGTAGTATTTACAGGTATGTTTAATCATGATTGTATTGTATACAGTACGGTATTATAACTCTTTCAGACAGCAAACTAAATTCTCTCTTGATATTGTGTTGTGAAAAAGACGTAACCCTAGCACAGACTTTTCTGATATCATAAATAAATTTGCAAAGTTAGGCTAAAAGACAGAACAAAAAACTTTGATTTCAAATGTTTATGTATATTGTACTTTTAAAATTTAACTTTTGAATTTGTAATCTTGGGTTTTAGTGTGATTAATATATCAATAAATGGCTACAAAATTGTGTGAACGACTTACTTTTCTTATTATTTCCTGTGATACAATATTAGTAACGTAGTTGTTTAAAAAAACTATTATGCCATTTTTATAACACATAATTGAGAAAAAGGGCGCCAGTAGACCATTTGCCCAGGGCGTCTATCACCTTAGCCCGGGGCCTGATTGTAGGGATATAACTGGGTCTTGGTGTGCAATATTTTGTGCGTCATAATAATGGCAACTGATAGTTGTCTGCTCTCGTGGAGTTCCATATGCTCATCCCGCTTACATCCAGAATGTACCGAACACATGCATTCTGATATTCTGTGTTTATGATAAACCATTGTATACAGCAGAGCCATAACCAATTATTGGAAGAGAGAGAGATAGGATATAAGGGGCTACATGGCCACGATGTCTCAAAACCCCCAAAGGAATCTACATCAAAACAACAGCATAGCTTTGGAGAATTAGATTGTAAACCTTTGGTCTTCTAAAACAACTTAATACGTACTCACGGAAGAAATGGCAATATTTGCGATTCAAGCCTAGAAAGGTATTACAAAGTTTAATGAACCACACCGATACATGACACAACCTCACTTTTCACCTACAAACGTAAATGACTCTTTCTGTAGAAGACAAATGAAGTCAGGAGAGCGCTCCTATCGTTGAATTGCTTGCTTCTCTCAGCCAGTAAAATGGTAAACGTGTGTATATATAGTTGTTACATAGTGTTGTGCTGCACGAATGTCTTGACGTCACTGCTAAAATGTTTGGCGTATTATAATGTCCGTGTATTCTTTTTTAAAGTCTGATATTTATGTTGACAATCTAATCTGATTGCCATATTCACAATGGACGAAGGTGACCTGATCAGAGTCGTTGACTCCGACAAAGGATCACAAACCAGACGTCCTGAGCTGAAATATATATGAGGTAGGGTGGCCACTGTTTCCACATCACGAGGCTGGATGACCTGTCCCAGACCATACACAGACTTTAAAGTTCTAGGGAGTCAAACCCGGTTACTCAGGTTGTGTCAGTCAAGAACGCTATTTATTACACCATGAGGCGGCCTTTTTCATCCTATAACATGGTGAAAGTATTGGCTACACTGCCAGAGGGTATAATTAATATTGTCGATGTATATTTTTAAAACATACCGTACATGATAAGGACATATTTCAGGTCTACAAGATAACAATATTTCTCGTGCTCTGGGCAGTGACATTTTAAATCAAACTAATAAGAAATAATATATTGCTATTCTAAGGGTATTAAAATAAGTGGGGATTACATTGTTCAGAAGTGCATGTCCCTTAAGATAAAGTTCTAAGAACACTGGAGTTGCCAGGCAAGATGTGTACGGAAGACAGGAATCAACACCACCGAGAAAGAATGAGACATTTCTGGGCATACTGGGCAAATGATAAAGCTTGAGAAAGAACGCAGTTGGAATAATGTGGTTCATAGTTGGCTGAAACGACAATAATAATACTGTAATAATAATAATAATAATAATAATAATAATAATAATAATAATAGCAACAATAAATAATAATAATAATAATAATAGGAATAACTTGAACCAGTCTAGGTTATACATTTTCATATACGGTAATATTTCTTTGAGTAGTAAAATTGAGACTTTGTATTGTGTGTTCATACCCCGTTCATCTATATACTGTTTAATTACCTCATGTGTTCGAAAACATATTGTGAAACGTTGTGTTGCTTCATGAGACACGCAGGTTAGGGCTATCTAAGAAGATATCACCATAACGGAACAACTGATCCTTGTATTATATCCGTCTTTCAGTTACTATAGCGTATCCATCTGCTTCTGCATCTCCTGTCACTGTGAGTATTTATGTTTCCATATCGTGCATGCTCAAGTACTGTCCAACTTAGGTGAACTGTTCAAATGACGTCTACCATAGCACTAAGTTTTGACATAATTTTCCTTTGACAATTGATATGATTTTCTACTAACAATGTTGGTTGGCTAGAGGCCGTTTGCTTCAATTTTTCGGCGAGTAGACTGAAGAGCACTATGAAAAATGAGTAGACGGAGAAATGTGCATGAGGAGGGTTCTGGACCTGGACCTGGGATAAGGTTCCAAACGAGCCGCGAGCGGCCGAGAACGAATATGCTGCCTACGGGTCAGCTCAAACTGTAAACAGTTCACCATTAATTAATGTAAGTAGAACCCAAGATCTCCTAGCTTCGTCCTCAGTAGATGTTTTGTCGCCATCTCAGATGTCAACCACTGCTGCAGGACTACCGAGAAGACGCATCCAATGGTGAAATGACATGAACAAGGAAGTTATGAGTCTCTATTATTTCGTTATGAAACTAGAAACTGATATGACTATGCACAGGCAACTTTTGAAGAAAACATTTTGTCAAGAAATGCTCTGACTTGTCTCAGCGCCTTACAGAACAAAATTTAGCTGATAGAAGAATAATAATAATACGAGCTATTGTCGGGAAAAAATTGTTGCCAACTTTGGAAATCGCGAAAATAAAATACGAAGTCGTAGAAGAACTCCAAATCAGAGACTAATAAGATCTCATAGCCTACTACAATTACGGGAAGAACAGGTTGCTTTGGAAGAAAAAGATGAGTTCCAGTTGGAAAGAGAACCTCAGTCCAAAGCCCTGCGTGGATGCGGATAACGTTTTGTTTATCCGCGCATGGCTCTACCTCAGTCACAAGCTCATCTGAATCAAGATAATAATACAATACGCAGCATTGTGTGAACAAGCAGTCCTCTATTTCCAACAAACAATTGGTAAGGACTTTGGGACTAATCCATGTCGCCGTCACAAGAACCCGAATGTAAACACCTCTGTAAAGTTCAGCGTAGTCGCGAGCTCTAGATGGTGAGGTTGATGTAGAGCAGGGACGGTGCGTCATTAAGGGCCGAATGGGCCCTGCCCACCCAAGGCCGTTAGGCAGCATTTGAAAGAATTTGTATAATTAATATTTTGTATTGTAAAGTGGACAAGTGCATAACTTATTTTGTTTAATTAATGTATTTTAAAATTACATTATATTACAGATACTCAACTTGAAATAAGTGTTTATCCTTCTAGAACCTCTAAAGAGAATTCATTATAAATAACTCATCCCTAGCTTAAGATCCTGACAGCCTCGTACGGTGTATCGTCATAGCGAGGGCCGCTCCACAGCAAGTCCCATGTAAAGTATATGGTTTCATGGGCCGGGTGAGGAAACAGTGGACATAGCACTGTCTTGCACTCGAATTCTTCAGTGCTATGAAGGGAATTTTCTCTCTCTTCATGGGCCAGAAGATTGGGCCCATAGCGTTGCTTTGAAGCTTCCTGCTTCTGTCTCTGTTAAACAGGATTACGAGAGAAGGGTTCACCCCACCCCACGCTCTTAAACAGGTATTCAGCTATTGTTCGCAGATTGTTGACATAAGACAAACATATAATTATACATTTTCAGTTGTTTGATATTCCAAGTAGAGTACACATGTGTTAGTGCATTCTGTCGATGAAGCTGTAATTTCTACTATATATATATATATATATATATATATATATATATTTTAAATTTGTGGCACGGTACGTAGTTATTTAATATGTCGATTGTATGCCGAAATAGAAAAATGAAAGTGGAATTTTTAAACTAATCCATTTTCTTCTATAGCTCTGAACACAAAGTTAGAAATTAAAGAATTATGACCTCATCAACCAAGCTGTTTGATAAATTTGCTTCATCCAAGCACAGGAGAGAATATATGTATTAATAAAGAGCCATGTGGGTACAGTTTTTAATGCATCAACTATTTATTAAAACTTGTTCCAAATTTTGTGTTGTGTGGAATTATGATATTGGCAACAATAAATGCCAAATATAAAACAATATTTAATATGTAACATCAATAGTATCATCTGGCCCACCCTAGAATTTTAATCAGGAGCCGGCCCTGATGTAGAGTACATCCAAATAGTGATTTATTGTGCTGCGTTAGCTGCGTAAGCTGCCATACAAGCGATTGGTCCCTTAAGAAAATCAGGAATATAGCGCGCATAATACAGTCAAGTCGTTTAGATGATCTGGATCAAGACAAGTTGACGGAAATAATAGACACGCGCTCTCAGAAATTGGCTGTCTATAGTAAACGGATACGCAGGTACAAAGAAAGTCAAAAGAGGAAGGATCATAAATGAGCATTTGCATCGAACCAGAAACAATTCTACAACAGCCAGCAAAATTCTCATCCAGAACGTCAGAATAATACTCCTTCAATCGAAGAGGCCACCGATTTCTGGGTTAATATTTGGAATGAGCCCATTTTCGTGCCAACTACGCGAAAAAGAAGAGACGAAGTTTTCGGGTTCAGTTAATGAAATGAATAGCCCTGACATCATGGAGCATGAGGTGAAGGCAGCGACTCTACGTACACAGAACTGGAAAGTGCCTGGACCAGATTTTATACAAAACTTCTGGTATACGAAGTATACAGGCGCCCATGAAGCAACAGCCAAAGCCTTTGCGTGAATTTTACGCTTTTCTGAGGAAGCTCCAGAATTTCTGTTCATGGGAGGCACCTTCTTGGCACCAAAAGGAGAGGAATCAAGAAATCCGTCGAAGTACAGACCCATCACTTGCCTGTCGGTGCTTTGCAAGCTATTTATGGCTATTGTGAAGCAAGTGTATAAGCATTGCGAGGTGAATGAAATACTCGCCGAAGAGCAGAAAGGATGCCGACGGAAAACGCAAGACTGCAAGGATCAAGTTATAATAGTTTCAGTTATCGTGAACTTTTCTATGAAGGGACAAAGAAACTTGTGTATGGCCTACATTGATTACAAGAAAGCCTACGACTCCGTGTCTCATTCATATTTGATCGAAAAATTAAAAATCTACAGGTGCGATCTCTTCATTGTCCAATGCCTACCCTCTACTATGTATAGATGGAATGTGAAACTTCACCTAAAAGACCGATGCCAAGTCACTACGTCCCATACAATTCGAATCAACCGTGGAATATTTCAGGGAGATTAGTTTAGTCCTCTATGGTTCTGTATGTGCTTAAACCCGCTCAGTGGGCAGTAAATAGGAGTGGAATGGGATTTGAGATGCGTGCTGGTGAGGTGAAGCAGAAGGTTTCACATACACAATACAGTGTACATGGGTGACTAAAGATCTATGCAAGCACACGGAGTCAACTGCAAGGGCTCTTAGACATTACGCAGACGCTCAGCGACGATATAACGATGGGATTTGGACTTGAAAAATGCAAGGTGATTGTACTGGCAAGAGGGAAACTTGACACGGCAGAGATCTTCGATGTTGGTCTAGGTGAGTATATTGAGTGTTTGGATGAGGGTGAGACCTACACATATTTGGGCTTTCTTCAGCTTGGAGGGATCCGACTCACACAAATTAAAGCCAATTTCCAGAAGAAAATATTTAATCGAGTGGATATGATTATGAAATGATACTTGGATGCAGGCAAGAAGGTCAACGCAATTTGAGCAGTAGGCCTACCTGTACTAACGTATTCGTTCGGGACAGATTTAGAGCAGATAGAACGGAGAGTACGAGTGTCAATGACAAAATATCAGGTACATCATCAAAGGCAGCGATCGAGTGCACCACACTACCACTGAACGAAGGTGGTCGAGGGATTATTGAGCTTACACTCGTCCAAAGAAGGCAACTGGAAAGTCTGCGACAGCACTTCTTTGGCGCAAGAAATATTCCTCTGTATGAAGTCATTATTGAAAGTGATAAGAGATTCACACCACTACGACTTGCAGACATGCAATATGACACAAATGAACACGTCACTTTGTTTGAAGAGCGCCAGATGGCATGGTTACGAAAAGACCTGCATGGTGTACACCCCCACATGCTCAGCCAACAACATGTCGACTGATCATTGTCGCACTTATGGTTGAAGAATTGTTCTCTCTTCAGTGAAACCGAGGGTTTTATAATTGCGATACAAGACCGTGTCATTGCAACAAAAACATTATAGAAAACACATCATAAAAGAGAATGTAGCAGGTGATCGATGTCGTAGATGCACCTCAGAGCTGGAAACCATCGATCACATCATCGGTGACTGCTGTACTCTGACTGTTATGGAGTATATACCATGAGGAACAATGCTGTTACTAATATCTTACCAATAGCTAGCTGTAAAATGTGGACTTCTGGATACGAGCGTGGTGCACTACAATTACCAGCCTGCCAACGTGCTTGAAAATGAGCATCATAAAATGTATTGGGATCTATTTTAACTGACCAGAAAATATTGCCCAATCGACCCGATATTGTCTATCTCAATAAAATAAACTAAAAGGCCTACTTGATAGACGTTGTTATCCCACTTAGCCAAAATATGCTAACTACCCAGGTTCAAGAAACAAACCAAGTACTCACCGTTGACTGAAGAAATACGAAAACTATGGGGACAAAAACGCGTGAGAATTTTACCAGTGGTGATCACTTCCACGCTTAGCCTCCAATTATATTATTGGAGGCTAAGTTTCACGTGAGTTCTTCCAGGGCAGCTGTGCCTTTCGGATCCACTATCTCTCTAATTAGAAGTTATGATGTTGAAAACACAAAACATAGAACGTACGTTTTTATGGCTCTGGAGGAACTGCAATGAAACACCCGATTACCAGAATACATAAGGCAGTGTTTCTGGATATTGTTAGTTTTTTTTATCTCAGTAAGATTAACATGACAATTCATTATGCAATCCATATCTTGTAGACCGAGTTGTACCATATTTATGAAAAATTAAATATAATAATAATAATTGGTACAATTGATAGTAGGCGCGATTGGTAGTAGGCGCAATTGATAGTATGCGGAATTGACAGTAGGCGCAATTGATAGTAGGCGCGATTGGTAGTAGGCGCTATTAATAGTAGGCTCAATTGGTAGTAGGCGCAATTGATAGTAGGCGCGATTGGTAGTAGGCGTAATTGATAATAGGCGTAGTTGATAATAGGCGTAATTGATAGTAGGCGCTATTTATAGTAGGAGAAATTGACAGTAGGCGCAATTGGTAGTAGGTGTGATTGGTAGCAGGTGCAATTGATAGTAGGCGCACTTGGTAGTAGGCGCTATTGATAGTAGGCGCAATTGATAGTAACGGTAACGAAAAGTAACGATAAAGTAGCTAATTTTTATGTCTGGATAGTAAACAGTATTTTGTGAGTATTTTGTTTTCCATTTCCTCTTCTAGAATGTAAGTATGTAGTTAGTTTTAATTGTAAATATGTAGTTAGTTAGTTTGTTTATTAGATATAGTTAATTGTTCCATTAGACTATGGTGTGTGAGTGTGTGTGTGTTTCATAAGACTGTGATGTGTGAGGTTGCATGTGTGCCTGGTGACAGACTGTTTTAGTGGTAGTTTTTTGTTGTTGGTGGAACCTTAGTATTTTTTCGTTAGTAGAATTTTGGTATTTAACTGTTAGTAGAAGGTTAGTATTTTTGTTAGTAGAATTGCTCTTTTACTTATTCTGAAAGGGACATGGGCGCCCGCAGGATTTTTTCAGGGGGGGGGGGGGCAAGCAAAAATTTCGTTCCATTACATACCTGTCACCCCCCCCCCCCCCCCCTCCCTCCCTCATAAAAAAATCGTTTCAATTCGTAATTGTTCCTGAAATTCATTATTTGACTGCTCTGAAACCGTTGGCTACTTTGTTGCAAGAATGGGAGGAATATGTTGTTTGAGTTTTTGTCCATTAAAGTTCGCTTTTCTTTATGATTCATCAGTTCTTAAAAACAGGTAGAGATTAGTGGTACCGACAAAAATAGAAATCAAATATCATAGTTTATTAAATTGTATTGTTAATCCATTTCGCCAACTTTCTAAGTAACTGGACATATTTTCAGATAATTCCAAAGTACTAAGTTAAATGAAACTGTGGAAATATCCCTACATCTGAATCAGACCAATTTATTATTTAAATAGCACTGTTTCCAAATACGGTACGGTATCTAGTTTGTACTAGCCGTTACAGCAGATCGTCACGTTTTTCCTCTCCTACACAACCAATCGGAAATACTTCACATTAGAATCATAAAACACCTGTAGCCTACGAAGTGATAACCTCGTAGCGTGAGCCTATGGTTTTAGTAAAAAATAGTTTTGGCAATACAAATATTTCGCTTGATTATTACCAATCACTAAGTAAAATAGATAAAAACCACTATATCATGTACTTCTTACTACCAGTATTCGCGTTCTCATGTGGCGGTGCTGCCAAACAAACCACTGCTTTCAATGTGTAATTGAGCTTATGCTCAAGCTTTTCTCTGTTTATGAAAATAATGACGATAAAAAGAAACTAACAGACATTGTACAATTCGTAGAGTTTTCTAAAATTAACAAGTGATATTTCGCCGTATAATTTTTAGCCTACTTTCGATTTTTGCAAAAAATGAAAGTAGACTTATGAGATCTACACAGGGCCAGGGGCAGATGCCCTCGTAGTTCCGCCCCTTAAAACAACAATAATATAACACAGGGCCAAAAATTGTGGGTCTGTGTGTGAGTGTGTGTACTCTGAATGGCTGTCCCCCTGTATCAATTCGAACACGGTGAAACCGAATTGAACGAAATTTGGTACAGAGATAGCACTATCAAAGGGCACCTCAGTGTCATGTTTTATATCGCCGTCATCTTGACGGAAACGTAATGGCGGACACCCAAATGTTCAAAGCTTAAATTAAATTACGGCTTACCTAATCATCTGATCTCTACCAAATTTTGCAACACCATACCTTTATATGAGAAGCGTTCTTTGAGCAAGCTACAAGGTCATCAGTCCAATATTTTGCATATGGCGGCCATGTATGTGTGCAAATCGATTCCCCCTATCAATTCAAACACCGTAAAACCGAATTGAACGAAATTTGGTACAGAGGGCTCCTCAGTGTCATGTTTTATATCGCCGCCATATTAACGGAAACAGAATGGCGGCCACCCAAATGTTAAGCTTAAATCCAATTACGACCAACCTAATCATTTGATCTCTACCACATTTTGCAACAACATGCCTTTTTGTGGGAAGCATCTTTTGACTGAACTACATGGTCATCAGCCCAATAGTTTGCAGATAGCGGCCATGTATGTGTGCAAATCGATTCCCCATATCAATTAAAACATGGTGAAACCGAATTGAATGAAATTTTGTACAGAGGTAACACTAGCAAAGGGCACCTCATATTCATGTTTAATATCCGTATAGCACGTTGTATTTCAACAAGCTACTACAACCAACATTCAAATATACACCTTGAAAAGGACAAAGAGTTAAAACAATCCCCATGCATTTAGGAGAAAATAGGCTATGTGTTCATTACTGAACATCTTGAAATGTTAAGGCATGCTGTAAGATCGAGTGCGTCGTGACACTCGACCGGTTTCGAAGAAATACGCAGATCGGCGTTTTACATAGGATGATTACGTTTACAAGGCCAGCGAGTATGCTTTTGTAACTGTGACGCAAATAGGCTACACTGTCTAACCAATCTAATAGAAATACTTTTGAGTTTTATTAATTTTTGTATATTAAAGCTTCCCTGAAAGAGGGGAAAATTAACCTTCTTATATTCAATAACTGGCATTGTTGTAAATGTTGTTGCGTTATTTGTGAACAGGTTTAAACTTCACCCCTTGTACTTGACTCGGAGTGAAATTCCGGTTTATGTAATAACCTGTGGTGTCAGTAGGCGAGTGTGTGTAAGTAATGTTATTTCAGAGTACCAGTACTGTAGTTTTGAGATGAGTACCCCGGAAAATGAAACATGATACAAACGTGGTATTTCCCTGAAGATAGTGTTGAAAATATCGTACTAGGTATGGCTGCTGTCAGGGGCGGCAACTACATTACATTTCTGGAAATTCCATAAAAATTATTAAATAAATCACAGGTAAATACACTAAATTCTAATAATAAAATAAATATATGTAGTGATTCTTTATTTATAAATCATGTCACAAGTGAAGAGGTAAGAATACTTATAAAAGAGCTAAAAAATAAATTCTGTGCTGGCATTGATGGCATCCCTGATGCAATTTTAAAGAAATGTGCAGAAAATATAATAAATCCACTTACACACTTAATAAACAGTTCAATTCTCTCAGGAACTTACCCGGATATTTTGAAGTTATCAAAAGTAATTCCAGTGCACAAAAACGGTTCAAAAGATGAATTAGATAATATCGTCCTATTACCAACTGGTATTGCAAAAATTGTGGAAAAATCATGTATAAGAGACTGATAAGTTTTATAGAAAAAATTAAAATATTATCAAACTCACAACATGGATTCAGAACGGAAAAATCTACACAGCCTTCAATTTATGAATGTATTAATAGTATACTGAAATTAATTGACAATAAGGAACATGCAACTGGCCTATTCTTGGATTTATCGAAAGCATTTGATGTTGTTGACCATAAAATCCTCCTTACAAAACTAAATCAATATGGTATTAGAGGTCTAGCTAATAAATGGACAGAGTCTTACTTAACCAGGCGTAAACAAATAGTAAGATTGAGACACAAGGATGATGGAACCAAATTACTTAATGAAATATTGTCCAATGAGAGAATTATTAAATTTGGAGTACCCCAGGGATCGGTTTTGGGCCCACTACTCTTTCTTCTATATATCAATGATATAACATAGAACGTTCATTCACATAATGACATTTTGTTTGCGGACGATACAACACTCGTAATAAAAGGTGAAACTAAACAGGTCATACAGCAGTCTGCTGACTCCGTTACAGGAGAGTAACCAAATGGTCTCAAGATAATCGCCTCACAATAAACTATAAAAAACAGTATGTCTAAATTTCCACACTATACAGAATAGGAATCCAGCGAAGCCCAATATAACATTAAATGGTCATCAAATAGAAAATAAATCAGAAACAAAGTTTTTAGGACTATGGATACAACATGACTTGAAATGGAATAAACATATACAATATCTGAATACTAAACTGAACTCGATGTGCTTTGCGTTACGTATTTTGAAAACCTGCACTAGCATGCACACATTAAGAAATACTTAATTTGCTTATTTCCATTCATAGTTAAGATATGGGGTCATATTTTGGGGTATGTCGCCAGATGTACTAAGCACGTTTATGATACAAAAGAGGGCGATTAGAATTATGGCAAATCTAAACACTAGAGAATCATGTAGACCTTTGTTTAAAGATTTAAACATTCTCCCACTGCCCTGCATATGTATCTTTAAAGTATTATGTTTTTTAAAAAGAATTTAATGAATAAATATGTTTTTCTTAAAACAAACAATGATGTTCATAGGCATAACACAAGACAAAATAAAATAAAAAAAACACACACACACACACACACACACACACACACACACACACACACACACACACACACACACACACACACACACACACACACACACACACACACACACACACACACACACACACACACACACACACACACACACACACACACACACACACACACACACACACACACACACACACACACACACACACACACACACACACACACACACACACACACACACACACACACACACACACACACACACACACACACACACACACACACACACACACACACACACACACACACACACACACACACACACACACACACACACACACACACACACACACACACACACACACACACACACACACACACACACACACACACACACACACACACACACACACACACACACACACACACACACACACACACACACACACACACACACACACACACACACACACACACACACATAATTATATCAAAAAGGGACTTTTCACACATGAGTTAAATTATACAATAAACTACCCCTGTATATAAAACTTGCCCCAAAAATAAAAACCTTTGATAGAATGTTGAACGCTTATCTGCAGTGCCATTGTTTTTACTCTGTAGTTGAATATCTTAGCGTATAGGAGCGATGAAATCTATAATTATATTTTACTTTTCTATTTTAATTGTAATACCTAGCTGTAAGTCGTTGTATTTATAGAATTAAGTTTTCATATTATGATAATAGAGTAAGGTGTAAATAGTTGTCCAATAAGATTGTATCTCTTAAGATCGGTTATTATAATAAGTTATAAATAGTTATAATATTAGTATTAGTATTATATACCTATTACTACTTTTATTTTATAGATGTAAATTCTGACGTGTCCTATATCAAAAATGTATTGTATACATGTATTTGATCAAATGGAATTAATAATATCTATCTATCTATCAACATTAGGAAGACTATCACCATTGTTGCACCATTTTGTCTACATTCAAGAGTGCGAATCTTAGTCGCTTTGATTACGGCACAAACATTGCAGCACAATTTAACCACTGTATAAATTGCTTGAATTGTAGAAAATGTAACACTGCAGGTTAAGAATCTACAACTACAATGGTAGATTGCTGTTCATTCGTAGCAATAATCGCTTTGTTCTCAAGAAATGAGTCACTGTACTGTTGCACACCTTGAAAATAAAAATGTACAGCATTTCGCGGCACGAATAACAATCGCCGAAAGGCAAGCCGGCGTAAAAAATGGCGAGAGTATAATACCGTCAGGCCCATATTTAGGGTTCTTGACGCCTCTGGGTCAAAAAGAAAACCTTGCTGCCCCTGACTTGGAATATGAAGATTTATTAAAGTTTCCATAACATATGGGTCTGTTTCTTCGCCTGAGTGTGTATTTAACTATGAGTGGCATACATTATAAATATGCGTTTACTAAAATTACAAATAAAAAATACTTAACACACAGAATTTACATGACCGCGTTGTCGCAGCCCCTAAACTAATGAACCAACAGAATTTACATTACATTTTATCAGATACCATAATACAACCATGTGCAAAACAATTATTAAAATACCGCTAACAACGTTAGGATTTCCTCAGTGAGTTAGTACAATTTCACATTCAAGTTAGATCAACAGCAAGAACACCAAGGTGACTAAGACGATCCTTTTATTCATGTCCTTAGGCCTAAATAATCAATATTGCCAAAGTATATTTTCTTGTGGAGGGTTTAAACTTTAATAACTTGACGTTTAATGGCCAAGCAGTTTCGTGCAGTTTTCCAGAAATTTTGCCGTCCATAAAACCTACCGCCCAGGGCAGTTGCCAAGTTTGTCTCCCCGTAAATACGGGCCTGAATACAGTTAAATATCTAATGTTGCAAGCACGATCTTACAAGACCAGTGTTTTACTAGTCAGCATGGAAAACCGTATTTTATGGATTAAGATCCGCTAGAGGTGTTGGAATGTCTAAAAATATCTCCAGAACGTGCTTTCATATCGCCCCGAAGTGAGGTGGCAAAAGTAGTAGCAACTCGAGATAGTGTTGGGGATACATACGGTATTTAACACTAGGCATAACCGTGTTGGAAATTGGGGCTATGTTTCCATTTGTGGTAGGGGCCGATAACCTAGATGTTAGGCCTCTTAAAACAACAATTATCATCATCATCATCATCATCATCCATTGGTGGCAGAGTGCATGACATCATTAGATCCATATTTTTTAAAATTGTAAATACAATTTTACATCAGCAACATTACAGAAACTTTTTGTTGTAACAGTTATCAGTTGACTATCCACCTTTCAGTAGTTACCTCTTTCCACATGACATTCAAGTCCATATCGGCCAGTTTGTCAATGACCCTCCTACACATTATCTGTCGTTGCAAAAGTGATCTGCCTGGCAGATTGTGCCTGATCGAGCACCATTACGTAATATGTAGATAACGAATGAGTGTATTCACTAATTGTAGCAAAACTGTTCTTCAGCAATTATGGTAATTTTTTTAAATTCAGATTTCTGAGCTGTGCCAGACAGGCTTCATGCACCCACAGCTGATATATTTAATTTTGCGCCCGACGGAAGGTTAAATAACTAAAGTTTCTTTATTTAGCACAAAAAAAATTAGAATACTGTACGCACTTTTGCAAAAAAAAAAAAGTTTGTTCTCAGTCTAATTGTCATATCGTTTTACTTTTTAAGATTCCAGGGGGAGGGGGCCCAGGGGGGGATGCCCCCCCCCCTGCGGGCGCCCATGGAAAGGGAGGAGCAGCCTTACAGAATAAATCAATTCTTTACTAATTGTCTTATTGACGGTTAAGATATTGATAACATAAGCCAACGAATGGCTACACTGCGTTCTGCTGCACGGCTGAAAGCAACGGGAAACTACAGCCGGAATGCTATTCCCGAGGATATGCACCTCTCTATGCACAATTACATGTGATGATGGCCTCCTCCCTTGTAAAATTTCAGTCCGGAGGTAAACTAGTCCCCCGTTCAGATCTCCGGTTGGGGACTACTCGAGAGGGGGTTAACATCACAGAAGTGACAAAGAGGAAATCTGACATTCTACGGATCGGAGTGTGGAACATTAGAAGTCTGCTAGGAAGTGGAAGGTTAGAAAACTTAGAAAGGGAAATGGATAGGTTGAGGTTGGATTTGGTTGGGATTAGTGAAATGCACTGGTAGGAAGAACAGGACTTTTGGTCAGGAGACTATAGGGTCATTAGCACTAAATCAAACAATGGCCAAGCAGGGGTTGGTCTCATATTGAGTAGGAAACTTGGGCAGCGGGTGGAATATTATGAGCAATATAGTGAACGGATTATTGTAGCAAAAATCAATACAAAACCTACGTGCACCACAGTGGTACAAGTCTATATGCCT
Organism: Meconema thalassinum; assembly: GCA_946902985.2. Classification (NCBI taxonomy): domain Eukaryota; kingdom Metazoa; phylum Arthropoda; class Insecta; order Orthoptera; family Tettigoniidae; genus Meconema; species Meconema thalassinum. The sequence goes on along the minus strand of OX336390.1, from coordinate 266,254,864 downwards.
ACCAGTCAAGCTGATGACAAAGATGTTGAAAAGGTCTACGAAGAAATGGATGAAATTCTGAGGTATATCAAGGGTGATGAAAATGTTATAGTAATGGGAGATTGGAATGCTGTGGTAGGAAAAGCAAGAGAAGGGAAGATAGTAGGAGATTTCGGATTAGGTGAAAGGAATGATCGAGGAAGCAGGTTGATGGAATTCTGTACCGAGCATAAGTTGGTCATAGCTAATACCTTATTCAATAACACAATAGAAGAATATACACATGGATGAGACGAGGAGATACAGGACGTTACCAAATCGATTTCATTATGGTCAAGCAGAGGTTTCGAAACCAGATTTTGGATTGTAAAACATATCCCGGTGCTGACATAAACTCTGACCACAAACTGGTTGTTATGAACTGCAGATTAAAGTTGAAGAAACTGAAGCAAAGTCAAAAGTCGAAAGGGTGGGCAATAGACAGACTGAAAGAGAAGGATGTAAACGAAAGATTCAAGAAGAGTATAAAGGAAGGACTAATTAAAACCCCTAAACAAACTTCAATTGCAGACGAATGGGCACTTTTGAAGAATGAAATAACAAATTCCGCAGATGAAAACATTGGTAGGAAAGAAAGAATAGGTAGAAAACCGTGGATCACCCAGGATATACTAGAATTGATGGATGAAAGGCGGAAACACAAAAATGTAAGAGATGAAAAGTGGAAAGCAGAATACAGACGTCTGAGAAATGAGGTTAACAAGAAGTGCAAGGAAGCGAAAGAAGAATGGCTAAAAGAGAAATATGCATGTATAGAGAATTGTCTGAAATCAGGAAAAGTAGATACAGCTTATCGAAGGATTAAGAATACTTTTGGGGAAAATAAGACTAAGTGCTGTAATATTAAGGACACAAATGGAAAGCCTCTAACAGATAGGGAAGAAAAGGTTGGCTTTCACGGCCGGTGAATTAAAACTCAGCAATTCTTCTAGGTTTGTGCCGTGTCTTGTGTGGGGTTTCGCCTAGGACACCAAGCAGGCTCATCGGCGGGCTCTTGGTGTCCCCGCCCGGACCCCCACAGGAGTGACGAACTGCACGCCACCTCCCTTTATATTAGGTGCAACTGCACCACTCGACTGCGAGAATTAAAAGCTCAAGCAGCCTTAACCCCCCTATGAAGGCTTCCAAAAAGATGGTATATTGGCTTTCACGGCCGGTGAATTAAAACTCAGCAATTCTTCTAGGTTTGTGCCGTGTCTTGTGTGGGGTTTCGCCTAGGTCAGGGTGGTCCAACCTTTAGTTACCCGAGGGCCAATCGAACTTTAGTATAGGAATGTGGGGGCCAGAGACATTCCAGAAAGAAAACGTATTGCTTATGTTACTCAAAACATTTATTAAAATGTATATTAAAAGAAGTTTAATATTACTGGTTTAATATACTACTTCATTTTACAATCGAGAAATTAATGTGATGATTGGCACTGCTTTCCTGATACAAGTGTGTCATGTCCACTGTAAGTTCAGTAAGGCAAAGTCTCAGGCTCGATTCCAGTGAAGCACTTTCATTTCGATTTCTCGTTTATGATTTAATTTGTTTGAGAGCAGTAAAAGCACTTTCTCACACATACGTACTGCCAAACAGCGATAACACTTGCAGGGAGAATTTAAGCAGTTTAGGAAAACGTTCTTTAGAAATCAGTTTCCAGAATATTTCAGGGAAATCACACTTTTTTATTCTGGTAGAATGGGTCTGCCTGAAGATCACAAATTTCCATTTGAAGGTCGCAGGGCACCTCACTCACTTCAATATCCATGGGGTTGTTGAACAGTGCAAGTTTTGCTTTTTTGGGAGTAAAAATCCTGGAATCTGTTCTGGAACTCTTTCTTGATATCTATTATTATTATTTCTAGGGGCCGATAACCTAGATTTTAGGCCCCATAAAACAACAATTATCATCATCATCATGTATTATTATTTCACGAAACATACTAAAATTGATGTCCCTTTTTTCTTTCGACTGCTGACGAGATGGGAAGTGTGCCATATTATTTGCCTCCAATGCAATTTGCATTGCATCAAGTTCTTTGCGGAAGCATGTCCATAAAGCTGGGAGATATTTTGTTTCCTGCCTTGTAGTTTCAGGTTTAATACATTTAGATGGGATGTTAAATCTGTCAGAGAAGCAAGATTATTTAAAAACTGGATTTCTTCCAGTTTTTCTTGATACTCATGCCCAATGTTCTCATTTTTGAGAAAAGTAAGAATTTCATTCCTCAACCCAAAAAAATGTTGCAAGCAATTTCCAGCACATAGCCAACACACTTCACAGTACAATGGAATGTCACCATACTCAGCTTCCAAATTGTCCAGGAATGCAATAAATGCTCTGTGTCTACCGGCTTTATTGCCTCCCCTTATTAAATTTACAGTATTTACAACAGTTTTCACAGTCTCACTGAGCCATATAATTTTTCCAGAGAGAGCCTCCTGGTAGATAATGCAGTGGAAAAACAAAAGATTCAATCCTTTTTCTTTACACAGTCCTACTAAACCAATGTTAGGACCAACCATTGCTTTAGCTCCATCTGTTGCAATGACAGAGAACTTCACAAAACCTCCATATTTAGAGACGACATCATCCAGTGCGTTGAATATGTCAATACCTTTTTTGCTGGTTTCTAATGAACTTAATTCCAACAGTTCTTCATGAATTTCAAATTCTTCGTTTATTGTTCTGACAAAGATAAGAAGCTGCCGATGTCAGCTATATCTGTGCTCTCATCTAGAGCTAGAGAGTAAAATTCTCTTGAGAGAACCTGAAACTTCACCAGCCATATCATTAATTCTTCTACTAACTGTCTAATGAGACAAGGACATTGTTTCAAAAATTTTAGCCATCCCATTATCTCCAAATGAAGATGCCATTTTTACAGCACATCTCTTAATGAGCTCACCATCCCTAAAAGACGTTTTACTTTTAGCTAGCTCTAAACCAGCAGTGCTTGATGGCTGCTGAAATATATTCTTCTGTCTTGTTAGTTTCAGCTTCAAATCATTAAACACACAACTTCTGGCACTTCCCTGGTATTGATCGTATTTTGATTTATGAAAGCTGGTATAGTGTCTATTCACGTTATACTCCTTCGAAACAACTAGGACTTGTGGTTTTACATTATGTTCAACAAAATAGTAACATTCCTGCCACTTTGACTGAAATTGTCGTTTCTCATCTTCAACACGCCGTTTATTAAGTCCCGCCATGATCAGGTACCACTCTCGCAACAACGACAACAAACTCTCGTCGTACTATATCTCTCGAACAACCACTCTCGTCAAAAATAACCTCTTCGAACAGCCCTGCGCTCCCTCTTATAGAGAAATCCGCCACAGCACACGAACAATTGCGAACTTATCGGCAGCCAACCAGTTGTCACCTGGAGACGGGGTCCCCTTCCCGTGCCTTACGTATTAGTGGAAAGACAATTCTGATTACTGGCGTATTTTTCGGGATCTTTCCTTTCCCCCCTGGCTCCCTCGTAACATTACTGAATGAAAGTGAAAATTTAAGTAGGCACGCCACGGATTATAACTGTCGAAGAGTGAAGGGCAGTAAGAAGGGCAAGGGCCAACAAAAATGTACAGGTGGGCCGCATGCGGCCCGCGGGCCGCGGGTTGGACCACACTGGCCTAGGACACCAAGCAGGCTCATCGGCGGGCTCTTGGTGTCCCCGCCCGGACCCCCACAGGAGTGACGAACTGCGCGCCACCTCCCTTTATATTAGGTGCAACTGCACCACTCGACTGCGAGAACTAAAAGCTCAAGCAGCCTTAAGCTCCCTATGAAGGCTTCCAAAAAGATGGTATATTGGCTTTCACGGCCGGTGAATTAAAACTCAGCAATTCTTCTAGGTTTGTGCCGTGTCTTGTGTGGGGTTTCGCCTAGGACACCAAGCAGGCTCATCGGCGGGCTCTTGGTGTCCCCGCCCGGACCCCCACAGACACGGCACAAACCTAGAAGAATTGCTGAGTTCTTATATAGAGTGTTTGTATAAGGGAAAGGAGATTGAGAATCATGTAATGGAAAGGGAGGAGGAAATTGATGAGGATGCAAAAGGAGATTTAATATTGAGATCAGAATTTGACAGAGCATTGGAAGACTTAAGCAGGAACAAAGCACCAGGCATAGATGATATACCGATTGAGTTGCTACGCTGCATAGGAGACGAAGGTCTGATCAGGTTATTTCACTTGGTGTGTAGGATTTATGAGACAGGTGAGGTTCCCTCTGATTTCAAGAAGAATCTTATCATCCCTATACCGAAGAAAGTGGGAGCTGACAGATGTGAAGATTATCGTACAATCAGCTTGATTACTCATGCTTCAAAGATCCTGTCAAGAATAATTTACAAGAGGATGGAAAGCCAGATAGAAACAGAGTTGGGTGAAGACCAGTTTGGTTTCAGGAGAAATTTACGAACAAGGGACGCTGTACTAAGTCTTAGGCTGATTTTGGAAGGTAGAATAAGGAAAGACAAGAGAACGTTCATGGCATTTGTAGACTTAGAAAAGGCGTTTGATAACGTTGATTGGACTAAATTGTTTGACACTTTGAAAACGATTGGAATAAAGTACAGGGATAGGAGGGTGATCTACAATCTGTACAGAAACCAGACAGCAGTCATTCGAGCGGAAGGACATGAGAAAGAAGCTGGTATTCAGAAAGGTGTAAGGAAAGGCTGCAACTTATCACCCATACTTTTCAATCTTTACATTGAACAAGCAATGAAGGAAATTGGAGAAAAATTTAAAGTGGGAGTGAAGATTCAAGGAGAAATAATTTCAACTCTGAGATTTGCCGATGACATCGTCATCTTGGCAGACACGCCTGAGGATTTGAAAGAGTATTTGAATGGTATGGACTCCGTCTTGAGGAAAGAATTCATGATGAAAATAAATATAAAACAAAAATATTGGAATGCAGCCGAAAGAAATCAGAAACCTCTATGGACATCAAATTGGCAGGTGAAAAGCTGAAGGAAGTAGTAGACTTCTGTTATGTAGGAAGCAAAATAACCAGTCATGCACGAAGCAAGGATGATATAAAAAGTAGGTTGGCTCAGGCAAGGAAAGCATTTCTACAGAAAAGGAATCTGTTGACATCGAATATAGATTTAGGTCTTAGGAATTCATTTTTGAAAGCCTTTGTCTGGAGCGTGGCACTCTATGGAAGTGAAACTTGGACTATTGGTGAGCAGAAAAGAAGAAAATTGAGGCATTTGAAATGTGGTGTTACAGGAGAATGATGAAGATCAGATGGGTAGATAGGGTGACAAACGAAGAGGTATTAAGGCGAGTGGGAGAGGAGAGACGTTTCTGGCGACTGCTAATGAAGAGAAGAGAGAGGTTGGTAGGGCACATACTAAGACACCCAGGAATAGCAAGCTTAGTTATGGAAGGAAGGGTGGAGGACAAGAACTGTAGGGGTAGACCAAGGTTAGAATATGTTAAACAGATTGCCTCGGATGTAGAATGTGGTAACTATGTAGAGATGAAACGATTAGCTCAGGACAGGGAGGCATGGAAAGCTGCATCAAACCAGTCAAAAGACTGAAGACTCAAACAACAACAACATAATAATATAGGCAGCTTTGCCTTTAGGATCCATTATCTCTCTAATAGGTCATGATGTTGAAGACAGAAAACATAGAAAAAAAGGAAGCTTGTAGTTTAACGTGACCGTTAATCTTGAGATCATGAGCCACGGGACCTCCTTTTTACGTGGGATCCGAACCACAGGACATGGCATTTCACTTCGAAAATCTCACATGCATTGACCGGGAATCGAACCCGGACCGCCTTGGTGAGAGGCATACAGCTAGACCGCTGAGCCACCACGCCCCCAGAAAACATAGAACGTACGTTCTTACTCGTGTTATGATAGCCCCTTTGACTTGTGTTTGGTGATACGCACGCTTCAACTAGAGGGAACTAAGTGCGTTGGTGTGTGTTGCCATGGTAACTAGGTGCCAGAAATTTGTCGATGGAATAATATCCACGCTAATCCTAAAAAGTCCCTCAGCCCAAAATCATTGAAAATCCACAGCCTGCTTCCAGTCTCCGACCGGGTCAGGAATGGAATGAATGAAGCCCCCATCTAGCGGCGAGGATATGGACTGTGCCGGCTGCCGAGGCCTGACGCACTCCTCTGGGGCAATGATTAAATGAATGACAGATGAAATGAAATGATAGTGGAGAGTGTTGCTGGAATGAAATTTTGACAGGGAAAACCGGAGTACCCGGAGAAAAACCTGTCTGCCTCCGTTTTGTCCAGCACAGATCTCACATGGAGTGACCGGGATTTGAACCACGGACCGAGCGGTGAGAGGCCGGCGTGCTGCCGCCTAAGCCACGGAGGCTTATCCCAAAATCATTACCATGTTAAAATTTCTTGCCTGTACTCAATGTTTCTTTACACCACAGATGCAATAGTTTTATTACCAGGAGTACTTTTCAGTTGGTCAACACGAGTGTACCCAACTAGATTGGGCGGAGAGAAACAAATACGGGGGGTGATCAGAAACTAAGGTTACAAGGCCGATATTCCTGGAGCAGCTGTGCCTTTCGGATCCACTATCTCTCTAAGAGGTTATGATGCTGAAGACACAAAACATAGAACGTCTGTTTTAGAGAAATTATTATTTATTAGTAATTCAAATACATACGGTTGGTAACTGTGTAGAGTGTCAGTACCCGCCACCTACAGCGCAAGTTGTAGGTAGACAACTAATGGCGACTCGTTTGGAAAACTAGTCTCGCGAAGAGATCCGCTCAGATATTCGATTTCTGTGGGCGAAACATGTATCCGTGGCCAGGACTTCTCACCACAGGCATTCCCTTCCTTCATGACAACGCGCGACCTCGTACAGCCCAGAAGACCACCACGCGGTTGAAGCGGTTCCGCTGGGACATAATTGTCCACCCTGCCTATTTCCCGGACCACGCTCCAAGCGATGTTCACCTGTTTTCTCACTTGAAGGAGCACCTAGGAGGTCGACGATTCGCTTCAGACAAGGAGGTGAAACACTCGCGATAACGTGGCTGAAAATGCAAGGACAGGATTTTTACCACAAGGGAAGATTCAAACTCATCCCACGAAGACACAAGTGCCTAAACCGATATGGGGACTATGCCCAAAAATAACCTAATGTATGAACTATCAGTTGGATGTATTGTTTTTATGAAATAAAATTTGCACGCTTCACTGCAGGCTTTGTAACCTTAGTTTCTGATCACCCCTCGTATTCTGTTTCCCTAACCTGAAACAAATATTACATTAATTATTCATCACTTCATTAACACACTTTTTGTACAAAAAAGAAGAGGGGGGGGGGGGTGTATTTTGTTTTGTGTCGTTTGTATTTTTGTTCAAATATTATGTTACTCGTCGACACTGCTCATGACATTTCATTATAAGTTATCTTATTTTTTTAGAAATTGATATCACTGATTCCAAGGATATAAACTAGTGGATTCTTGCCAAAAATTAAATCAAAATTAATTTGGGAGGGTGTGTGTGTTGTTTTCAAATATGTATCACAAAAATAACATGCATTTTTAAGACTCGATATCTTTGATCTTTTTCAAACTAATCGAGTCATTGTTGTTGGAAATCGCTCTGCTGTATGTTTACATTGCTGTCCAGCAGAATCGTTTTTGTATTTTTGATTGAGGCAAATATATTAGCTTTATTTTACAATGTATAATATTCTGATTAAAACAAAATTAAATTGTGGGAAGGGGTCGGTACCCCTAATTTCAGTTTAAGAGCATCATTCTGCTATACAACATAGCTGCATTAGTTGTCTAGATTTTAGTTTTTTAAATGAAACTAATATCTGCATTCTAAGTGGACATTTTAACTGCCCAAGTCAAGACAAATCTTGAAAAAAGTGAAGTGTGAGAAAACGTAACTTGAAGTAAAGAATCTTATTTTTCTACTCCTAAAATCTTCCTGCAGTATAGGTGGTGCCTTCTTTTTGGGATTTTAGGTTAATCTTGTGTATTCCCTGGAGTATCTCCTACCATACGTTGTTTTAGTTCTGGAGTAGACTGTTTCAAAGCCTTACTAATATGTGCTTTATCTGCTGCACCTACGCCAGACACTGTCCATATGCCAGGATTGATGCCAGCCTTCTTTCGGATGTCCAGTTCTGACGTACTGCCACTGGCAAATACTGTATTTTACTACAAGCTGCTGATTCAGGTGACCCACGTACAGGCTAATAATAAGGTATTGAAATGGCCCAGCTAAATCATTTGTTACGTACTTAATTTATAACTACACTAATTTACTACACGTTAAACAATCAGGAAATACTACTGATGAAATCATAATCTCTATACTGGTACAATCTAACTCAAAGAGAACATTCTCAGAAGAAAAATTGAAAGTTTGTCATTATTTACATTGTCTGAACCTAACCTATACACATCATTTTTTACACACAATTATTGTTGTCATGCATATCAATTGAAGTAACATGATTATTTCAAAAATATGGTATATTGGCTTTCACGGCCGGAGAATTAAAATGATTATTTCAGTTTGCTTAGGAGTGTTAACGTGTTGATTCCCTAGAAACACGTAATTTTTTGTTTTTTCGCGTACTTGTTTTGGATCCTATCTTTCATGTCACAACGTAGATGATCGAATACACAAAACAATGATCTCTCTCTCACATGGCCTCATAACAAACGAATTAAGAATTCATATTTAGTCAAAGAGTGCAAATAGCCTAGTGCTATCATCTGGTATCCAAAAAGAAAACTAACTTCCGAGAACGAGAAATAAGATCTAATGTTCCCGCGCTTTGGATGAACAAATATTGAAATATGAAACAAGAAACGTCAAAGTGACTGCTGCTGAAAAGCTGCACACCGATCATTAAAGTGAATATAAATAAACTAAACAATGATAAAACTTGTATAAACTTATATTTCTGGAATCTAGAGACATTAAGAAAAAATGTCGGCAACTTTCTTGAAAATGTCTAACGTAGAGTCGATGAGTACCTTATTGATAACAATCCATGTAATGTTTGTTTCAGGTTAGCGTGATAAAAACGTTTTGCTACTCCCCACCCAATCTAATTGGTTACACTCGTGTTGACCGGTTGAGAAGAGATTCTATGATGGTGGGCACGCACCAACTGCGCAGTGTCGAACACAGAAGTATGACGTAGTTCCCAGCCAATAGGAACAGCTGGTCGTTTCTCTTACATTAGTGGCGCGTTGCTAAATGAGAGGAGGCAGTCTATAAAAAAAGAGCATCCAGCGTTGAGAAAAGACTATGGGTCTTACGGGCTTTTACTTTTAACGGACCCCCCCCCCCCCCCTATACTGGTTTGGTTACTACACCTTTTGTCGGGAAGGATGGACATGTATATTTTTCGTCATAATAGCTTCCTACAATTATCTGCCAATTGATTACTTTTGTTATTCCATACAAGTATCGCTTTTATCACGTCTTAGTAATTTAAAATTTTTCGAGGTTAGCACGCTGGAAAGAAGAGCCTCGTCCTGTGCTGCATGCTCGCCCAATGTGGAGCACGTGCTGAGTTCCAACGGCAACATAAGTTCTGAAGCACTATCCGCCATTGCATTTGTGTTGCGTGTCTGTTTTATTTTCTGATCGATCGAGCTGTCAACAGTGGGGTTCAAACCCTCTATCACCCGAATGTAAACTCACAGCTGCGCGCCCCTAACTGTACGGCTAACTCGCTACAATATTACAAATATTAATCTAAACAAAACAACAGCAAGAATAAAATTGGAAGAAACTAAATTATATCCTAACTAATAAAAGAAGGTGATGATCAACAGTATTGATGACGTAAAAACTGTTAACATCGTCACCATGCATCCGAGAAGGAAGGAAGGGTTGTGCTCTCGATATATTTCAATCAGTAATGCGTCATATCACAACGAAATGAATGTCGTTAATGGTTCTCTTCGCGTATCCTTAATACTAGTCCATCCGTTAACACCTGCAAAACTGCTTCTCCCTGGGCGTGTTCTATTTCAGGTAGCTGCTGGGGTTGTGTCGCTAACTTATGAAAGTGCAGTACTCCAAGCGGAGTCTAGAGTTGGCAACACTGTTGCCATAAGGCTCCACAGTCTATTCTCAACGCTGGATGCTCTATGTCTATAGTAACACCGCAGCAAATGACCGTATCTCACTGTGCGTAGAGCGCACTCTCTTTCTCTCACTCGCCTTCTTATGCGCTCTCGACACTAATGGATTAATAATAATAATAATAATAATAATGTTATTGGTTTTACGTCCCTTTTAAATACTGCGGCTTTTAGAGACGCCGGGGTGCCGGGGTTTTGCCCCAAAGGGGATCTTTAATGTGCCGGTACATCTACTGACACGGCTCCCTCGCATTTACACATCCTCAAATGCTAACTGGCTGCGCCAGGATTCGATCCTGCAACCCTGGACACAGCAGGCGAGAGCGTTACCATTGAGGCACGCAGCCAGTCCTCTAATATATTAGTTGTTGTTGATTCGTTTAAGGGCTTTGCGACATAACGGTCATTTAGACCCGTGTACTTGGGTGTGTGTAGAATTTGTGTGGTAACTTGCATCACTGTGATGTCTGGAATAGTGTGTGTATTACTAATTGAGGTAGGATTTGGATAGGAAGCGGCCGTAGCCGGCATTTGCCTAGAGTAGAAGCCACTTCCAGGATGGCTGAGATAGGAATTGAACCCGCCTCTTCTCAGTTTGGCCTCACGAGGCTGAGTATACCCCGTTCCAGCGCTCAGATTAGAATTTAATTTTTTTGGCAGAGTCGAGAATCGAACCCGGACCTCCGGGGCGACAGCCAGGAATGCTAGTCACTACACCAGGAAGTGGACTCTAATATATTATTTAGGCAACACTGACAAATGGCTTCTACTGCTTCAAAAATCGCTGTTTGGCCTTACAGAATATGGATATTTCAACAGTGGATTTAGCCTACTTGTGGCACGGCACATGACAGTATTCCTTGTAAGAAAATCTACAAGTTTTGAAATATCCTGTAAGCCTAAATGAAAATGGAACACATTCAAATAGAACTCACCAGGTGACCTAGTGGAACGTTACAATGATCGATGGCAGACGACTTGCATGCCACACATCGCCAATGTACCGTGTGCATAATTAAAACCAATTTACTTCGGTTGTAAATCGTTGACATGATTGTGATTAAGCCACTGAAATGAGGTTGACAGTTACACGTAGCTAATTAATAACGAATAGGTAGGGCACTTTATTTATAGTATGTGCGGGATTCAATCGTTAAATAGCCTAGGAGATGGCAAATACGTCCATGCGATCGTATGGTGAGAACTAAAATTTAGGTAATGGGTCCCGAATTATGCGGATTATTGTGATTATGATTTTTTCTGCAATAGAGCGTGAGAAAATTCTCTCCGCAGTGAAGCGATCTTATCATTCGTCGCGCGAGGCGGCCTGAGTTAGCAGCGCTGAAGGCGGATCGAGTGTGTGTAGCCTACTGAGTCTTGGGAGTCTACCATTGTTAGCAAGAAAATGTCGACCAAGTTGACGACGGAAATATGATGATAATAATTGTTGTTTTAAGGGGCCTAACATCTAGGTTATCGGTCCCTAATGGTCTGGGTGATAGCGAAAATGACAATGAAATGGAAACCAGAACAAAAATTAAGTGAGACGGAAAATACTTACAAAAAGGAACTCAGATTGAAACTACTCACAAAATGGAGAGCGGTGATACTTGCAGAAGGGAATGTAGAACGAAAATACTCACAAAAGGAATAGATTAAAAAATACGCACAAAATGGAGGTTAGGTTCAAAATACGTACAGAATGCAAAGTAGAGTGGAAATACTTACAAAATGCAACTGAAATTCAAAATACTTACAAAATGCAAATGAGATTGAGAATATGTACAAAATGCAATTGAGGTTCAAAATACTTACAAAATGCAATTGAAATTGAAAATACACAATGCAATTCAGATTGAAAAACTCCTATTTCAGATCCAAAATACTCACAAAGTGCAATTGAAATTCAAAATACTTATCAAATGCAATTGAAATTGAAAATGCTTACGAAATGTACGAAGATTCAAACTACTCATTCGGATTGATAATACTGTACTTACAAAAATGCAATTGAGAAACAGAATACTTGCAAAATGCCCAGCATAAAAAATGCAATTTAGATTGAAAATACTTGCAAAAAGCGGTTTAGGTTGAAAATACTTACAAAATGCAATTGAAACTCAAAATACCCACTAAAATGTCCTGCTCCTACATTGAAAGACTTACTAAAAAGCAATTTAGATTGTCAATCTTTACAAAATGCAATTGAGGTTGAAAACACTCGCAAAATGCAATTTAGAATGAAAAAAAACTTACAAAATGCAACGTAGATTGAAAATACCTACAAAATGGAGTTTAGATGAAAAAAAATCGTTAAAGGGAATTTAGATACACGGGAGTCAATTAACAAAAATAGTGCGGGAATCTTAAAGAGAAAATGAAATATAATGATGATGATAATGACAATTGTTTTTTAAGGGGCCTAACATCTAGGTTATCGGCCCCTAATGGTTTGGCTGAAATATAATGAAAAGAAAACAAGAGGTCTGACCCCTCGAAGAAGGAGGGATCGGGAAAGATGAGACAAGGGCCAATTAAGGCGCGAAAGTGAAAGTCTCCCTAGGCCTCGGATACCCTAATACCGTCGGGGTCGGAAAAGAACAAGAGTTGACCAAGGGAGGTCGACAGGAAAGAAGACTTAGAGGAGCCCGGCACAAGTAAGTGGCAGCAATGCCGGGCTCAGCTGGGGTCCCGTGGTCGCCAACCCACGTCCCACTAGATGTGAGCCCCTGGGGGGACGACGGAAATACTGTGTATTTCAATGATATTTGACTCATAATTAATTATTGTCATCATTACTTGTTGTGGTTATAAATATGCTCAGTCATTTGCAGTTGTGCTTCCCACACATTCCTAACATCCAGTTTAGACGTCCCGGTCGCTATCCCGATTACCTCTGATCTGGATAATGTCCAATCGCGATCAACAGCATTTGTCATTGGAACGTGTTTAGACGTCCCATCATGAAAGAACAGGATAATCGAGTAAAATAGCATGGGATCGCTAAGTTCTGCCAACTTTTGAATTCCAAGTGTTATAGCAGAAATATAGAGTGCAGTAGTTTGTTGACTCCAGTTTTGAAGTATTTCAGTTATTCTTTTTACAGAATTCAACCTGCTAATGTATATTCTTAATTTTATACAAATCCTGAAGAGAGGTGTAGGCAAGGCCTACACTTGGTGTGAAAAAGAATTAAAATATTTATGCTTAGGTCTATGATACTTATTGCATTTTTCAGTGTTGCCTTAGTAAACAAAAGTTTAGTGCTTTTCAGTCGGTCAACACAAATGTACCCAAAGGAGCTGGGTTATGCCCTAATCCTGAAATAAATTACATGAGATTATTTATTAATAATTATTATTTATTAATCTCGTGTAATTTATTTAAGGATTAGGGCATAACCCAGCTCTTTTGGGTACATTCGTGTTGACCGACTGAAAAGCACTAAACTTTTTTTTAATACTTCTTTGTTCGTCCAGAGTCGTATGGTCCTATCGGAATACCTTCTATATCTATGGCAATGAATTTATGTCTTTATTATTCGTCTTCACCACCTTTCCCCAATCCTAAGATTTTTTCCGTGTTTAAATACTGGTATATTTGTTCTCCTTCCATCATTTCGTGTCTCTCAATCTTCATACGAGGCACGTCCAGAAAGTAAGTTCCGTTTGGTAATAAAATTAAATTGTGTACAGATACAGAAAAAGTATTTATTGCACAACATTCTACACCTCTTAAACTACTTTTCCACATAACTGCCGAACTTTTGCAGGCATTTGTCATAGCGTGGCACAAGTTTTTGGATACCTTCTTCATAGAAGTTTGCCGCCTGTGTCTTCAACCAGTTGGAAACATCTTCTTTCATCTCGTCGTCATTGTTGAAGTGTTGACCGCCAAGGAAAGACTTGAGTTGTGTGAACAGATGAAAGTCGCTAGGAGCGAGGTCAGGGCTGTACGGAGGATGGTCAAACACGTCCCAGCCAAATCCCTGTAGGAGGTTTTTCGTCACATTTTCAGTGTGTGGTCGTGCGTTGTCGTGAAGAAAAACAACACCTTTTGACAGCAACCCTCGGCGCTTATTCTGTATTGCGCGGCGCAATTTCCTAAGTGTCTCGTAGTAAGCATCTGCGTTGATTGTTTGACCACGCGGTAAGAAATCAATGAGTAAGATGCCTTTCCAGTCCCAGAACACTGTGCACATCATTTTCCGAGGTGTCAAGATTTGTTCCGGCTTAACCTTTACTGGGAATGAAGTGTGCCTCCATTCCATTGATTGCCGCTTACTTTCAGGGGTGTCGTAAGAAACCCAAGTTTAATCTCCTGTGACTATCTGTGTCAGAAATTCTTCGCCACCTTCATTGTAACGGGTCAAAAACTGAAGTGCACTACCCATCCGTTTTGTTTTGTGTTGCTCCGTGAGAATCTTTGGTACCCAACGTCGGCAAAGTTTACGAAAGTTCAGTTTTTCGGTAACAATTTCATGAATTAGTGATCGTGAGATTTGGGAAAATTCCATAGCGAGAGCACTAATTGTAAACCTGCGGGTTTCCCGGATCTTGTCATCAATTGCGTGAACCAGTTCTTCTGTAACCAAAAATGGACACCCACTTCGTTCTTCATCGTGCACTTCACTACGTCCTTCATTGAACTGTCGGACCCATCTTCTCACCATTGAATCACTCATCGCATTTTGTCCATACACTTCGCAAATTTGCCGATAAATGTTATTGGTTTCACTTTCCTAGCATTCAGAAAACGAATCACAGATCTGATTTCACAAGCGGCGGGATTTTCAATCAACACCGACATTGTACGAGTAAACATGCACAACAATGCGTACGTGGCTGACAGCGCTCTCCAAATGGCGCACGTTTCTTCTCCTTGATACAGAGCGTCTACCGCGCATATGCGGAACTGCGCTGCAGCGGAACGTACAGCTAGTTCAAGACACAGGCGGCACACGTCTATGAAGAAGGTATACAAAAACTCGTGCCACGCTACGACAAACGCCTGCAACATTTCGGCAGTTATGTGGAAAAGTAGTTTAAGGGTTGTAGAATTTTGTGCAATAAATATTTTTTCTGTATCTGTACACAATTTAATGTTATTACCAAACGGAACTTACTTTCTGGACGTACTTCGTATATCTGATATCAACCAACATAAATATAACCATCATGGCCAACATTAATTACTTCTCGCTCTCAAAACACAAGTCAATCCAAAATGGCCATAATTTCCACTGCCTACTTTACTCACGCAGCAGGGGCATAGAACACACCGACGATCGCAATGGCCAAGAACGCGATTATATAGTTGTGGGAACAGGATCGGGCTGATACTGTTGGACGGGAATTTAGTCGGGCTTATGTATTCCTGTTGCGTCCCAACTTAATCTGGATCGGCCTAATCGGGTTCACGACCGTGTCTTAGCGGGGTTATAACTCACTGCACTCCTCCATTGACAAGAGTTGAAAGTCAGGTAAACAAAGCATCTAAAAATACGCAGTCTAACCAACAAAACTTTCTATTAAATCCTTCCGAACACACCAGAAGGCAAAATACCTCGGGGTCTGCACAGGCCCCATGTCATGTATTCTGGGGCAACACTAAATACATTAAAAAATCATCATTTGACTTTGCAACTATTATGCTTAACAGAACCAAATAAGAGATGTCACAGCGAGAATAGGAAGTATATGTTGGTCAGTACATGTCGTAAAATAGATGTGGGGTCTCTAAAAGACCCCACGCGCCCAGCTGTGGCCTGTGGGATATCTACGTTTCCATAGATCACGACTCTCTTTCTTTGGAGCTGCTTCGAGTATAGTATTTGATTGACCTCATGGTGTAGCGGCTAGCTTTTTGGCTGTCGCCTCAGAGGTCCAGGTTCGATACCCCAGCTCTGCCAAGACAATTTAAATCTGCTAGGTCTATGAGGGCTGGAACGGGGTACACTTAGCCTCGTGAAGAAAAACTTAGAAGAGGAGGGTTCGATTCCCAACTCAGCCACCCCGGAAGTGGTTTCCCCACTTCTACTCCAAGAAAATGCTCAAATGGTTCCTAACTTACCACGGCCACCTTCTTCCCAATACTTTCCCTAATTTACAACTACAGTATACACACTAGTACAGCCATCACAATAACACAGGTTATTACACAAATTACACACACACAAATATACGGGGGTATATGACCACGATATTTCAGCCCGTAAAATCAACAACAACGCATTAGATAGTAGGAAACTATTCCTGGAATTCAATCGAACTTGTGGCAGGTGATGTGAGCCATAATGTTATGAGTGAGCCTGCCTTTCTAAGTTAGCTGCCATTTCATGGCGAATATCAGATAGGGATATACCAGCAAAGGAGTGAAGTCTTTGGATACGAGTTACTTTAATAAAGCCTGTAATCAACCAACGTGTCTCACTTAGAAAAACCTCCATTTGTGTGCAAGAGCAGAATTGTACCACACAGGCTAATAAACAAGTTCCTATTAATTTGGGGTTGAATTTGATTCGAAAATCTGAGTTCATGCTATAACATCAATATTTGTTTAGCCTAAACACGTAGCAGAATGCTTTTCGAGTAACGAATAAAATAAGATGTGTAGGTAGTGCCTAAGCTTATTCACAATGCAATCAACAATGGATAGCATACGTGTTGAGTAAGACTTAAAGATTGGGCCACAATTGGGATTCTAATCCGAATGTCTTCCTTTCCGGACAGGTGCACTAACCACTCACCGCGGAGGCCCGGGTTTGATTCCCGGCTCTGCCAAGAAATGTAATTCTCGTCTGATGGCTGGAACATGGTACACTCAGCCTCGTGAGGCGGGTTCGATTCCTACCTCAGTCATCCTGGAAGTGGTTTCCCGTGGTTTCCCACTTCTACTCCTGGCAAATGCTGGGATGGTTCCTAACTTGAAGTCACAGCCGCTTCCTAACCAAATCCTATCTCAATTAGAAATATACACGCTAGTACAGGCATCATATTGACACAGGTTATCAGACAAATTTTACACACGGGGCTACATGACCACGATGCCACAAAGCCTCTAAAAGAATCAACAACAATCAACAACGCTCGAGCTATGCGGCCACGCCAGAGATGGAAATAACTTACTACCAAATTTCCACTCGATGAGAAGTTATTTGGCAAAAGACGACTTCATGAGTCAATATTTCATACGTTAAAAATTGGTTAATGAATAAAATTGTTAAGTCATACCGTAATTTCGAACCTAATACCATAATTTTAGCAATCCTATACCATGATAATAAGTTCGATGGTTGGTAGCAATGCGGTTTATCCGTTAGTCGCCTATTTATTTCAGAAATAATGTCTCCATGAGCATGAGGTTTTACTTATCATGAGATCAGCGTGGGCGTAATTATAAAGTATAGTAACTACAGTACTTTTTTTTACCACCGCTCATACAGTAGTTCACGGTCGATCATTGAGCGGCCACGAAGGTTGTCCAAATTCACACTCACGCTGTGCAAAGAAGAGGTCCCGTAAAACGAAGTTACAATGTAACCCAATATTCGGCTGTATATTCCTGACACAAGTAACGTCTATGCACTCAAAGCTGCAATCGACCACAACAATGCAGTTGCTAGCATTCTTGGCTGTCACCCCTAATGACCGGATTCGATTCTCGGCTCTGCCAATGACCCTAATTCTGGTTAGAGGGTTAAGACAAACTACATTCAACATCGTGAAGCAAAACTTAGAGCACGTTAGTCCGAATCCCACCTCAGCTATCCTAGAAGTGGTTTTCTGTAGTTTCCCACTTCTGCTCCAGATATATGCAAGTATGTTATCTCGTGTATGAAACGCTTCTATCGGAGAGTTTCCTTTAGTTTTGGGAAAATATCGAAGTTGCAGTGTCTTACTTGCGGTAAATTTCCATTCAAGGATAGTGTGTCCAAAACTTCTCAGTCCAAGGACCCCCTGAAGAAAATTACAATTAATGTGAAGAATGAAGCTGTCATTGAAGAAATAACTCTGTTGTTCTTAATCTCTCTAAAAAAATTAACTGGCTGAATATTTTGATTTTTTTGGCTAGAACTTTGTAATTATCTCGGATGACCAAATATATCCCCAGTTTAATTGTTGTCTGTTTGTCTTTTGTTATGCGTCCGCCTCGATCTTGGCTGTCTCCGTGGAGACCCAGGTTCTATTCCCGGCTCTGCCAAGAAATTTAAATCTGGTCTGAGGCTGGAACAGGGTACACTTGGCTTCGTGAGGCAAAGCAGAGAAGAAGTGGGTTCGATTCCTATCTCAGCAACCTTGGAAGTGGTTTTCCGTGGTTTCCCACTTCTACTCCAGGCAAATGCCGGGATGGTTCCTAACTTAAGCCACGGCCGCCTACATCCAAATCCACATCTGAATTAAGAATATGCACACTAATACAGCCATCAAAACAACACAGGTTATCAAAAAATTCACCCCCCTCCCCCCCCACACACACAAGTACACGGGACTACATGACCACGATGTCGCAAAGCCTCTAAATCATTCAAAAATCAAAACAAATCTTTTGTTACGTGTTAGCGTCATAACTACTGGATTAGCATGGAAATTGTTATTTAAGTAGGAGGCAACCCTGCCTGAAAATTAGGCTGGACATTATTTATATAATACAAAGGAGTGAAGGGGTTAATAGGAATCCTCAAATCGCGACAAGAAGGGTATTTCGTAATCTGTAGGCCTCTATCTCTAGACATGACAAAACTAGGTGTGAGGAGCACTGGGTAACCCACTTGCTACCGCTAATTTGGGAATATCGTTTTCATTTGAGAGGTATGGGGCATCTTGGTCATCATCCCCATGTAGTTGAGCGTGTGTTGAACTTCTCTGATAACCTGGATTGCTGTGATAACTCTACTCGTGTGTGTAGTTGTATCAGGGACAGGGATTGGATAGGATAGGCGCTCCAAAACTTGAAGTAAGGAACTATCTCGGCATTTTCCTGGAGGGTGTGTGGAGAAACCCGGGGAAAACTATATTCAGAATGGCCGCTGTCAGCGCCGGGATTCGAACCTACGATATTTGGACTTGCTCTTGCTGCCCTCGCGACCGTGGTGCAAGATTTAACGAACACGGCTACACCGCGGGACTCGGGGAATATCGTGAGGTAAGAAGGATACCTTCCCGACGGGGATATATCACAACATGTGTCTCAATACTGCATGTAAGAAATCGCAAGATTCGGACCGTAGAGTGAGTGCACACTCACGCTACTTAAACTAGTATTTTTTTTTTCATACTACTACCAGGCAAATGACGAGATAGTACTTTATTTCAAGTCCCGGAGACTCTAATAATTACCGTACAGTTACACACCACTGCAGACACATGAATCAGACAAATTGGACACACATCCAAGTACAGGAGCTGCTGACCGTGATGTCCCAAGCCTCTATATATAATTAACAACTCTTTCCCTCAACTCGTAGATTTAGTATGACAATAGACCTTTGTACTATAACGTTATTTAAGTAGCTTTAACATACGCCTGAGTTTCTCGTAGGTTTTTAGGCGAAAGAAGTAAATTATCGATTAAAGTGTCAAAGCATGCATTAAAAATTAAATATTTATAAAATCAATTGTTAAGCTGTCTCCATTCACTAGACAAGAAAAAGTATTAAAACACGAATCTTCAAGGTGTTTCAAAGCTGACATTAATGGAAGCTCCCTCATTGTTCATGAAGATTATCTGTGTGGTAAATCGATTGCCTGCCCAACTGACCATCTATACAGAAGTTAAGATGTGCGATATACAGGGTACATTCTCCTTCTTCTTTTTCAAATAAAGCTTAACGTAAGTGTGCGTGCACACAAATCGAACCCGGAACTCCGCGGTGACACCAAAGAATGCTAGTCACTACGCCACGAGGGGAACTTGACTCCTTTTTGTATGATGGCGCATGCCTTTGTTATTATTTAGTGTGAATCGAGTTTTGAGTCAAATGACTAGTGTCCAGTTCCATATGCACGCAAACATTGTTATCCTTCGTCATCATCATCATCATCAGCTTGCCACGGTGGGTGAGTGGTTAACGTGTCGGTCTACTAACCCCAAGCTTGCAGGTTCGCTCCTGACCGTGGTAAGTGATTTTTGAAAAGCGGCAAAAATTACGACACGCATGTCATACGATGTTGGCATGTCAAATAACCTATTTGAATTCAGTAGGCCGTGTTCATAGTGACAAAATTAATCTCGGGAGTTTCCGCCGACACAAAGTTTATCATTTCTCTACGAGAAAGCGCTATAGTGTTCAAGGAGCTTAGATATCTAACCTCCTTGACTTTCATAGTGCTTCAAGGAACAACGAAATTTGACATGCAAGCTACCCTCTGGGTGCAAATAACAAAGCTTACACCCGACACCCGAGGCCATACGATAATATTATATTATCATCATCATCTTTTTCTGACTTAGCTTTAACTTTATTTTGTCATCTTGTGTTTTAATATCTGTGGCCAAAAGTTTTCGCGCACTCCACTGAACGTGCACTGTGTGATGCCAGGGTATGTACCTACTCCAAGCACACACACACAATGCGCCGACATCAGATATATCAGAATGTGTCAACTGAGAGAACAGAGCGAGTTTGAACGAGGCATGATTGTAGGGGACGACATATTAAGCGGACCTTTCAGCATAGAGGTGTCAGAACCGTGTTTGTTTAGCCTGAATAAATCTACGATCGTTTTATAAAACTAGACTGTTTTCTGAATATAAAGTACTTTCTTCCAGTGTACACGTGGCAGGTCACCTCTAGTTGTGTTCTAATTGTGACGGTAACAGAGAATTATTATAAATTGTTTTTTTTTTTGAATTGAGGTTATCATTAAAGTGATTGTCTTTAGTTTTAGGCACACGTTTCTTGGAAAGTAAGAGGGTTATAATTATGAAACTTACACAGCCTACTCTGCATACACAAATAATGCAAGTAGTGCAGATTTATGACAATCTGTTCGGTAGAAGGGAAAATACTTGAGTAACCAGCACTGAAAATTTGGAGTTTATTTTTAAGACATGAAACGCATTGTTATTTAATTCCTATCTGAGAGTTCATCAGTACTAATGTATTAAATTTGCATGGTATTGTTCAACATATAATATCCCACATCCATGATTTTTTAAAATTCTAGTGGCCATTTTTTCTACCCAAGTGTACGTAAATATGTTTAACTTTTAGCGTTGGATTAAATAGGATTTTCGTTACCTACAAAGGAGTCACAGGAGCCACCTGTGCCCACTTCCATGTTAACGATATTATTGTGACGTGGAAGCACCGAACTCACAAGCCAGTTATCGTTTTAGTACAGCGGCGTCCAGCCTTTGCACGCTCGGCATGCTAACTATGTTGCGCCGTACGCCGGCAGGCTGGCTCCTGCCTGTCTTGGCCGGGGTGATTGCCGGCGCTGCGACAGCTCTTCGCCGCGTCTAACGGAGTCAAGTTGGTCAATATTTTTAAAATTTACAATATGCTGAATACCGTTTGACGTTCGACCGATCAACCACAACACAGCGAAGGCAGTACGGGAGCGAGTGAGACGGGAAAGCGAGCGAGAGAGAAAGGCATATAGTCTTCCCTCACTATCGCTGTCTTTACTTAAGTCCCAGGGTGCCCTAGATGCATTTAGCAAGCTCCTGACATACTGCACAATTGTGCGTCCAGTGATGGAATATGCCAGTCCTGCCTGGGGTTACGCTACTCCCTCTACCATCAATAAACTTCAGGTTGTCCATAATCGGGCGTTGAGCTTGATATCAGGAGCTCCCTGGTACGTGAACAATGCCCAACTTCACACCGCCTATAATTTCTCGATCATCCGTCAGAAAATACACAAGCAGGCAGGCCAACTTTACAGAACAGCCACACTAAGCTCCAACCCACTCATCAAGAGATTGGGTAATTACCAAGCCAGGGGGGGGGGGGGCACCATAAGAGCCCCCGTATCATTATTGAATAATTCTTCTACTAAATTGCTTCTATAACACATCTTTACTTCACTTTCGAAATTATACTCTTAGGTTATCCTCTAATTCACTGATTTTCATTTCACGAAATTCTCTACTATCCTATTCTACGTTCTGTATTTCTAGTGTTTTAGTACACCAGGTAACATCCTGACCAATTAGACTCACGATAATCACCCTCATTCAATTGCAGTTGGTCGTATCTGTGGCGCCGGGTGGTACGAAATAGCCACCACCTACTACGCACACAGACGGTATAGAAGAGGAGCGTAAGAGCCTCGAACCCGAGACAACGGAAGAATGCTCCCACATGTACGCAGAGTGGCGACTGGCAATCAGGGGTTCGTGGAACCAAAACTGTGTCGAGTGTACTCACATTATGAACTAGATGGAGATCAACTACGGAATGAGAACACGTTTCATGTAAAGGTCGAAAACCAAAAGATAAATTGAATATAAAAGAAACAGCAACAAGAATATCAAAACGGGGAACGAGGGACGCATGATATGGTGTTGATTTCGGGGCTGAAATAAAATACAAATTATCAAAAGGTAAAACACAAATATAAGTACAATCAAAGAATTTAAAAGGGAGAAGAGATGGGAGTAGAGATGTCCTGAAGCACTGACATCGCAGAGGGTTGGAGATCGTTCTAAGATAAACTCAATTAAAATAAGAAAAGGACAGTTAAGTAATAATAAATTAATAATAATATGATAGTACCTTCGTTCCACTACATGCTAACTACAGGAAAGTAGTCAGAAGAAGTACTCTAAGAAACTTATGATGTCATACATCCCCACGAACTGTCTGACAAACCACCCTTAAAACAACATATGTCACATCATAACAAACAACCCAATTAATCAAGAAACAACACGAATATAAACAAACTTCACATGGAACACTATAATAACAACAACCCGAACTTCATCAAGAACATGACATGACATACCCAACCCTTAAAGAACCATAGAACAGTTGAGCGGTAACACGAAAATTACAAGAATTCAAGGAACGACCCAAAAGATAAACAACGAACTAAAATTACTTCATCAACTTCTAGAATAAATCTTTTTCACGAACGAAAATACGAGATTCGACTATCTAACACAAGGCAAGATGAGCATCGAGTTCAGTCTCCGGAATACATGAAAACGAAACCCGCATTCCCCCATGAAAGATTAATCGATATATCTCATTTAATAACGTAGGAAGGTCACGCCCAGTTTCTTGACTGGATCCAAAACAAAACACAAGAAAACATTTACAAGGAAGGAAGGAAGCTTGTAGTTGAACGTGACCGTTAATCTCGAGATCATGAGCCACGGGACCTCCTTTTTACGAGGAATCCGAACAACAGGACATGGCATTTCACTTCGAAAATCTCACATGCATTGACCGGAAATCGAACCCGGACCGCCAAAACATTTACAAGTGACCCACTGTCCAGTCAAGACCCACATTAATAAATAACATTTACCCTCCCACAATAATTAGTCCAGAACCGTAATTATGATTGAAACATATTTCTAGTTCAAACACAAATGTTGTCTCTCCTGACCTAAGGGATAAATCAAAAACCCCGAAGGCATTCCTGAGGGCACTTTGACAGACAACGCATAAAACCAACCAACCCATAAACACAAACAAATTGGTGTGTGTTCCGACCGACCCATAAGGAATATAAAAGACACAAAGTCATCCAAGAGCAATGAACGACACACCTTAACACGTATGGTAACATCCCTTAAATCATGAATTCCAAAATAACTTTAGCACTAAAGTAACCAACTCCTAAAGACCCCTGAAAGGTCCCATAACCTCGCAGAGAATTAAGAGTTAGTAAGAAACACATTTCAAAAACATAATTACGTTTCATGACATAACAAAACGCAAAGAACGCACTAATAAAAATAAAGCAAAACGAACAGAAACAAACAACAACAACAAGAAACCCTTAAGACATTAAACCCCTTTACAACAAGCAACACGATCCCTCACTACGTATGTATATTTAAAAAGGCAAGGACTGAAATAAGTTGGAAGATTAACCTCAAAATAACTTGATCGATCTCCACCCTTGTTCCACATTAAAATAGAGTAAAGGGACACGCTAACACTGAAGTTTGGAGTACATAGTATTATGATCAATACGGTACTTCTTCTAGTAGCTCATGCATGACGATACAGTTTAAATTAAAATACTAGTGAGAGACGTTCTGAAAGTTCATGGTTGATTCTTCATATAATAAACACATTTTCATCTCTCTTCTAGTTGCAGGACAAGGAACGAGTATCGAAACACGACTTCAAAACATACTGTATTAAACACAGCAAATACATTTAGGATTCCGTAACGAAACATATTAAAGGATCCAAGTTAGATGTGGCCTAATGTCTCCCAGTTCGCTTCACTTCTCTCGTTTTTAAACAATTCCCTACATATCTATTGTTAGGCCACGTTCCTTTGGTCGAGATGCACTGCCGGCTGGATCGCAACACTCCTGGTTGCTTTAAACTGCCTGCCCATTCGACACTCACAGGCGTACAAGATATATGCATTAATTCACCGCTAGGTGCAGCACCATGGCACTGAGATTGCCGCGGTTTTTTAAAGAGGAAGATACCTGAAACGAAGTATTGTTATGTTTGGAGGCTTAATATCGAGCTTGACGGACGTGAAAACATTACACTAAGTTAGTTCCTTTGTTATTCTAACATCTAAAAGTATTCAGACACATAAATATACTTAAGGGCAAATTTTCAGTATAAAGGAAAGCAAAAATACATGTGGTGGAGGCAATTGTTTTTAAGGGGCGAAATGTCTAGCTCATTTTCCCGTAATTATGCAGACGATAATAAAAATATAACTACTTCTAACTGACTTAAATCTAACTTACATACTTGGCGAGATGAAAAGAAAAGAATAAGGACAATAAAAGACAGGGAAAAGAAATGCCTCCAGCCCCCGAAAAATTGGATGATGATTTATTTAGGGGCTTTGCGACATCGTGGTCATGTAGCCCCATGTACTTGGGTGTGAGGTGAATTTGTCTGATAACCCGTATTATTGTGATGGCTGTATTATACATTTTTACAGATTTTTTGGACAGATTGTTTATTTTTTTTACTTATTTATTTACTTACAAATTTATTTATTTATTTTCTTATTTCTTTACTTATTTATTTGCTTATTTATTGCTTTTTTATATATTTACGTATTTATTTAATTATGTATTTGCTTATTTATTTACTTAAGTATTTACTTACTTATTTGTTTATTTACTTACATATTTATGTATTTAATTATTTATTTTATTATTTATTTGTTGACTTATTTATTTAATTATTTATTTTCTTATTTATTTGTTTACTTATTTATTTACTTATTTATTTGCTTATTTATTCACGTATTTATTTACTTACACATTTATTTATTTATTTTATTATTTATTTGTTTACTTATTTATTTAATTATTTATTTTCTTATTTATTTGTTTACTTATTTATTGCTTATTTATTTACTTACATATTTCTTAAATTATTTATTTACTTCCTTACATATTTACCTACTTACATATTTATTGTCTCACGTATTTATTCAATCATTCATTCATTCATGCACCGGTATGTATTTATTTATTTGTTTATTTGCTTCCCCTGCGTCACCTTCTCTGGAAATTGCACGTAACCACATCCCACGCAGTGAATTGTCCGATGGTATCTTACTTGCCCTGTTCTGATTTACAAAAGGGCACGCAGCAGTACAGCATTATAAAATCATTCAGAATACATTCCAAACACATCCATTAACATCAATACAAAACTTATGTCTGCCACAGTGCCTTGGTGCTGCTTCCTAGCGCCTTTATTTGGAAACGAGGTTGTACGCTCAAACCAATGCTGTAATCGTCGAATAGGCAGGCAGTTTAAAGCAACCAGGAGTGTTGCGATACAGCCGGCAGTGTCGAGATGACATTCTATTTTGCGGGCGCTTTTCATTTTATAAGAAATTGCGGGTTAATGCGATCGCTTAGAATTTCAAGCAATAACCGCTAGATGGAAATATCGTCGATGTTAAGATCTTAGAATTAGTAACGGGTCAGTCTCCTTTTCACAAAGCACTCAAGGCCTTTGGGCCGACAGGCTAAAAGTAATACACAACGAAGTCGGCGGAGCGTGGGCCAGGCCAGGCAGGGCTGTGCGCGACATAAGCACATTAGCGTGCAGCCGGCGTGCTGTATGGGCACCTCTGCTCTCGTAGGTCTAAGAAATTAACTGAGAGTGAACATCGAACAGCAAAGCGTACTGTACAGATAGTCAATCATAAATTGTCGCATGGAAAATATCCAAGTCCTGTTCGGGTATCATCGTGCTTGGACGTGGCTGTACAGTTGCAACAAAATTGATGCACTTCCATCTTTGTTCAACTACATGTTCGTGGCAAAATGCAACTATCAGTAGGCCTACACAGTGCCACTGTGCAAATATCAGAATAACAGAGAATAATGATATGCAAATAATGAGAAACCACCCAAATGCGTAAATAAATGCGTGAAGTGAGGGACACGTCCCAAGTGATGATAGATTAGAAGAGTTCAACATAGTAGCTGTGTTAACGTAGAGGAAAGGTGTGAAGTTGGTAACCAAGACCACCGTGGTTCAAATATTGGTCTCGGCAATTTTTTTGTTTGTTTTGTTGGCCTCCGTTTTACTATTGTGGAACCGCACGATACTAGATGTCTTTTATGTTTTACAACGAAATATTGCAATAAACCGTTAATTACCACTGGGTCTATGATAGCTGTTATAGACGTGCATGAGAAGTTGGAAATATCATTACAATATTATGAGCATTCTGCAGATTGCTAGTTAGCTCAGAGGAAGAGGCATTGTGTGAAACGACAAAGAACTGGGTTTCGAATCGTACTCGCGGTGTTTATTTTTTAAACATGTCAAATGTTTCATGAACGAAATAAAAAGGAAGCTTGTAGTTTAACGTGACCATTAATCTCGCGATCATAAGCCACGGGACCTCCGTTTTACGTGGAATCCGAACCACAGGACATGGCATTTCACATCGAAAATCTCACATGCATTGACCGGGAATCGAACCCGGTCCGCCTTGGTGAGAGGCATACAGCTTGACCGCTGCGCCACCACGCCCCACTGAACGAAATACGTGTGTGTTTCTATACAAAAGGAAATCTGGCGTAATGAATTTGCTTATTATTAGTCCTGAAAAGGACTGTTGTAGGCACTTCATCAATATCTCGTCCAGTATCCACCGGCTTCGACAACTTGCTGTAGCCTACATGGTATTGACTGAACTAGATATCTGAAGTACTGTTCATCAAAGGCAATCTCCTCCCATGCTTCCCACAATCTCCCACAATGCAACCTGCGAACGAGGGGGAGGGTGAGACCAGTTTTCCCTGATTTGGCGTTTCCATTTTGCCCACACATGCTCAATGGGGTTCAAGTCTGGAGTTTGAGGGACCCAGTTGAGCAGTTCAATGGAGGCCTGCTCAGAGAAGTGCTCTCTGGATGCGCGTGGATAGTGAGCCATGGCAGAATGTAATGACGCATTATCATCAACGTTAGCTCGGCCAAACGCGGTTATATTCGTAGCATGACATTCCCATGGTGTGTTATTTTGCTTATGGCTAGAGCTACAGGAGAATTTATACACGTATATCCAAATTCTGATTATAGATAATATTCTCTGGAGTCACGAGAGCAAAGTCACTAGCACTGCCACTGTACTTTCTTTTGCTGCACTCAGTGATGATGTGCTGGATCGTCTGTTCTGTAGCACCACAGTCACACTCAGGCGTTGATATTCTGTTCCACTTGTAGTGGAAGGCTGCACAGTTCCCATGGTTGGTTCGTATTCTGTTCAATGTGGACCATAGTCTACGAGGGAGGTTGAAACCAGGTGGTGGCGTCTTCTTCAAAGGAGGCATTGTTGGACAACATTTGTTGTTGAGTCTCTTCTGCCACTCAACAAAAGTTTGGTAGTTGCTGTTCCTCAAGTTCATGGCATCTCTTGTTGATGGTTTTCTGGAACGCAGGTGACCAGTAATTGCATCGCTGTAATAAAATAAATAATTATTTATTTAGCGTATGGCAACCCATTGTAAAACACAACAATATTCAGAATACATATCAGCAATAAATAAATAAATAAATAACAAAATCATGGTGTGTTACTTCACAAAAATAATATTTACGGCGCGTCTCGAACTGTGGTTGCTCAGTGATGAACGACTTAAAAAACTGACAGCTAACCTATTACGCTACAGCTCAACACACGTCATTGTGAGTGTATCGTGTCTTACCACGACACGGTGCTTTTGGAAGCGGGGTGAGGGGCTGGCCGATAGCGAGAGCGAGAGAGAGAGAGAGAGAGAGAGAGAGAGAGAGAGAGATAGAGAGAGAGAATTATGGACTGACCATGTTGCAGTACATATCCACCAAACTGTACGCAGCCGAAAGCAGCCGAAGTGACACTTAGCATTTTTCATGCTTCAAGAGATGCGACATTTTATGATTGTTTATCTGTACAAACCAATCGTCATGCCGCCTTGCATGTTATTACAGATGACTCCGTTGCAGGTCAGGTACAGAGGACAATGACAGAATGATCTGTCGAGAGGAGGTAGGAGTCAAGTTCCATGATCGTGCTGCTGCGAATGAGCGACATCACTTAAAGTGGGGCAAAATACGCCATCATTGGTCTGTGGAAGGTTTTGTAGAACGATAAGTCACAACATACGATGTGACACTCAGATGGACGTGTATGACCTGACGAACGGTATTTCCCTGAATGTGTTGTACTGACAGTGAAATTCGATGGAGGCAGTATGTCGGCTTGGGGCTGTTTTATCTGGTATGGGCTCAGATATCTCTTCCTCTCCCTCTCTCTCTCTCTCTTCTCTCTCTCTCTTGAACTAGAGCGTCGGACATCATTTTGCCCATATTGGCAACATTAATTCACCATGCTTCAGGTAGAATGGAAACAAATTCCACCTTCAGTGTATCAGAACTTCACGGGAAGGCTTCGACT
The DNA here is from genome assembly GCA_946902985.2 of Meconema thalassinum. Lineage (NCBI taxonomy): Eukaryota > Metazoa > Arthropoda > Insecta > Orthoptera > Tettigoniidae > Meconema > Meconema thalassinum. The sequence continues at coordinate 266,225,617 of OX336390.1, read as the reverse complement.
AAGATTCAAAGCTATAATACAATGTGGTCTTATACACTATTAGTTACTTGACTGACGTCTTTGGAACAAACAGCAGTGAGTGTCCGGAGACTTTTGGTCACACAGTGTATCTGCTATAGTAAAATACAAGTTTTGATAACACATCGTTGATGGGCTCATATTGTGGAATAACAACATATTATTTACTCATCTGACCTCAAAACCCACGAGACTGAGTAGTAGAGTAGACGTAAATGGTCCTTGTTCATCCATCATTTATGTGATTTCACAGTATTCATCCTGCACATAGTTCTGATCAAGATGTGCAGTTAGGGTGACAATAATAAACACAAAACAGCTGTTAAGGGGAACATACAATTACCAGTCCATGAGAAGCGAGTGATATCTTGCGTGTTGGTTGCGGCAACTATACGTCAAGTGAATGTACCAATATCGCGGTGACTCCAAGAGCGTGTTCCCATAGTCGGCTGATTTCTGAACATGCAGCTAACACATCATTCGAGAGTGTTATCCAACATCTCACTTAGGATTCGTTTCACCAAGTTATTATTCGACTGAAGATATAATAAAGTTTCCAATGACTTTCTGTACTGTTCTGTACATTTTCTAACTAAAACACACAAGTGTAGTTAGTGAAAGGTTTTTTTACATGCCATAAATCTTTGACATGGGACATGGGCTTTCCTTCCCCTCCGAAGAAAGGCATACTGAGGGATTTTTAACGCCCTTAAAAATCCGGAAGACTTCGGCCGGGTTTGAACCCGCGACCTTGGGCATAGAAGCTCAGCATGCTACCAAGCCGCCTTGACAGGAGCTATGAGAGATGAAGAGAAGGCAAGGACTTGGAAGGAGACAGTCGTGGCTCCGACGTTTACCTGGAGTTGAAATGGGAGCCACAGAAATCCGTATCACGAACTGTCATTCTGCGAGTCCGTGAATGGCCTAGCTCTGCGCCTAAGTGAGTGTAGCTATCGCTGTTGGTTATATCATATTGTTACGTGCCACCCCCCTTGTGGCACTTTTGTTAACTGGATTACGGTGGGTACAAAGCACAACACCAATTACTGCTTAAAGAAATAATTAACTTTATTGTGGCCAGAAAGATACACTACACATCAGCAAATACAAGCAATTAGGACCTTACTCCAGTTTCCTCACGTCTCTTCCTTATGGAGCGCTCTTGCCTCCTTTCACTTGTCAACAGACCACAGTTAATCCTCTGCTAATGAGTCCGGTCCCGTACGCTAGCTGGAAATAGCTGCACTAAGTCTGTCACTGTACTACACACTGTTTCACACTGTTTCACAATGCACCACAATCACCTCTGTCGCTCGGTGAAATCACACTCGCTCAAAACACAGGCAGTCCCCTGTAAGCTCCTCACTCCCTTAGCTGTCAAGAGAATCGGCTTCACTAGGGGTTTCGCAAGTCACCACACTTCTGTCGCTCAGGATAATCGCTCGCACTAGCTCGTAAAACACAACAACCACCACTGCTTGACAGGTCGCACTTATATAGCAGGCCGGTGACTCAATAAATGCTTCTAGATCCATCCAGGGTTCACGGCTTCCCGAGGTTTCCATCGCTGGCTCAGTCACGAATATTCTGGACTATCCCTTTGTCCTAGTAGTCCTGTTGCATAAGGCGTACGCAATACAAGAGGCAGGGCACAGCCCAGCCCTGGGGCAGTTGTGACTCATGCGGCGAGCGATGACACAAACTCACAGCCGTAACAATATTAATATATAAAAATGAGATGGTGTTTGTCTGTCTGTCGTCCTGTTACTCAATCATGCAAGAACCACTGGTCCAATTGAAGTGAAAGTTTGCATGGATGTAGCTGATTTACCAGGTTTACACATAGGCTACTTTTGATTTCGTTATTTTACACTACCTAAAAATGGCGACCATTTTAGTGACGTCACTACACCCTTTGGTTTCAAAATTTCATATTTCCATTTCAAATAAAAAGAGAACGCTAAGAAATAGCACACTTTTGATGGCATATACGAGCTTTAAAATTTAATTTTCTATCCGAAAGGTGCTTACCACTTTTCGTGTATCTCCAACGGTTAGTGAGTAAAACCTAAATATGTGCTATAAAACACGGTCAACGCCGAGCATTGTTAATCTATGTTAGTCTCTACAAGATCTGTTTAATTTTAGAGGTGTTTGTGGGGTCCGAAACGAGACGTGATTTTGAGTCTAATTTCACAATGTTATAGTGCTTCCTACTTTGCACGGAATGCTTTCATCCTTTTTATCGATTTGTTTTTTGTTAACTGAATATTTTTTTTGGCCAATATTTATCTGATTTTTGTCGTTTTTTACCATGATCAGAAACCCAAATTCACAGACGAATGTGTCGAAGACTACCGACTGTCACATTAGTTTATTTAGTGTTCATAGTAATCTTACTGCAGAACTGGGCAAATTTATTTCAATAAAGCTGGTATTTTGCCTTTCACGGCCAATAAAAGACCCCCCCCCCCACATAAAACACGGCGTAAACCTAGAAAAGTTGCTGAGTTTTAATTGCTTGGCCCTGAAATTCAATATACAATCATTTTGGAAGCCTTTATAGGGAGGTGAAAGACTGTTTTAGCGTTTAGCTCTCGCAGTAAAGTAGCGGAGGTGTTCTAAATAAGAATTGAGGTATCGCGCAATTTGCTACTCCTTTGGTAGTTCGCAAATAGACCACAAGAACCCGCTGATGAACCATCTCGGAGTTACTAGGCGTAATCTCGCACAAGACACGGCATAAACCTATAAAAATTTTCTGTGATTAATTTGTTTTTGTTATTATTACTTGGGATGATTGAAGTTTGTTCCGTTACTGTTACTCTTTATCATGACATGGTACGTAGTTTCCGCAATATTACTTATTGCGGATATGATAATTGCTATCAAGTTTGATGTATTTTTAGCACAATGTTTATATGTTTAAATATAGTATGAAGACGTAAGACGATAGGTGTTCAGGTTATTTAACTTTTACTACATAGAAGCTGATATTTATTTCCAATATATAAACGCACTTTCTCACCTACAAAGCGGAGGCAGACAGGCTTTTTTCCGGGTACTCCGGTTTTCCCCTGTCACAATTTCATTCCAGCAACAATCTCCACTATCATTTCATTTCATCTGTCATTCATTTAATCATTTCCCCAGGGAAGTGCGACAGGCTTCGGCAGCCGGCACAGTTCATATCCTCGCTGCTAGATGGGGGTTTCATTCATACCATTCCATGCCCCGGTCGGTCGACTGAAAGCAGGCTGAGGATTTTCACTTTCCTACCTCTGATTAATAACTGGGCGAGTGAAAATGCATGTAGTCTACACATGTAGTTGGTAACATGGAAATAACATAACTACATTACGAATGTGTGATTATATATATGGGATGCAACATGCAAGTATCAAAAATGTTCCTCCGCGTTGGCAAGATTAAGGAGATAAACACATAATGGATGAGGGTCACCAGGGTCCAATTAGCGCCTGTTCTCTGGACGTAGACTAATAGATCTCTTTCGTTCGGTGGATGTGCTGATAGCAATTCCATTAATGCCTGACTGACAGACTATCTCTACAATCAAGAGTGCCACGGTGATAGCTTGGCCCCATGGCCTTGAACCTCAACATACATGGTTGGTCAATATTGATAGGCATAACTGCTGCAACTATACCTCGAGACGACGAATCTCCCAAAATATGAAGATCTTAAGGTGCATAGCCTGCCTTATCCCTCTCGTGTTATTTGTGTTGCATGCGTGACATCGTGATAATGTAGTCCCGTGTACTTGGGTGTATGTGTGTGTGAAATCTGTCTGTTAACCTGTGGCATTGTTTTGGCTGTAGTCACGTGTGTGTATTTATAATTGCCGCCAGAATTTCAGAGGGAGATGACCGTGGTCATAAGTAGAGTAGAAGTGGAAAACCACAGAAAACTACTTCTAGGATCATTGAAGTGGGGGGTTAAACCCATCTCTTCTCAGTTTTGCCTCACGAGACTGAATGTACTTCGTTCCAACCCTTAGGCCTAGGCCTAGACCATTTCTCTTTTGCGCAGAGCCAGGAATTGAAGCCTGGACTTTTGGATCTGGAGCCTGAATACGTACTCCGATACTCCAGAAGGTGGCTCACCTGATGGGTAGATAGATACCGTGAAGTAGGGTTTCGTTGACCTATTTATATACATTTTGAAAATACAGTTGAAGAAACAATGCCAACAATGATACTAGACACAGACAGAAGTAATTACGTGACATCAAAGCTGTGGGCCAAAGTTACCGAACCCTCGAAGTTACTTGGACCTACCAGATTTCTTTTTTCATAGTTACACATGGTAAACTTCATTTACTGTACAATTTGCAAGAAATTGTTGTGGTCAAAGTAGCACTGTTTTCAGACCAACAAGTGCTCCTCTTGATTACGATGGAGCATTCTGCCAAGGGATTTAATGAAAATTAGCTCTTGATTAACTGTGTATGGCAAGACCTTCAGCTAACTTTAAATATACTTGCCTAACTTTTTCAATTCAAGTCAAATCACACGTGTGGGTAAAGTTTCATGCCCTGAGCCATATAACCCTAGTTTACAGTGGATAGATATTGAAACGTAAGCGTTGACAATGTCACCAGTGTCGGGACTTAAACCCCAATTCCCCGCTTTTTGGGCGGGTGCACGAACTTAGCGCTAACGGATTACAACATGAGGGATTGACGCTCGAGGCCAGATGCCCTTCCTGACGTAAACCTTATGTGAGGAGTTCATGACAAAATGAAGTTGAATGGGATAGGGCAAGGGACGGCCGTGGCCTATTAAAGGCACCATCGGGATATTTCTTTGGAGATGAAACTGGCAAACCATTTCAAGGACGGCTGACGGCGGGTCTCGAAACCATACGTCTTCCGAATAGCCTACGTCATGATCTTACACGTTAGGAGAACCTGGGAACATTAGAACAGTATCTAAGACATTTTGTCAACCATAACTAGATATGCTGCTTATAGGCTATACTTTTAAATAGGAGAGGTAGCTGCTGAAAAATGAGTAGGCCTAAAGCTCCATCATGTATGCTACGGTACTGAAGAATTACCATTAGCCAAATTTTGATGAAAATTAGAGGAATATGAATACCAAAACACGAATATAACTATACGGTGCGTTCAAAAAGTACCAAGCCGGAGGCTGGAATGCGCAAACCAGTGACGACATCGGCTAATCGTGGCGTGTGTAACGAGGTGTGGTTCCGACCAGAGCGTGGAAGGTCACAGCCCGTCGCTAGAGGGCACGCGTGCACGTCACGTGACGATACAAAGCAAGCAGCAGCATGCATCAATCGTCCAACGCTGCCAGTCGCATTGCAAACAGTGACATGGAGGCGTCAAACGAAGATCAAAGAGGTGTTGTTCGGTTTCTGACAGCGGAAGGAGTAGGGGAAACGGACATTCATCGCCGAATGTCACAAGTATACAGCGAACACTGCATGTCCCTTGCAAGGGTCAAGGCGTGGCACAAGCGCTTCAGGGAAGGACGGGTGTCGTTAACCGATGATGCCCGGTCTGGGGCACCCCCCTGCCTTACCGATGACAACGTCCAGCTGGTTGATGCACTCATTACCCAGGACCGCCGAGTGGCAGTGAACGCCATAGCCGCCGTGGTCGGATTGAGCGTCGGAAGTGTGCACACCATCATGAAGGAACGACAGCACTTGCGCAAAGTGTGTGCCCAATGGGTGCCTCACAGTCTTCAACCACACCAGGAAGCATGTCGAATGGCCCACTGTCTTGGTCATCTGCAGCGTTATGCGAGGGAAGGGAAAGTGTTCCTGGCACGAGCGGCGGCTGGAGATGAGGCATGGTGTCATCACTTCGAACCAGAATCCAAACTACAAAGCCTTCAGTGGAAGCATCCAGGTTCACCACCACCCAAAAAAGGCAAGGCCATCCACACGAGTGCAGGAAAGGTAATGCTGACGTTCTTCTTTGACCAAGATGGCCCCCTTCTGATACACTTCATGCTGCACGGGACAACAGTGAATGCCCAGCGTTACTCGCAAACCTTGACCACCCATCACCAAGCGATCAAAACAAAATGACCAGGCAATCTCACCCGTGGGGTCATTCAGCTCCACGACAATGCACGTCCTTATACGGCCAACACAGTCGCGGCACTCCTGCAGAGGTTCTCGGCCACCCTCCATACAGTCCAGACCTCTCTCCCTGTGATTACGCCATGTTTGGTCCCCTGAAAAGGGCTCTTTGGGGCCAACGATTCACCTCGGACGCCGACGTCCAGCTGTACGTGCGGAACTGGTTCACATCGCAGCCCAGGGAATTTTATGAGACAGCCATTCACCGCCTAGTGTCACAGTGGGACAAGTGCCTCAACAGCCAGGGCCAATACTTCTAACTTACAGGTACTGGTTCTGTAATTATGCCTCCGGCTCGTTACTTTTTGAACGCACCTTATATATACATTCTAAGGCCAACGGCTTAGTCGGCCGAGATTTGCTGACGTAGGTGTTTGCGAGAGGCAACGAAGCAGTTGGCTTTAGTTGAGGTTCGAACTTCTGGCTGTAACATCAAACGGTTGCCGCAGGGTTGACCTCTCGCCTAGTATAGTTGCTGGGCCAAACGATCGTTGGCTCATGGGGCCTACACAATCCAATAGAAATTCGAAATCTGTGGCTATCATTGGGAAAATAAAAATAAAATGAAATAGCCCATATTCCAATTCAGCTTTAAGGTCAGACATTAAGGCTGTGCTACCGAAAAATAAAATATTTTTTAATTTTCATTTTGTCTTCTTAATCTGTTATATAGGTCTTCGGGACTTGTTATATGCCACTTTAGTAAAATATAGACTGCTCGTTTGTTAAGGGCGTGGAATCAAAGTGTCTACTTTGAGGGTTAAAGGTACATACTGAACCCATGTACCATTGGTTCAAGGGGTCGAATCCATGTTTTATTGGTAAAAGAAGAGAGTAAAAATACAGTCTGTAGTAGAACTTAGAAAGATTTTATGTAGAGGACTGGTATAATGTTGTGCAAGAATAAGAGTCCAGGTGGCCCCAGGAAATGATATCATGCATGACGCACCGATAAGGAGCCGATCATGGCTATAAATAGAATTAAAAACTTTCCGCCGGGAGTAAGCGAGAAGAGGTTTCGGAAATTGATCTTACGCAGCGATAAAATGGCATCCTCGCAGTTGTGCAAGAGGAGGGATAATTAGATTTAAGCCATTTGTGAGGATAAAATTAACAAAAGAAATACATCATTGTGAATCATTTTGGAATAGAGATTTTTGTGTGGGAAAAGATGTTATAATAATTGCACAGGAAAGAAGTGCAAACTTAGCATGACGTAGTTAAAAGTTCCCCGAGACCCGAGGTGGTTGGGATTAAAAATCAACTGCAACACCCACGTATCTGAAGAGCAAAATTTATTTAATATCTAGGAATTGTACGATCGATTTTCATGTGCAAAGAAGTCAGTTTACGTTTAGAAAAAAAGCTTCCCAGAGATATAATTTTCAAAAGTGTGCGACTATTGCTTCAAAAGTTAGTTATGAAAAAGACGAGGATTTTATCTTTTTGTCGCCGATTTGAATAAAAGCCCTGGCAGAGCCAGGCTAATAATGCAGTTATCAGTCAGCCCAGGGGGCGTGACGTTGGTGCATCACAGCAAATGCAGTTTTAGTCCGTCCAGGGGACGTGACGCTACATCACATCGTTAATGCAGTTTACAGCAGACCTCGTGGGGAGGTGCTGCATCACAGTGTCCAGATCATAGTACGAGAAGTATCATCATAGTATCGCCGTGTGAAGACTTAGTAAAATCCTAGTACAGGATTTAGTTCAGCAAGCGTCAGTCTCTATAGTGAAAGTTCCGTATTACAGTCCAAGTTAGGCTGCGAACTTAAAAAACAGGCGATAGGTCTTCAAATAACAGTTCAGTTAAACGACAGAAAGTATCGTAACGTTTTGAAGTACCAACGATAGTGAAACAAACATTTCTATCAAAGTTAAGGAACCCGATCAGGGTCGGACGAAATAAGTAACGCCTAGTGTACCGAAAAGATAGGAACTAGAGCGCAGAATAATAAGAAGTGAAAATTTAATCCGATACGTTGTCTAAAAGGAGACAAACGAACAGTAAAAGCAATAAGCTACGGAACTAAGAAATAGCAGTAAATGCTAGGGAATCATAGGTCACCGATAAAGTATTCGAGAGGCCGTAAACAGGACAGACTTTATCTAGACAAACTAAATAGTGTCTAGAAAGAAACGACATCGAGCTAAAAATAAAAAAATAGAGGCCGATAGTCAGGAAACCAGATCTGAAGAATAGCCGTTCCAGGGAGGGGTAGATTGATCGAGACTTTCATCATATTGCCAGATAGGGAGCCGACGTCTAAGAGTGTCACCCTTGGAAACGGGGAAGAAAGAAATCACGTGTGTAAGGCAAAAATCAAAGCCTCAGTGGTTAAAAGCAGTGTAATATAAATATAGTAAAAATCTGTTTTAGTGTAATAATTTTTAGTGAATTTATTTGTGTATGATAAAAGAATACAGAATTGTATTCAAAATGTTACCTGTGTTTAAGGTAAATAATGTGTATGTGTATCAAGAAATGTCATTGTGGGAAATGGGATTAATCAAGATGGCTTAAACACATTGAGTGGGCAAAAATGAATCATCACTGGAGAATTCGGTCGGTGACCGTAATATCATGTGAGTAACCATTTCATTATGTTATGTGTTGGGGAAAGGTTTGCGTACAATCCACCTGAGAACGAAAGAATAGGGGTGTTTTTGAATAACAAATAACAGAATAATAGCACGATCTGAACGATTAAAATTGAGAAAGTATAAAATAATTATGTGAAATAAATAAATCCCATGTGGGAAATGTATGAAATAAAATATCAGTTTATTTGATAAATGATTTAAATATGTGAAAGCAAGCGTAATAATAATAATAATAATTGTATAATTGAATGAATAATTATGATGAATTATATGAAAGTAGTAGCTTATGAGCTCTTTTAAAATAAGTAATACATGTTGTGAACACATGTTCTTAAGATAAAGCGATTATTGTCACGGGAGAGGATTAATATAAAATTGAGATGTAGATCAGATGTTGATTTTGAATTATCAGTTCTTTGAAGGCAACTTGGCAGTAAAGTAATAGAGCAATGTAGCGTATTGAAGTAATTTATCACGCTAGGAAGGCGTTGAACCTAAATATACTCGGTAACACTAATTATGAGGGGCAGTTGGTCGTGGTAATTGAGCTATGGTAAGTCCTCTAAATAGTGATGTGATCACGAGGCCGTTGTGTGTATTGTATTGAAGAAGGGTGCTATTTATCGTATTATGAGCGCGGATGTAAGGTAAAGAGGCCTGCTATAAGTCGCTAATGTCATAAGTCCTCCAGTATGGGATATGGTTCCCGAGGCATTTGAAAGAATCGAACCCAGATTCGTATATGTTGAAGCCCCTAAATATTTGTTGTTGTATTGAATTATTCTTACCTACCAATGAGGACACTTCATAATTAATAAATGCCGAGATATTGAGCAATAGGTCTAGTGAACCTAAATATGTTGTTAAAATAAGTAGAATGAAAGCCTTGCTTTTTCAAAGAACTGCATGTAAGACACAGCTGTATAAAGCTGAGGGTAGCTCGCCTCTTGTGAGTGAGACCATAAAGTTCCTGCTCCTGACAATAAATCACGCTAAGTGGCCAAGGCCAGACCCTTGCCATTGATGTGTTGTGGTAGGCCGTCTGTTTAAAGTTATAGTACACGAGAGTGTTTAGAGTTTGTTTTAACGACCCGGTCTTCGAACCGAGGTTCTTTTAGTTGAAGATTACCGCTTGCAAGTTCAGATCGTTGCTTTCTTATGAGATAATGGTCTTTTAAGACAAATAATGATAAATCCCTAATGTTATGTTATATAATGTAGTGATTTACGAGTTTAGTGAAGACAATTAGATTCCGGGAGTGATCTTAATTTTTGACGTGTTAAAGTAGTCTTCCGTAACTCGGGAGTACGCCAATGTTTCTCAATCACGGTAGTGATTTTTTGACTTGAGAGAGATGGTAACATGAGAACATTGTGAAAGCCCAAAAATTTAAGTAAATGAGTAACAGTACTTTGATAAGTATTATATAGTTTTTTGATTATAAGATACTCATATAATAGGAAGTGATGTGTTGTAAAAGAATAACACAGTGTATATAAAAAGTATCAAGCCTATTTGGAGCTCTTGATTTTATTGAATTTTAAAAGGCCACTATATGGAAGTGAAAATAAATATAAGTTTGTGGGTTTATAAAAAAGCCATTTATTATGATTTAATCTTTGTTTTATTATGTATTCCTTGTTCACTCTGAACAAGTATGAATTATGGGTCAGTATTTTATTTGTTTAATTTGTTGTAGCGCCATATATTTGAGTAATTAAATGTTTTATAGTAGGAGTTGATTTTGTTTATTATTTTGGAAGTGTATCCTCTATTTAATCCAAAATGTGTAGGTCACAGAGTGGGAGAACATACCATAACCCCGATAATCCCGATTTGAGCATTGCTGGCATACTGTGATTTGCATATTTCATGCTGAATGGGCACAAAACGTCACGACAAAACTAATAACAGGAGAATTTCGAAATTTCTGTACAATAACCCTTGTAATAGTAGCTTCATAATGAACAATTTTTATTTCAAAATTCCACATACCGTATTTTATAAAAGTATAATATTTCAATAACCTTTTTATTGTGAAAAAAAATTGCTATAATAGCTTCAAATTTATTCAATTTGTAGAGGCTCTAATTCTGAACAGTTCGAATATTTGATGAAAGAAACTGTTTAGTGATAAACCCGTGACGTATGTACCTTTGACTAGTCTTCAACTCGGCAGAACGGTAACTACACAGGCTACACGATAGGCTACCCGCACTACCACTTGCAACAAGCTTCATTCCCCCACCCTACTACCTAGCACCGCACCACCCGTTGCGGGTCATTCCTTTCCTTACGCAGCATTCCATTCTACTTACCGTGGAGTGCAAAGAAAACAAAATAACTCGCCTTATTCCAAAACTTTTTCCTGCACGCTGAGACGCGACACTTCAGTCTGACTAGACCTAATCTTGAGGAAGCAATAGAAGAATATATCTCGCCCCTTTCTCGTTCCATTTCCTAATTCTGCGTTTGTGTTTCGTGATTGAGTGATTGAGTGTTCCTATAACATTCACACTTTATTCTACAATGCCACGAAAGCATTCTCCGTCAAGGAAACGTTCCAGAAGAGGCCGTGAAGCAAAGACTACGTGGGAGAAAAGAAAACAACAAGAAATCACCGTGAATGTTTCAAACGATTCTGCTCAATTTGAAGATTCCGAAGAAATATTCAACAGATAGTTAGTTGAAAGCACTTCCCCAATAGGCCACGATGCAAGTCGGTAAGTAAACTATTGTTACAATATATAAATAAATTATTAATTAATTTATTAATTAATTTGAAAGGACTTGTCATTTTTTAAATTAGATTACCTACTTGTAAAACGTGTTGTTGTTGCTTATTTTAGGGACTGAGACATCGCGGTCATATAGCCCCATGCATTTTGGGTGTGTATGGAATTTGTGTGATTACATATGTTAATGTGAAGGTTGTACTATTGTGTGAATTTCTAAATTGGGGATAGGATTGCTTTTAGAGAGGAACCATCCCAGCATTTGCCTGGATTTAGTTTTAATGCATATTTGCTTTCTGTATGTTAATAATAATCAAGATACTATTTTTTAACATTGTGTAATATCAGGTATGAAGATCAAGATTCCATAAATTTTCCAAACGATTCAGGAAGTGATACAGACGATGACAATGAGTCTGATTGTGACGTACCACCTATGGTAATTGAAAGGAATACTGAGGCCAACGAACTGCCTCCAATAGGGCGACGCATCGTTGATATTGGTCACGTTATGAAAGAAATAGAATTAGTAACGAGCATTCCAAACATTGTACCATGGGAAAATACAAATACAAAAAAGAAATAAAAGATGGATTATATTGTACATGGATTTATTATTGTGATAACTGCGAAAACGAATATGCTGTAACTTAAGAGCCTGTTTACCAAAAAAAAATAAAAAAATGGAAGTGAACGATGCTCTGGTGTGGGGAGCTACGGCAGTAGGTATCGGGTTTTCTCAAGTCGAGGAAATGTTCAGTGTTTTGGACATACCGATCGTGGGCCACAACAAATACGCAAACCATGAAATACGAGTTGGCGATGTAAGTACTGTATATTGATCCATATTTCCTTATGACCTATATATTATAAATAATTCTGAATAGGCCTAAGTGGTTTCAGTGAATTACGAATACTATTTTTTTTGTTCATTATTAGATGAAAATTATGCAAAGAAAAGCCTCTCTTCAAACATTTCTATATTAAGACAATTTTAAACATTTTATTCAAAACATATTTAAGATTTTAAAACAAATACATTCTGTAAATTATAATCCCGTCCAAGCAATCATTGCTATTGTTGTTATTAATATTATTATTTTCTTTCTAAAGGTTTGGGAAGTAGCTCTCTTACGTAAAATGAAAGAAAATCCAGAAGAAGAAAGACGTATTGCCATTGAAAAGAACAACTATTTGAATGGCGTTCCGTACATATCTGTTATTGGCGACGGAGGCTGGGCGAAGAGGTCGTATGGACATGGGACGAGCTCGCTGAGTGGTGGTGTAAGCATTTGGGAAATATTAAAGGGATTTCACGTATTCCTTTCATTGCAAAATGGGCGATGTTTACTTTTGCTTAGCTAAGTCACACCACTGTGTCTACATGGCATCTTAGTCCCTGGAGAAAACTACATGGAAGCCCAGGTAGTATTTTCAAGGCGAAAATTGTCACCAGAGAGAAAAGACGATCTCGAAGGGCACTGCCATTTTCTCAAAAACCGCCAGTAAAGAAGAGACGAAAGTGTGATGAAAACTATGGGCCACTAGCACAGTTGCCTGACGTTGAAGATGAAGTTCTTAAGACAAGAATGATCAACTTCTCGAAGAAAATGGCCGATGAGGTAACAAACGGTAGTCCTATTGAGGTATCAACTCTTGGAAAACACACTAACCCCATGTGGCACGACCAAAGAGTGAATCGCTTGACAGCTTCCAAGTTTGGGCTAGTTATAGCGTTTATCTCACACCCCTTGCCACAATCTTGTAAAATTAACTTTGTATCCCAAAAATCTCACCTCAGTTTCCGTCAAATTTGGAAGAGATAATGAGGACGCTGTGTTGAAAATGTACGAGGACAAAACTGGCAACATGTTCACCAAGTGTGGGTTCTTCGTAGATCAAGATCATTCATTTTTAGGAACCAGTCCTGATGGTTTGGATGCTTGTGATGGCCTCGTAGAAGTAAAATGCCTTGCGTCCGTCACTGAATCAGATTTGAGAGATGAGGTGACTAAAAAAAAAAAAAGTTTGTGCTTGGAACTGTCAGAAGGAAAATTGCAATTGAAACGAAGCTACAGCTACTTCTTCTAGGCAGTGGCGGATTCAGGCCTTGCGGGGCCCTGGGCGATATGATAAGGTGGGGTCCACAACAATAGGAAAAATAAAAAATTAAGATACGAGCCTTTCAGTAGTCGCATATGATGTGTAACATCTGACATGTTATCCTACTATGAAATTGAAATGAGATATATGTGGAGTCATCTGACATGTTTTCCTACTCGTATACCACACAGCTTGGACATTCTTAAAATTCTTAATTTACGCTCCGTTTTCATACTGGTACTATGATGAATGTATAGATTGAATTGAAGATATTCTTCTGTTACACTCGTTTAAACAAACATCACATATTATATTGTAAATTAAGAGGAGGAATGAAACCATATTCTCTAGTCTATCTATAGACTACTAGAAATAATGTTCAATACAATCAAATTTCCCAACTCCTGCTTGGTACAAAATATTGTAATAAACATTAGATAAATCGTAATTTCATGTATATTCTGTTAAAATGACGCATAATGTTATGATAAGTCGCCTCCGTAGCGTAGCGGTCAGCATGGTTAGCTGCCGCCCCGGAGGTCCTGGGTTCGATTCCCGGCTCTGCCACGAAATTTGTAAAGTGGTACGAGGACTGGAACGGGGTCTACTCAGCCTCGGATGGCCCAAATGAGTAGAGGGGGTTCGATTCCCCCTCAGCCATCCTCGAAGTGGTTTTCCGTGGTTGCCTGGATGGTACCTTCTTCAAGGCCACGGCCGCCTCCTTCCCTCTTCCTTGCCTATCCATCCTCACCATCCCTTACCTTCCCTCATGAGACCCCTGTTCGCTTTGCAGGTGGGCCGCCTGGGCGAGGTGCCAATCCCACCTCACCAGTTGTATCCCTTCCGATTCGATGTTCCCAGCTCTAGGACACTGCCCGTAGAGGCGGTAGTGGTGAGTTCCCTCGCTGAGTCCGTGGGTTCCACCAACCTGGAGGGTAAACGACTAAAAAAAATATAAAAAAATGTTATGATAAATATCGTTTAAAGCGATAATCTGGTAGCAAAAATAATTGATGGAACTGGGGTTCGAACCAGAGAACCTCATAATTCGCAGACCAACACACTATCCACGCAGCTATTACAACCACAGATACTTAGAGTACAAGACGGTTACTTAGCCTATTTTCACGTACCGCCATGAAAGGCTAGCCTAGTTCCCGCATAAAAACATCGATATATTATATTCATAACTGCATTAACGCAATGTGGGTTAATATATGAAAAGCCATTGTGAAAAAACATAATACCGGCTTTGCTGACTAGTTACAATGTTTCATATTAAAGCATATCATCATTTAAATACTGATACGAAGACTGTCACCATGTGGTTTGTGTTTCAATCAGTTGACACCAGAGTTCGCATAACTTTGCATTGAAAAACACGTTACTCGGGGAGTGGATGCCCAACACTTTTATCCAGAGATTGAAAAACAGACCCTTAATAAATCATAATTGTTTTTAGGAAATAAGATATAATGATTATTTTCACACAAAAGAACGACAACCTGAAGATGATTTATTGTAGGAATAGCCGTAATGGGGCCTCCAAACATTGGAGTAAACCGTTTGCGATAGTACGTCTTGTTACGAATTTCCGCCACTGCGTGTGCTCATTGTTTCCTGGTACACTTTTCCGTCAATCCCACTTTTGTCCCTTTTTTTTCTCTTCAAAATCAGTCCCACAAAATATCAACTCCCGGCACCAAAATCCATACGCTAAATAAATAAATCCAGCAACCGAGCGGAAAGATGTTACACATCAAAAAAATTGAATCAAATGGAAAATCGTTTTGTAATAATAATAAAATAAAGAATAGTTACAATATTTTGAATACACTACATTACATTTATTTAATAATATGAAAGAAACCTTTAAGTCCCCTTGAAGAAGATTATGTAAACTATGAAATATTAAAATATTACTTTGCGACTATTTGCCCGGCTGAAGTCTTCTATCATTTCACTGAAATCTAAACTTGCTAAATGGTCACGGGAGGTCATAGCTGCACTGAAAAAAAAATATGAATTATAAATTAGTTTGAAATGTTTGAAAAGTATAATTACTAGGTAATTAATCAATTAAATTTTAAACAATTCATGGCGCGGGGCCCAGGGCGGCCGCCCTCCTCGCCCTCCCCTAGATCCGCCACTGCTTCTAGGTCCAAGGTCAATTGAATATCACCAGGAGAAAATGGTGCGACAATGTAGTTTATACGAAGAAAGGAGAACTATTCGTAGAAAGGATAGAAAAGGATGAGATATTATGGCAAAGAAAAATGCTTCCAAACCTGGTACAATTTTATAAGGAGTGTATTTTGCCAGAAATTCTAGACAGTCGAGTTGTTCGAGGCATGAACATCCGAGATCCCTCATTTGTGCTAGAGTCACAACGACAAAAGCAGGCGACAAATAATATCAACAAACGAAAGAAGAGGAAACCACTGACACATTCACAGACAAGAAAAACATTAACCACCTGGGGGTATAGTGGCTAGCGTTCTTGGCTGACGCCCTGGAGGTCCGGGTTCGATTCCCGGCTCATCCAGGAGATTTTAATACTGTTGTGAGGGCTGGAACGGGGTACACTCAGCCTCGTGAGATAAAACTCAGAAGAGGAGGGTTCAATTCCTACCTCAGTCATCCTGGATGTGGTTTTCCGTGGTCGGGGTGGTTACTAACTCAAGGCCACGGCCGCCTCTTTATGTTCTATCCCCAATTTACAACTGTACACAGTGGTACAGCCATCACAATAACACAGGTTACACAACCTAGATGCACGGGGCTATATGACCACGATGTCGAAGCCCTAAAATAAGCAACAACAAGAAGCTAATATTGTTGAATGATACTCGAACGTACTGTAAATTGTTCAGAATACGTAGCCTATTTTTTTATCAGTTGCCTTGTAAGTTTCTTTGATTTAGAAAGTGAATAATAAATTATTCTTTATTATTTAATGTGAAGTAATTAATAACATAACAACTTTAACATACTTAAATATATCATTAGCTGCGTGTTATTGTGTTCTTCATGTTCTTGCTAGTGTGTCTGTGCAGCCGATTGTCATTGAACTTGCTGCTTACATTTTAAAAATAATTTTTGTTAATAGTGCATAATTTGGGTATTTTCTGAAAAAATTCCCGAGATGGTTTCTTATTTGGAAATTATGTTATAATTTAGTAGATTAACTTTCATTTACATATGTAGCAAATATTATGGGGTTTTCAGTGTTTTGGCTCTTAATTGTGAAAGTGTGTGTTTTGTTCACAGAATGTAAAATATGCATTGTACTTCACAAAATTCTGCATACGTGAACTTGAAATTTCATTACTGAATGAGCAGTCATTTTGTTTATATAAATCACCTTTTGTGGTTTACTGCGTTTTTTTAAAATAATATTTTGCATTCCATTGCAGTTTTGTCAGTGCGCAATAAAAAGGTTTATGATCCATCCAAACACTTCTTTTGTGTTTTAATTTCATAGTTATATCACTGATATGCAACCACTTCGCTACAGAAAAACTCTTCCCCCCTATGGGTAGTTACAAAGCCCATATGTAGTTTCGTTTCACGCACGCAATTTTTTAAAAAAGAACTTTTTTGGAAATTATGAAAATGTCAAAATACTGAAACTGATATATATCTTTACATCAATTATACTATTATTATTGCGTTAAAGCTGGTAATTTACACAAATGGAATCCCTGAAATCTTATAAAATAACTGGCATTAAAAATTATGAGCAAAGTAACCCTATAGTTTTTCTCTTGGTTAATATTGCAAAGAAACTAAAAATAACTCAATATATTTCTACATTTGTATTAATTCCATTCCTTGAAACTGGTAGGTATACTGTAAGCTTTAATTGTGTATTCATTTTATGTGGCATATACCCAGCGTAGTAAATCTGTGTTCAGAAAATATGTAGTGGATCTGAGAAGGTTAAGTGGTGTCATAAAATTACTTCCTGTTGAACTGCACAATTCAAACGACAAATTGAACTTCTGATTGGCTGGAAGTTCTTTATATTAATATAATTCAAGATTTTATTGTAGCTTTATATTGCGGTGTTAAAACACGCTTAAAAATATATTTTGTTTTTTTCGCCATCGTTTTACCCTCCAGGGGTGGCTTTTCCCACGGACTAAGCGAGGGATCCCACCTCTCCCGCCATTGAGGGCATTGTCGTGGAGCTTGAAAATTGGGTAATGGATACAACTGGGGTGTGTGATCAGCACTACGCCCAGGCGGCCTCACCTGCAAAGCGAACAGGGGCTTGATGAAGGGATGGGAAGAGTGGGAAGGTTAGGCAAGGAAGTGAGAAGGAGGCGGCCGTGGTATTACGGTAGGTAGCATCCCGGCATTTGCCCGAGGACGAAGTGGGGAAACCAGGGAAAACCACTTCGAGGATGGCTGAGGTGGGAATCAAACCCCCTCTACCCATTTGGACCACCCGAGGCTGAGTAGACCCCGTTCTAGTCCTCATACCACTTTTCAATTTTCGTGGCAGAGCCGGGAATCGAACCGCGGACCTCCGGGGTGGCAGCTAATCACTCTGACCACTACGCAACGGAGGCGACTTTAAAAAATAATATGGTACCTAATTTCACGTTATTGAAATTCTTAATAGAATTTTGAAGTTTTTCGTTCTTATTTCTAAAAATTACAATAACAACAAAAAAAAAAAAAAACGGGACACGAAAGAGAAACTCTGAATACAGAATTGGATTCTACATCCCTCAATACCTAAGCAGTCATTTAGGTATATTGTCTTATTAATATTATATTATTTTTTAATGATAACCTTTGCCAATTTTGATGTTTTTTCGATTTTCTTTTCAAAATTACAAGAAAGGAAACCTGGCGTGCTACAGAAAATCTGAACACATGGCACTTTACTTAACAATAAGTAAGTTAATATTTTCCCTTGTAGCAGAAGAAAATTGAAATGCATAGTCCTATCAATCAAACGCCCCGACCCATTTTATCCGGCTGGAGGACAGATCTCAAGGTTGCAATATGCTTACGACTCGGAAACAGATCGCTGTGCGACTCGCAAGGAAGGCTTCAAGTGAGAGAGGGGAAGATAGTGTGCGATTGAGGAGTAATGGAAGGGAGGAGGGGAAGTCACTATTCACATGCGGTGGCTTACAAGGGACGGCAGTGCTGCTATCTCTTGTCCAGTGCTTGTCAGCAGAACCAGTAGCACAGCCTTAATTTTGTCGCACCACACTGCTGCCCACTTCTCAAAAGAGAGATCTTCCTCCACCAGGCGTCTTATTATCTGATCAGCTCCTTAGAGTAAAGTAAGTGCTACTCAAGCGACGACTGATGAATCCACTTCTTCCCTTATAATATCGGTCGGTTGAATTGTAATGAAAACATCAGTTTATAATAAAACGTACAAGTTTATGATAATAAATGGTAGCATCTTCGGCGAATTTTCAGTGTCAACAGCTATTCCTCATTACCGTATCCATTTGCCCTGACCCCTTGGCTTCATAAGGATGAAAGGCAAAAAGCTAAATGTTCTGGTGACCATCGTTCGCCTCAAATATTCGTTGTCGTTCGTTGGCCTTTGCTGACCTAGTGTGTACGTGCCGTAACATTTAACACGAGGCGCATCTAGAAAGTAAATTTCCCTAATTCTAAAAAATAAAATAAAAAAAATAAAAAACTTTATTGGCAACAGGCAAAGCAATGTGTCAGGTATTTTTCGACATAGTTACCCAACTAATTGAGACTCTTGTCATAACCTGTGTTTTTTTTCTAACGTTACTACAGTATTGTGATAGTGATATTTGCCAGGAT
Source organism: Meconema thalassinum (assembly GCA_946902985.2). Classification (NCBI taxonomy): domain Eukaryota; kingdom Metazoa; phylum Arthropoda; class Insecta; order Orthoptera; family Tettigoniidae; genus Meconema; species Meconema thalassinum. The sequence goes on along the minus strand of OX336390.1, from coordinate 266,206,210 downwards.
ATAATTTCAAACCTTCAAACTAGTGGACACTCTGGTCGATGAGTGCTTAAAGAAATAATTTGCGGACGATCTGAAGGACAAGACTACGATCGTTATTTTTCTGTGATATTAGTCTGTCGTGTGCAGCTGATAGGATCAGCACTTTGTTGTCACCCTCATGAGGATATTAGTCCGTACTGTCATATTGCTGATCCGTCAACTGATAGACACAATCCACCGGGACACAGTGAAATATTCAGCGTCATTATAACCATGGTAGATATTCAATATACGTATTCAAAACTTTCTCTGGGTCATGGACAGAATGTGTGCGTGTATATGAAAACAGCCCACATGACAGGTATTGATTTAAGGTCATTTCTGAGCTCAATATACCTGCGTTTAGGTAGTTAATAGTAGTTAGTAAATAAAAGTTGATGAGATAAATAGAAAATCACGCAAATCTCTAGTTTTAATCCCAACTGATGGAAAATAACCCCTTTACGGTACATTTTTTTGATTTCTGGAGTTTCTTTTTAAAATGGTTATTTCCTGTTATTTATGTTGTAAAACGTTATTTTTTACAACATTTCGATTTTTTTATTTAATGAAAATGGCCTAATTAGCGTTTACTTGCTTTCACAATTTCTATGTACTCACTAGGTTACTGATATTTTTAGTACCTTTACAAACTTGATATTTGGTAAGATGATTGCTAATAAATGAAAGGGTTGTTGAGAAATTTAAAAAAAAGCACGGAATTATCTCTTAAGGGGAAATTATCCATGCAGAGCCACAGCAGTCGGTGAATAATGAATAATTATATGCCATTAACGTCCATTAATACTACTGCGGTTTTAGAGACGCCAGGCCACAGGAAATTTTGCGCTGGGATCGAATATTTAACCCTGGCATAACACACGAGAACCCTACCACTGTGCCACGTAGCTAGTCGAGGTAACGAAAGAATAAACGGCTAAAATCTAGAGACAGCTGTTCTGTCCCGGGGTTGGGGGGATGGGACGAACAATGTGAGTTAGTGTCCAATTTAGGGGTGGTGTCCAAAAGGTGCGAGTTTCCACGTAAGTGGGGAAACCGCGAGTGTAGGTGTAGGACGTGGCGAAATGGGGATTAGCTCTACGGGGGTGTGATCGCCTTTAAGGGTTGCCTGATCGAGATGGAGCTATTAATCGTGCGCAGCGAACAAGTGTGTGTGAATAAGGAACGAGCCTACCTGATGAGTTTGCTGTACTGCCGCCTGGATGGAGTTCTACAGAGCTAGCACAATGGAAATCCCTTACGGTGCACTTCTCTGGTTGACGGTCACGGGCAATTAGGAATGACGGGTGGGGAGAGCGGATGTGAAGACAAGTGTAAATAATGACAAATGTGTAGGTTACTGATAAAGGGTTTATTTGATCAGTATTTGTGAATTGTGATGTCCCTTTTAGTATGGGATCGTGTAAAACACTCTGGTTACAGAATACAGTATAAATGTGGGTGTGAAGTGAGGGAATACAATTATGTTTAAAGGATATCTGAGCACACTCTTACCTGTGGTGGTGACTCGGACCGGGAACCAAACGAACTGAGCCGAGGGCGGCAATAGACGTTGAGCCTGGTTTGGCCTTCCTTCTTATGGATTCCGTAGTCGCTTGGTCAGCATTTCCCAATATGTGGTGTGCTACATCCAAGACTTTGTGTAACTTGTTGTGATATGTCGTAAGCTTTGGTCAACAGCGGTGATACTGTGCCTGCTTGGTGTAAAAGAAATGTACTTATGGAGGCTCATAATTTAGCCTAAGGGATGTTGTTGTTAGATGAGAGGGTGTGTTGACATTTGGATAGAAGTATGGTCGTATAGATTGGATTCGTGATAGAAAGATGTATGTGGCTGTACAGCCGTCTGTGGATCCAGGGGCGTATGTTAATAATCTCTTTTGGGGTGCGAGGATGTCTGAGGTCCTAGGGTCGTATCGACCCTGGGGGCTCAACAACACCTCGTCGGCGTTTAGCTCGAGTCCTCGCGAGCTGGATTGAGAGTCAGGGGTAGTTTACTCTCCACCCTCTTCTTCTTTATCCTCCTGTCCCTCCTCCTCCTCTTCTTTGATGCTGTGTTGTTCCTGATGTGTAGATGGCGTATAGTCGTGTAGTCCCGGTTCCTTGTTGATGTGTAGGTAGAGTGTGCTCACAAAGGGGTGGGTATTGGGTGTGGAACATAATTTGACATGATCTCAATGTTGAATGTTAATTCATAAAGAAATGACATATGTATATATTGGTGTTCCATACAGGAAGGAAAAAAAAAAACATCGGTTGGGCGGGTGGATGTTCCGTCCGTGTGGTTTGATGAAAAATTTGATGAAAAAATTGCTTCCTGTATGTACATCGTATGAACAAAGTATAAGTGTATAAATGCATAAAGATGGAAGATAACAGAAATACAGGCGATCCGGGGTGTAAAGTTAAAGGTATATACACACATCAAAAAAAGTTTTGCATCACCTCGGTTCCCAGATCTCCGGCATATAGATGTTGACTGTGTATATTGTATCCAAGATACAGTCCCTTTGACTGTTCATAGATGTCACTAAAACTGCTCAAAGATGTAAACAACCATGCATGAGCAGGGCCTATTAGACGGAGGGGGTACGACAGCCGATCAGTTCCAGTCATTCCACCAGGACGAAGGTACGCTGCTCATGTTGTCTGTAGTTCTACCACGCCTAGAAGGTCAATACCGCAGTTCGATCGCGTCCGCATTGTTACTTTGTGTCAAGAAGGGCTCTCAACATGGGAAGTTTCCAGGCGTCTCAGAGTGAACCAAAGCGATGTTGTTCGGACATGGAGGAGGTACAGAGATACAGGAACTGTCGATGACAGGCCTCGCTCAGGCCGCCCAAGGGCTACTACTGTAGTGGATGACCGCTACTTACGGATTGCCGCTCGGAGGAACCCTGACAGCAATGCCACCATGTTGAATAATGCGTTTCGTTCAGCCACAGGACGTCGTGTTTCAACTCAAACTGTGCGCAATAGGCTGCATGATGCGCAACTTCACTCCCGACGTCCATGGCGAGGTCCAGCTTTGCAACCCCGACACCATGCAGCGCGGTACAGATGGGCCCAACAACATGCTGAATGGACCCCACGGAATTGGCATCACGTTCTCTTCACCGATGAGTGTCGCATATGCCTTCAACCAGACAATCGTCGGAGACGTGTTTGGAGGCACCCTGGTCAGGCTGAACGTCTTAGACACACTGTCCAGCGAGTGCAGCAAGGTGGTGGTTCCCTGATGTTTTGGGGTGGCATTATGTGGGGCCGACGAACGCCACTGGTGGTCATGGAAGGCTCCGAAACGGCTTTACGATACCTGAATGACATCCTCCGACCCATAGTGCAACTATATCGGCAGAATATTGGAGAGGCATTTGTCTTCATGGACGACAATTCTCGACCTCATCGTGCACATCTTGTGAATGCGTTCCTTCAAGATAACGACATCGCTCGACTACAGTGGCCAGCATGTTCGCCAGACATGAACCCTATCGAACATGCCTGGGATATGTTGAAAAGGGCTGTTTATGGACGTCTTGACCCACCAACCACTCTCAGAGATTTACGCCGAATTGTCGTTGAGGAGTGGGACAATTTGGACCAACAGTGTCTTGATGAACTTGTGGATAGTATGCCACGGCGAATACAGGCATGCATCAATGCAAGAGGACGTGCTACTGGGTATTAGAGGTAGTGGTGTGTGCTGCAATCTGGACCACAAATGCTGAAAGTCTAGCTGTATGATGGTACAACATGCAATGTGTGGGTCTCATGAGCAATAAAACGAGCTGAAATGTTGTTTGTGTTGATCTCTATTCCCTTTGTATTTAACGGTTCCGGAACTCTTGGAACCGAGGTGATGCAAAACTTTTTTTGATGTGTGTATATTAAGTAATTTATTCAGTTGGGGGTAGGTAGGGCACCTTTACAATGTAGCGTTAGTAGAATGGAAAAGATAGAAAAACAAGGGTAATCAGTGTGCGCGTATATATATGCATTGGTGAATGCGGGTTTATAATGCAAGCTGTAGTGACATTTTCCAAAAATATTACAGTAGTGGTTTGGTAACAATATTTACATGATAATAATAACCATGGTGGTGTCCATTGTAATGGCCATAGTAATAATCATTTCACTTATGATAATGATAATAATAATAATAATAATAATAGTGATACCCATAAACATAACAAAATATAACCATAATCTGGGATTCAAAAAATATGTTTATTCCTTGGCGTTCTTCATTTGGACCTTTCTGCCATACCTTGCTCTGTTTGCCTGTATTCTATTTACATATATTGTCTTATGCGGCCGCTATTATCTATACTCTACTTACGTACTATTTCGGCCGTTTTTCAATTATGGTTTAGTGGTTATTGCGCTAGTTTATACTCTAATTGTCTTCCTGCCGTGAGTAGGAATTCCATCCTGGCGATGAGGCACGGCACTTACAAAATCTGTGCCGTCCCTGGTCACCGTATTGTCGCTCCTTTTCCCGAGCGTTTTTGTATAAGCGTCAACGGCTTTCAGCATCTCACGGCTGCTGACTACCATTGGGGGCTGGCGTCATCACTTTACTAGTGTGACTAAACCGATGAGTATCGTGTATTTCTGTGCTAGAAAGAGAGAGTGTGTTACATCTGTGTTGGAAAATATATCTATACAAAAGACATGTGTGCAATCTGTTTTCATCTGTGGAACAAAATTTGTTAGTGGGTGGACTGATGTCCCTGTTGTATTTCCGTAGTCCGGAAAGAGAACGCATTGCCATTATTACAATCGACGGTACAATGTTGCCATCGTACATTTATATATCTTTTAATCGCCATTGGCGCATGTAAATGCTAATCTCCCTTTGCGCGTTATTCTGTTCTTAGCCTATGCCGGCTATAACCTTAACTTAGCTTATTAATATATATTATGTTCATTTGTGTATGTGTGTGTGTCTCCTCAGTGTATACAAGTGTATACGTGTGTGTGTATGACGTCGGTGGTCCACCTTACCTTGTAGATCATGATTATTTGGATTCCATTCGATGGTGCAGTGTTGGAGCTCTTTGCTGAAATACAAAACATGTTATTAATACCCTTGGCCAAAATACTGTTGTGCGCACATCGCGCAGCGCTGTTTAAGGGCTGGCTTCGGTGCCATCGCCCTTGAGACCTCTTCGCCCGTCACGTTGAGCCTTTCGAACCTCTAGGGGTCGCTACCCTCTAATTAAATTTAGGCTTTTGTGTATTTAGTATATTTGTTTCGTTTCATCGCAGCATGCAACCTCGCGGAATACGATTTATGGAGCCTTTCCTTAATGACCGAGTGCCGAACATTTAACTCTCTAGGGATCGCTATCCCTATTTAAATTAGGCTATAATGTTACTCATCTTTTATCCTCTCCTACCGTTCTCCCCTGTTGTTCGGGCTTACGCGCCACCTTGTGGGTTTGCGACGCCGACTGCTGTCCTGAAATGTGTAAATGTACTTAGTCTACTTATTTCCTAATCTATGTAAAAAAATGCCGAAATTGGTCCTTATTCTAATGCTGAAAGTGCTTGTAAGTCACTGTTTTGAGGTAGTGACTTACTAAGTTTGCTTATATCTAAACTACCCCTGAAATAGGTAGCTAAATTTCTTATGTGCTAAATTTTGACTGGGGCGATCGCCTGGGGCAGTCCCCCCCCCCCCAGGGCACCACACGTGCGTATTTTGGGGACATCGGTTGCCTCCAAATTCGCCAGACCGAAGTCCTTTTGCATTCCTCCCCCTTATATACTAACTGTCGACTTCCCCCCCTTAATAACTAATGTGTTTGTGAGTGTGGAGGCCTGTGTACGTGCGCTGCTAAAGCAGCAAGCGCTTCTCGTGGATATCCATGGTTAATATTCGCTCCATATGGCTTATAGCCGCCTTATTGATCACTTTGATCATTAATGGGTTGCCCAAACCCCTGTGGGGGTCGCCACCCTCCATTTACAACTCTGGGGGCTCGCTGCACTTCCCATTTACGCTCTGGGGGTCGCTACCCTCCATTTACTTGGGCTCGGAACAAAATAGTGGGCTGCGATATTCAACGCTCTTGGCGGGTTGGATATATCCAAATTCACGCTCTTGGTGGAAGGGATTTGGCCATAGTCACGCTATTGGCGGAAGGGCATCCAGTGATCGACTTACGCATTCATTATTCATTATTTATTATATTTCAACAAGCTTCACCCCACATCCGGGTGAGGACTTGCGTGGCCTTGAGGGTAGTTCCGTGTACCCCGGGTGCACTTCTTCACTTTCATTTCGAGCGGAAGACTTGTCTCTCGCCATAGGGACGCTACTTATCATACATGCTAACTAGGAGTCTAGTCAAATTTGTCGTCCCTAGGTGGATTTTCTATCATGTCCGATGGTGAGTGAACTATTTCTCCCATCGGACAGTCAAGCTCCCACCTGCAGGTCTGCCTTCGCTGATAATAGCGCATAGTGGGTGTAACGTTACCTGACACGGAGACAGGCTAGGTCTTCCAAGATCTCAACGTTTTCCCGCACTACGTCAACTTAGTTGGACCTTACGTCGGTTTGTCTTGGTCTGTGTCATGGTCTATCACTGTCTTCCCTGGCTCTGCCTTTCTGTGTTCCTTTACGTCGTCATGACGTATATACTCGTCACCACCTAGTGTGACCTCAGATCCTTTATTGGGGGAGTGTAATTTTGTGTAACAGTGTGATGTAATATTTTGTGTACAGTGTATGGGATTGTAGATCATTCGACCCGCGTTGGCTGCTTTCGCCCTTCCTGGTTCAGTTGGATCTCTTGTGCTGATATTTCTGTATTGTATATGACATGTTAATTAGGTTGGGACTGTATATGGGGTTGTTAGCGAGGTTCGCTATAGCGTTAGTTGCTGTAAAGGTCAGTCCTTGGGTTTGGAAGGATATGCATAGCCGGACTCCGTAATGTATCGGCCTAGAGTCGGTAATGCTGTGGGATATCCTTTAATTGACTGGATAGTGTAGGTTTTCCCAGTGTGACCAAGAATTAAATGCATGCGGGTGTGATATTAATAAGATCCTTGGTTAACTGGGTAGGGTATACATGCATGTCGGGTTAGGCATGGGTTAATAGTTTTATGTTTACCATGCAGGCTGTTTTATTGCAAATCTTGGTTAGTTTGTTATTGGCCTTCCATCTATGTAAAATAGATGTAATATCTAGCACTTCTATTGTGTCCAACCACCCCTAATATTCGGGTGGGAACCGTATGGTGCGGGGTGCAGATGACCCTTACTGTGAAAAGCATGAACATCTACAATCCTCGTGTTCAATTAGTGTATTGTGTATATGTGTTTGTGTGTAAATTGGTATTATGTATTGGGATGTATTTAGGAATGGTATAGGGATCTTTGCCCCTAAGCCTCCGTGGCTTAGGCGGCAGCACGCCGGCCTCTCACCGCTGGGTCCGTGGTTCAAATCCCGGTCACTCCATGTGAGATCTGTGCTGGACAGAACGGAGGCAGACAGGTTTTTCTCCGGGTACTCCGGTTTTCCCTGTCAAAAATTTCATTCCAGCAACACTCTCCACTATCATTTCATTTCATCTGTCATTCATTTAATCATTGCCCCAGAGGAGTGCGTCAGGCCTCGGCAGCCGGCACAGTTCATATCCTCGCCACTAGATGGGGGCTTCATTCATTCCATTCCTGACCCGGTCGGAGACTGGAAGCAGGATGTGGATTTTTATAGGGATCTTTGCCCCTATGTTCCCTATGGGGAATTATAAGTGCGTTATTTTTCTGTGCTCTTTACCATGTAGTTTCATTTCAAAGGAACGCACGGTATGTATGTCCTTCGCTAGCTTGTGTTTTGATTGCCGCAACTGTTTACTCTGTCTCAATCCTTATTTTGAAATAGCAATACTATGCTCTACCGCTGTACTGGCCGCGTTTTGCGATGTCTAGGTTTAAAATGTGGCAACCTGCCTGAAAATATATTTCTCTACCTATTTTCACTCCTTGATAGGCATGTTAGGCCTATTTTCGGGGGTAATTTGTGTAAGCGTACTTCTGTGTATGTTCGTCTTTGTATGAATGTTACGCCTTCCCATGTCTGATGACCTGTGTGTTTGGGGCTGTGTAATCTTCAGTCGGTCAACGCTTTCCTCGATCCCGGTCTTATACAGCTCTATTTTGTGTCTATTACTTGTGTGAGTTTGAGGCCCTCGCAGGTCTGATGACCTATGTATTTGGGGTGCCTAATCTTCAGTCGGTCAACCGCTTTCTCTTTTACCTCTTGGCCCGTCCGTTCTTACCTAGAATTCGGACCCCTGACCATGAGTAACTCCTTTGTGCCCTGCCTGTCCGTGTCTATCCGGTGTTACTGTGTGTGTGTCAATGTGTGGCCTCTCGTAGCGTGGTTCGCGACTAGGTGTCATTGGCTAACTTGTTCCTAGGTACGCCTGCTCTACTGGAGGCTGTAGATGACCTATGTTTGTGTTGTGTGATTCCGAGGCCTGTGGCTTGATGCGACCCGCAAATGTATGGTACGGACCTCTGTGCGTCCGCATATGCCCTGTGCCAGTATCTCGGGACCCGCATTTCGCTGATTTCTGTCCCGTGGCGTATATCGTGTATTTGACATGCGCGTGGCAAAGTGTCCATTAGTGTAGGTGTTTGGTATATTCCTGAACGTCCCTCGTACTTCGACTTTGGCCGTTTTGTCAGTGTTTTGATTGGCATGAATGAATCCGTGTAGCTGTGTATCTGTGAGCTCGGTGTTAATGTTCGTGACCTCCTTTATCTGGACGTGCCCGTGCAAGGACATCCTGCCGAGCCAGCAATGGTTTCCAATTACCGTGCTCAGGCAAGTAGTTTCCTTCGGCCGGTTGCTTGCTGGTCGCCTGTGTGTTTAGCAAGTGTTCCCGTGCCGGCTATGATGTCTCCCGATTGCCTTAACAAATGGTGTGAGCTTTTGTAATGTGTCGTGTAAAAAACCTTACCGCTCTTTACATTTACAGTGTCCCCAATTTTGTGTTATTGTTAGTCTTATGAAAATATATCCCTATTTGTGATATCTCTGTTTGTGTAGCTCATGTATCTGTGTACGTGTATCTCCGGGCTTCTAGTCGCGTGTCTGGACACTAGGTGTCGGTGTCTACTTTGATATTTTGTGGCATATCAAACCCTGTTGACGTGAACTGTCCTTTATTACCGTGCCCTCCATTTGGATGGTTACTTGACCTTACGTTTCTGGTATTCAGAAGGTCGCGGGTTTGAGACCACCTTCGTTCAGGATGACCATTCCTGTTGGCTTTTGGGCCTGTGTCTCTGTGATAGTTTTTTCAATTTTATTGGCCTTTTATGGAAATTGTGCTTACTGTGTGACCCCGAAAAATATGTCGTTTTTCCCTAAAACTGTGGATTTATCCTGTGGTGTTGACGCTTAGTTCAGGCGCTGTCATAGGGGACGAGAAAAAATTCCTGTTTTGTAGTGCACATCTTGCGCAGTATTTTACAATGTAACATACCAAATATACCATAAAATATTCATGCCCATTGCCCATTTATAAGATATGATTTCCCTTTCCGGATACCTCATCTATGGCATCTTGGGAACATGGTTTGTAGTGTCACTATGTGTGCGTAAAGGCCAGTGTGTATGAAAACATTTTTGTAATCGCGTGTCCTCCATTGCCGTGCGTGTAAATGTGTGTTTGTTCTATGGGCGACTGGGTTCGCTTTTATCCGGATCCCTACCATTTTTTTTTGCATACTAGGCCTCTTTAATAAGGGTTTTACTCTATGCAGATATCTCTGTTTTACATCCTGCTCTGGGCAGTGTAAGAAATAATATACACATATGGGTCAAATATATATGCATGTACACTGTACAGTTTTGGGACATATAATCAATAGGCAAGTGCTTTTCTGTGCTTACCCTTTCTATTTTTATCGATGCCTGTCAGTATATCCCGAGTGTTATACATGCTGTATGGAGGTATAGGTCTGTGATATTATATTTCCAGACCGCGCAATTTGCTTGGCCCTGGATTGTCGTGTTTATGTAAATGCATCTCCGTTTGTGTGTCTGAATTTTACTGGGATAGAACCTGCTCGTTTTGTTAACTGTAGTGTACGCGCCCCTGTATCGTGAGGGTTTGCGAGTGTTTCAGTGTTTTTCATGAAAAATTTTGTGTGTCTTGCCCTGGGAACATTTGTTCGTCGGCTTTCCCTGGTCAGTGCATTTCACTACCGTCCGTGCGCCATTGCCCGTCGTGGTGAATAATCGTGGTGAATAACTTCGCCCTGTGATGAAGGCATAGGCTTCTGGTTCCCATTGGGGTCATTTTTTACTGTTCTCCTGGGGCGTTTTGAGTAAAGTAAGCCTGGGCCAATGTTTATCATGGTGCCTGTTTATTGGCTTAGGTACGCTCGCGCCTGAAAGGCTGAATTCACGTTGCATTACCCTAGCGGTGTTTGTAGGGGTGTGTGCCCTCCTGTCTACATGGTCTTGTGGGGTGGGTAGTAAAGCTTTCCTTATGCCCCTTGTACTTTGTGTTTGAGCCTGGGCAGTGTGCAAAGGTGTGCGTTTTGCACCCGGAGGGGCTGAAAGCTACACCCTTCTGTTTATCTGCGCCGGGGGTGCAAATGTCAGTGTCCGCCTCCGTTCTGGCGGAATCGCCCTCTGAACTGGCGCTGGGGGTCGTGTAAGTGTCTGTTGGTGTGTGATGATGGAGATCGGAGTGGCAGGCTCCTGTCTGTGAGCCACGGCCTTCTCCTCCCCCTTCGTGTTGTGTGGTGTACTGATTGACATTCATGCGAATTGTTGTGTGATTGCATCGACGTCATTATTGCTTTGTGTGGGCCCTCCTGCCGCCAACTCAAATATCATATTGTTGGCCTGCAAGTCGCGATATGCCTCCCAAACTTGAGCATATTCCCTGTTAAGCCATATGGCCTGCTCAGCTAATTTTGTTCCACTTGTCCCTGTGTATAAATGTTGTTCCCGAAAGCTGTCATACTGCTGGAACATAACGTCATGTAACATGTATAATCTCCAGTGGGACCGGTTAAGCTGTCTGCAGAGGGTGGGGATTTTAGCTCAAATAATACTTTTCTGAGCCATTCCCCGTGGCCGGACAAGTTCCTTAATCACCCTAATATATTGGGCGTGTAGGAGCTGTTGATACCGCCTTAGGTAGTCTTGTCTCGTCTCAAAGACCTTGTGCCATGCAATGAGGTCCTGATATCCCTCAATGTTTTTCAGCATGGTCAATCGGTAAAGTGAAGCCATTTTCTGTGCGGGACGGCGTATGTAACTTATGGGAGTGTTTGTACACTTGATGTGCAAATTTGTATGTATCCCGGGTTCGTGTGCTATATATTGCCCCTAATTGATTCTGGGTGTGTGGGCTGATAAGTTAGCAGGGCCTGTTTTAAATTTCTTTCGGGCTCCTGGCCTGTGCAAAAGCTGTCTTTAACTTATTACCTTGTGTAAGGTTTCAATATGTGCGTACCGTATGGGGTGGGTTGGGAGGGTGCTAATAAGTGTGTAGCGCTCGTAACATATACCGTGCTCGCTGCTCTAGCCAGAGAAAAAAATAGGCACTGTCTGTCGGTTTAGAGAAAAAATTCTCTCTACCCGCTTGGCTAATTATTGTGAACTTTTCTAGCGTTTGTGTGTGTGTGGGGGGGGGGGGGGGGTAGTAAGAAAAATACGGTATCTCCCGTAATCAAAGATAAACTGTGTGGCGTACTTTAAGAGAAAAAAAAATGCTAATCTCGCTTGGCTGTTGTACTTAGTACTAGGGTCGCAGTTCCAGATCCTCTTTGTTTGAGGACCCTTACTGAGTGGTAACTACCATCACTCATCACTCCTGGGAACTGCCTGGCGTCTCCACCATTTATTTGTTCTGTCCCGGGGACGAACAATGTGAGTTAGTGTCCAATTTAGGGGTGGTGTCCAAAAGGTGCGAGTTTCCACGTAAGTGGGGAAACCGCGAGTGTAGGTGTTTGTTAAAGGACGTGGCGAAATGGGGATTAGCTCTACGGGGGTGTGATCGCCTTTAAGGGTTGCGCGATCGAGATGGAGCTATTAATCGTGCGCAGCGAACAAGTGTGTGTGAATAAGGAACGAGCCTACCTGATGAGTTTGCTGTACTGACGCCTGGCTGGAGTTCTACAGAGCTAGCACAATGGAAATCCCTTACGGTGCACTTCTCTGGTTGACGGTCACGGGCAATTAGGAATGACGGGTGGGGAGAGCGGATGTGAAGACAAGTGTAAATAATGACAAATGTGTAGGTTACTGATCAAGGGTTTATTTGATCAGTATTTGTGAATTGTGATGTCCCTTTTAGTATGGGATCGTGTAAAACACTCTGGTTACAGAATACAGTATAAATGTGGGTGTGAAGTGAGGGAATTCAATTATGTTTAAAGGATATCTGAGCACACTCTTACCTGTGGTGGTGGCTCGGACCGGGAACCAAACGAACAGAGCCGAGGGCGGCAATAGACGTTGAGCCTGGTTTGGCCTTCCTTCTTATGGATTCCGTAGTCGCTTGGTCAGCATTTCCCAATATGTGGTGTGCTACATCCAAGACTTTGTGTAACTTGTTGTGATATGCCGTAAGCTTTGGTCAACAGCGGTGATACTGTGCCTGCTTGGTGTAAAAGAAATGTACTTATGGAGGCTCATAATTTAGCCTAAGGGATGTTGTTGTTAGATGAGAGGGTGTGTTGACGTTTGGATAGAAGTATGGTCGTATAGATTGGATTCGTGATAGAAAGATGTATGTGGCTGTACAGCCGTCTGTGGATCCAGGGGCGTATGTTAATAATCTCTTCGGGGGTGCGTGGATGACTGAGGTCGTATCGACCCTGGGGGCTCAACACAGCTCTTCTTGGAGCTCATATTAAAAATGAATTTTACGTGATTGTTTGTATGTATGTGTGTGGGTGTCCTTTATGCGTTCATTTACCACTCATCCGATTCCGATAAAACTTGGGTGAGTTGTTGTGTACACTACAGTAAAGGTTCTGAGTAAGTAAATCCATTTTCCAATAGGTAGCGCACGAGTAATTTCAAATAATGAGTGACGGCGCGAGAATCTTTTCAACAAAATCCCGTATGCGTTCATATACCATTCATCCGATTGGGATGAAACTTTTGTGAGTTGTTGTGTATACTCCTGCAAAGATTTCTTACTTAGTAAATCTATTTTACAATAGGTAGCACACGAGTAGATTCAACAAATGAGTGACGGCGCACGATCATTTCAACAAAGTCTCGTATGTGGCCATAAACCATTCATATGATTGCGGCGAAACTTTGGTGAGTGGTTGTGTACATTCCTGAGAAGGTTTATGACTTAGTAAATCCATATTACACTAGGTAGCACACGAGTAGATTCAAGAAATGAGTGACGGCGCGCGATCGTTGCAACAAAGTCCCGTATGCGTCGTTCATATAGGCTACCATTCATCCGATTACGAAGAAACTTTGGTGAGTTGTTGTGCACGCTCCCACGGATGTTTCTGAATTAGTAAATCCATTTTACAATTATTTAGAAATAAAATATTGTGTATCCAAAATCACTTCAAACAAAATTACAACGCCAACACTTTATTTGATTGGCATTGCAAGGCATGCCGGGTACAGCTTGTGTTAAATAAAAAACAACTAGGCTCTACAACCAATTGAGAGCCTTGGCCTCGCAAGTGAACACTGCTCCTACAGATTGGGAAGAGACGCGTGGTCAGCGTGACGTATCCCCCAACCATTAATCTCGCTTTGTTTTTGAGTGGCGTGGTCGCTGTCTCTCTCAAATCGTCACCTCGTTACAACCCTTCTAAATTGCTTGATGAAGTAGAGAATCGTACCCAGGTCGTCCTACGTAAGAGACAAGCGTATTTCCCCTACACTACAGAGTCTGCTTTTGTACTGTATGTGCATAGTTGTAATAATTAACATAAGAAGAAGATGGCCTCGCTATTCCACACCTTAAAACAACAATCCCCACCTCTATAAATAATAACTGTTCAACAGTCGAGATGCTTCTCTCGACCTTATTCGCGCAGAATATCGACTGTGACGGTGTGGATATGAAAGGCTGGTCGTGCCAGGAGCAGGTACACTCGTGACTTATGAAAACTGACCTCACCTCACCTCGCCTCGCCACACGTAACTTCTGCTCTCACTAGACATAGCCGTCAGACTGTGACAGCTACCTAGTCAACACGCACAATTCCCATTGTACAGCCATACTGTTGAACTCACGGGGCTCATATCTTCCTGGTGTGAGTGCACCAGTCGTCGTCGTCGTCGTCGTCGTCGTCGTCGTCGTCGTCGTCGTCGTCGTCGTCGTCGTCGTTGTTGTTGTTGTTGTTGTTGTTGTTGTTGTTGTTGTTGTTGTTGTTGTTGTTGTTGTTGTTGTTGTTTCATTAAGGGGCTTGGACATCGTGATCATTTTAGCCCCGTGTGCTTGGGTGAGTGTAGAATTTGTCTGAGAGGTGTTTGTATCAGTGTGTGTATTTGTAATTGAGGCGAGGATTGAGATGGGGCTGCCGAGGCCTTAAGTTAGGAATCATCCCGGAAATTTTCAGGAGTAGACATGGGAAACCACACGCAAAATCACTTCTAGGATGGATGAGGTGGGAATCGAACCCACTTTATCTTACCTCTGAGTGTACCCTGATTCAGCCCTCAGTCCAGAATAAAAGCCCAGACCTCTGGGGTGACAACCAAGAATGCTAACCGCTACACCATAGGACAGTCAGGAAGATAATTATATTTTTGAGAAATGAAGGCTTTAAGCTATTTCTGATCATTACAGTCGAGAAAATCCATTTCTTGGAATTTATGTTATTGTTGTTGCTTTACTTTTTTGGAGGCTAAAATATTGCGTTGACAGTCGTGTGTATTAATTGTGTACCGATTTTATCAGATAACCTGTATTATTATTATTATTATTATTATTATTATTATTATTATTATTATTATTATTAATAATAATAATAATAATAATAATAATAATAATAATAAAAGTATTATTAATTATTGTAGTTGTTGCTCTGAAATCGCTCCAGGTTACGTAGATACTGTATTCCGTTCTTAAAATAATAATCACTATCATTACTTGGAAATCGAACACCTAAGCGTAATCTTGCATGCGCTACGAGACATATTATTTATATCCACCGATCGATTAAACACCGATCCCCACGCCTTTAGAAAATTATACATAATTATTTTTAGGTGAAGCTATGAAAAACTTAATCTTTCTACCTCTCTATTATTATCGGATATACTAGTTAAAAGGTACATAAAACAAATAAAATTATTATTTATTATTAGCGGATATACTAAATTACTCAGTTCTCTATCCGATCCAGTTCCACTTCTTCAGCTTGAAGACCAAACTGTACCGTATCAGTTAACAGTAAAGAATCAGGGATTTTATTTTGTAACACAAACACACTGTTATCTTGGCAGGATTACACAAATATGGAAAGGGTTGTATTGCATCCTAATTACAGTATATCAAATTAGATAAATTTGCTTCCATTTGACACAAAATGTAGGGAGGAGAATAATACAGAGTCTCTTATTAATTTTTATTTAAACGTTTGATTTTTTCCATATTATGGGAGAGGTTCTCAAGATAAAATTGCCAACAATGCAGAATGCTTGCGTGCTCTTTGTTCCCAGTGTACCAAGGTCGTAATTTTTTAGCAGTAGCCATCTCATCTGAACGTAAAAGTGTACTTACTTTTTCGTTCAGATGAGATGGCTAATGCTAAAAGATTGACGACAGTATGCCATTGCCCTTTCCATTGCCCCTGCGGTAAAATGTCCAAGCTTCACAAATGTCCAATACTAGCTCGAAGATTCATCCATTGGGCGGCTTCGGTGGCGTAGTCGGTAGCATGCTGAGCTGCTATGCCCAAGATAGCGGGTTCAAACCCGGCCGAAGCCGTCAGGTTTTTTAAGAGCGTTAAAATCCCTCAGTATGCCTTCCTTCGGAGGGGAAGTAAAGCCGGCGGTCCCATGTCATAGATTTATGGCATGTTAAAGAACCTTCCACTAATTACACCTGTGTGAAGCTAAATTGGATAGGTTAAGAATGTAAACAACGCTCTTAGGTTTCTACGTTCGTTGCCAAGAGCCGACTTTGGTGACGTCTAAAAGTTCTGAACTTGGCCTAGTAGTCGTTGACGGTGGCGCTTGGCGGCAAAAGTAGGAACTATTTCAAAAATTCTAAGTTGCAGTCCGTACTTAAATTAAAAAACATATAACACACACTAATACAGTCATCATAATTAACGCCGGTTATCAGACATATTTGTCGCAGCCCCTAAAATTAAGAACCAACCAACCATTCATCCACTGACACTTTTCGCCACAGAATGCTGGCCAGCGAGTAAGAGACGTGAGCAGAGAGGGGCATGCTGAGATAGCCCCTGGGAATAACACGACTTCAGCATATAAGCCGTCTAGTTGTCAATAAGGTTCACTTTTATTAATATTTTATGATTACGTAGATATTCCGCTCCTAAAAATAATAATCACTATCATTACTTGGAGATCGAACACCTATGTGTGTTATTGATATCCACTGACCAATTAAGCACCGACCCACATGCCTTCAGAAAATAATAATCACTATCATTACTTGGAGATCGAACACCTATGTGTGTTATTGATATCCACTGACCAATTAAGCACCGACCCCCATGCCTTCAGAAAATAATACATCATTATGAAAGCTGATTTAAAGTTTTGATTGTCTCAAAAGTTCTAAAAATGTCTCAGTAACACAGGTTGATAAAGCTCTTAAAAGCGTTAAAATCCTCCAGTATTCCTTCCTTCGGAGGGGAAGTAAAGCCGGTGGGCCCATGTCATAGATTTATGGCATGAAAAAGAACCTACCACTAAAATTTGTAGGTTATATTTGGCTAGTTAGAAACGCTCTATCAAGTTCCAACGTTTACCGCTAGGTGTCAGTGACAATGACATCCGGTAGCCAAAGTTGGAAGTACTTGAAATCGAAGTTGCTGGTGTTCAATTAAAATACCTTGCTATGGCCATTGGCTGAAATTCAATGATTCATTCTTAAAAATTCATTCATAAAAATAGGGTGAACAAAAATCAATGTGAAATTCTTTGACAGTAACAGATGTCAGGTTCTTGAACCAATAGACTCATATCGGAAATGAGAGCGTGTAAAACACCTTAAGAATCGCCTCTATTCCTAATAACATGAGAGATGCGAAGATGTGCTGTACGGTCACGTTATCAGACCAGACGGTGGAAGCATTGCAAGACGGGCACTCACGTTTAATCCAGTGCAGTGGGACGGAGACTGCCAGTTCAGCCAAGAAAGAGTCTGGAACAATTGGAATGCAGAATGACTGGCCTCTAATTTTGGTGGGATTAACACAACGAGAAGAATAATTAATTTTAGTAATGAAAATGACCTTTATCTATGGGTTTTGTTAAAAAAGAGCCACATTTTCAACAATTGTTAAAATCTAGGATGAAAATGAATGAAAATCCACAGCCTGCTTCCAGTCGACCGACCGGATCAGGGAATGGAATGAATGAAGCCCCCATCTAGCGGCGAGGATATGAACTGTGCCGGCTGCCGAAGCCTGTCGCACTCCCCTGGGGCAATGATTAAATGAATGACAGATGAAATGAAATGATAGCGGAGAGTGTCGCTGGAATGAAATTGTGACAGGGAAAACCGGAGTACCCGGAGTAAAACCTGTCTGCCTCCGCTTTGTCCAGCACAAATCTCACATGGAGTGACCGGGATTTGAACCACGAACCCAGCGGTGAGAGGCTGGCGTGCTGCCGCCTAAGCCACGGAGGCTCCTGTTAAAATCAAGGATATTGGTACTTATTATTTTTATTATGCTTGCCACGGTGGGTGAGTGGTTATCGTGTCATACTACCAACCTCAAGCTTGCAGGTTCGCTCCTGGCCATGGTAAGTGATTTCTGAAAGGCGACAAAAATCACGGCACGCATGTCATACCTTGTTGGCATGTTAAAGAACCCATTTGAATTCAGTAGGTCGTGTTCATAATGGCAAAATTAATCTCGGGATTGGCAGATGACCTCGCTGTTCCGCTCGCTTAAAAATAACAATAACAATATAATAACAATCTCGGGATTTTCCGCGAACACAAAAAAGTTCCTCCTTTCTCTACTAGAAAGCGCTATAGTGTCAAGGAGCTTAGATATCTAACCTCCTTGACTTTCATAGCACTCCAAGGGACAACAAAATATTCGACATGCAAGCTGCCCTCTGGGGGTCAAGTAACAAAGCTTGCATCCGGCACCCGAGGCCATACGATATTATTTTATTATCATTATTATCATTGTTATTATTATTATTATTATTAATTCGATACAGCCATCTATGGATTACAAATACACAACAATTCTTCAGGTCTTCGTCTTCAAGGTGTTTGTTGACTCCTCCTCAATGTTTCTTCCACTGAAAGTGTGAGTCTTCTTTTGGCGGGGATCCTTCAAACTTGCAACTTTAAACTTTAGTTCTGATGGTTCTTATTATGATATATTCAGCACCTCTATCGGACGGAAATTATAATCACGAGTCTTCGCAAATTTCGACAGTATTCGCAACATCAGGTAATTTCCGTGATTTTTCACGAAATATGATGCGCGATTTATTGAGGTGCAACAACATAAATTGACTTACACAGGAAAGTAATCCAAATAATGTTAATATCCTTATGACACTAACATTTCGAAGTGCCGATATCAGCGCAGGATATTCATTAACATGGTGCTTGTACTGCTGCCATGGACTCATGAACATGTTTATTATGAATGAGACTAATTTCCGTTGCCATTACTCCAAGTAATGTCCGGCTCCGTGACTAAATGGTTAGCGCGCTAGGCTTTGGCCCGAAGTGCCCCGGGTTCGATTCCCGGCCGAGACATCAGGGATTTTAATCTCCTGGGGTTAATTCCCGTGGCTCGGGGACTGGGTTTATGTGACGTCTTCATCATCACTTCATCCTCATTACGACGCGCAGGTCGCCCACGGGCGTCAACTAGAAAGACCTGCACTCGGCCTCTCCGGATGCCACACGATCATTCATTCACTCCAAGTATTGTATGTTTCAACTCCGTGTACCATAGGTAAAGGCGACTCACCTTCTCGTTGTGGGTGCAGCTTGAGTGGGGCCGCATGCGTGGGAGTTGGGCCTGAAACAAGAGGTTATTATTAGCTTACTTTCTAGTTTTGTAAAGAAAATGAAAGTAGACTTATGTGTCTGTGTGTGTGTGTGTGTGAGTGTACTCTGTATGTCTATCCCCCACTATCAATCCAAACACGTCGAAACCGAATTGAACGAAATTTGGTACGGAGGTAGCACTAGCAAAGACCACCTCAGTGTCAGGTTTTATATTGCCACCATCTTTACAAAAACTTAATGGCGGCCACTCAAATGGTCAAAACTTAAAATTAAATACGACCAAACTATTCATCGGATCTTTACCAAATTTGGTAGAAACATACCTTCATATGGGACGCATCTTGCGCCCAAACTACAAGGTCATCAGCCATACCATTTTCAGGATAGTGGCCGTGTGAATTATGCAAGCTTTATAATCTATAGCTTAGGACCCCCAGTTCCGATTATCGTACCGAGAATGGTTTAAACTATTCTAAAGAGCGTGGCCCGTTCGGAATTAATGGTTTATATTATAAAATTATACTGCAGAAGTGACTTTGAAAAGCTGCGCCCTCTCGGTTACAAGACAAGAGGGGACCTGATCTCTCGTTCTGACCTATATTTCACTAATTTGAGTATGTTGCATGCAATATAGCCTACAGATAGAAATAATATAAACTTTGGTTGAAATGGATTATAATGAATATATACTCCAGTGAAGAAATCGTTTAGTCCTAGTCATTATTTGCTAAGACGTATGTAAATCAATTAATAACGTTTGACTTCGGTGGACACGTTGGGCTCTGTGGTTAGAACTTTGGTCTTTCACCCGGTCAGCCGGGGTTCAAAACCTATCAGAGTTATATTTTTTTGCTTGATGTTTTATATTTATTGTTTTTAAGTACTGAGACGTTATAAAATTGAGCGTTATGTTGTGCATTTTGCAATGGAAAATATATATTTAATTAAAACAAAGTTCGCCACCGGATCTGCACGAGTGACATCTACTAGCAACCAGTTGAACTATGAGTGTGCTAACCATCGCCTACTAGATGCGAGACGCGCTCTATACCGATCTTGACATTCCCAGTTAGTGAACCCATGCACACGGTGTAATTGAAAAATTCCCTCTTGTTGCCGATACAGAGCACTCTCCCCATAGGATAGGCGCGATTATAATTAGCTGCGCAGTAGTTTATCAAATGTGCTTCTCCCAGTGATACGTTTAGACCAACGAAGGTTTGTTTCAGTTTCAACTATTGTAAGTAGTCGGTGTTAATATAGTCTACTGAATTCCTGCGTTGATTGGAGTGTTTGCTGATGAAATTATAAAATACTGGAGTAAATAATAAACTATGGTTTGAACGCCGCTGCTCTAATCCAGTATGTCATACTGTTGTGTGCCATTTTGCACTTCGAATGGGAAGAAAATAGGAGGTGGTAAGAACAAAGAGTTATAACTATACCCATATATTTAGGAGAAAGTAGGCTACATGTTCTTTCCTGAACATCTTGTTATTATTATTATTGTGCAGTATAAGAAGGTGTATACGCCACCACAAGGGCGAGTGATATAGTAATACACCTTGGGATAATTCGAATGGTTCTGGAGCAAACTTATTGCACTTAAAAGAGTTTTGTATTATTCTAGATTCGGTCTAGTATTACTTCACTTATTCGTGTCCAGTAGGTCTCTTGAGGAATTCATGCTACTGGGCACTCAGGGAAAGTTTTGCCTTGCACTACCCCAAAGTTGAGGCACGGGAGGTGGTGCAATGCCGAGCAGTGGGTCGATAGGGACTCAGTGTAGACCAGACCATGGCGCGAGCGGGCTCAGCATCCCCCGGACTACTCGCGATGGCACTGGCGGTGCGATGTCGGTGATAGTGCGGGCAGTGTTTAGGAAATGGCTCCAAGGAGGAATAAGGGGAAGTAAAACCTACGCTGCCCACCAAATCTTCATGGCTTATTCAGGTACCATTCGACTCCAGTTCTCCTGCGCAACTCCTCTGCCATAGTGCTAACTACCGGTGAGGAAATTAAAATGTTGTATGATGAGTCTATACAATGTGTGTTAAAAGGTGATGATGTTATTGTTATGTTATGAGTTGAACGTCTCTTTGAACTGCTGCAACTTTACAGGCGTCAAGGTTTCAGTTCTTTTTTTTTACCCAGAGGGTGATCTTTAACCTGCCAGTAAATCTCTTGCATATAAACATCCTCAAATGCCATCTGACTGCACCACCGTGATTCGATCCTGAGACCTCAGATACAGCAGGTGGGAATCTTAACGCAGCCAGCCATCAAAGGATGAAGCTATTCAAGTACTGTAGAAGCGTTGATAACTGGGAGTGCGTGGGCCACCTGCAGGGTATCTTTCTGCGGCACACTTTAACATTCTTGATAATATTTTTAAAAAATGCTGTATTGTGATCCCTGAGAAGTTTTCAACCTGATGCACATGGAAGTCATCAACTCTGCGCACAGTGAAAAGCAGTAAGTGCTGAAGGAATTGCTTGGGAATATTTTCATCAGCGAGTGAAGTTTTCCTCCACGGATTCACCCAAATCAACTAATACCTTTGTACTTGGAGATTGCTGCGACAAAGTGTTTGGCTTAGAAATGAAGTTTACCTAGGAAGTTTGTAACCCACTGCACAGAGAAATAACATAACAGCAACCAATCGGATCATATCAATCCATAGCTGTGCATGCGATATTCGTTTCTATCAGAGATGCTCGCGATATTCGTTTCTATCAGAAAAGAATTGAATTTCTATCCCAATATTATATTTCCTTCTATTGAGAATTTATCTTCTATCTAGCCTTCCATGGCATTCACGGTAATGGCAATTTCAGACTGGAACAGTTGACAGAGGTGGCAATTTCATAGTTCATATGTTCGTTATCCTTCCGTGATTCTACCTATTCGTTTCTATCAGAAAAGAATTGAATTTTAATAATAATAATAATAATAATAATAATAATGCTATTGGTTTAAAGTCCGTTTTAACAACATTGGCTTTTAGAGACGCCGGGGTGCCGGGATTTTACAGTTTTGATGCATTCAGTAGAAAAGTTGTGATGATAATAATCAAACGATTTCTCATGCAATATGTTATTTAAGATATTCCATACGAACATCAACCCGTCCCAGATACAGTGGAACTTTGTGATGTGGACCCAGCATGCTATTTTCCGATGGTAGATAGTCTTAGAGTACAGTATAAACGAGTTGAGCCTCAGAAAGGCAACTGTGCTATATTGGCAGCTTCATTTCCTCCTTGTATATAATTGTAGGCATCTTCATGATCAAGAAACCAGAACGAAGCATACAGTATGTTACATTCGGTGACCACATATAGCATTCAGCGACCGTAGTGACAAGGCATTTGCAATCGTATAGTATTCTTGTGTTTACGTAACAGCGTACGAATCTTTTAAGATGAAGAGAATGAAGTGCGGGTTAACATCTTTAACTGCGTGCAATTAATCTTTTTTCTACTATACTAACATTCTACCTTTGGAAGGCCACCTCCATGGCATTTCATTCCCACACGGGAGGGTCTAGATTTGAGTCTCGTTAAGATCACTGATTGTATCATGGTATTTTCCATTGGTAGAAAGCCTTAATTCTTTTAGTTTGTGTGATATTCAAATTCACAATTTTATTAGATCGTCAGCCACCACTGCATAATAACAAAGCACCGGCAATGTTATCGGAAGTCCAAAATTAGTTAAATATCTTTGGAATTCTGAGGGAAATAATTCGTTCTGGGATACAATTTAGGTTCATGGCACACTAGGGGGTAGGAGTATTACATAATTGTGATTTAGTTCAGTAGTTAAGCTCCGGAGGGATACTATAAAAATGACTAGACTGAGATAGGCTACGTTTCCATTATTATTATTATTATTAATAATATTATTATTGTTATTAGACTATTATATATACAGTATACAATTCGTTGAGGCTATCTAGGACCACGTCAAGTCTTGCTACACTTGGCAATAATCTTCGCTTTCCTCTGAGCCGAGAATTGCCTCATTCTCTGTGAGTGGGCCATCTTGCGCTCCGCTGTCCAGGTGGTACCTTGTCTCCTTTTGGGTCTTGGTGTCTCATCTCGGGTTAGCCCATTAGTCAGTATCTCTTTGCGGAAGAGATCTCTATTGAAGACGTCGTCGGGTTTTAGATGCAGCATTTTGAGGTCGTCTCTGGTATTTATAAACCAGGGCATTGTGGTTTTGGGTTTGGAATAAAAAAAAATGAAAAATCTGTTTAGTCAGCCTTTAGACTTATTATTATTATTATTATTATTATTATTATTATTATTTAGCTTTCTGTCTTTTTCAACCACAACAGCCAGCTTCAGTTTGCGTTAATACTTAGATTACATAATCTGTAGTGATAATTCTAATTGGTATGTACAAGATGAACTGAGAGTAGCCAATAATTAAAGACAATGCACATGGTTGGACTCGAAACGGCAGCAGCTCAGCTCTACCGTCTCGCACTCTAGCCCTAAGCTACACCTGCTATGAGAGAACTCCTTATCTACAGTAAAGCGATTCAATTCCGAGTTGCATTCTTCTTGGGTATCCTTGGCGTATTTTTAACGGGTATTCCCACATTCACTCGAGGCTAGGATTGTACATTCTTTTTATTCTAATTCCAACCCAAACAAATATAACAATTATAAGTGATCCCTTATTCTTTAACATCCGGGAACCGTGCACTACTGTAGCTTTGATAATGAGATTTCAGAAGAGTGTTTACCGAGTATACCGGGGGTTTCTTGGATCACTTTTATTCCTATTGTGTCAATAGGCTGTGTTAATTCTGCACTATAACGTACCGTAGGCCACTATACGTAAGCAAAGACCGAATTATTCTCGCGATGGTTTTACTTCACACAAGATTGATAAACACACCAAGAAATTAGTTGTATAATTCGAGGGGCTTGGACATCGTGGTCATTAAACCCCGAGTGTGTGGAATTTCGTATGATAACCTGTGTTATTGAAATGCTGATTAGTGTGTGTATTTGTAATTAAGGTGAGGCTAGGTAAGGAGCCGGTGGTGGCCTTCAGTTAGGAACTATCCTTAAGTAGAAGTGGCAAACCACGGAAAACCACTTGTTGGATGGCTGAGGTGGGAATCGAATCCACCTAACCTCAGTTTTACCTCACGAAGCTGAGCGTACCCCGATCGTTTCAACCCTCAGATCAGAATTAAATTTCTTGGCAGAACCAGGAATCGAACCTGGACTTCAGGGCGACAGTCAAGAATACTAGAGGCCCATTTTCAACCTGAATCATTTCTTATTTCCCGATCATAATGGACATTATGTCGAATGAAGAAGTAACCGATAACAGAATTAATGAAAAGGATTTTTTAAAATTAGAACAACCACAAATTTACTATTATCCCTATATATATAAAATTGTACTTTTGTCCTTCTGTCTGTCTGTCTGTCTGTCTGTTCCTCCATCAATTGAAACCGATCAACAGATTTCGTTCAAAATTTGCAAATGGCTATAAGAATATCCCGGAATCACTTTAGGATGTAAATTTCAACAAAACATCCAATGCGCTTAAGGGGACCAGTGGGTGCCCTATCATATTTACCTTCGATTTACTCGTGTGATATGTCGTACGAAAGGTCTTTTATAGCTCTATATAGCAAGATTAATCTCATTACTTCCAGTAACGAAGAAGTATTTA
This sequence comes from Meconema thalassinum, assembly GCA_946902985.2. Taxonomy (NCBI): domain Eukaryota; kingdom Metazoa; phylum Arthropoda; class Insecta; order Orthoptera; family Tettigoniidae; genus Meconema; species Meconema thalassinum. The sequence continues at coordinate 266,181,247 of OX336390.1, read as the reverse complement.
TTTTCCACGATTTTTCTCTTTTGCGGTCAGAATCAATACCATATTTTAGGGTCTTTTCTTTTATACGGATGGTGGCACTGTTCGTACGAAAGTCTCGACACTGACGTCTATCTGTTTAACAGTCTGTTATTCCTTCATGCAAATATTATCTCTTACAGAGACTGAATGAAAGCAGAATGAGACCTCGTGAAATGGCGTTGGCATAACAACGTTTATCAACTTCGCAGAGCGGGTATAGTTTTCCTGCAATATCTCGAAAACCGTTCGTTTTAGGGGCTTAAAACGCGGGGTTTGTGGATCCCACTACGTGGGAGAACTTGCATTGCTACGCGTGAAACGAGCCAAGTTCCATCTTTCTACGAGCAAATAGACTTTGACAAGTCTCATCCAATCCATATCCCTATATACATGTATATAAAATTGTACTTTTGTCCTTCTGTCTGTCTGTCTGTTCCTCCATCAATTGAAAACGGATCAACAGATTTCGTTCAAAATTTGCAAATGGCTACAAGAATGTCCCGGAATCAATTTAGGATGTATATTTCAACAAAACATCCAATGCGCTTAAGGGGACCAGTGGGTGCCCTATTATATTTACCTTCGATTATAGATTTATTTTTTGTTAGTTGAATTCTTCTGTTTGCAAATTATTAACTGCTTTTTGTCGTGTTCTACCATTATGTGCAACCTATATTCACTGACTACTGTGACGTATTCTACCGACTCTCCCATTAGTTTATTAAGTTTGCCTTATAAATCTCACTGGTCAATTGATCTAACATATTTCAATAAAATTGCCAATACTTCTTTCACGACCAAGGAAACCCCGCACAAGCACAGCGTTAACCTATAAATGTACCTGAAGTTTAATTGCTTGGCCATGATTGCCAATATACAATCTTTTTGGATGCCTTTATAGGGAGGTGAAAGGTGTTGAGCGTTTACCTCTCGTAGTTAAGTACCGCAGATGCACTAGATAAGGATTTAGGTAGAGGCAGGCCTTTTTGGGTTCCCAAATTGACAACAAGAGCTCGCTGGTTACCCATCTCGGTGTTGCTAGGCGAAACCACTCACAAGACACGGCATAAACTTAGAAATATTGATGTGTTTAAGAATCATGGCATGATACATAGTTTGCACAATATTACTTACAGCGGAGATGACAATTGCTACAAAGTTTAATGTATTTTTAGCATACTATTATTCACTTCCAAATGTACAGTAGTATGAGGACGTTAAACGATGGGTGTTCAATATTTAAGAAAGACTAGCTGAAGTACCCGTGCTTCGCTACGCGTCATAAATACATTAAAATGTGAAGGTGACAGTTAAAACAGGTGATAGGCGAGGTGCTGCGCAGAGGGAGATGAAGGATGGAACATTTTGTCCAACTACACCGCTCGGCGTTGACCGTGTTTTATAGCACAAATTTAGGTTTTACTCGCTAACCGTTGGAGATACCTTTCGGATAGAAAATGTAATTTTAAGCCTCGTATATGCCATCAAAAGTTTGCTATCTCTTAGCGTTCTCTTTTTATTTGAAATGGAAATATGAAAGTTTGAAACCAAAGGGTGTAGTGACGTCACTAAAATGGTCTCCATCTTTAAATAGTGCAATGTATTGAAATCAAAAGTAACCTATATGTTAACCTGGTAAATCAGCTACTTCCATGTAAAATTCATGTAAATCGGACCAATGGTACTTGCGTGATTGAGTAATACACCGACACACACCATCTCATTTTTAGCCTCGCATCGCTCGCGTCATAGTCGTGTCATATTGTTATTCAATGAAATGCAGGTTTAACCCCGTTAACACCCCTTTAGAACCTGAATATCCAAAAATCCCTCCTTAGTAGACGTTTTCGACACACAACAAACATATCCCCAAAATATAATTCTTCTAACTTTAATAGTTTTGGTTGGTCGATGAGAGCGAACATCCAAAAATCCTTCCTTAGTGGACGTTTTTCTTCCAGAATTTCACCCCTCCCTATACTTACTTACTTAATTCCTGCCGCTCCTTCCGGAGCATAGGGCCTCGGCGAAATTTCACCACACAGTACGGTTCCTGGCCATTCTCTTCACTTGACTCCAGTTCTTGTCAACCTCTGCAATTTCATTTTCGATCGTCCTCTTCCAGGTCTTCTTAGGTCGACCTCGCTTCCTGGCACCTTGAGGATTCCAGTCTAGCGCCGCCCTCTCAATAGCTCCGTCCGGCTTCCTTAGTGTGTGACCAATCCAGCGCCATTTCCTCTCCTTGATCTGGATGCTAATCGGTTGTTGATTGGTGATGGTCCAAAGATCTTCATTTGAGATTATGTCCGGCCACCTCACATTCATGATGCGACGCAGACATCTGTTAATGAACACCTGTAGCTGGTTGTTGTTCGGTTTTGTGACTTTCCATGTTTCACAGCCGTACAGAAGAATCGACTTTACGTTGCCATTGAAAAGGCGGAGCTTGGTCTTCCTGGAAATGTTTCTATATCTCCAGATGGGGTAGAGCTGGACAAAGGCACCATTTGCCTTCCTGATACGGCTTCGAACATATTCCTCTGCTCCCCCATCATTTGTGACTATACTTCCAAGGTAGAGGAAGGACTCAACTCGCTCAATGTCCTTTCCGTTGACTGTCAAACTAGTCGTGATGTCAGAATTTATCCTCATCTCTTTGGTCTTGTTGGTGTTGATCATCAGTCCTGCACGTTCTGCTTCTCTCTGCAACCTCCCCAGATTATCTTCTATGTCTCGGTACCGTTGTGCCATAAGACAAATGTCGTCTGCGAAATCCAGATCTTCAAGCCTGTCATTTGTACCCCATTGAATACCCCTCTTCCGTCCTCCCATTACCTTCTTCATCACACTATCCAGGACCAACAGGAACAGAGTGGGGGAAAGGACACACCCCTGTCTCACTCCGGAACTGACCTTTATCTTTTCTGTTAATTTGCCTTCGTGAAGAACCTGGCACTCATACCCTTCGTACATCTCTTCCATGATTCTGATGATCTTTGTTGGAATTTTATATTCCTCGAGGGTTTTCCACATGATTCTTTGACCCCTCCCCATAGGCCCCTTAAATTGGATTTATAAAAAAACGGTCGAACACCTATTTCATTTTATTTTTAAGCTGATTGATTTCCTCAGAGTTTCAAACTCCTCGCCTATGTCGTTTAAGAGATACGCGCTCCGTTATGAATCTTTCAACCCCCACTTTTCATCCCTTTCACCTCATAATATGTACTACATCGAAAAACCATTAGACATGTGTCAGCTTATTTTTAATGATTAGTATATATGCCAAGTATCACATCCCCAAATGAAACCACTCGTGAGATATTGTTATTCAATTAAATGCACGTTTACCCCCTTAACACCTCTTAGGACCTAAATATCCAAAACTCTTTCCTTAGTGGACGTTTTCGACATACAACGAACATATCCCCAAAATTTCATGTTTCTAAATTCAATAATTTTGGCTGGGCGATGATGAGTTAGTGAGTCAGTCAGGACATTTTCTTTCATTTATTTTTGATAATTTCACCCCTCCCCATGAAACCCTTAAATTGGATTTATGAAACAAACGGTCGAACCCCTATTTAAATATTTAAAGCTGTTTCCCCCTGAGTTTGATGAGTGAGTAAGTGAGTCAATCAGTAAGGACACTTTCTTTCCTTCCCCCCCCCCAGAATTTCACCCCTTTCCAAGGTCACCTTAAATTGGATTTATGAAAAAACGGTCGAACACCTATTTACTTGTATTTTAAGCTGTTTTTTCCTGCCGAATTTCAAACTTCTCGCCTATGTCATTTCAGAGATACACTCTCCGTTAAGAATCCTCAACCCCCAATTTTCACCCCTTTCACCTCATAATATACACCACATCGATAAACCCTTAGACATATGTCTGATTATTTTTAATGATTAGTTTATATACCGAATATCACATCCCCAAAGAAACTACTCATGAGATATCGTTATTCAATGAAATGCACGTTTACCCCCTTAACACCTCTTTAAACCCCGAATAAACAAAAATCATTCCTTAGTTGACGTTTTCGACATACAGCGAACATATTCCCAAAATTTCATGTTTCCAACTTTAATAGTTTTCGCTGGGCGTGATGTTTGAGTGAGTCAGACAGGACATTTTCTTTCAATTATTTTTACCAGAATTTCACCCCTCCCCATGGGCCCCTTAAATTGGATTGATGAAAAAACGCTTGAACACCTATTAACTTATTTTTAAGCTGTCTTTTTCCACTGAGTTTGTTGAGTGAGGAGTTAGTCAGTCAGTTAGGACACTTTCTCTCCTTTCCCCCCCCCCCCCCAGAATTTCACCCCACCCCATTGGCCCCTTAAATTAATTTATGAAAAACGGTCGAACACCGATTTACTTACTTTTTAAGCTGTTTTTTTTTCGCTGAGTTTCAAATTTCTCGCCTATGTCGTTTAAGAGATAGGCCTACACGCTCCGTTAGGAATCCATCAACCCCCACTTTTCACCCCTTTCACCTTGTAATAATACACCACATCGAAAAACCCTTAGACATATTGAACCCTTTATCCTCTAATGGATAAATGATTCGATGTTTTATTTCTACAATTAATTAATATTTCCACCAGCGTCATGAAATAGCCAGACGAAGATGAGGAAACTTCAAGCATTTGTTGGAGACAGTGGGGATATACCTGCAGCAGTTTGACAAAAGGCTAAATACTTAGGGAATATGAAAGGAAATAGCCTATCGATGATTCAGAAGGACAGGTGCTGGCTACCTCAGAATAGAAGGGACGCGTGGTGAGACACGCTTGTGGCATGTTCATTGTACTATTCGCGCCTAGAAAAAAAATATAATGCAGTAACGTGAGTGGCTGATGGTACTACTGGACACTCCTACTAGGCCGAGGTCTGATAAAAACCGCGAAAGTAACGTAATAGTGGAACCAATAGGAGATGAATGCTTATGAACGCGCCAAGTCTAGCTGGGGCACGCGATAGCTAGCATTAACGCGGGAGATCGGCTAGACAACATCTCTACGATCGATTCTAGAATTAATGGGCATATTCTTGACCTGCGCAATTTTACGAGTCCAGTGATATTTGTTTCATTCCTGTACCACTATTATTTTGAGAATTTTTTATATATTTTCCCCCTCTATCGATACCTAGGGCCAGTTCATTTGTAAGTGGCGTGAAGAGCCAAGACATTGCATTACATTTTGTGCGTCTGAGGACGTAGGCTGACGTTATTTTGTGTGTCGGAGGACACAGGTTGACATCTTGTGTTTTGCGCGTCTGAGGACGTTGGCACTTGTACTTTGCGTGTCATGAGGACACAGATTTTTATTAAGACAAATGTGTTGTAAATTCAGTGTGATAGATAGTCAAAGTACTAATTTTTTGTAGGGCCAGTATCATCGACAATTCGCCAACAGACTGTTTTGGGGAAATAAGTACCTAAACGGTGAATTTAGTAGACAGAAATCGAGTGTGTAATAACCTATAACTTTTTGCATCAGCACGAGAGATGACATCGCTTATCTTGGAAGAAGTTTGGAACTGTCAACACTCCGTTGAGATGTTCGAGACGAGCTAAGCAGCATTAAGTAGGGAGATGGCTGCAGATGTCCACTGACGGGTGACTGGCCGATGATGAGTACTGAATAATATTCTTATTATCTGACAAATCAACTTATGGTATATGGGACATATTTTTTTGTAAATATCTTGCTTGTGTTGATTAACGTAGTGTATTTAGTTATGGTCTGACACACATTTCACATGGAAACAGCTCGCACAAGTGTTCGTAGTCGTAGGTTCTTGTTTGCTTGTTTTAATTAACGTGGCTATGTGGACGACCGTGTTCGCATATGTTTACGCAATGCGGTTAAGAAACGTCTCTCGGAGATATGTTGTGTTTCAGAAGTAGGACTGAAATAATATAATCATAAAGTAGATTGGTGGGTAAATTGATCTTTGTAGTGTTTATTATTGATCAGATTCATTAAGTTTATTGCCTTTGGAGCAATGTGAGTTGTGGCGAAGAGCATGTAGCTCTCTCATAGGTTTTAATATTCCTAAATAATTTGTGAGCATCTGATTCAACCGACCTGTGTGAAAAGTGTTATGTCATTCCCAGCAATGAGTGTGTGTGTGTTTTATTGATCATTACAAGCGGGAATTTCAGCGTAGACTGATTTCTGTCAGCTTGGTGCCGAGTCCATATTGTGACCTTGCGAGGGCGTATGTGACTATATCGATTAATGTCTTGCCATATGTGCATATGGTTGAGATTTGTTGCTGTTGATTCTACGAGATAACGGGACAGTTGGTCAAGTTATTTTTACACACTGGAGCTGGATAATGACAAAAGTTGAGAGGAAGGGGGGAACCTGTTTTCACAAGGAGGGTTGAAAAGATTGCATCGAGGTCATTAGTGGAGAACATGTTGGCTCCGTATTAATAGTTGAAATACAGAATAAGAACTGATCGATGATAAAAATTGTTTAAATAAATGGGAGTTGCCTACGAATCATTATAATCTCCGAAGGGTTATCTTATCGCAAATTTTTCTATTCTTGTAAAATAATGTCAGCCGTGAGGCATGTGTTTTTGTTTGTTGTTTTTTTTAGTCTTGTGTCAGTGACTCCGAGTGGTCACGTGCGGCGCTGTGTTTTCCTTGTTTGTTTGTTTGAGCATTTTGGCCTTGCAGGCAAGCTCGTTGTCAGATGAGCTATCTCAATGGGAGAGGGTCTCGAGGGAGATTCCTGTAAATATTAGATATTAGATTGTGTGTCAGCATTAATTTAAATGTTTTTATTAGTGTTGTGTCCTATATCCGTAAACGTTGATTTACGAGATGATTGTTCGTAAGCACCGTGGCTGTTACCCGATGTAAACGAACAGTCATCCAAGTACTCATTCCTCGTAGTTAGTCATTACGCGTACATAAAATCCTGATGCAAGTTGGTGGAACTTGGATCCACATTTTTATGAGGAGGAGATCCGTCTGATCCCTCAACGTTATATATATTTCTGTCATGGGAAGATTCAGGGAGGAATAATATTGTTGTTATTTATATTCATTTATGCACCATTAGTCATTAAATTATGTTATTATTTTACGTCTTGTCACTTCCTTTCTTAATTATAGTTTTAATCTTATGACCCTTCCCTCAGTAGAGCATGTGGTTTGGCGAACGTATACATCACACTATGAACTGAGCGCGACCCCTTGATAAAGATTCTTGCATATAAACACTGCGATACTGAAGGGTTCATAGGAGATAAACTGGCGGCCAAGCGTGGGGTGGTTCACTGTGGTGTAGCGGCAAAGAAATTGCACATGTCAATGTAAGCGTAGTAGGGATTACAAACTGACGCAACAATGAAGGTGTATGTTTGTTGCTGGTTCGCTGCTGGAACACATTTAGTTGGCGTATTTGAGTAAAACTGGCATGCCACAAGTGGAGGCAGATATGACAGTATTTTAATCACCGGAAAGTGATATTTTATTAAAAGTAATTGAGGCGAAGAGGATACCGCCAACTGTGTGAAATATAAATTAAAATCAGGAGTTTGCAATGTAAAATACGGTTCACGTTTTTGTCTATTGAATTAAAGTAAAAGTAATATACGTGATATCGGGCGCCCAATGATTAAAGTTAAAACTAGATTTGTGATAGAAAGTCAAACTCCATGAAGATAATAGGAAGGCCTGTGACGTTTAAACAGACAATTAATATTTGGTTAATGTGTCTGTTGTTAATATCGGATCAGGATAACAATTTAATGACTGAATATGTGTTTGGGTTTAAATTAAATTGAGTAAAATTAGAACCACTCAGAGATGCGATTGACTAGTGGGATTAAATGTAAAATATAAATGAACTGAGTAGGGTAAAGGAATTAAATGTGCATTAGGATTGTATGTGTGTGTCAGGGGGCATTGCTTTATGCCATTTCCCTAATGTCTCATATACCGGGTGAGTTAGCCGTGGTGGTTACGGCATGACTGATGGCAGTCGCTCACATCCGGGAGGCGAGGAGGTTCGAATCCCCCCACCGGCAACCTTGAAGATGGTCTTCTGTGGTTTCCCATCTTCCTTCCAGGCAAATGCCGGGGTTGGTCCCTAACTATAGGCCACAGCCGCTACCTTCCAACTCCTCGTCCTTACATTCCAACTTCCCTCCTTCCCTCCCCAACGGTACTTGTAGCTCACCCATTGGGTGTCCGTCTCGAAGCAGCTACAAAACTGGCGAGCCGAACATGTCCTCGAACACTCCCGGCACTAAAAGCCATACGCTAAAAAAAAAAAAAAAAGTCTCATATAAAGTGTATAACATGGCAACAGTGCAACAGATTCAAGAAATCATTGAAAATGCTGCTAGGAGGACACAGGAATTGTTGGACACTAAATTGGCGGAACAGAGTGAATCATTAAACACTAAACTATCTGAACAAAGTGAATCAATAAACAACAGTATGTCAGAACAGAGCGAGAAATTGAACGCAAAAATGTTAGAACAAGGTGAATTATTAAACGCAAAAATGTTAGAACAAGGTGAATTATTAAACGCAAAAATGTTAGAACAAAGTGAATCAATAAACAATAGTATGATAGAACAAAGTGAGTCTATAAACAAATTGTCTGAGCAGAGTGAATCACTAAAAACTAAACTATCCGAACAAAGTGAATCACTAAACACTAAACTATCTGAACAAAGTGAATCATTGCGGACTCAATTAAACAACAGTAGGATTGAACAAAATGAATATCAGGCGGAACAAGCTAGATTATTAAAAAGTGAAATCAATGACACTATCAATTCGCAGTCAGAGGCGCAGAATGTTAAAAACACGAACCAATTACCTTCGTTAACCGCAGAGATGAAGGATCACACTAATCAACAGATGGTATTGCTGGCCCTAGATGTTAGTAAAAACAATGAAAAACAATTAGATCAGATTAAGAAAATGGAAATTATTTTTGATCAAAAACTTAGCATTCTGGATGAAACGGTTTTAGGTAAATTAGAGCAAATTGAACTAGCATGCACTATGCGTACGAGCGAGGTCAAGATAGCTCAGGATAAGATGGAAGGACGATTTAAGGAAATTGAAAAAAGCGGCAAGGTCATTCAGCAACAATTATCAGCGGTAGATGAAAATATATCCGGCATAATTAAAGATATGGACCGTCTCGAAATAAAATCAGCGGAGCAATGGAAAAGCCCAGAAGCGGATCAGGATCAATTAAAGAGTACCATCGACGAAAATAGTGCGAGATTGGAAGATAGGCTGAGCCAGATAGAAAGCAATCAGGATGACACTAAAAGCCAGATTGAGGAGAAAGTAAGCACAATTAAGGAGCAAATAAGAAAAGATTGGCGAAAAATGAATATCGATTCTAAAGAGGAAAGATTAACCATCGTTAACACAGTAGGCGAAAATCATACTCGTATTCAAGCATTAGAACAGGAAATTAAGAGTAAACTTAAAGAACAAACAGACAGGATCATTAAAGCCGAACTAAGATCGATGGGACAATCCTCGATATTTAAAACGGGAACAACTAAAGATAAGCAGGATGACTCAAGTAGCCCGGAGGCGACAAGCACAGCAGGAAGTCAAACTCAGACAGAGAGCCCATTAACGACAAACACGGAGGGATTTCACAAGAATGTTGAAAGGAGTTCCACGCCACATGACGGTCATCAGCCCACACAACTTATCCAAGTAATTCGATCGAACGATTATAAACCGCAGAAGTACACGGAGAACTCAGGGGTGACACCTAAATCATTCATTAAAGAAGTTGAAGATCATTACAATGACACTGGGGTACCTGAAGCACGTAGGTTACGGATGATGGAGAGATTTTTGTCAGGAAATGTCCTTACATGGTTTTTAAGCTTCAAATATACATTTGGAACTATGGCAGATTTCAAAATCGCGTTTCTGCGCAAATATTGGTCCCCGGCACTGCAACAGAGTTTAAGGATGGAGCTTTACTCTAGGAAGTACCAAACTACCCAGCAAACAAAATACTCCGATTTCTTTAACATGCAAATGCTAAAATTTCGCGATCTTGATTACCCTTTGAATGAAGCGGATCTGGTGATGACTATAGCGCGGCAATTACCAGTCAACGTGCAACAAGTATTAGTCGCAGCGAACGTTAGTACGGCCTTACATGCAGAACAGATATTACGCCAGATAGATGAGACTACATCTCATAATCATTATAGAGGAGGAAGGCAACTGGAGTTAGTCAATAGGACAGAGGTTATAAAACCGAAACAGATGAACACTAAAACGCAGGGTACAAATACAAGCACATCCACACCTAGGCGAAACCAGGAAGAGGTAGAAAACAGACCGTACCAGCGTAACGAGAATAATTATAACAATAGGTCATATCAAGGCAACAATAGATATCAACAGAGAGGGTATCAACAATGGCGTCAAAATCGAAGAAATGAGGGGCCTTATGGAAGATACGGTGGTTACAATGGGAATCAAAGATGGAAAGGAAGGAGAGATCAAAATCAAGGAGAGGCACGTAATTATCGAAATGACTGGGATGATAGGCACGCTCAATCACAAAATTACCTAGAGGAATTACACGCTAGTCAAGGTGGAGAGCAAGGACGATGGGAAAAAGCCATTGGGAACATGAAGAATCCAGATACACATACTGAGGAAGCTGGAAGTCTACTGAGACATGAGGAATGTCAGGGGCGTGGGCGACAAAAGGATGATGGAAGTCGCAGCGGAGCTAAAAAAAACTAAATTTGGATAAAGGAGACAGTCTACAAACGCAACAGTCGGAAGTTGAAGATGGATGGATAGTAGCGAACATACAAGAATGGATTGCTTTGCCAGAAGATTGCCTGGAGGAGACGGTGAAACCACGGAACGATGAAATTAGGCAGTTACCCATTATTTACGCGAGGATTGGTGGAATTAATATAAGATGTTTATTGGATACGGGGTCGCAGAACAGTCTGGTATCGGAGGCCTTGGTTCGAGAGTTGGGACGGAGTCAGAATATTCCTGTGATTCCCGTACCACAACTCAAAGTGAGGGGTGTTATTCCTGAACGCACCGTCACTTGTAAACGTCAGGCATACTTAGAGCTGAACATATTGGAACACACTTTTGGGCAAACGTTCATTATCATGGCAAAGATGAATTTCAATATAATTCTTGGTGCAAATTTCATTTGTGACTATCAAGCAGTGATAGATTTGCACAAGAATACAGTCAGTTTTAGAGAGTATGATCAACTGAAGAACGTGGGATTGCATATGGATGAAATCACTACCGGAAGAGATGTAAATTCTTGGGCATTGGAAGCAATGTCGGAAGAGACGGAAGAGGAGATACGAAAGGCAGAAGATAACATCATAGAAGGAGCTGTTGTGGAACTAGATGAGGAGAGTGAATCCCAGGAGATATGGTCTTTATTAACAGAAGGAGATGACAGTGATGCACAATTTGAAGAGTTACTACAGGAGCGGCTCAATGACATTCAACTTGGGGGTGAACATAGAAAACAATTGGAAGAGATTTTAAGGAAGCACAAAGCAGTATTCGATACAGTACCTGGTAAAATATTAAATTTCAAATATTCAATGCAAGTCGAGGATTGGTCACCTTTCAAAAGTAGATTGTACCCAATTCCGGAAAAATATCGTGGTCAAGTCAAGGTCATTATAGATGGGATGTTACAAGCTGGAGTGATATGGAAGACACCTACACCTTATCTAAATGCGATTTTGGCAGTCACAATAGCAAATGGATCTATTAGACTTTGTTTAGATGCCAGAAATCTCAACATGAGACTCATTTTTCCTGAGTATGACAGAGCGCCAATTATCATAGACGTACTAAAAGGCTTTAAGAACAAGAGCATTTATTCATCAGAAGACTTGACGTCCAGTTTCCACCATATTGAATTGGATGAGAAGTCACAGCTTCTAACTGGCTTCTTATTCGATAACCAAACGTTCTGCTTCGTCCGAATGCCCTTCGGAGTCAAAACAGCGGGCTGTGCTTTAATCCGAGCCCTGGATCGGAATCTAACCGAGGAGGTTAAGGAGATGACGGTGCGCTACATTGATGACATTCTGCTGGCATCCGACAACATTGAAATTCACATGGAAAATTTAGATAAAGTCTTAGGCAACCTTAATGCATCCAATTTCAAAGTAAACCTGAAGAAATCGCATTTCATCAAGAGCGAGATCTTATATTTGGGTCACATCATTGACAAGGAGGGAGTGAAGCCAAACCCAGCTAAGATCGAAGCGATAAAGAATTTCCCTACACCAACGAGAGTCAAGCACATTCGGGCTTTCTTAGGCGTAACGGGATTCTTTAAGGAAAACTGTCCAGGTTACACGGAGACTGTAGCTCCAATGCAGGAAATGCTAAAAAAAAAGAATAATAAATGGTTGTGGAATGCGGAATGCGAGAAGGCGTTCCAAGCAACAAAACAGCTACTGGAAAACTGCATTAAGTTAGGATATCCAGACTTCAAGCACAAATTTAAAATCCAAGCGGATGCTTCACTAATTGGTATAGGTGCCATGCTCTACCAAGAAGATCCAGCTAACCTGCAACATAAAACATATTTGGCATTTGTCAGCCGAAAATTGCGTAAACACGAGCGCAATTATACTGTAACGGAACTAGAGCTGTTGGCCATCCTTTATGCGCTGCAACAATGGAAACGAATAATTTATGGATACCCCATTGTTGTCAGGACCGATCACAAGGCACTAACATTCTTGTTTAAGACGTCGATGGCAAGCGAACGTGTGACACGTTGGTCTATATATATTCAGCAGTTTAGCATTGAGATTGAACATTGCCCAGGGAAGATGAACGTGATCCCGGATGCACTCAGCAGGAACCCAGAGCCTGATGTTGAAGAAACAGCGATGGTACAACACTTGGAGTTAACACCGAAGGACCGGGAATTCTTGGAGGAGTTGCGTGAGATCCAGCGAGAACAGGAAGCGGAACCATGGATGATGCTATTAATTCAATACTTTAGAAAGCAGCTACCTACAGGAACACCTGCATTTCGAGAAGCGAAAGCCAAAGAAGGAAGATATGTTTATGTCAACAATTTGCTGCACAAATGGGTAGATAATGACCACACCAAGTTACGCATACTAGTACCTGCATCTTTACAGCGAGGATTGACATGGCATACTCACGAAAGTTACGGACACGTCGGATTAGACAAATGCGAAGCGACAATAGGAGAGACATTTACATGGCCACGTATGAGAACAACTATATGTGATGTCATTACGACTTGTGATCCTTGTCAGAGGACAAAGCCCAATAACTATTTAATGAGGCAGTATCCTAAACCACTGTTACCTCAGAAGCCGTGCGAGATGCTGGCAATCGACAGTTTCGGTGCAATTCCGAAAGGGAGGCGAGGGTGCCGCCATTTATTAGTTTGTCTGGATGTATTCTCCAAATTCGTAGTATTGTGTCCCATCCAGAAAACAACATCTAAACAAGTACTAAGCCGCATACGCAATAGAGTAATTCCAACTATGGGAAAACCAGAGTTTATTTTATCAGACCATGGTAGCTATTTTACAAGCGCCGAATTCAAGAAAGGAATGGAGGACATGGGTATAAAACACGTTTTAAGCAGTATCCGACATGCCCAAGCTAATCCAAGTGAGGGTGCAATAAAATCCGTGACATCGTACTTGAGAATCTTCATTCCCAATGAGCATCATAAGTGGGTGGATAAAATTAAGGATGTAGAGACATGCATAAATTCTACCAGGCACGAGTCAACAGGACAGATCCCTATGGTCTTACACAAAAAGGAGTATCCAGTGAGAACGTGGAAAAGCATCATTAACTGCCCACAAGATCCCATGATAGCACCTAACCTGCGAATAGAGAGAACGAGAGCCTACATGAGAAAACAAGCAGATCGCAGATTACGGCGAGTGAGAAATAAGAGATTTCACCGTGATCTAGAAATCAACCAGCTCGTTTTGGTGAAACGACCCGCTACATCTGATCCAGAGACGAAAATCTTCAGCAAATTCTGTGAAAAGTTCGTAGGACCCTATTCTATTGTAAGAAACCTAGGAAATAATGCGTACAGAGTGAAGGAGTTAAGCACAGGAACAATGTCGGTCTACAATGCAGCCAATTTAAAGACGTATCGAAGAAGTGAACCATGGGAGCGCCGAAATAATGATGCAGTTTAAATACATGGACGTCCTATATCAACCAAATGGACGGGGGGCAGTTGAGTACGGCACGTGAAGGAGGAAGTGGAGGTGGTGTTGACAAACATTAAAGCGACGGGCAGAGTATTGCCTAAGGCATCAGCGCGTCACGCAAGCAGACTGAGAGGGTGAGGTCCAAGCAGGAAATAAAACGAGTAAATGCCATTCAAGACAGGAGCGGCTAGACCAAGTAATAGAAAAGGGGTGATTCTGAAATAAAACAAATTGGCCTACGGAAGTTTTTTTTTTAAATTCGACTTTATCCTAAGTTCGAATTTTTGTGAGTGAAGGAGTAGTGAACCCTTTATCCTCTGATGGATAAATGATTCGATGTTTTATTTCTACAATTAATTAATATTTCCACCAGCGTCATGAAATAGCCAGACGAAGATGAGGAAACTTCAAGCATTTGTTGGAGACAGTGGGGATATACCTGCAGCAGTTTGACAAAAGGCTAAATACTTAGGGAATATGAAAGGAAATAGCCTATCGATGATTCAGAAGGACAGGTGCTGGCTAACTCAGAATAGAAGGGACGCGTGGTGAGACACGCTTGTGGCATGTTCATTGTACTATTCGCGCCTAGAAACAAATATAATACAGTAACGTGGGTGGCTGATGGTACTACTGGACACTCCTACTAGGCCGAGGTCTGATAAAAACCGCGAAAGTAACGTAATAGTGGAACCAATAGGAGATGAATGCTTATGAACGCGCCAAGTCTAGCTGGGGCACGCGATAGCTAGTATTAACGCGGGAGATCGGCTAGAGAACATCTCTACGATCGATTCTAGAATTAATGGGCATATTCTTGACCTGCGCAATTTTACGAGTCCAGTGATATTTGTTTCATTCCTGTACCACTATTATTTTGAGAAATTTTTATATATTTTCCCCCTCTGTCGATACCTAGGGCCAGTTCATTTATAAGTGGCGTGAAGAGCCAAGACATTACATTACATTTTGTGCGTCTGAGGACGTAGGCTGACGTTATTTTGTGTGTCGGAGGACACAAGTTGACATCTTGTGTTTTGCGCGTCTGAGGACGTAGGCACTTGTACTTTGCGTGTCATGAGGACACAGATTTTTATTAAGACAAATGTGTTGTAAATTCAGTGTGATAGATAGTCACAGTACTAATTTTGTAGGGCCAGTATCATCGACAATTCGCCAACAGACTGTTTTGGGGAAATAAGTACCTAAACGGTGAATTTAGTAGACAGAAATCGAGTGTGTAATAACCTATAACTTTTTGCATCAGCACGAGAGATGACATCGCTTATCTTGGAAGAAGTTTGGAACTGTCAACTCTCCGTTGAGATGTTCGAGACGAGCTAAGCAGCATTAAGTAGGGAGATGGCTGCAGATGTCCGCTGACGGGTGACTGGCCGAGGATGAGACTGAATAATATTCTTATTATCTGACAAATCAACTTATGGTATATGGGACATATTTTTTTGTAAATATCTTGCTTGTGTTGATTAACGTAATGTATTTAGTTATGGTCTGACACACATTTTGCATGGAAACAGCTCGCACAAGTGTTCGTAGTCGTAGGTTCTTGTTTGCTTGTTTTAATTAACGTGGCTATGTGGACGACCGTGTTCGCATATGTTTACGCAATGCGGTTAAGAAACGTCTCTCGGAGATATGTTGTGTTTCAGAAGTAGGACTGAAATAATATAATCATAAAGTAGATTGGTGGGTAAATTGATATTTGTAGTGTTAATTATTGATCAGATTCATTAAGTTTATTGCCTTTGGAGCAATGTGAGTTGTGGCGAAGAGCATGTAGCTCTCTCATAGGTTTTAATATTCCTAAATAATTTGTGAGCATCTGATTCAACCGACCTGTGTGAAAAGTGTTATGTCATTCCCAGCAATGAGTGTGTGTGTGTTTTATTGATCATTACAAGCGGGAATTTCAGCGTAGACTGATTTCTGTCAGCTTGGTGCCGAGTCCATATTGTGACCTTGCGAGGGCGTATGTGACTATATCGATTAATGTTTTGCCATATGTGCATATGGTTGAGATTTGTTGCTGTTGATTCTACGAGATAACGGGACAGTTGGTCAAGTTATTTTTACACACTGGAGCTGGATGATGACAAAAGTTGAGATGAAGGGGGGAACCTGTTTTCACAAGGAGGGTTGAACAGATTGCATCGAGGTCATTAGTGGAGAACATGTTGACTCCGTATTAATAGTTGAAATACAGAATAAGAACTGATCGATGATAAAAATTGTTTAAATAAATGGGAGTTGCCTACGAATCATTATAATCTCCGAAGCGTTATCTTATCGCAAATTTTTCTATTCTTGTAAAATAATGTCAGCCGTGAGGCATGTGTTTTTGTTTGTTGTTGTTGTTTTTTTTTTTATAGTCTTGTGTCAGTGACTCCGAGTGGTCACGTGCGGCGCTGTATTTTCCTTGTTTGTTTGTTTGAGCATTTTGGCCTTGCAGGCAAGCTCGTTGTCAGATGAGCTATCTCAATGGGAAAGGGTCTCGAGGGTGATTCCTGTAAATCCCTATATCCCTATATATATTATAATTGTGAAAATCTGTGTGTCCGTGTGTGTGTGTGTGTGTGTGTGTGTGTGTTAGTTTGTTACCTCTTGACACTAAAACGGCTGGACGGATTTGGATGAAATTTGAAATGGAGACAGCTTATACCATGGGATAACATATAGGCTGCCTTTTGTCCGGAAATAAATCATTGTTCCCGTGGAATGGGCAACATAACTGAAAAGTCACCAAAAATACTCAACCAGGACAAAATATCGAAGTTGTCGCATAAAGACCGGACAAAGCTCATTTTACTCCCCTCGATGC
This sequence comes from Meconema thalassinum, assembly GCA_946902985.2. Lineage (NCBI taxonomy): Eukaryota > Metazoa > Arthropoda > Insecta > Orthoptera > Tettigoniidae > Meconema > Meconema thalassinum. The sequence goes on along the minus strand of OX336390.1, from coordinate 266,164,125 downwards.
AAGAAACAATACTCGGTGTGTCCCTACGGGACACCGAAAACTACATTTTAAGGCTCTAAAACCAACAGTTTCAAAGATATTCGCAGAAAACTATCTTCGCTCTGATTGATGAACTAATCGCAAGTCCGTTTCCATGGCAACACTACCTCAAGGTATGACATCCGATTTTCTATATATACCTCTAGGAGGCAATGCCAATTCATTTATTATCTTTTTAAGATGTATATAAACACAATAAGAACAGTGTAGCGCGCCTGCCTCCCGTCCGGAGGCCCCGGGTTCGATTCCCGGCTCCGTCAGAGATTTTAGACACTGACGTGAGGGCTGCAACGGGCTGAACTCAGATTCGTGAGGACAATTGTGTAGCTGTGAGGCAGCGCGCCGGTCACGAAGAACAAGATTAACGGCAGAGGGGACACAATGCACTGACCACGCGTCACCACAATATTTGCAGGCCAAATGGCCGATTTTCTATATATCCCTCTAGGAGGCAATGCCAATTCAATTATTATCTTTTTCAAGATATATATAAACACAATAAGAACAGTGTAGCGCGCCTGCCTCCCGTCCGGAGGCCCCGGGTTCGATTCCCGGCTCGCCGTCATATACCTCAATGTGCACTTACCAAATTGTGAACCAGTCTATTTTACTGAAAAGAATTTCTACTAGTGAGTATCCACTCCGGCAAAAACCACTCTCACTACATTTTCCAAAATTTACACAAGACATGATTTTTAAAGCACTCTTCTGTATGTTGAGGTACAGAGACATACCACATGGAAAGATACAATAAAATGTTGGCTAATCTGAGTTCAAGGAACTGCTGTCCAGAATAGGCTTTCGGTACAGGTTATTCGGCCCATGTTCGTAACATGGAATGTTTTCCTTTGACAATGCATCTACACCATGTGCGAGGGCAACGCATTTCAAAGATCTCTAAAAACACAATAATCAGGAAATTGGAGAACAATTTAAAGTCGGAGTGAAGATTCAAGGAGAAATAATTTCATCTCTGAGATTTGCTGATGACATAGTCATCTTGGCCAATACGCCGGAAGCTCAATGTGCACTTACCAAATTGTGAACCAGTCTATTTTACTGAAAAGAATTTCTACTAGCGAGTATCCACTCCGGCAAAAACCACTCTCACTACATTTTCCAAAATTTACACAAGACATGATTTTTAAAGCACTCTTCTGTATGTTGAGGTACAGAGACATACCACATGGAAAGATACAATAAAATGTTGGCAAATCTGAGTTCAAGGAACTGCTGTCCAGAATAGGCTTTCGGTACAGGTTATTCGGCCCATGTTCGTAACATGGAATGTTTTCCTTTGACAATGCATCTACGCCATGTGCGAGGGCAACGCATTTCAAAGATCTCTAAAAACACAATAATCAGGAAATTGGAGAACAATTTAAAGTCGGAGTGAAGATTCAAGGAGAAATAATTTCATCTCTGAGATTTGCTGATGACATCGTCATCTTGGCCAATACGCCAGAAGATTTGAACGAGTTTTTGAATGGTATGGACTCCGTCTTGACGAATGAATTCATGATGAAAATCAATAAATGTAAACCAAAATTATTGGAATGCAGCCGAAATAAATCAGAAACCTCTATGGACATCAAATTGGCAGGTGAAACGCTACGGGAAGTAGGAGACTTCTGTTACCGGTACTTAGGAAGCAAAATAACCAGTAATGGACGAAGCAAAGAGGATATAAAAAGCAGGTTGGCTCAGGCAAGGAAAGCATTTCTACACAAAAAGGAATCTCTTGACATCGAGTATACATTTAGGTATTAGGATGTCATTTTTGAAAGCTTTTGAGTCACTATAAGGAAGTGAAACTTGGACTAATGGTGCTGCAGTAAAGAGGAGAATTGAAGCGTTTGAAATGTGGTGTTACGGGAGAATGATGAAGATCAGATGGTTAGATAGGGTATCAAATGAAGAGCTATTAAGACGAGTGGGAGAGGAGAGATGTTTCTGGCGACTGCTAATGAAGAGAAGAGATAGGTTGGTACGACACATATTAAGACACCCAGGAATAGCAAGCTTAGTTATGGATGGGAGGGTCAAGGACAAGAACTGTAGGGGAAGACCAGGGTTATACAGATTGCCTCGGATGTAGGGTGTGGTTGCTATGTAGTGATGAAACGATTAGCTCAGGAGATCGAGGCATGGAGGGCTGCATCAAACCAGTCAAAAAACTTAAGACTCAAACAACAACAATCGGGATTTTAATTACTTAGAGAGGCATGTGAGGCAAAAGGGTTGTTGGAGAATTTCAATCCCTGGGATGTAACACTGGAAGTGACTGCATAATGTACATCAGCGACCAAGGTGAGAGATATTTTACTATAGGTCTATTAATAGCGACATGTTGACGTTCAAATCATCAATAAGTGTGGCAAAATTATACCCAGAATAGCTTAAGGAAAAATACTTTTAATTACCCATATTCAGATAGATTTGCCATTCCAGGTGTACGTTTAGACAAAACCATTATTTCCCATGGACAACTGTATGTGACGTGCTGGCGAGTATCCGGACAACAAAATCGTTATGTCTCAGCAGAAGATGGCAAAACCAAAACTAAAATTTTCAAATGTGTTCACAACTCTATAAAATTCCCACTTTGCTGCTCATATCTATATACTGTATGTATCAGAATTCTCAGAATTTGAATCTACCCACCTGTAGCCGCGATTGCTGTAATAGAATAAACCAACTATTGGTGTATTCTTTGAATACACGGTACGAGAGATATAATGTCTATTGCTCTTTGCATGCTCATTTTTTCCTTCCTCCTTGCCAAACACCAACAGTGATCATCTGTTTTCTCCTTGTTGGGCATGTCTCTTATGTCTTCATAAGTATGTTTCAGATATATAACTTCTGTGATCCACCTAGCGCTATCTAGTAGCGAACCTCTGAAGCTACTCAATTCCTCATCGTGCAAGAGGACTTACTTATCCATTTGGCTACCAGATCTCGTTACCATCGTCAGCTATTTTCTCCTTGAGCAAGAGGACTACGTCTACTTCTTTGCTCACCATGCTGCGCTAGTATCATCTATCAACTCCTTGAAGACCAGCTCAGCAAGAGAAGAACAATTTTTTGCTGTAATGTTGGCTATGTTTATATGTTCTCCTTTTGTCTCCTACCCCCTCTCTTTCCCCTATTTCTTGGACCCTCCGTGCTCCGCTGAGCCTCACTCACTTCTACGTCTGCAGTTGACTCGTTCAGTCAAAGCTCCGCTCGAGCTTAGCCTCCTCAAACCAAGAGGCACACCCTCTTCTTCGCCATGTTGGCTAGATAGTCTTCATAAGGAACTCCGACTTCAACATGAAATCGAGATAAGTACCATTTTTAAAAAGTTTTAACCTCATCTTCATGGTTTTAACTTTCAAGTGCTTTTAATTGTGGGCAGTGTGAAATTGTTTACTTGGGGCAATAATCATTCTTCGTGGGTTTTGCCATGTTGAGCTTTTCCTTGGATAAGCCAACCTTGCTATAAAAGAGCTTTTCTTAAGCGATTCAAACGAGAAATCCTCTCGCTACGTGGGATATTATCTAATACCCGCTGCCTATAATTTTGAAACTATTTCCTCCGTTGGATTTTTTCAAACCCCATTTTCTGCTAAAGTCGTTCTGGAACCTTCTAGAACTTGTTCTCTATCTGCGAGTCCTGCCATCATGTATTTCTCACGTACTTGGGAGAATTCTGTTTAAAACTAAATTACTACAATAGTGAATTTTCGTCCTCCGCTGGAACCTCTGGAAAATTCTACGGCGCATTTGATTGTAAATTACAGCTTTTTCAAGAAATAGATTTTCACCTACATAGTGCAATCAGTTATCTCCATAATTGCAATAACTTTTTTTCTCATAAACTTCAGTGTTTCTCTAGTGAACTTTGCATCCATCTTTACAGACTATAGTGTTAATCAGTGCTTGCTCCACTTTTCTACCGCGTCGCGATCGTCCGGTTATATTAAATACGGCCATGAACATTGATCCTATATCCCAATGATCTTTCCTTAACCTTCTACTAACAACCATTATTTATAAAATTGTAACTTTCTATAAGGTGTTACTTATGAAGTGCCCTTCCAACTTTGCTAGTTTAACATTAATTAAATTCTGCATAATTTCTTGTGTGATACAAGTTTTAAATTTACATTGTTCCTCCCTTCAAAAGCAGGGAAAACAATTCTCTCAACTCTTGAGTGAGTTATTTTTTGGTCTCGCTAAATGAAAACTGCCTCATTTGACTGGCGAGTCTTATTCAAAGTATAAGAGGTCTAGAACCTTCCTTCTGATTAACTTTTCAGGTTCACAGTAAGTGACCTGCTCTCTTTGTATAAATCTCACAAAGTAATTCTGTATAAATATAAGAAGTTGTAGGAACTTCCTTTTTATTCTTTATGTTCTCCATTTTGTTATCTTCGAAGTTGTTATTCTCGTTAGAATGTTCTTTCGAAGGTTTCGTATAGTACACTGCTTGTACTCCTGTAAATGTCAAAACTTTAATTATTCCATTTTGCCTATTTATGAAATCTTACCAAGATTTTAATACACGGTTAAAAAACCTTAAAAATTGTCAATTGCCTGGAGCAACTGTTTGATGTTAAGAGGTCTGCGACCCTATTTGTTAAAAGGTTCAAATGAACCATGTTCATTAAATTTATATTGCATAATTGTTAATTTCCTCAAACTTCCTGCATTGTTAAATAAATTAGATATTTATTTTTGGATTCATCATTTCTCTTATACTACAGTTATGCAGGATCCTGGCTTTCCTAGCTCTTCCTTGGTTTATGCCCTCGTTCATATACAATAAAGCTTTTACTATTTGTCTGGCCAGATCATCACCCTTCCCTATAGTACTTTCATTCGTGCTTGGGAGGAAATACACTACAGGTTCTCTCTGGCAAACTGCCCAAGCCTTATCTGCGGCTCCCGTTAGCCTCGACCAAGCTCGTAGCTATTTTAGGTATCCGAGCACATATTTGCAGTGGCAACCACCTTTGAGTGTGTTTAACACTAAACTTATTACTTTTGTGGGACTCTCCTCCTATTCTTCTATCCTTCTTTTCCAATCACAAATCTACTTCCTTCTTTTCATCATCTTCCCTTGGTGGGTGGGTTATTCCCTAACCTATAATCTACCCAACTATCAGCAATAATGCATCGTCCCCATTGTCTTGATCGCGAGCGAAGCCGCGGGTACCTGCTAGTATTAGATATTAGATTGTGTGTCAGCATTAATTTAAAGGTTTTTATTACTGTTGTGTCCTATATCCGTAAACGTTGATTTACGAGATGATTGTTCGTAAGCACCGTGGCTGTTACCCGATGTAAACGAACAGTCATCCAAGTACTCATTCCTCGTAGTTAGTCATTACGCGTACATAAAATCCTGATGCAAGTTGGTGGAACTTGGATCCACATTTTTATGAGGAGGAGATCCGTCTGATCCCTCAACGTTATATATATTTCTGTCATGGGAAGATTCAGGGAGGAATAATATTGTTGTTATTTATATTCATTTATGCACCATTAGTCATTAAATTATGTTATTATTTTACGTCTTGTCACTTCCTTTCTTAATTATAGTTTTAATCTTATGACCCTTCCCTCAGTAGAGCATGTTGTTTGGCGAACGTATCCATCACACTATGAACTGAGCGCGACCCCTTGATAAAGATTCTTGCATATAAACACTGCGATACTGAAGGGTTCAATATGTCTGCTTATTTTTAATGATTAGTTTATATGCCGAGTATCACATCCACAAATGAAACCACTCGTGAGATATTGTTATTCAATGAAATGCAGGTTTAACCCCCTTAAGACCCTTTTAGAACCTGAATATCCAAAATTCCTCCCTTAGTGAACGGTTTTGACTTACAACGAACATATCCCCAAAATGCCATGTTTCCAACTTCAATATTTTTGGCTGGGCGATGATGAGTGAGTGAATGAGTCAGGACATTTTCTTTCAATTTTTCTTCTTCAGAATTTCACCCCTCCCGATGAACCCCTTCAATTTGATTGATCAAAAAACTGTCGAAAAGCTATTTACTTACTTTGTAGCAGTTTCTCCCCCCTGAGTTTGATGAGTGAGTCAGTCAGTCAATCAGTTACGACACTTTCATTCCTGTTCCCTCCCCCCCCCCCCCCAGAATTTCACCTCTCCCCATGGGCCCCTTAAATTGGATTTATGATAAAAAACGGTCAAACACATATTTACTTATTTTTTATGCTGATTTTTTTCCGCTGAGTTTCAAACTCCTCGCCTATGTAGTTTAAGAAGGAAAATGAAGGAAGCTTGTAGTTTAGCGTGACCGTTAATCTTGAGATCATGAGCCACGGGACCTCCTTTTTACGAGGAGTCCGAACCACAGGACATGGCATTTCACTTCGAAAATCCCACATGCATTAACTGGGAATCGAACCCGGACCGCCTTGGTGAGAGGCATACAGCTAGACCGCTGAGCCACCACGCCCCCGTCGTTTAAGAGATACACGCTCCGTTAGGAATCTTTCAATCCCCACTTTTCACCCCTTTCACCTCATAATATACACCACATCGAAAAACCCTCAGACGTGTGTCTTCTTATTTTTAATGATGAGTTTATATGCCGATTATCACATCCCCCAGTGCAGCCAATCGGGAGATATTGCTATTCAATGAAATGCAGGTCTACCCCCTTAACACCCCTTTAGAACCTGAATATCCAAAAATCCTTTCTTAGTGCGCGTTTGCGGCCCTTGAGGAAGCGGCATACCAAATGTCATTCCAATCCGTTAGGTGGTTTCTGGGATTTCGTGATGAATGAATGAGTGAGTGAGTGAGTGAGTGAGTGGTATTTGACAAATATATAGTAGATAGTGTCAAGTCTTTGTTATGCTAAACTCGGTTGACAGTGCTGTGTGAGCAGTTGAGTAACTAACGGGATTTCAAGTAAAGATCCTCATTTTCTATACCGGTAGTACAGAGCGCAACTCGCATCCTGTCGGCCGTGTCTCGACTTGAGCTATGTTGCCATGGAAATGATCTGCCTTGCCATTCCTTCATGAGTATATTTTATGATTTGATTAGCCTGTGCTTGAGTGCAAAAGGGCCGAAATCAGAAGAATGAGAAAGACTATCGAAAATTCATGTAGCCAGCGGTTCCTTCTGGGTCCTAAACTACAGTATGTGTATGCAAAATTTGGTTGAGATTCGTGGAACGGTGTAGATTTGTATACGGAACAGACCCACCCACCCACCCGCCTACATACATACAGACTTTCACTTTTATATATAAGATTATTTAAATTTTACTACATAGAAGCCTCCGTGGCTTAGACGGCAGCACGCCGGCCTCTTACCGCTGGGTTTGTGGTTCATGACTATAATCATACTTTATTTGATTCTTTTGTTTTGTTTTAGGGTCTTTTAGTATTCTACGTGTGTTGTTTTCCGTGTATGAGGGTGTCAGTATTGATTTCACCAGAGGAAAGAGAGTTTTGGTAAATTTAGATCAGATACAATTTCTTACTTATCATATTATTTATTTCGTCAAATTTTTCATCTCATAGAACCTGCGTCATTTTGGTGTATGGTTTTCACTTCCAGATTTGGTCATCTGGGTAATATGGTGTTTTGAATAGGTTTAGTTTGCCTCTTGGCCACAAGATTTCTCTGCACTCGAATGAGTAGTTCTTATTTAAGTGTAAGTGGACATACTGTGATATTTAGTATGCATTTCTTATTTTCGGTATTCAATATTTCCATAATCAAAAAAGCTGGGATTCTAAGCGTTTATTTGTGGGCTTCCATTATCCACTTCAAATGTTGCTGTTCGTCAAAACACGCAAGACGAATACAATTAAGAAAAATAAATTCATTGACCCTTAAAATGTGTTAGAATAATAACGCATACAATGACTGAAGTAGGCTCCATAAATATGCAGTTATATTAGCGAAACATCAGGCTTAATCTATAAGCTACAAGCAATATAAAGCCGTCGAACCCTCCTATTTAATAACTTCAGCAAAATTTTTGATCAGATGGAAATCACGCTAGAGGACTTTGTGTGTCAATAATATTGCTCATTATAACAACGACCTTCCTCCGGGTTGCACACATTACTACAATGCGAGCAAAGGTACGATCTCTTAATATCCAATTGTGATCCCGAGCAACGCCGGCCATAACAGCTAGTCTATAATACAGCTGTAAAAAAACCTACAAAAGGAAAACAAAATAATCCCTCACTGAAACGCATAACCGCCTTGAGAATTGGTCATTGAAACCAGGCAAGCCACTCCAAACGCGATGCTAAAATGCCAACAAACGTAGAAGAGCGTTAATAAATGGGATTGTTGATCGAGATGGCCTTGACTTATCACGTATTGCTAAACACTACTGGTATAACCACTGGAAAAGGAAGGAAATATTGAAGAAATATACACAAGGACTAGAGCTCGGTTGGAAGGTAACTTAAATCTATTAAAACATTACTAGTTACAATATAAATACCATATACAATATCGAAGAAACCACATATATTACAAACGGCATCATCGATTGGGAACGGCGCCATTTTGTTACATTTTGCGGTGGAGAACTCCATAGAGTAGAAAGAGTGGAAGTGTCACTTAGCGACCTACGTCGTGTGAGGTTCCGAGTTTAGCCGCGAGGTTAAGACGTACTCGGAAGTGCTTACCGTGAGAGGGTATTGTATTTTTGAACTAGTATAATGGCGAATGTCAGGAAAAACACTATTAAATGCGCTTTTGAAGAAAGAAACAACAGACCGACACCACTTGAAATACATAGGTGGATAGCAAACGACCTGAAGCTTAATAGAGATCAAGTACTAGCGATTCAACTAAACAACGGGGAAAATACAGTGTACATTAAATTAGTGTCCACGTTACTTTATGAAAACATATTGTCTCGACATGAAGGTGTGAAATCCTTCCGGTTAACTAGCGGTAACACCACGAAGATAACTATCACTGCTGCAGACTCTTTGACAAAACGTGTACGTGTATTTAATCTACCTCCCGAAGTCAACAACGAAAGGCTCTCTCGCGTGCTTTCTACGTACGGAGTTGTCAAGGACATACGGAACGAGTGCTGGAATGATGCATATGAATTTTTTGCTGTAAGTAATGGCATACGTATCGTAACAATTGAACTTAAATACCCCATACCATCATATTTGACGGTCAATGATTATAAAGTTGTGTTGACATATGAAGGACAAGCTAAGTACTGCTTTTATTGTAAAGAAACCTCCCACTTACAAGTAGACTGTCCGAACAGAAGGAATCGCCCAGTACTTCATGTCAGACAGCAAACATACAGCACGGTGCTGGGTGAGTCTGATGGGAGTAGTACGCTAAGCAACACTACGGACATGGAAATTGCAGTACTTTCCCCTGAATATCCAACCATATCAGAGGCCCTTCATAACAGGCCCCATTCCACAAACACAGATAGTTTTGCAGAAGTATCTCACCAATCAAATAACGTAGTTGAAACATCCCTGATTACTTTACATAGTAATGAAGAGGGAACTATGACGTCACGATCGGACAGCACGGGAAAGGGACACACCAGCCATCCAACAAAGCAGTCTGTGCAGCAGCCAGATACTATTGACGGACCTGTCACTACTGACGTACCCAAAACACAATTTACGTGGTCGGAAGACATGGAATTTCAGGATGTCATACAAGAAGAACGAGAACACACACAAGTAATAGGCTTCCCAACAGTCTCAGTTCATTCGAAGCACCCTCCAGCTAACAATACCGTTCGCTCCCAATTACTTCACGTGCAAAGCACTGACATAGTTCAGGAAACCATATCTACTACATCGGGGCAGAGTTCACTTCCACCTCTGATGCAGCAATCAGAGTAAGTAAAAAGAAAGTCACGGACGTCAGTGGAAGTGCCCTACATCCACAAACAGGAGCAATACCCAAGGTCACAGATAAAGCCAACATTAAGGACACCCATAATCTTCCCATAAAAACTGTCAACAAAAACACTGCGAGGGAAGAAGATAAATTATATAACACACAAACACGAAGTGCATCACGTAGTCGACGTAAATCACCGGAAGTGCACACCAGTAAAACATCACTCCAATGATCCCCTCAAATAATTGCTCATCGTCAGTCAAATGCACTCAAACATACTGATGCACGTCACCTTCATCCTATTGTTCTTTGCATATGAGTGTCTTGCGTTGTTTTGCGACTTTAAATATCAATGGCATCATAAGTTTAACGACACGTTTTCTACTTCAGGATTTTCTCAGGACTTATGATATTGACATTTTATTGCTTCAGGAAGTAAATGATCCAAACTTGGACTGGTTGAGTGGGTACGAATACATAGCAAATGTTGGCCCATCTCTCCGAGGCACAGCTGTCGTTTACAGATCAGGGTTAATTGTTTCGGAAGTGGAGTTACATCCGAGTGGCAGAATAATTGCTCTGCAATGTGATGACACATTAATTGTTAATGTCTACGCCCCTTCTGGATCACAAGGTCGTCTGGCAAGAGAACATTTATTTGAAGATGACATCAGATACTTTCTCCAGGGCCCGATCAATAATATCATATTAGCAGGCGATTTTAACTGTGTTTTAAACCCTCGAGATCAAACCGGCGCTTTCAACAACTGCCGCAGCCTCAAAAGTCTCGTAGACGGATTTAATCTCCATGATGTGTGGGAACTTAAACATGGAACCGACGTCCAATTTACTTTCTATCGTGCCGGATCAGCATCTAGAATAGACAGGGCATATATAGCACGAGGAATGCGAGATAGCCTGCATAGTTCCACAGTAGTGCCAGTATCTTTCAGTGACCATCACGCACTGTACTTTAAGTATTTAACAACGTCACGACCACCTATATATGGACACGGTTATTGGAAACTAAACGCATCCCTCCTTCACGACCAAGATGTGCGAAACAAATTTGAAACCCTTTGGATGAAGCTGCGCAGTAAAAGGTCGCAATATCCATATCATATGACTTTGTGGATCGAGGTTGTAAAACCTGCTATTAAAAAGTTTTTCCAGCAAATTTCAAAACAGCGTGCCTGGGAGAGGAGAAGTACTTTAAACTTTTATTATGATGTATTATATGAACTTCAGCAAAAGCAAGCAAATGGCGACGATGTCCTTGGTGAAATGAAAGAAGTTAAGCATTCAATTTTAAATATTCAGGAAAATTATTTAAAGGGTGCATTTATTCGAGCAAAGATTCCCTCAGTCATAGAAGAAGAACGTTCATCACTGTTCCACATCTTAACAGAAAGGCGTATAGGGCAGCGAAAGACCATTACTAAACTTCGGGACGAGCATGGCAGCACTCAGTCGAACATGGATGATATCCTTCAAATTGGTGCAAAGTATTTCACAACTTTTTTCGCCGACGTCCAACTAAATAGCGAGCAAAGCGATGGGACCTTACAACAAAACCTACCCAGACTGACCGCAGAGGATGGATCGATGCTGGTAAGTGATATTACCTCGGCGGAGATTTTCACAGCACTAAGCCAAACTCAACGTCACCGCTCTCCTGGACCTGATGGAATACCATATGAATTCTATCAATTAATGTGGAATATACTAGGAGAAGATCTTCTTCAAATTTACCAGGAGATTATGGGAAACCCACAAATCATAACTGAAGAATTCACTGCTGGAATTATCATTTTAATTCCGAAGATCAGAAGACCACTTGGAATGGAGGATTTCAGACCTATCACACTTCTCAATACAGATTACAAAATCTTTACAAAAATCATAGCATCCCGAATCAAATCGCAACTGCTACAAATTATAGGGCAGTGGCAATCCTGTGCGACTCCAGGAAACAATATCATCTCGAACTTGTTGGTGTTAAGCAATATTATTATTCTACATGAGAAAACTTCTTCTAATCTTCCCCCTACGCCACTAGTCAGTCTTGATTTTCAAAAGGCCTTTGACAGAATAAAACATTCATATCTATGGTCTACACTGCAAACCTTCGGGTTTCCTATCGGGTTGATTAAATGCATTACAGGACTGTACAGAACAGCACAATCTAGAGTAATCATTAATGGACATCTCACATCGAAAATACCCATCCGTAAATCGGTTCGTCAAGGATGCCCACTTTCTATGATCCTGTTCATCATAGCACTGGAACCCTTCCTCCGGAGGATAAACCAGAATGTAACAGGTCTGACGATCAATGAGAAAAAAGTGGCAGTAAGAGCATATGCCGATGATGTATGCATTGTTCTCACAGAGGAAAACGACGAAGACCGTATGCTGACTATCATAAACGAGTTTCAGCAAACATCTGGATCCCAAGTCAATCCATCAAAGTCTGGAATGATGTTGCTTGGGCAACATCCGTTACCCACACCTACTCGATCTTTCCCTATTGTGCAAAAGCTGAAGATTTTGGGAATTATTTTCCAGAACAATTTAAAGATATGATAAGTGAAAACTGGGCGATGGTAATCAATAAAGTGAGGCATACCTTATTCCAGCAAAATACCAGGTCCCTAAATCTCATACAGAAAGTATGGCACATTAATGTGTTTGCTTTATCCAAGATATGGTATCTCGCACAATTCTTACCTGCAACGAAACAAATTAGCCAACGTTTAGAATTGTGTATCGGTCACTACCTCTGGAGAGGATCGCTGTACAGAGTCGCCCGCGACCAATTATACTTGCCAAATCTCCAAGGAGGCCTCAATCTAACCTGTGTCGATATGAAATGTAAAGCCCTCTTAGGGCGCACCATCCTCCGATCTATGTCAGGAACGCGGAGTCAAACAGAATTGACTTTTCTTCACCCACCAGCACTTATGACGATAAATGGGCGATATAGACACATACACCCGGCTTTTCGTGCCGTTATCAATGTAATAGACAGTTTACCTCAGAAAAGGAAAAATCAGGGGGAATTTAATTCAACGAAGAATCTATACACATATTTGCTGAAGGGGCAACAGAAGCCGCTATCAATAGAACATAAATTCACCCAAAGACATTGGAGAACGATTTGGTTGAACGCCTCAAATAAATACATCCCAACACAGTGGAGATCCACACTCTACTCTGTGATCAACGACATTGTGCCTACAGCGACTAAACGCATACGTCACAATATGGCTGAAGATGCTCAATGTAGACGATGTGGAGATGTCGACACATTAGTGCATCGAGTGACATCCTGCCAAGGGGCTCGAACAGTTTGGACTTGGACGACTGCTATACTGCGGAGAATACATCCGGGGATAGACCACCTACCAGCGGAGCGCATAATGGTTTGCGATTTTGAACTTACTGGGAAACCAAAACAAAACGCTTTAACCTGGTTTATAGCGGCAGCAGTGGACTGGAACATAACAGCGCACGAAAGAGGTGGGGGCACCTTAAGGGATTTTGTAAGTTCCATCAGAAGAATACGCTGGACAATGGTACAAAGCAAAAGTGTACAGAAGTTTGCAACGCATCTGTTTCAGTTTTGATTGTCGGATGTGACGGCCAAATTTTGAAACAGTACTGAGGGGATGTTTCGTTACAAACACTGAAAACTGCCTCTCAAAAACCAACACAACTCGGAAAGATTTGACCCAGTTCTATAAAGATGTTAGATGCAAAGATATACAAAACAATACCAAATGATTTAATTCGTGCACGATGCAAGCTTTTAACGTGATGGACGACGACGGAAATGTAAACATAGAACAGCTGAAGAAGAAAGCTCGTTTCGATCTACAGTGACGTCATCAGGGCGGACTTCATAAATGAGCTCAATGATATGGCTAAGAAGAGCAACGAAGGGTCTGGTCCTTGTGAGAGAGCATTCCTATTTATAATTTCAGGTTATAAGACACAAATGGGGAATATGGATACGCAAGAAATGATTACAACGGTTCAGAACATGAGTGGAGAACTTCTGGTGAACTCTTTATGTGAACTTTTCATGAAAAGTGACCAATATTTTATTTCATTCAGAGATATAAAACTAATGATACATACTGTAGGTCAATTGTTTACCAATAAATAAGAATTCTGAAAAAAAAAAAAAAAAAAAAAAAAAACTACCTTCAACGGAAGACCGAAGAAACCCAATAGCAGATAAATACAAGAAATTTTAAATTGATCATAATTATCTGCCCAGGTGCTGTATATACCTACCACACACATAATAATAACAATAATAATGATAACAATGATAATAATAATAATAATAATAATTGTTGGTGTAAAGAGAAGCATGGCTACCAGAGGCTTGACCGAGGAAGATGCTGAAGACCGAAATTTGTGGAGGAGTAGAATATTTTTTGGTTGAAGGAAAACTACTGTATTGTAAAATAATCCTAATAAAGATGAAGAATATTATAGTCCGGTATATTGTAAGATATACGGACAATGGCAAGTTATTTCAGTTCGAAGAACAATCCTACAGTACTTCTTTCCATATGACATTTGCTGATTGCGTATCTTCATACTTGTGACCTGAACAGACACTTACGGTACCATCGCCTTCCATTTTTAGTCTACTTTTCACATTTTGGAAAAATGATGATAAAGTAGACTTATGAGATGAAATGTGTATGTGTCTGCCTGTCCTCTGCACATCAACATCTAAACGACTACAGCTATCAAATCCAAATTTGGTGTGAGTCAAGATCTCTACCAGAACATTTCAAGGCCATATTTGAAAATAACGTCAGTGATACCAACTACTGAAATAATACAATTGGAATTTGAACTCTAATTTGGATATCACAGAAGGTATTCATGGGAACTTTTCCAAAATTGGCATACATAATATTGTAGACCATGATAGTTCAGATTAATTTTCAGGAGCCCATATACCATAGTGAATCTACGCGTCCTGATAGGTTCAATGCTTAACTGCGAGTAACATCCATGCACATTCTCCAAAATTGGCTCATTTGTAGCACATAGTGTTTCAGATTAATTTTTAACAACCTGTGCATGGCAGTGTTGCCAATATAATTCTACGCGTGCTGGTAGGTTCAATGTTTAACTGAATGTAACGTCCATAACAACAAATGAATTTCATCCAAGGTTTTATGTTTAACTGAATGTAACTTTCATATCTTTCACTGGATTTATGCCAATTTTTGTATATACCGTACAGTGTATGCCATAACATATACAGTATATGCGCACCTTCTCAGGTAGAGCAGTGCTATCCACAACCTATTAACCATCCGTGAGCATTTGACCCGTAGACTACCAATATTTCAGAATGGTGCTGTAAGGTACACCAAAACATTTCGGTTAAATTTTTAGCAAATCGTATAATTGCAGTGCTACCAGACGAATTCCGTAGATAAAGATATTACCATAAATTAAGTGTAAGAGAGGACCTAGAACCCTAACTTCGCCATAATAAAGGCACCAATAATAATAATAATAATAATAATAATAATAATAATAATAATAAATGCAGGAACAAGGAATCTTAAATTTTAAGAAAAGCAGGCATTTCGTTCCTTGTGGAACTACTTGTTATAATATCTGTAATTGAGTTCACCTAAGACTCAATCACTTATGAATCATCGTGCCGAGAACACAAACAACCTCTAAGAACGCATCCTGAAGCAAAATGCCAGCCAGCCTCCGAGCGCTTGCATGTTACAGTGGAACAGGCCATCTGACTCCTGGGCGCATGTGTGATACGGGACACTTGATTCTCTCCCCCACTCACTAAGGCCGGCACACATCTTGGTCAAAAGAATGGTTGGTTGGTTCCTCAGTTTAGGGGTTGCGACAACGCGGTCATGTAGCGCCGTGAACTTTGGATGTGTGTAGAATCTGTCTGATAACCGGTGTTAATTGTGATGGCTGTATTAGTGTGTGTTATCTGTTTTCAAATGAAGTAAGGACTGCATACATTGGATTTTCAAGTAGTTCCAACTTTTGCTACCAAACGCCACCGTCA
Source organism: Meconema thalassinum (assembly GCA_946902985.2). Lineage (NCBI taxonomy): Eukaryota > Metazoa > Arthropoda > Insecta > Orthoptera > Tettigoniidae > Meconema > Meconema thalassinum. The sequence continues at coordinate 266,148,106 of OX336390.1, read as the reverse complement.
ACGACCAACTAGTTCTGCACTTTGTTACTAGATGCCATCGCAGTTGAACCCTGGCGAGGAACGTTGGAACACCTAAGAGCGTTACTCAAAAATAACCTATAATTTAGCTTCACACAGGTGTAATTAGTGGAAGGTTCTTTATCATGCCATAAATCTATGACATGGGACCGCCGGCTTTACTTCCCCTCCGAAGGAAGGAACGCTCCTAAAAGATCCGATGACTTCGGCCGGGTTTGAACCCGCGACCTTGGACATAGAAGCTCAGAATGCTACCAACTACGCCACCGAAGCTGCCTGGTCAGAAGAATGATCTAGGTGAAATGAATATTCGCAATTATTTTAATGCGTGGCGTGATTTTGTATTAAGCCAACAAACGTTGTCGGAGCACAAATACTTGTTAAGATAATTCAGTTTTAGTAAAAGGTGAAATTCCCTCCCAATTATTAGTCTACTTATCACATTTTGCAAAAATGAGGAAAAAGTAGGCTTATGAGATCGGGCTAATGTGTGTCTGTCTGTCCTTCTGTCTGTCTAGCTGTGTGTGTGTGTCCCCCCTATCAACTCCTAAACAGCTGCAGCAATCGAAACAAAATTTGGTATGAGTAAAGATCTATACCTGAATATCTCACAGCCATATTTGAAAATGATGTCAGTGCTACCAACTGCTGAAAAATCGCAATTGAAATTTGAGATACATGTTGGATATCTTGGAAGGTATGAATGGGAGCTATTTCAAAATTGGCACACGTATAGATAATAATATTTCAGTTAAATTTCCAGGAGGCCATGCATGGCAGTGTTGCCAAAATGATTCTAAGCCTGCTGATAGGTCCAATTTTAAAATGCATGTAACTTCTATACTAACTAATGGATGCCATTCAAAATTGACACAACAATAGATCATATTATTTCAGATTATTTCTGACCAATACATGTATGTCATTGTTGCCAACATGATTTTACGCGCGCTGTTAGATCCAATGTTTAACTGCATGTAACGTCCATGCTATCCATTGGACTTCAACCAAATTTTGAATTCTGTATCTTAAGAGATGGAACTAAGAATATATTCAGTCACCAGGGCTGCCAACTGTAGTTCTCTATTAGGCTACATTATGCCAGGTATACAGTATTTCGAACTAATTCGAAATTTCGATATTACCAACTTAATTTCGTCATTATTTTAGATAGATCCATATAGATTAATCATTGCCATCTACCTTTAATTTTAAGAAAAGTAGGCTCTTTAGTTCGTCACGGATCTTCTTGTTTTAATATAATTTTATAAGATTTCATCCAATTATATTAATAAGACCACTCCGTTGCATAGTGGCTAGCACTCCCGGCTCTGCCAAGTACTTGAATTCTGGTCTGAGGACACACTCTGCCTCGTGAAGCAAAAGTGAGAAGAGAGAGTTTCGATTCCCACCTCAACCATCTTGGAGGTGGTTTTCTGTGATGTACCACTTCTACTCCAGGCGAATGCTGGGATGGTTCCTAACTTAAGGCCACGGTTGACTCCTTCCCAATCCTCATCTGAATTACAAATACACACTACAGCCATCACAATAACACAGGTTATCAGACAAATTACACACACACCCAAGTACACAGTACCACATGTCCACGTTGTCGCAAAGTCCCTAAAGGAATCAACAACTAGAACAACATTTATTAATATAGGCTATAAGATGAAGCCATTTGATAGTCGGAGCGCAGTGGATGGGAACCAAGAATATGGGACACAAATGATTCCTAAAATACAGTATTTGTATATTATAATTAAATAGCATGAAACGCCAAGCATAAAATGTAAACAAACATTGGCGGGCAAAGAAAGTTTACTGAGGTGGGATTCGAACCACCGAAAATTCGTGAGTAAAACACATGGTGAGGACGCTAACCACTATCAAATGTCTCTTCATTGCATGCATAAGCTTCTGATACAGTACATAATGTCACCAAGCATTTGCCCGTGATAATTTCGTAGTAAATCTGTCTGTAATAGGGTGCTACTATTAAGATTATACATTGTTAGGCTTATATAAATCAAAAATAGCCAGCCATTGCATCACTGGGGCGCTGTGAACCACCTGACGGTTAAAAGTGAAACCTCGAAGAATATGGAGGGCCGGGTTCGATTTCCGGCTCTGCCAAGAAATTTAATTCTGGTCTGAGGGTTGGAACAGGGTTCTCTGGAAGTGGTTTTCGTGTTTTTTCGCTTGTATTTCAGGCAAATGCCGGGATGGTTCCTAACTTAAGGCCACGCCGTCTCCTTTCCAATCCTACCTCAATTACAAATACACGCACTAGTACTGACATTACAGTGACACGGGTTATAAGGCAAATTCTACACACATGCAAGTACACGGGGCTACAAGACCATGATGTCACAAAGCCCCTAAAATAATCAATAACAACAACAACGAAACTAAATATATTTTGTCAAACACCAATATATTTATATAAAACCTAGGATACGTTTCGGTCAACAACTGTGGCTCTTCAGCTATAACAGAACATCAAATATAATAATAATATCGTATGGCCTCAGATGCCGGGTGCAAGCTTTGTTATTTGACGCCCAGAGGTCAGCTTGCATGTCGATTTTTGTTTGTTCGTTAGAGCGCTCTGCAAGTCAAGGAGGTTAGATATCTAAACCCCTTGACACTATAGCGCTTTCTAGTAGAGAAAGGAGGAACTTTTGTGTTGGCGGAAAATCCCGAGATTAATTTTGTCATTATGAACACGGCCTACTGAATTCAAATGGGTTATTTAACATGCCAACAACGTATGACAAGCGTGCCGTGATTTTTTTCACCTTTCCAACATCACTTAGCATGGCCAGGAGCGAACCTGCAAGCTTGGGATTGGTAGACCGACACGATAACCACTCACCGACCGTGGCAATCATCAACTATAATAACCACTAAAAGATGAACTATCACTTTGAAGGGCTACAAGCCCACGATGTCACAAAGCCCCCTGAATCAATCAACAACAAAATCTCACTTTGAAAACATTTGCTAAAAATCTCTTCAAAGTTACCAATTTACAGCTGAGGAAGGACAAAAGTTATTGTGCGAGACATGTACTGAGTTTTATATAAATATTCTGGTGCCTGACAGGTGGGACATTTTTATAATACTGTATATTTAATATTTCAGTCGCCTTCGTTGTGTAGTGCTCAGCATGCTTTGCTGCCACCCCGGAGGTCCGCGGTTCGATTCCCGGCTCTGCCACGAAATTTGGAAAGTGGCATGAGTGCTAGTACGGGGTCTTTTCAGCCTCGGGCGGTCCAAATGAGTAGAGGGGGTTCGATTCCCACCTCAGCCAATCTTAAAGTGGTTTTCCGTGGTTTCCCACTTTGTCTGCGGGCAAATGCCGGGATGGTCCCTACCATCAGGCCACGGCCGCCTCCTTCCCTCTTCCTTGTCTATCCCTCCCATTCTTCCCATTCGCCTTGCAGGCGAGTCCGCCTAGGGCGAGGCGCTAGTCTCGCCTCCCCAGTTGTATCCAACGACCCAATGTCAAGCTCCAGGACTGCCTGTAGAGGCGGTAAAGGTGGGATCCCTCGCTGAGTCCGAGGAAAAAGCCTACCTGGAGGGTAAACTGACTACGAAAAAAAAAAAATTAAAAAAAAATGAAATAATATTTCATATCCCTGACGATAGAAATCCACCCCCTTGGCCCTGGCGCCATTGGGCTGTTTGAACTTGTTCATCGATGGCAAATGTTTTCAGCTTTGTGAGCACACAGAACTCGCTTTGTGCAAGATTCGGACTGCGTGACGAATGCTTCCATATCTGTCATGGAAACATTCAGGCGTAACTTGCGTTGCATCAAGCGATTTCCAAACCGTTATTTACAGAGCTGGGTGACTGTCGAGAAACAGTGTGGTGTTTCTTATGTTGTTGCTTTTGTTGTTGATTCTATAGGAGCTTTGCCATGTGTCCCTGTGTACTTGGGTGTGTGTAGAATTCGTGTGATGTCTGTACTAGTGTGTGTATTTGTAATTGAGATAGGACCGGGTCACACCTTAGCCTCCGTGGCTTAGGCGGCAGCACGCCGGCCTCTCACCGCTGGGTCCGTGGTTCAAATCCCGGTCACTCCATGTGAGATCTGTGCTGGACAAAACGGTGGCAGACAGGTTTTTCTCCGGGTACTCTGGTTTTCCCTGTCAAAAAATTCATTCCAGCAACACTCTCCACTATCATTTCATTTCATCTGTCATTCATTTACTCATTGCCCCAGAGGAGTGCGTCAGGCCTCGGCAGCCGGCACAGTCCATATCCTCGCCGCTAGCTAGGGGCTTCATTCATTCCATTCCTGACCCGGTCGGAGACTGGAAGCAGGCTGTGGATTTTCATTTATTTCATAGGACCGGGTGAGTTAGCCGAGGTCGTTACGGCATGACTGCTGGCAGTCGCTCACATCCGGGAGGCGCGGAGGTTCGAATCCCCCCGCCGGCAACCTTGAAGATGGTCTTCTGTGGTTTCCCATCTTCATTCCAGGCAAATGCCGGGGTTGGTCCCCAAGTACAGGCCACAGCCACTACCTTCCAATTCCTAGCCCTTACATTCCAACTTCCCCCTCCCCCCCCCCCAACGGTACTTGTAGCTCACCCATTGGGTGTCCGTCTCGAAGCAGCTACAAAACTGGCGAGCCGAACATGTCCTCAGACACTCCCGGCACTAAAAGCCATACGCTTAAAAAAAATGAGATAGGATTGATTGACCTTAACCCTTTTCTGTAGGTCAGTGGTCTGTACATGGTGTTTCAGGAGGAATAGTAAATATTTTAGGAGGTGGTAGTGTAGATGAATTGCAATAAAAATCCATATAACATCTGTCCCATTTGTATTGGATACCGAGATACAGATGTTGGTTTGTAACCAGGGCAGTTGTCGTTTCATGTGTTGGCACACCGGTTGCTATGTGCACGTTTCTTGGCCACCAAGGTCCCCGTACCTTACCCCTTTGGATTTTTGCCTGTGGGGATGGTTGAAAGGCGAAGTCTACAAGAAAACGTTAACACAAGAGCCGAGTTGGTCGTTCGGATTATGCACAGTGCAGACCTCTTCAAAGAGCGCCAGACGCCCTCCGAGAGATACACGGGGTGTTATCGAGAAACGTGCAAAATGCATTGAAGATGGTGGTGGAATTTTTAAAAATTAACTTTGAGCGTCCTCATTTGCCTTGACTTTACATTCATTTGGGTTAAACACTACCAGCTGTATCTCTGTATGCAATACAAATGGGACACCATGTTATATGGATTTTCTATTGCAATTCATCTATACTACCACCTCCTAAAATATTCACTATTCCTCCTGAAACACCCTGTATATTTACCACCTGCTATGACGTCAATTTGATGGTTGAATCTTCCAGTGATAATATTTCTGAAAACCAAATATTAGAGCTAACGTGCTTGATAAAATTATTATTCTAATAATAATTAAAATTAAAGAGTGAAAGCAATATAATATGATAATAAAATGAAAAATAAATATGCTTGTGCAAATTAGAATTACATAGGTTCATACAAATTAAAATTATAATAAATTCATAATCCTAATTTTGAGATTATAAAAATAATTTAAAAATACAAACTATCAAAATTAAAATGAGCATTAAAATGTTAAAGGAAACAGAAATTACAATTAATAATAATTACAATTAGGCTAAAATAATTAATATGAAATTAAAATAAATACAAATAAAATACAGGGGTAAATGGCCTAACTAACAAATTAAATATCTTCAATAATATTCTGCCCTATAAAGGGTTAAGGTAGGTACTGTACATCACAGCATTTGCCTGGAGTGGAAGAGGGAAACCACGGTAAACCCCTTCTCTGTTTTGCCTCACGACGCTGAGAGTACCCCGTTTCATCCCTCAGACCAGAATTATATTTCTTGGCAGAGCAGGGGATCTAACCCAGGCCTCCGCGGTGACAGCCAAGAATGCTAGCCAATACGCAACGATGCGGACCTAGTGTTTGTTAATCGCTTTGAATAGTACTGGGTCCTTCAATAAAAGTTAATTGGGGTTGGAAAGGTATATAATATCAATGAAGGACCTGTCAGGTAAAGGCCTGTAGTGGTCGTCTCCACACGGCAGTTGTGAAACCCTGACGAGGGAGTTCACATCAATATCAGTGTTTCCTGCCAGCAGTGCTGCGTGACTGGCGAGAGTTAGCCTAGGTCATTCACAATTCATGACCTTCTCTCCTCTCAAATGGAGGGTTAATTCAGTTTATTTATAGATAGGTCTATATCCACATAAATAGAGCAAACATTCAAATTGAGGAGTTCCAATAGACTTGATATAATGACAAGTAATCTCGCCATGAACTAAGTGGAGAACATCCCCGATCGTTAAAACGTATTCTTTATTTCCTCCCCTTCTTTGTTGTTGTTCATTCATTTAGGGGCTTTGCAACATCGTGGTCATCAGTGGCGTAGCTAGGGATTGCTTCTGGAGGGGGGTGAGCTGTGCCAAAAAACATTTGGAGGGGGCAAATCAATAAAAGCTAGTATACGGTCCCAGAGTTTCAAAACCTTCCTTCTACATTTTTACGTGTTTGATTTCATTATTATTATTTGATATGTTGTATTTGCAATTATCAATGTGATTTCTTTGCGAAATCGTCCGCCCTTTCTATTCCCCGACATTGTAGAAAATGAAAATCCACAGCCTGCTTCCAGTCTCCGACCGGGTCAGGAATGGAATGAATGGAGCCCCTATCTAGCGGCGAGGATATGAACTGTGCCGGCTGCCGAGGCCTGACGCATTCCTCTGGGGCAATGATTAAATGAATGACAGATGAAATGAAATGATAATGGAGAGTGTTTCTGGAATGAAATTTTGACAGGGAAAACCGGAGTACCCGGAGAAAAACCTGTCTGCCTCCGTTTTGTCCAGCACAGATCTCACATGGAGTGACCGGGATTTGAACCACGGACCCAGCGGTGAGAGGCCGGCGTGCTGCCGCCTAAGCCACGGAGGCTTTCCCGACATTGTATAAATATTAATAAACTATAGTTTGCAACTGAAGTTTAACTTTAAACTGCAATGCAAGAAAACACAATATTATTCATTTTCCAAAATGACACTCACACTCGGATATTAACAGAATGGCAACTGACAAGTAGCGTATTTCTGGAAAGGGAAGAGGAAAAAAGAAGATTGTAGTTTTACGTGACCGTTAATCTAGAGATCATAAGCCACGGGACCTCCTTTTAACGTGGAATCCGAACCACAGGACATGGCATTTCACTTTGAAAATCTCCCATGCATTGACCGAGAATCGAACCCAGTCCGCCGTGGTGAGAAGCCAACAGCTTGACTGCTGCACCACCACGCCCCCCGGAAAGGGAAGAGGAAATATATCTCACCACCACCCCTCTGGCTAACTGAACAGCTGACCATTTTGCTCATTCAGTAAGTGTTAAGTTAGGGTAACACTAAAAAAGTTACACGAGTGAAAATAAATGCTGGAGGAGGGATTTTTCCCCCTGAACACCCCCCCCCTCTCCCCCGCCCCCATAGTGTCCTGCTCCGTGGCTAAATTGTTAGCGCGCTAGGCTTTGGCCCGAAGTGTCCCGGGTTCGATTCCCGACCGAGCCATCAGGGATTTTAATCTCCTGGGGTAAATTCCCATGGCTCGGGGACTGGGTGTAAGTTTCGTCTTCATTCTCACTTCATCCTCATTACGATGCGCAGGGCGTCAACTAGAAACACCTGCACTCGGCCTCTCTGGAGGACCCACGATCATTATTACACTCCCCCTCCCCCGTAGTTACGTCACTGGTGGTCATATAGTCCTACGTACTTGGATGTGTGGAATTTGTCTGATAACACTGGGCAACAAAAATAATTTTTAAGATTGATGTGTTTTTGGGCTGGGGTCATGCCAAAAATTTGCGTAATACACATTGAAGTGTGATGGTCTGCCGCTCACCTTGCCCCTAAGCTGGCGCGTGAAGATACTATTCACATCTCATTGCTGCCTCTGCCAGGTGAGAAGCAGTTGTACAGTATAATATAACACCTCGATACTTTATTACGCAGTTGTAGAGTAACTTTCTCAGTTCTTGTTCTGAATTTGTACTTGTCCCCTCAACGCCAATGCAACTTTGTGTGTCAACAACGTTATAAAGGAACTGGTTTACAGACCTATCCTCATGCAAATTGCGAGTGGTGTAAACACGTGCTGGCCTGTAATGTAACCTTGTTAACTGGAATAGGTGAAATAATAACCTGAAATAAATTACATGCTATGGACCATTGAAGAATTAGAAAACTAAGGGAGGCAACTAACACGGGACCTATATAATTAAAAGAGCGAAAGGTTCGAATGAAGTGTCTCCTTACTTACTGAGGCTGATAGAAGACGATGAACCTCCCCCTTTTTCTTTAATCAAATAATCTTAAGCAGATAGTTGGTTGTGACAAGTCGATTTCCATGAGTGAGGAGTACAATTGTGAGATAATTTGTAATGTGGCGGCTGAAATATAGATTGGGTAAAAACATCAAGATAGACATGTGACATGTATAATTGAATATCCTGTATAAGTTGTGTGGCACTGTCTGTATGGTATGTAATTTGTAGTCTACTTATCCTCCAGCCTACATGTGTTTATATTCCGTGTATCAAAATGTATGTGTATTTATTTTTTAAATTAATTGTGTCTTATTCAGTATCAGCAGGCAAATCCATTCCGTCTTACTGTGTCAATAATAGCCTACTAGTAATACTGATTTTCCAATATTAAAGCATTCCAATCGCCATCCTATTTTATTCCAGTGATAGTGCTGCCTAATTCTATTGAAGTAAGCTTTTCAGTCGGTCAACACTAATTGTGCCCAATTTACAGTCAGTACCGAGGAATGCTCGTCGAGCTGGCTCTACAGAGCTATTTAGAAAGAAAATGTAACCTAAGCTTCGTGATAAAACAATAAAAACAAAAAACAAAACAAAAAACAAAACAGCAAAAAAAGACAAAAAGAACAAAACAAAAATTTAAACAAAAATTAAACAAAATACAAAATATAAAAACCTTTAAACCGATAATCCTTTAAACCCATAAACCTATACACCTTTAATCCTATGAAGTTATAAACCTATACTTATAAACCTATAAACTTATAAACTTATAAACCCTGAAACCTTGAAACCTATAAACCTTGAAACATTGAACCTTGAAACCTATAAACCTTGAAACCTATAAACCTTGAATCCTATAAACCATGAATCCTATAAACCTTGAAACCTATAAACCTTGAAGCCTTGAAACCTATAAACCTTGAAACCTTTAAACCTTTAAATCTTTATACCTTTAAACCTTTATACATTTAAACTTTAAACTATAAACTTTAAATTTTAAACTATAACACAAGAAAAAAGAAACACACCAAACACCAACAAAATAAACAAGTAGTTCCGTGAAGAACTATACAGCCTATTTTCATATATCCTACTTATGTTAATTGCCACTATCAACATACCCAATTTCAGTTTGATTGCAGTAATTGATTCGTAGATATTGAGAACCGACTAAATATTTCGGATGGTCGCCATGTTGGATTTTACATATGTAGGTCCTAGAGTTATGTACTGTTACATGCAGATTATTGTGTACGTGTAGTATTCAAACTTCAATCGCATAATTAGGACACAAGAAGTAACAAGGAGATTTTAAAATCAACCTACTCCTGGGTACAACGCAAGTGCTTGATACAACAACCTTTCCAATCTGCCATTGCCTCCTGGTAGGATATGGAGATATTCTCGTCATGCTTTGCTTCTAAGTTGTTGCTATAAGGGAACTGCTAGATCAACCAGGATGGGTTCCTTAACGTTCTTATTGAGGACTACAATATCTGGCCTGTTATGGCAGACTGTCCGCCACAATCTCAATAAAGACAATAGGTTTCATTTTCCGTGATGCACTCTGGGAGGTACCGATAGTAGTATTATTATGGCATGTTGCAGGGCCATGTCGTAGCGAAGGAAGACTCCCCATGGGCCCCACTTGGCAGCAGACGGCGGCGGCCACCACCAGCCAGCAGCCACTGGAGTGGACATGGCAATGGCAGTCGTACCGCTGCACCCGGCCCAGGTTTCTCGTGCTCGTAAGTGCAGCATACCATCTACCAATATTTTAGTTGCAAAGTAAAATAATCCTATTACATTTCTGAACATATGCACTGTCCTAGCTGGCACTTCAATGTTGTTAAAGTTGGTTAAAGAGAGTTAATTGCTTGTTATCGCCTGACAAACTTTGTTTAAGGGGGGGGCTTTATACGCTAACAAATAACCAGAAACAGCTTTGTTTGTTATTTTGAGAGTCACCCTCTGTTTCTATATAAATTTTATGATTGCAAAAGTCTGTATACATAAGATGATACAATACTTCTACCAGCACTGGCCTTACTTAACTTCTATAAGTGGGTAGAAAATGTTAATTTTATTAGACTAGTCCGCACTAATGAAGCAGCAAATTCTTCACTAATTACCCTGGCGTGTTCATCACTTCCCAACTATTTGTTTGTCTTAATTAAGCAAGGACAGTCATTTATATTTGTTATAAAGAGAATTTTGTTAAGTTTAGTTTGCTTGTTCCTCTTTAGTTCATTTGCTGACGTTACCGCCGAGTGGGGCGAATTAGGTAACTACTATCAGGTCGCTGTGTATGCGGATGCGTCGCGAGTCAGGCATGACCCGAACTGTTGTTGTTAATGATTCGTTTAGGGCTTGGCGACATCCTGGTCATGAAGCCGTGTACTTGCGACTGGAGCAGTATCTGTATTTGTAATTGGGCTTAGAATTTGGATTTTTTAAATCTAGAAAAACATTTTAACGAGATATTGGAATAAGAGATTTTTTCTGGTTTTAGAACATGCCGTTACCATAGGATTCCACTTCTTCCATTTGAAGCACTGGTTGGTTCGTTCCTTAGTTTAGGGGCTGATTTTAGAAGCTAGAATAAGGAAAGATAAGAGAACGCTTGTGGCATTCGTAGACTTAGAAAATACTTTTGAAAACGTTGATTGGGCTAAATTGTTTGACATTTTGAAAACGATCGGAATAAAGCACAGGGAGGTGACAATGGCCTTAAGATAAGAACCATCCCTGCATTAGAAATGGAAATTACGAGTAACCACTTCTCGAATGGCTGAGGAGGGAATTGAACCAATTTCTCCTCAGTTTTTCTTTACGAGGCTGAGAGTGCCCCGTTCCTGCCCTTAAAGTAAATATATTGGCAGGGCCGCGAATCGAACTCGCACCTCAGCGGTAACAGCCAAGACTGTTAGTCACAAGGTAGACTCACCTCCTCTTGAGTAAGGGCCATCTCTCCTTGCTGAGTGAACCGCTACTAATACAGTATTTGAAAAACATTTGACAATGCTTATTAATTTTATCCTACACTACCGTGGTTGTTGTTGGTTCTTTTTGGGGCTTTGCGACATCGAGGTCATGTAGCACCGTGTACTTGGGTGTGTGTAGATGTTGTCTGCAAACCTGTGTCTGTGTGATGTCTGTACTAGGATTTGAATAAAAAGCGGCAGTGGCCTTACGTTATGTACCATCCCAGCATTTTCCTGGAGTAGAAGTGGGGGAAACCTCGGAAAACCACTTCCAGGATATTTGAGGTGGAAATCGAATCCTCCACTTCTCAGTTTTTCCTCATGAGGCTTAGTGTACCCTGTTCCAACACCATAGCATTTGCGGAAGAGTGCAAATCCATGGACAGAATCACTATCCAGACAAGCGACTTCGGTGACGTAACTGGTAGCATGCTGAACTGCTGTTCCCAAGATCGCGGGTTCAAACCCGGCCAAAATCGTCGAATTTTTTAAGAGCGTTAAAATCCTTCAGAATGCCTTCCTTCGGAGGGGAAGTAAAGGCGGCGGTCCCATGTCATAGATTTATGTCATGGAAAAGATCCTTCCACAGGCTAAACTTGTGTGAAGCTAAATTTCTAGATTATATTTCGTTGGAACGCTCTATCAAAGTTCCAATGTTTACCACTAGGTGAACGGAACTTGTAGCTCACCATATGGGTATCTGCTTGAAGCAGCTACAGCCTCTGGCGAGCCGAACATGTCCTCGGACACTCCCGGCACCAAAAGCCATACGATAAATAAATAACTATCCATACACACCATAGCCTGGCCTTTCGAGACCTGTCATATTGTAAGAATTCGCATGACTATAGAGGTCGCAACGACGTACGAGGTGTGATCAGAACCTAAGGTTAGAGAGCCTGCAGTGAAACGTGTATTTCATACAACCAATAGTCAACTGATAGTACATACATACATTAGGTTATTTTTGGACATAGTCTCCATATAGGTTTAGGCACTTGTCGCTTAGTGGGCCGAGTTTGAATATTCCCTTGTGGTAACAATATTCTGTCCTTGCGTGTTAACCACGTTGTCCCGAAGTGTTACACCTCCTCGTCTGAAGCGAATCGCCGACCTCTTAGGCGCTTCTTCAAGTGAGGAAACAGGTGAACATCGCTTGGAGCGAGGTCTGGGTTATAGGGAGTACTGTCAATGATGTCCCAGCGAAACCGCTCCACCGCGTGGTGGTCTTCTGGGCTGTATGAGGTCGCGCGTTGTCATGAAAGAAGATGACGCCCTCGGTGATAAGTCCTGACCACGGTTTCTTTTTTCGCCCACAGAAATCGAATAACTGATGGGATCTCTTCGCGAGACTAGTTTTATAACGAGTCGCCATTACTTGTTTACCTACAACTAGCGTTGTAGGTGGCAGGTGGCTGAAACTCTGCACAGTTACCAACCGTATGTATTAGAATGACCCCACACTACTACTATCTCTCTAACAGACGAAACTCCAGGATTACCGGCCTTGTAACCTTAGTTTCTGATCACCCCTCGTACATACAGAGATAAATGCTTGACGTTGGGTTGTAGGCTTAACTCAACCGACTGCAAGAGATTAAGGTCATGTGGTTCGTTGGTTCCTCAGATTAGGGGCGGCGACAACGTGGTCATGTAGCCCCGTGTACTTTAGGTGTGTGTAGAATCTGCCTGATAACCGGTGTTAATTGTGATGGCTGTATTAGTGTGTGTTTTCTGTAATTCAGGCAAGGACTACAGACGATCAATTACAAGTAGTTCCTACTATTGCTATCAAATGCTACCGTCAACGACACCCAGCTGCGAACTTGGATACTAGATGCCACCGCAATCATCACCTGGCGATGAACGTAGGAGCTTAATAGAGCGTTTATCAAATCTAACCTACAAATAACATAACACAATTGTTGTTTCTGGAAGGTTCTTTTACATGCCATAAATCTATGACATGTGCTCGCCGACTTTACTTCACCTCCAAAGGAAGGCATACTGAGGGATTTCTAACGCGCATTAAAAAATCCGACGACTTCGGCCGGGTTTGAACCTGCGATCTTGGGCATAGAAGCTCAGCATGCTACCAACTACGCCACCGAAGCCGTCCAATAAAGGCCATGTGTTATCCTTCCTGGACAGCCATATAATTGTTCATTCATCCTCTACTCGCACAAGACTTCCGGGACTGTCAAGAACTCACAACCCAGGAAACATAAACATGATGAGTGTTGGAACAGCTCCCGGAACTACAATTGTGTCCTCGTGGTAGCCTGTCTGTCTGTGAAGATTCTAATGCTAAACGTTTATCAATAACACATAAGTTGCTGCTTGCTGTTTCATTTACGGGCTTGGATTTGTGGTCAATGCATCACCGTGTACTTTGTGTATGTTATTTTTTCTTATGTGTTATTGCAGTGTCTGTAGTAGTGTGTGTATTTATAAATGAGGCTAGAATTGGGAAGGAGGCAGCCGTGGCAGCATTTACCTGGGTTAGAAGTGGAGAAACCATGGAAAACCAATTTTAGAATAGTTGATGAGAGAATCAAACCCACCTCTTCTCAGATTTCCCTGACAAGGCTGACCGAGCACCCCTTCCAACCCTCAAACCAGAATTACATTTCATGTCGGAGTCGGGATTTGAACCCAGAGCCTTTGTGACTGAGTCTCAATTCGTACCCGGGACCACAGAAGGCGGTGCAAACACCGGTCAGGACTAATACCCCGACTGACACCAAGCAAGCCAGCCTTGTCGCACGCCTATGGGTGGCGCAGATGGCCTTCAAACCCCAAGATAGTGGGTTTGATCCCAGCTCAGTCCAATGACATTTAAAGGTGTTTAAATGTGACAACCTCGTTCGATAGATTTAAGTTCCCCCTGGCGTATCTAAAGCCACAGCAGTAAAACATTATTAGTTAAATATCGATTATTTCCAGGATGACAGAAACTAGAATCGAGTGTTGTCAAACTAGAATCAAAGGGACATGATAGATAGTTAAGGCTGTGATACCGAAAAATAGAATATTGATTTTATTTTATTTTTTCTTCTTAAACTGTTATATAGGTCTTTGGGACTTATTATATGCCACTTTTGTAAAATATGGACTGTTCGTTTGTTCAGGGCAGAGTTGAAGGTACATACGTCACGACAAAACTAATAACCGGAGAATTTCGAAATTTCTGTGCAATAACCCTTGTAATAGTAGCTTCATTGTAAACTATTTATATTTCGAAATTCAACATTTTTTATAAAAGGATCATCTTTCAATAGCCTTTTTTATTTAAAAATCTATATTAACTTCAAACTTATTCAATTTGTAGAGGCTCTAATTCTGAGCAGTTCAACTGTTTGATGAAAGAAATGGTTTATTGATATACCCTCGACGTATATACTGTACCCGCTTCAGCGGAGAATGCTTAGTCAGTACCCTGGCTACACTCTTCGGCGTCGGGGCGCGTTACGTTCCACCCACAACTGACCTCGCATTCGGATATGTAAACACAATAAGGTTATCAAGACTACAGGAAAAACTTGACATTACAATATTTAATCATTTATTTCACTAAAAGAAAAATCAACTCAAAAATATATACTCAAAAACTCATATAAATCATCTTCGCATTGTCTCTTCAAGTAAAAATCACAAAATCACTTCAAAAATCACTAAAAATATCACTTCATATTTTTGGGACTTGTCTTGCTTAAATCTATTAAAATCTTATCATTATATTTTCACTTAAGTTTACATTCATTTAGGCATCGAGCATGCCTATCCCTTTGGATACATTTTTCATTTAAGGCCTTGGATATTTAAATCACTTCCAATCCCCTTCAGGGTTTCCTTTATTTATATATTCACTCATATCATTACTCATTGATCTTCAATTAAGTCCATTTACTTGAACAACAATCTTCTACAAAGCCTTAGGTATTTAAAAAGCACAATATTTATTTTACAAAACATGCCCTGTCATAGGTCGAACCCTTACTCCTCCGTGTATCTGTTCATGCATCCAGGTAATTTGATTTATCATTGAACCATGCACTGCTTATTTATTGCTGTGGGACCTTCAATTATCAAAGCTTCATTATTTCATAACCCGTTATACATTATGTTTCAAAGAAGGAATCTCTTTCTTTCAACAATTTAAAATATTTGACCAAATCGGTCAAAATTCACTTAATTACTTTAAACTTAAGCTTGGGAGAATTGGATCAATCCCAGCATTCCAATTATATAATTTATATTAAGCTAGCACCTTTTAATCAAAATTTTCATACAGTGGCTTCTTAATGGCTAGTCTCCTTTGAGACCCTACTTGACAACGGAACTCATTATGTGTTTTCTTCTCATCCCCTCGCTTGAGGCAGGTCTGGTATCGGCTGGCCGTCCCTCCTCCTTGGGTAAATTACTTGTGATTTATGACGTCCCGAAGACGTTCATTCTTTTACGCTACTGTTCATTACTTTTAAACATATGATCATCCAAGTTTTAATACTCCATTTCTCAAACAATTACTCCTCTTTTATTATTATTATTATTATTATTATTATTATTATCATCATCAATATTTCGGGTTTTCAGGATATTTACACTAGTTCGGAGAGAACATACGACGATCTCTTTATAACAACTTCAGTTACGACGCTTCATTACCATAACTTTTCTTACGACGAACGGCAAGGCTGGGCACATCATCCAGTCTTATATGCAAATACTATAACATAACGACGATTTATTTCAACAATGCCAGGCTGGGGATTCTCAATCCATCCAACGGGACTCATACGTGAATAACATAAAAACTTAAACATTTCGGTGGGAATTACTCATCCACTCAACAATACGACGATTTACCAACATTAACATTTAGGTGGGAATTACTCATCCACTAAACAATACGACGATTTACCAATATCAACACTTCGGTGGGAATTACTCATCCACTCAACAATACGACGATTTACCATTATCAACA
This sequence comes from Meconema thalassinum, assembly GCA_946902985.2. Taxonomy (NCBI): domain Eukaryota; kingdom Metazoa; phylum Arthropoda; class Insecta; order Orthoptera; family Tettigoniidae; genus Meconema; species Meconema thalassinum. The sequence continues at coordinate 266,131,735 of OX336390.1, read as the reverse complement.
CTTCGGTGGGAATTACTCATCCACTCGACAATACGACGATTTACCAACATTAACATTTCGTCTCACGAACAAATATATCCTGGATTACGCATTTCATACTAGCTTGAAGCTAAACTCATTTTCATTTACGTGGCCTTTCGGCGATTAATACTTTGCTTGGATATTCAGGATTCATTTATTTCTCATTTAACAACTTCATTTCATCGCGGTAAGACTTCGGGTCTTCCTCTTATTTTTACTTCATGACTTTGGACTAGTAGCCTATATTATAACATTACATTTTCGTTCCTAGGTGTTTTGCATACACCAACTACTTTAAAGATCTGTAAATCCATTATTATGACAATAATACGTCAAAAAATATTATCACTCAATCAACTAATTATTTGAGTTCCCTTTTTATAATTGTTCAATATTTTTATCCACAACTTTATTTGGAGTACAACTCGATAACTAATATTATCATTATTCCAATTTTCCAATAACTTTATTAAAGCGCGTATTTTATTTATAATTCATTTACATGGTGAAAATTCAAACCATTTATATTACATTACTCTTTCAATTTTTAGCAACGGCGCTTATACAATTATTTATCACTTGGCGAAAATTCAAACCATTGATATTATATTACTCTTTCGGCTTTTAATAACTTTCCATTATGGTGCGTATTTAATTTATGACCTTTTTATATGGCGAAAATTCAAACCATTTGCATTTATTATTTTCGATTCCTTCTTTAAACTCCATTATTTTACTTTATCATTTCATTTCTCGGGTTTCAATTATTTTATATTTTACTGATCTCAACGAGGCAATCCTCGCGGTCAACAATTTATTATTTTTTATCCCAAACATATTTCAATTATTCCGTATATTTTTAAATGTATAGTGAAATCACGGTTCAACTCCCCAGTCAACGCTCGATTTTCACTATTTCAGTGCATAGTACAAGATCACGCATAATAAAATCATTGACTTACACCGTGTGCAGCTGTTGCATATATTCCTGGATAGGGTCACCCATCTTATTACATTTCTTAGCACACATTCATTTCACTGCTTTTCGCATACTTCATTTTACACTCACATAATCTAACATGATTTACATTGACACACATTTTAATCTTAAAATGTAGCACTTTACCTATACACTAAAATATATTCTTCCTTTTTACAACACTTTACACTTCACTTTCCCTATACACCATATCTCAGTGATTTTCCGGCAATTCCGATTCGGCGATCTCCACCTCGACGTAAGTTCCTTCATTCAGCGTCGGACGTGTAATGGCTTGAACGGTTCCTGCTCCTACACTGGATTTTACTGTCTCAGTCCTTTGCTGCTACGAATATTCTATTATTCGGCTCTTCCCTATCGGCTTCTTTAAGCGACAACTGTCTTTTGCTTGTATCTGGCGATTTATCGCACTTTAAGTCTTATATTTGGCCTTCCTATACTTTTCGGACCGTATTCCCCCCTCACGTGAATTTATTAGCTTGTTCGGGCTTCGAACCGGCGTTTCTCTAAGCTCCTGTAACTAGAACTTACCCCTCATTGATGCGACGTGATTAGCTTTGTTTCTACGTATCTGATTGACTTTGATGCCGTCTCTACTGGACGTCTCGTAGCTGTATTTTTATGAACGTCTCTGACTTTGCTACAAATTGTCGAACCCGCGAACTGGAACTCTAAGTTCCTTATTACTTCTGATGTCGGACCGCTGTTCCTTTTAAACGGTAGCTTTACTTAATTTACTGGTTCCGTGAAGACTCTTCATAGCCTTTAATTTTACAACGTTCTGCGCGGTGCACTTTTCACTATATTGGCCTACACTTTAGGCGAAAATATTGTCTTTTACTTTTGCGCGACGTAACTTACCCTCATTGAGGTCTTTGTATGATAATTATCGACTGATCTAGAGCAATGCGCGTTAGTGATCATCGCGAACTGACGGAACTATTGACGTCACGTGACCTAAACTTGGTCCTGATGAAACTTCACTAGCATGACCTGCATGAGGTTCAAGCTGTGCTATAGCGTCGTGACCTGCCCAAGGCCTGAGATATGCTGAGTACCTTTGCTTCGCACAAGCCCTTATTTATTCTGATCTACAAAAACGTAGTCCCTACATTTCAGGCGGAGCTTATTTCCTATATCTGGGCTCCTATCTGTTTGAAACTTTATTTGCAGATGTGAAATGTGCTAGTTTTGGTTGGTTGGTTCTTAAGTTTAGGGGCTGCGACAACGCGGTCATGTAGCCCCGTGTACTTTGGGTGTGTGTAGAATCTGTCTGATAACCGGTGTTAATTGTGATGACTGTAATAGTGTGTGTTATCTGTCTTTTTTAATTTAAGTACTGCAACTTAGAATTTTTCAAATAGTTCCTACTTTTGCCGCCAAGCGCCACCGTCAACGACTACTAGGCCAAGTTCGAAACTCAGCTACTAGACGCCACCGCAGTCGGCTCTTGGCAACGAACATAGAAACCTAAGAGCGTTGTTTACACTAACCTATCCAATTTAGCTTCACACAGGTGCAATTAGTGGAAGGTTCTTTAACATGCCATAAATCTATGACATGGGACCGCCGGCTTTACTTCCCCTCCGAAGGAAGGCATACTGAGGGATTTTTAACGCTCTTAAAAAATCCGACGGCTTCGACCGGGTTTGAACCCGCTATCTTGGGCATAGAAGCTCAGCATGCTACCGACTACGCCACCGAAGCCGCTGTGCTAGTTTTAACATTCGTTCTGTGCGGAATTAATTTTAATCATATTCTAATTTTTAATTAATTAAAAAGATTATTATCCCTTCTTCAGGGCCCGCGGAATAGCCTATTTAGCCTCCATATCCCTGCGTTTTAATTACCAATGACGCACTGTTGACGTTGCAACTTTTATCCGTCTCAGCGTCTAGGGCTGCCAACCTATGAAAATATATGATCCCTACATGAGTCTCAACGCTTGTGTCTATGTGCGGTGCTTTCTCCTGGTCATGTTGACCCCTAGCACTGATTAGCTTCTATTTGGGGTTTGCGGGACCTCTGTATCAAAATTATTGCTGTGCCAGCTCCTTTCGGGGCCAGCTTGAATCATCGTAATAATCGTTAATCAATGGACTTAGTCCCATTAACTCTGACAGTTCTGCCGTCATAAATATGATTAAAACGTGCTTGCCTGAGGGTTTTTAATGACTTCTTGCCTGATGCAATACCATATTATGAGCACGCAGAATTTCGCTTATCTGTTTATATTTCCTTGACGCTTATTACTGATAGTAGTATTTATTACTTTCTTAATGGATTTTAATAATGCAGCTGTGGGGTATGACTCCTACACGGCTGGCGTAATCTTTTGCAATACTCCTTCCTTGGCTGGACTTGGGCAATACTTCCATCTCACAGGTCTAGCGTTCGATACTTGGGCCAACCCCAGTTGGGCACAATACTGTACTTTTCAAATCGACAAAACGGTAGCTATGCAGGCTACACGATAGGCTACCCGCACTAACTGTTGCACGCACAATCACCGAGCCTCATTCACCCTCCCTAATACCTAGCATCGCATCTCCCATTCCGAGTTCTCTTTCCCTTACGCAGCATTCCATTCTAGTTACCGTGCAGCCCAAAGGAAAATCTCTCATGCGCGCCGAGTCGATGACTCTTCCAGTCAGACTGCAGTAGACTAGTCTTCATAAAGTACTAGAAGTTATCTCGCCCCCTTTCCCGTTTCCTAATTCTGTGTTTGTGTTTTGTGATTGAGAGAGCAGCAGTTCATTCCGACAAAAGATATCCTGTATCATTTTTTAATATTCACACATTATTCAACAATGCCACGAAAACATCATCCTTCTAAATTTACAGTAAATTAGCATACTGTATATAGGGTGCTTCAAAACGGTCTAGCAAAACTTAGGGAAATTATTGTGTCAAAATAAAGAAATAAGTTCCCATAAAGATGGGTCTTAAGCACTTTATTTGCTGTCTATATGTTTAGTTATTCTGAATAAAATCTGAGTAAAATAACTGTTACATAGTACTTATTTTCCCCCGTTAAATTTAGATACAGTAAATACCTACAATATTTTAATGTATGATTCGATTTTACAAAATAGGGCTTCAATCAATTGGACATAAAATGTTACATATTTTGTTGTTCTTTTATATGGTTTATGGTGTAGTAACGTCCTAGTTCGTGAACCATGGGCAATGGCTGAGTGGTCTGGTAAGTGGTTCTGACAGTCAGGATACCAGTTACTATCGAAAAGGAGTGGGTATCTTGAGCATATTTTGAGTCGTGGCCCTCCTTGTGATCAACAACTTACTTGTTTGTTTCCTGGAGTGAAACTCAGGTGCCCTGCGTAAGTAAGGCTAACAACCTGTCTCTATTGTAATCTGTAAACGTGCCAAAACGGTCTTGATTAAGCCTCGAACCTATGGGAGAGATGGAGTCCCACTCTCATCTGATAGATTAGGGACTCCTTGGAAATGAACAGGCAATCGAACTGGTATTCGATAGGGTGCTGTTAATATCGCGGGTGGTTATGGAAGGAGGAATGCAGAGCTAACTGAGTCAGCAAGTAGGATGGGATTGAATATTCTAGGGATTAGTGAAGTTCATATAAAGGGAGATAGAGAGGAGATCCAAGGTACACCTGTCAGGTGTAAAACGATGCAGGACAAAGTGGGGAGTAAGGCTGTATGTCCAGAAAACCTTGGAGCTTCGCATAATTTATGTACGGTAACGGTACCGTACGTAAATTAACGATTAATATGGATAGATTTGGAAATGTCAGGAAATCGGTCAGGATTGTTTCAGTGTACACTCCATGTGAAGGGGCGGATCTGGATGAAATAGACTTTATAAGTCACTGAGTGATGTAGCAGTGAGAGTTAACAGCAAGGATAGTGTAGTACTGATGGGGGATTTAAAGCTAGCATAGGAAATGGAATGAGGAGTATGATAAGGTTATGGGTAAGTGGAGTGAGGATAGGGAAGCAAACACCAATGGAAAATGTTTATTGGACTTCTGTGCTAGCATGGGGTTGTCTGTGGCGAACTCATTCTCGAAGCATAAGGAGATTCACAGATACACAAGGGAGGGTAGAGGAACCAGGTCAATAATAGACTCTATCATTACTGACTTTGAATTTGGTAAATTGATAAGTAATTGAAGGGTATTCCTTTTTTTTCTTCAAACAGACCACAAACTGTTCTACTGTGAACTGAGCATAGTTAGACCTGAAGTGCAGAAAGTGAGGGCCGTTTGCAGACGGATTAGGGTTTAAAATTTCCAGGATAAGGAACGTAGGCAGAAATATATGGATTAATTCCAGAGAGTAGATGGTAAAGAATTGCAGGACATTATATAGACTGGTCAGGATACAGGGATGCAGTACTATAAGTAGCAAATGTAGTCCTATGTGTTGGGACAACAGTGTGTAAAGACAGGAACAAGCGAAAATACTGATGGAATGACATAATGAAGTCTGCTTGTGAAATTAAAAGAAGGCTTACAAAAAATGGCTCCTAGCAAGTAATCCTGGAGTAAGAGAACTACTTATGTAGTCAAAACGAACAGGGCCAAAGAAAAAATACAGTAAAAATATCACGGTAGGTATTTGGAGATAAATTAGAATAGTTAGGTCAAGTGGCAGTAAAGCCTTTATGGACTGTTAGAAAGAATCACTGAAATTGAGGAACAATAGAGTGAATCACTTAACAGCTTCCAGGATTGGTCCCTTCGTTGAACGTTTACCTCATACTCCTTGCCACAATCTTGTCAAACCAATTTCGTATCCTAACAAGAAGTTCCAAGACGAACTAAAGAGCCTACTTATCTTAAAATTTAAAATTCATGCCAATGATTAATCTATATGAACCTATCTAGAACAATGACGAAATTATGTTGGTAATATCAAAACTTCTAATTTGTTCGAAATATCCCTGGTATAGTGTAACCTAATAGAACACTACAGTTGGCAGCCCTGGTGACTGAATATATTCTTAGTTCCATCACTTAATGTACAGAATACACAATTTGGTTGAAGTCCAATGGATAGCAAGGACGTTACATGCAGTTGGACATTGGATCTATCAGCGCGCTAAAATTCATGTTGGCAACAATGTCAAGCATGTGTTGGTTATAAATAATCTAAAATATTATGATCACTAGTTGTGCCAATTTTGGTTGAAATCCATTTGTTAGTATAGAAGTTACATGTATTTTAAGACTGGACCTATCAGCAGACGTATAATCATGTTGGCAGCAATGACGTATATTAGTTACTCCAAATTAATCTAGAATGTCAGGTACTATACGAGTGCAAAGTTTAGAGCTGTTGGCTTGCATACTTTCTGATACATTGATATTAGGGTAAAAAATAGAGACAGCATTTATTAACAGTTCCCAGCCCTGGTTGCTCTTGAGCAAACGCATAGTCATATCTGTTATAGTACACATAGCACACATGAAATTTGGTTGAAATCCAATTGATAGTATAGAAGTTACATGTAATTAAACATTGGTCCTATCAGCAGGCTTAGAATCATTTTGGCAACACTGCCATTCATGGCCTCCTGGAAATTAAACTGAATTATTATTATCTATATGCGTGCCAATTTTGAAATAGCTCCCATGCATACTTTCCAAGATATCCAACATGGAGCTCAAATTTCAATTGCGGTTTTTCAGCAATTGGTAGCATTGACATAATTTACAAATATGGGCTTGAGATATTCAGGTATAGGTCTTTACTGATACCAAATTTGGTTTCGATTGCTGCTGCCGATTAGGGGTTGATAGGGGGAGACACACACACACACACACACACAGAGACAGACAGACAGACAGACAGACAGACACACACACATTTGCCCGGATAGATCTCATAAGTCTACTTTTTCCTCATTTTTGCACAATGTGAAATGTAGGCTAAAAATCTCACCTCATTTGCCGTCACATTTGGAAGAGAAATAAGGACGCTGTTGTGGAAATGTATGAACACAGTACTGTCAGTATTGTACACAGCATTGTCACCAAGAGTGGATTCTTCTTGGATCAAGAACATCCATTCTTATGAGCCAGTCCTGATGGTTTGGTTGCTTGCGATGGCGTTGTAGAAATCAAATACCTTGCCACCGTCACTGAATCATATTTCAGAGAAGAGGTGACTAAAGCAATGTCAGGAGTAAAATTGCAATTGAAGCAAAGCCACAACTACTTCCTCCAGATTCAAAGTCGATTGAATATCAACAGGAGAAAAAGGTGCAATTTTGTAGTTTATACTAAGAATGGAGAAATCTTCGTAGAAAGGATAGAAAAGGATGGGTTGTTATGGCAAACAAAAATGCTTCGATAACTGGTACGATATTATAAGGAGTGCATTTTGTCAAAACTTTTAGTCAGTTGAGTTGTTCGAGGCACGAGGCATAAAAATCCGAGGTCCCTCCTTTGCGCTCGAGGTTCAACGACTAAATAAGGCCGCAGATACCAACAAACGAAAGAAGAGGAAGCAATCGGACACCTTCACACAGAACAAGAAGTTTACATTTATAGCAATAAATTGTATTTTTGGTCATAAAACTATAAGTGTGTTTATGGTTTACAGAATGCTAAACATTCATTATACTTATAACATTTTGCATACGTAATCGTATCCTTTGAATTTCATTACTGAATGAACAGCCATCTCTATATATATTTTTTAAAACTGAAAGTTTTTCTGAATTTCCACGGAAGTTTGAGTTATTAACGCGTTTCAGACTGGTTTATGATGGTTGCGCGCAAAAACAAAACTTTTTTTTTGTCTGTCAGTTTGTTTGTCTGTCTGTGTACAACTTTGCACGCGCATCACTCGAGAACGGCTGAGTGGATCAACGTAAAATTTGGTACAGATATCCATCAGAGGCACGAAAGTAATCATTGATGGGACTCTTCTCCATACCTCTCATAAAAGAGGAAAAGGAAGGAAGGAAGGAAGGAAGGAAGGAAGGAAGCTTGTAGTTTAACGTGACCGTTAATCTTGAGATCATGAGCCACGGGACCTCCTTTTTACGTGGAATCCGAACCACAGGACATGGCATTTCACTTCGAAAATCTCACATGCATTGACCGGGAATCAAACCGGACCGCCTTGGTGAGAGGAATACAGCTAGACCGCTGAGCCACCATGCCCCCCATCATAAAAGAGGGCCTACCCCCTTAAAATGCATGCTGAAATGGGTGTAGAAAGACGAGACAAAGCTCATTTTCAGCGTCTCAATGTGAGAAACAAAACTCGGGAGCCCTACGGGCCCCGAAAACCACATTTTAATGTCCTAAAACCAACAGTTTTTGAGATATACCCAGAAAACTAATTTCATTTATTAAGCTATTGAAAGAATGCAAGCCGGTAACCATGGCAACACATTCTCTGAAGTCCATCTATTTCTGTAAGACGCAATACCATTCCATTTATTACATTACTGTGAACGTTCGCAAACGGCTATAAGGTTATCACGGAACCAACTTAAGCTGTAAAATTCATCAATACGTATATAATGCGCTTAAGTGGGTCAAGGGGTACTCTTGCATTTTTTCACGTGATTTACACGGGCGGGTGTGGTACTAAAGGTCTTTTATATCGCTATCCCTATATTAATAAATTCTTCTTCTTCTTGCATCGTTATGCCCGACTCAGGAGCACGGTTGAACCTGTTTAGCTGATGTGTTGGCCTTCTTTTCTTTCCAAAATCTCTTCATCCTCTCGCTGAGCGCCTTTCTTCGGTCTTCTGTCCAAGATATGGTGGCCCTGGTGTTGGGTTTGTCTTCAAATTGGTGATTGTCGATTAGGGTTCTGAATTTGCGTCTGTCCTGTATAATATTGTCTGAAATGTTGATTTCCTGGAGATCTGTTTCAATTTCACGTTGCCAGCTGTTCTTGGTTTTTAGTGAGAGGGCCAAGTTGAGAATTCTTTTAGTCAATCTGCCATTGTTCATTCTGATAATGTGCCCGTAAAATTTCAATCGTCTTTTACGAAAAGTATGAGACATTTTTTCACATTGGCGATATATTTCCTGGGATGACTTTTTCCTCCAGATTCCCTCTATAAAAACTGGGCCAAAAATTTTTCGGAAAATTTTCCTTTCTTGTTTTTCAATCTCTATGGTTAATGATTTGCCACCAATGATTAAGGTTTCTGATGCATATAACGCCTCCGGTTTGATTACTGTATTATAATGTCTAAGTTTTTCTTTCCGAGATATTGATTTTTTGTTATACCTATTTCAAGTGATTCTGTAAGCTTTCTGTAATTTGGAAATTCTCTCTTTATTTGCTTCACGGTTTAAATCAGAGGGCTGAATAATTTCTCCCAGATATTTGAATTCGTTCACTTGAAAGATTTTGCCGAGTTTAGTTCTCATAGGTTGTCCGTCTAAGTATCGTGAGGCTCCTTCCATGTACTGAGTTTTCTCATAAGAAATTTGAAGTCCCGTTTTGATGGCAATTTCATGTAATTTCTCAATGGAATGAATTGCTTCTTGCCTGTTATTAGAAAGGATTGCTATGTCATCAGCAAAGGCCAAACAATGTACATGAATTCTATCTTTGAGTAGTCTGCCAAGGGTTATTCCCTTAGATTCCTTTTCCCAGGTCCTGATTATGTTCTCAAGTACGAGGTTTAACAGTAACGGAGATAATCCGTCCCCTTGGCGGACCCCAGTGTTAATTGCAAAAGGCTCAGATATTTCGCCGAGGAATTTAACTTTTGAAGTAGTGCCAGTTAATGTTTGTCTGATTAATTCTCTTGTTTTTCTATCCACTTGAAATTCTTCTAGAGTATTGAAAAGTGTTTGACGATCTATAGAGACATATGCTTTTCTGAAATCTACAAAGGTAATGACTGTCTGTCTGGTTTTGCGCATTTGTAGGATAGTTTTGAGATTAAGAATTTGTTCCGTACATGATCTTCCTTTTCGGAAACCTGCCTGGTATTCTCCAATCAGACGGTCTGTTTGTTTCTCAAGTCTAGTGAGCAGGGCTTTGGAGAAAATTTTATAAATAACTGGTATCATGGAAATTCCTCTATAATTATTGATGTTGGTTTTATCCCCTTTCTTGTGCAGTGGATGGATTAGCGCACATTTCCAATCCTCAGGTATTTCTTCGGTGATCCAGATGTTCTCAAGAATTGAGTGGATTTTCCGGGCTACGTTCTCACCACCTATCTTCAGCATTTCGGCAATTATACCATCTTCCCCTAGGGCTTTATTATTTTTGAGTCCATGGATTATTTCTTTAATTTCTTCCAATGTTGGGGGTTCTGAATCTTGGTTGGATGTTTTTTTTTTTTCAAAGATGAGTTGTTCTTTAGGGGATTCACAGTTTAAAAGATCCTTGAAATAATCTGCTAGAAGTTTGCAATTTTCTTGATTATTTGTTTCCAATGTCCCATCCGGGCGTTTGAAGCAAAGACTGGGTGCCCGATAATTTGATAATTCTTCTCTGAATGTTTTGTAGAAGTTTCCTGTATTGTTTTTAGTAAAATCTTGTTCAATTTCAGCCAATCTGTAGTGATCGTACTTGCGTTTTTCAGATCTGATGATTTTAGAGGTTTGTTTCTGTACTTTGGTGAATTCGTGCCAATTTTGTTCCGTTTTGTGAGAATTCCAATTCTGCCAGGCTTTAATTCTGAAGTTTATAGCCTTGTCACAGGTTTCGTTCCACCACCTATGCTTGCGTTTCCTGGGCGGTGTGCCAATGTTTTGAGAAGATTTCGAAAGTATATCTTTGAGTTCTAACCAGCCAGAAGAATCGTGAGTAGGGATACTTTCTTGGAAAGTACTGGCGTTCTGTTTAAGAAATTCTGGATCGACGCGCAGATTTTATTTTATTTTCGGTTTGGACCTGTTTGGTTGAAATTTTACCTTGATTAAGTATAGATGGTGGTCAGAGTCAATGACTCCTTTCTTGACTTTGACATTCATAATTTCTTTTTGATTCTTTTTGGAAATAGCCACATGATCTATTTGAAATTCTCCTAAGTGAAAATTAGGGGATCTCCAGGTCTTTTTCTTGTGTGGAAGTGCCAGGAAATGTGTTGACATTAGTTTGAGATCAAAAGTTTTGCAAAAATCAAGTAATCTTTCTCCATTTTTATTAGTTCTATTGTGTGCTGGATATAGTCCTACAATGGTCCTGAATTTCCTTTCTCTACCAATTTGGGCATTAAAATCTCCCAAGAGGATTTTTATGTGATGATTTGGAATGATGGCTGTAGTTTCTTCCAGCAGTTCCCAGAAGTCTTCCACCATTTGTGGATCTTTACGATTGTAGTTGTTGGTGGGTCCATGCGCATAAATAAGCGTATAAGCTTTGTTTCCTGATTTAACGGATAGTGTTGAAATTCTTTCAGAAGGCGAGGAAAAGTTAAGCACTGAGTTTATAATGTTTTTTCTGACAGCGAATCCAGTGCCAAATTGCAGTGGCTTCATATGGAGGGAGATTGCTGGCTTGCCTTTATAAATTCTATAATTTCCTGATTCAAAATGATTTTCATCCGTGTATCTGGTTTCCTGTAGTGCCGAAATTTGGATGTTGAAGTTATCCAACATGTCTGTTAATTGTTTTAACTTGCCAGTTTTCCGAAGTGTGTTGATGTTTAAGCTACCAATGAAAGTTTTGCATTTTGGGCGAAGAGATTTGGGAAGCTCCGATACATTCCCGCATGATGTTCTCGGTCCCCCAGAATCCGATGACCGAGAAAAATAACTAGTATGTCTACTAGGGCCTGGGGTAGTTATATTGTAGGTTGTTTCCATCATGCTAACAAGTTGAAAGTAGTGGGGACATCGATCTATGTCGGTGTCATGGTTACAACTGAAGTAGTGAGCTTCAGAGGTTGCTGAAGATGTTGTCAAGCTGTGCCTGTTTTTGGTCCGCGAGAGGTATTTTATTTCCCTCAAACCCTCCGGACAAGTCCGGCGAGCCTCCATATCCGCCACCTGGGACGCGCCCGATAGGGGAACAGGCTGAAACCCCCACGGGTAATAAATTATTATTATTATTATTATTATTATATTATGACGTACAAGGACGAAACAAAACTCATTTTCAGCCCCTCGGAGGCTACTACGTTTTAAGGCTCTAAAACTACGTTTCTGAGATATTCCCAGAAAACTAATTTCATTTAATAAACTATAAATAGATGACGAGTATTGAAGAACACCAAATCAGGAACTATATAAATATACTGAGAAAATCACAGATGTGGCCAGGAAGAGACGTTTGGCTTTCTACGGACATTCATTCATTCATTCGTTTATTTGCAATTGGAGGTGTGTCCTCCGGTGGCTAATTAGATATACATAACAAATAAATAACTGTACATAACAATTCACTAACAATTAAACTGGAGTATTTACACAAATAGTCAGTCTTTTCTTAAACAAACCTATATGTTTGGGAAAAGGCTCCAAGACTGCAGCAGGTAGAGAGTGGATCAAGTTCTTTCATTTACATCTTATATAGAGGCAGGATTCCAGAAACAGCAAAAGACCTCTGCTGTATTTATTGATTTATCCTCCGCCTATGATACTGTGTGGAGACAGGGCATTGTTAATAAGTTTCTCCGTGTCATACCCTGCAGAAGAACAGCAAGACTCCTGAACAACATGCTGACTGATAGACCTTTCCAGGTAACCATAGGGAATGCCATTAGTGACCAGAAGACTCTTAACAACGGACTACCCCAAGGCTCAGTCCTAGCTCCGCTATTATTCAGTCTCTATATAGCAGATATGCCGGACACCCAGTCCAGGAAGTTCGGCTATGCTGATGATTGGGTGTTAGCAACTCAACACAAACAAATCGAGGCCACTGAAGAAATATTAACGAAGGACTTATGTGCAATGATTCAATACTTCCGTAAATGGGGACTTCAACCGAACCCTAATAAAACTGAATCCACGTGCTTTCATCTGAGCAACATCCTAGCCAACCATGAACTAAACATATATTTTGATGGAAAACGTGTGATTCATAACAAATACCCAAAGTACCTTGGAGTGACACTTGACAGAACACTGTCATTTAAACAACATCTAACAAACACTGCAGCCAAATTGAGGTCAAGAAATAACATCCTACAAAAACTGTGTGGTACAACATGGGGTTCCACTGCGTCTACCCTCCGATCAACTGCCCTAGGTCTTGTATACTCAGCAGCAGAATATTGCAGCCCTGTTTGGCTAAACAGTTGTCACACGAAGCTAGTAGATGTTCAACTAAACCAAACTATGCGGATAATTACTGGTACAATCAAGTCCACACCAGTTTTCTGGCTACCTGTCCTGAGCCGTATTCCACCTCCTACGCTGAGAAGAAAGAATATCCTCCTGAGAGAATTTAACAAAATCTGCAACAACCAACAGCTGCCAATCCATGAGGATATACCTGCAATCCAAATCAATAGACTCCGCTCCAGACACCCTGCAATCAGAACAGCCAACAACCTGGCAGACCATAACTTCAATCTTCATGAAGCCTGGGCAGAAAATTGGTACACAAACACTCCACCAGAGCTACATAGTTTTCTCCATAGTAACAACAATCCACGGGAACTTGATCTGCCCCGTAGGACATGGTGTACACTGAACAGGATACGCACCAACCATGGGAGATGTGGTGATCTACTATACAAATGGGAAAAGATCACCTCTCCAGAGTGCACGTGTGGCTTCCAGTGTCAGACCATCAAGCATATAGTTGAAGAGTGCCCTCAGAACTTATATCCTGGAAACCACTTTGACTTTTTGTTTTCTACAGCAAATGTGTTAAACTATGTAAATAATATGTCTGTAAATTTGTAAATTATGGTTATATTTTCTTTGTGTTCCAAAAAGTGATGTGTAATTGCCATACGATTAATAATAATAAGAGAGTTCCAATTATCAATGGCACGGTTTACGAAAGAATATTTACCATAATTTGTTCGCTGTGTTCGGCCCTTAGCTTTGAAAGGATGATCGCTCCTACCCATATAAGTAGGCTTTTCCATACTTTTGCTAAGCTCACCCCATTCTGGTTGATTTGTATACGTGTTGTACATAGCGCAGAGTCTAGATTTCATCCTCCTAGCCTCAAGTGATTCCCACCCAAGTTTCTTTAACATACGGCTCACACTGCTCCTGGGATTAAAGTCACTGAGCACAAATCTAGCGGCCTTTCTTTGTACCATTTCCAACTCAATTATGAGCCCTACTTGATATGGATCTCAAACCGCCGAGGCGTATTCCAGAATAGGTCTTACAAGTGACAAATATCCTAATTCTTTAGCAGAGGTACTACTTCCTTTTAATACCCTCATTACAAAGTGCAGGGATTTGTAAGCTTTAGAAACTACACATCGTACATGACTACTCCATTTCATATCATTTCTTACGTGAACGCCCAAATATTTGCAAGAATCTTCTTCTACAAGTATTTCCGAGCCAATGCTATATTGAAAATCTTGCCTTCGCACTTTCCCTATTTTTATTAGACTACATTTTCTAGTGTTTAATTTCTTTTTTTTTTTCAATCGCCCACTTATAGACCAGGTTCAGGTCATCTTGAAGTACTGCATTGTCTTGTGAGTCATGTATCTTTCGATATATTACACAATCATCCGCAAACAATCGTCAGTCACTGCGAATCCCATTTGGTAAGTCATTTATAAACGCCAAAAATAACAAAGTTCCGATTACGCTGCCCTGAGGGATACCCGACATTACGGTAATTTCATCCGAGAATCGGCCTTCAATTTTCACTTTCTGGGAACGACCGGTCAAAAGTTCTTGGATCCATAAAATTACTCTTCTATCAATCTTCGTCGAAGCTAATTTATGGAGTAGCATGTCTCGTGGATGAACCCAACAAGACTAACCAGCAGGCTTCTCAACTACTGGGGGAATGGAAAGAGCTTGACACCGTCGCTAACAGTAGTTAACAAGGATATCCAAGTACTGAAGATAATGAAAAGTGATATTCGAAGCCGATCACATCTCAGAAAGATACTTAAACAGGAGAGTTTTCAGGACAGACCACCCTGTTATAAAACCGGCATCATCTGGACAGAAGAGAGAAAGGAGAAACATAGCCAGATAATGCGCGAATATTGGTCAAACATCAAGTCCCTTGCCAAGCTGAAAAGTTGAACGTCGTGGTCCTTAGCTGGCCCATCCGAAAAAATCATAATAATAATAATAATAATAATAAGAAGAAGAACAAGAAGAACAAGAAGAATCTAATGAAGTAATGCAAGCCAGTAAACATGACAACAGTATCACAAGAGGTGACATCCAACTTTCCATTTATTTCCGTAAGAAGCAATGCCACTCAATTTATTACATTTCTGTGAAAGTTTGCAAATGGCTGTAAGGTTATCGTGGAATCAAAAATTGACTGTAAAATTCAACAATGCGATTAAGGGGGTCAAGGGGTACCCTAGATTTTTACACGTGACTTACACGTGTGATATGTTGTACAGAAGGTCTATTAAATCTCCAAACAGCAACATTATTTTCAAAAATTCCTTGATTGGAATAGTGTTTTTGCAGCTTTTGGGAATTTGGGCCATTGGAGGCTAAAAATCCCGAATTTTCATGCACCACAAGCCTTTATAATTTATTAAGGGGGTCTTCCTGTGGATGGGGACTTTCCATAAGGTTGGGGGTCAGTTTTAATTTGACATATATTGCGTTTCGTCTACGAGGTTTTCAATATTATTGTCACGTCAGGAAGTACACGTTAGGTGAATTTAGTTTGAGAGCACATTTTAAGTAATCATATTTTTGTCGACAAACGGGTTCATTGTAAAGATGATTTTGTTTGATACTGTGTGGTTGATACATATTTATGTTTATGTACGCCTATAATTCACGTTCGGGTGCTTGGAGCATCGTAAAATTAGGTATTGTAACCATGAGTCAATACACCAATCATTTAGAATACTCTTCAACGTACTTCTCATAGAAGGGTGGGTATAAGGAACAACTTTTCAAAATACATGCTAAAATAGGCGAAAAATAAAAAATATCCTAGAAGGACGACCAAAGCATATGTTGCGCTTCTCAATATGTGACACAAAACTAGGGAGTCTATAAAGGGTCTCCGAAAACCACATTTTATGGCCCTTAAATAAACAGTGTCTGCGATATACCCAGAAAACTAACCTCGTTCTGATAAACTTATGAAGGAATAACAAGCCCCTAACCATTTAACCGTAGCTCAAATGATAACGTCTGGTTATTAATACCGAAGACCGTTCGAAGAGCGGGTACTTCTGCTAGTTTTGTTTATAAAAATCACCTTCTGTTGAGTCGGTACATTAGTGTTGTTTTTTTTAGTTTTTTTTAATGTTTTACATTTCATAGAGACAGTTTTGAAGTTTTGTCAGCGCACAATAAAATTGTTTGTGATCCCTAGAAACACTTATTTTGAGTTGTAATTCTTATAATCATACAGTAACACGCCGGCCTCTCTTATTCGGCTGGACGATGGCAGGGCACAAGGCTGAAAATAAGCGTACGACTCGGAAAGCAGACCTGTGTGACTCGGAACCGAGATATGCAACGGTGGAGGGGAGGGTGGTTGTGCAAAGTGCGCGAATGTGGCGCAGTGGAAGGGAGTAGGGAAATTGTAGTGCACTGGCTGTAGCAGGCGAGAGGCAGCAGTGCTGCTATCTCTTGTCAGCAATTGACAACAGGTCTAGTAGCACAGCCTTAAGTATTACAAGCCATTCTTAGTGTCGCCTAGTAATTCATTGTAAAAATCAATATTTCATAAAACATTTATCACAAAATAACACGCTTTTATGTACAAAAATAGCCATAACTCGATGGCATGTTTCGATCGTCAAACGTTCATCATCAGATCTCTTAGGCTTATACAGGGTGTTTCAGAAATACTTTTACAAACTTGGGGGATTGGTTCCTTACACCAAAACAAGAAAAAAGGTTCATATACACATATGTCCCAAAACCCTTAGTTTTCGATTTATTAATGAAAGAACATTGTACAGTGAGACATTAATTGACAGCCTGTTTGGAAGTGTTTAACACATGAACTCATATCAAAAAAGGTTCCTGAGACCGATAGAGAGAAAAACTGTCAAATGCACAGGAGTTCCAGACAGGCTCGCCATCAGCACCGATCTAGGATTGATGGCTGGCATTGTAGGTCCATACGTTCTACCAGTACGTCTTACAGATGCTGTCTCCAGAGACTTTATCCAGAACAACCTTTCAGACTTTCTGCATCACAATGTGCCCCTGCAAATTCGACAACGTTTGTGGTGGATGCATGATGGGGCTCCTGCACACTTTAGTCACCTTGTTCGCACTGCACTGACGGAGATCTTCCAGCACAGATGGTTGGGCAGAGGAGGACCCGTTCCATGGCTTGCATGGTCCGTTAGACTTTTATCTGTGGTGCCAGGAACCTTTTTTGATATGAGTTCATGTGTTAAACACTTCCAAACAGGCTGTCAATTATTGTGTCACTGTACAATGTTCTTTCATTAATAAAGCGAAAATGAATGATTTTGGGTCATAGGTGAATATGATTTTTGATGTGTAACATCTTTCCGCTCGGTTGCTGGATAGTTTTGTTGGAGTGATTTTGAAAATTGGGGACGGAAGTGGATCGGAACGATCGAGCTGGCAGTGGTGGATCGAACGGAAGTATGCACTGCCCGCTCGATCGATCGAACGGAAGTGTACTAGATGGCAGTGGTGGAAAGCGGAAGTATGCACTGCCCACTCAATCAATCGAACGGAAGTGTACTAGCTGGCAGTGGTGGAAAACGGAAGTATGCACTGCGCCCTCGATCGATCGAACGGAAGTGTACTAGCTGGCAGTGGTGGAACGAACGGAAGTATAAGATGCACTGCCAACTCGATCGATCGATCCAGCGGGCAGTGGTAAGACCCAGCTGGCAGTGGTACGAGAAACAATGATCGCGCGGTGTCGGAAATTGATACCATGACGTACTCTCGGCCATGTGGAATGTACACACATCAAAAAAAGTTTTGCATCACCTCGGTTCCCAGATCTCCGGCATATAGACGTTGACTGTGTATATTGTATCCAAGATACAGTCCCTTTGACTGTTCATAGATGTCACTAAAACTGCTCAAAGATGTAAACAACCATGCATGAGCAGGGCCTATTAGACGGAGGGGGTACGACAGCCGATCAGTTCCAGTCATTCCACCAGGACGAAGGTACGCTGCTCATGTTGTCTGTAGTTCTACCATGCCTAGAAGGTCAATACCGCAGTTCGATCGCGTCCGCATTGTTACTTTGTGTCAAGAAGGGCTCTCAACAAGGGAAGTTTCCAGGCGTCTCAGAGTGAACCAAAGCGATGTTTTTCGGACATGGAGGAGGTACAGAGATACAGGAACTGTCGATGACAGGCCTCGCTCAGGCCGCCCAAGGGCTACTACTGTAGTGGATGACCGCTACTTACGGATTGCCGCTCGGAGGAACCCTGACAGCAATGCCACCATGTTGAATAATGCGTTTCGTTCAGCCACAGGACGTCGTGTTTCAACTCAAACTGTGCGCAATAGGCTGCATGATGCGCAACTTCACTCCCGACGTCCATGGCGAGGTCCAGCTTTGCAACCCCGACACCATGCAGCGCGGTACAGATGGGCCCAACAACATGCTGAATGGACCCCACGGAATTGGCATCACGTTCTCTTCACCGATGAGTGTCGCATATGCCTTCAACCAGACAATCGTCGGAGACGTGTTTGGAGGCACCCTGGTCAGGCTGAACGTCTTAGACACACTGTCCAGCGAGTGCAGCAAGGTGGTGGTTCCCTGATGTTTTGGGGTGGCATTATGTGGGGCCGACGTACGCCACTGGTGGTCATGGAAGGCTCCGAAACGGCTTTACGATACCTGAATGACATCCTCCGACCCATAGTGCAACCATATCGGCAGAATATTGGACGACAATTCTCGACCTCATCGTGCACATCTTGTGAATGCGTTCCTTCAAGATAACGACATCGCTCGACTACAGTGGCCAGCATGTTCGCCAGACAGGAACCCTATCGAACATGCCTGGGATATGTTGAAAAGGGCTGTTTATGGACGTCTTGACCCACCAACCACTCTGAGAGATTTACGCCGAATTGTCGTTGAGGAGTGGGACAATTTGGACCAACAGTGTCTTGATGAACTTGTGGATAGTATGCCACGGCGAATACAGGCATGCATCAATGCAAGAGGACGTGCTACTGGGTATTAGAGGTAGTGGTGTGTACTGCAATCTGGACCACAAATGCTGAAAGTCTAGCTGTATGATGGTACAACATGCAATGTGTGGGTCTCATGAGCAATAAAACGAGCTGAAATGTTGTTTGTGTTGATCTCTATTCCCTTTGTATTTAACGGTTCCGGAACTCTTGGAACCGAGGTGATGCAAAACTTTTTTTGATGTGTGTATATGACATACTGAACGGAAAACGCTCATGCGAACTCTGTTGTCAAGTGATTGAAACAAATGACATGGTACATGTTCGAAGTCTTCGTATCAGTATTTAAATGGTAAAATGCCGTAATATCAAACATTGTAAGTAGTCGGCATTGCCGGTATTATGTTTCTGCACAATGGCTATTCAAATATTAACCCACATAACGGTAATTCAGTCATCAATATAATATAATCGTTGTGGTTTTACGAGAATTGAGCTAGCCTTTATGAACTATTACTGAAAACATTCTCTTTACTCATAAGAGGGCCTATTTATAAGGCATTTGAAACTCAATTTCACGCAAGAACATTATCGAAACAAGCAAAATATAAATGAAACTTAATTCCGTAATGCAGTATTTTTGGAACATGGAAATAAGTCACCATCTTGTGCACAAAATTTGCGTAGTCGAAATAGCCGTGGGGTTAATGCTTATGACTGTGAATCTAGAGATCTTGGGTTCGAATCCCGGTCGGGGTAGATATTTTTGCTACCAAATTGTCATTTCAAACGATATTTATCATATCAATATGACTCATTTTAACAGAATCCATATGAAATTACGTGTTGGTCTGTGAATGAAGAGGGCCTGCTTATAAGGAATTTAAGGTTATGAGCGGTGTCGCGTCTATTAATCTAGTTGATCCATATCGTATTCTTTGGTTGGTTGGTTCCTCAGTTTAGGGGCTGCGACAACGCGTTCATGTAGCCCCGTGTATTTGGGTGTGTGTGTAAAATCTGTCTGATAACCGGTGTTAATTGTGATGGCTGTATTAGTGTGTGTATCTGTTTTTTTTTTAATTCAAGTAAGGACTGCATCTTTGAATTTTTCAAATAGTTCCTACTTTTGCCACCAAACACAACCGTCAATGAATACTAGGCCTAGTTCAGAACTTAGCTACTAGACGCCACCACAGTCGGCTCTTGGCAACGAACGTAGAAACCTAAGAGCGTTGTTAACATTCCTAACCTATACAATCGTATTCTTTATTTAGGCTAGTTCTGGTGGAAGCTACAAATCATCTAATAAAATGAGTTCCGTATTATAAACTACAATATCTGTAAAACACTCCCTTTTACAATTGATTAATAATTGTGCCAATAATAGTATAAAATACCGGTGTATCAACAATTTCACGTGAGGTTTCTTCTATGTCAGATGTTACACATCATATGCGGCTACTGTAAGGCTCGTATTTTTTTTTCTTGCTTTGGTGTAAGGAACCAATCCCCAAAGTTTGTAAAATTATTTCTGAAACACTCTGTATAAGGTACGACGTTTATGCACAAATACGCAGTATATAGATGGTATATTGGCTTTCACAGCCAGTGAATTAAAACTCAGCAATATTTCTAGGTTTATGCCGTGTCTTTTGTGGAATCACCAAGCTAGCTCATCAGCGGGCTTTTGGTACCCATGCCCAGACCAAGAACCGGCTGATGAGTCAGCTTGGTGATCCCACACAAGACACGGCATGAACCTAGAAAAATTGCTGAGTTTTAACACAGTATATAGATGACAAAAGTTTGTAAAATCTTGTGAAACGTGTCAATCTTATTTACATATATTATTGCTCATTCGGTTTGAAACACTTCTATAGTTGTTGCGTTATTATTAACACAGTTTAAGTATGTCAACCTGTGATCTATTGACTCATTATTGTGACGAACTTCAGGAATGATGATGTCTACACTATGTTGTTACTTATGATTCTATTTCCACTGTTCCTATTTAAACTGGTGACTTATTGTAATGTGGTTATCTTGCCAATGCAATGTGACGAGTACTCAAATGATGCAACACTGCAACATCACTTATACTCTAATACCATCAATTATTGTGAGCGATAATATTGCAATATCACCTCACCTCCTAAATTGATTTTTTTGATGTACAGTGTTGCCAAAATGTTTAGGGACACCCGTATATTTCAGGCTTGAACATACTGTCCCTATATTTTTAGCCTACTTTTCACATTTTGCAAAAATGAGGAAAAAGAAGACTTATGAGATCGGGCAAATGTGTGTGTGTCTGTCTGTCTGTCCGTCTGACTGTCCTTCTGTCTGTCTGTCTGGCTGTGTGTGTGTGTGTGTGTCCCCCCCCTATCAACTCCTAAACGGCTGGAGCAATCGAAACAAAATTTGGTAGGAGTAAAGATCTATACCTGAATATCTCACGGCCATGTTTGAAAATGATGTCAGTGCTACCAACTGCTAAAAAATTGCAATTGAAATTTGAGCTCCATGTTGGATACCTTGGAAGGTATGAATGGGAGCTATTTCAAAATTGGCACACGTATAGATAATAATATTGCAGTTTAATTTCCAGGAGGCCATACATGGCAGTGTTGCCAAAATGATTATAAGCCTGCTGATAGGTCCAATTTTTAAATGCATATAACTTCTACACTATCTATTGGAATTCAACCAAATTTCGTATGTTGTATGTGTACATAACCAGATATGACTGAGCGTATTCTTAAGACCCACCAGGGCTGCCAACTGTTAATAAATGCTCTTAATTTATTTTATCCAAATACTAATATATCAGAAAGTATGCAAGCTGACAGCTTTAAACTATGCACACGTATAGCACTTGACATTCTATATTAATTTGGAGTAACTTATATACGTCAGTGCTACCAACATGACTCTAAGCCTGATGAGAGGTCCAACTTTAAATACATGTAACTCCATACTATCATTTGGATTTCAACCAAATTTCGTATGTGCTATGTGTACATAACAGATATGACTATGCGTATTCTTAAGAGCAACCAGGGCTGCCAAATGTTAATATGTGCTGTCTCTATTTTGTTACCCTAATATCAATATATCAGAAAGTGTGCATGCCAATAGCTCTAAACCTTGCACACCTATAGTACCTGGTATTCTAGATGAATTTGGAGTAACTAATTTACGTCAGTGCTGCCAACATGATTATAAGCCTGCTGATAGGTCCAATTTTAAAATGCATGTAACTTCTATACTAACTAATGGATTTCATTCAAAATTGGCACAACAATAGATCATATTATTTCAGATTATTTCTGACCAATACATGCATGACATTGTTGCCAACATGATTTTACGCGTGCTGTTAGATCCAATGTTTAACTGCATGTAACGTCCATGCTATTCATTGGACTGCAACCAAATTTTGTATTCTGTACCTTAAGAGATGGAACTAAGAATATATTCAGTCACCAGGGCTGCCAACTGTAGTGCTCTATTAGGCTACATTATGCCCGGTATACAGTATTTATAACTAATTAGGAATTTCGATATTAGCAACTTAATTTCGTCATTATTCTCGATAGATCCATATAGATTAATCATTGGCATGAATCTTAAATTTTAAGAAAAGTAGGCTCTTTAGTTCGTCACGGAACTTCTTGTTAAGCTTATGATGTATTTTAAATATAACTAATGTAAAGTACTCTGACATCGTGTTTGGTTGAAAATTCGAGGACTGTAGCTCTAATAGTTAATGAGTTATATTTTTTTGGTCTTCTATGGCCTTCTATGGTTATTAGGAGATAACAACAGCTTTAATATGACCCTTGTTTGAAGGCTTTAAAGAAGTTGTTATTCATTTTGCCATCATTTTAGTAAAATTTCATTTCCCGTAAATGTTAAGCCTACTCGTAACACCGACTTTTGAATTGCCACAACGTTTGAACTGAGGCAGCTAGCACGATGATGTTTTCTTGGCTGGCTTTCTTGTGTTGCAGTGGTGGCGAAGCAGCTACGCGCGCTATCACCAGCCTACAGGTCTACCGGTTGTGGTAATTCGAAAGTCGGTGTTATTAGGCCTAAAATGTACGGGAAATGAATGTTTACTAAAATGATGGCAAAATGCGTAGGAACTTCTTTAAGGCCTTCAAACAGGGGTCATATTAAAGCTGTTGTTATCTCCTAGGAACCACATAACAATCAGCATGCATTGTTGTATATTTTTTTAATTATATTCTTTGGTTTCTTCAAAATCGAACTTACTTTTTGGTGGCCATAAAAGACAAAATAAAATCATGAACTATTTGATCTACAGTCCTCTGAAATTCAACCAAACACGATATTAGAGTACTTTACAATAGTTGCACATGCAATACATCATACGTTTAAAAATATAAAGACAGTCTGTTCAAGTCTGAAAATACGGGTGTCCCTAAACCTTTTGGCAACACTGTATTTACAAAATTGTGTACCTCAAACATTTAATTACAAAGATAATAATCAAAGAATGCATTTGCTTTAAGACAGCCTATACCGGTATGAGAATGAATCGTTACCAAACTGCTACTTAATTAATTTCTCTATTTGGAAACGTGGCGCTCTATGGAAGTGAAACTTGGACTATTGGTGCAGCAGAAAAGAGGAGAATTAAAGCGTTTGAAATGTGGTGTTACAGGAGAATGATGAAGATCAGAGGTATTAAGACGAGTGGGAGAAGAGAGATGTTTTTGACGACTGCTAATGAAGAGAAGAGGCCACATACTAAGACACCCAGGAACAGCAAGCTTAGTTATGGAAGGAAGAGTCGAGGATAAGAACTGTAGGGGTAGGCCAAGGTTAGAATTTGTTAAACATATTGCATCGGATGATGGGTGTGGTAGCTATGTAGATATGAAACGATTAGCTCAGGATAGGGAGGCATGGAGAGCTGCATTAAACCAGTGGAAAGACTGAAGACTCAAACAGAACACATTTGGAAAACTAATATACCTACGATTCTAATAACATAACCATGCGTGTACTTACTAATATTAGAATCTATAGCAAGAAATCAGTGTTAATACAATTTTATTGAGAAATACCCAAGGAGTTGGACAGCAATAAACATAAAATAGATCTGAAGAGAATGAATCGTCATGAGGCCCGGTTGGAGACAGGTTTTAATTAGCGGGCGTATGGACTCTCATATGCGTGATCGAGATACAGTGTGTTGATGTTCTTCCCACACTGGCGGCTGGTAATAATCTTGCAGTGTTGCACAACGCCTCCCCCATGGTCTGGTACCTTGACGTGGTGGGGAGGCTTGTGTGTTTCAGTGATCCCGAGAGCAATGCCGGCGGGAGCTTCGGCTCCTGGCAGGGTCACCCATGCCGGTAAGGTCGAGGGTGAGAGACCAGACTAAATGACAGACTACTCCATGATGGTGGGCAGCAGCGTCATCAGTAGATTATTTCCAGGCGGAGCTGTAATTCAGTGGTACGGTTGGAAAACTGCGGGGGCTCGTTTTCAGTCCTTAAGGTGGCAGCCCTACCAGAAAACTAGAAAGCTGTGGGCTAATAACTCGCACTCTCCGAAATTGTTTATTAAAGAAACTGAATAGAATGAAACCCGGACGGATCTCATGTTGACAACTTTCGGCACGAAAAGGAAGACACGAATAGGTTTCTGGAATGTGAGGAATCTGGGTGAGAGTAGTAGGCTGAGGCAGGTGACCAGAGAAATGATCTCGTATAAACTTGATATACTTGGGCTCAGTGAGATAAGATGGCCAGATTTTGGTGAGATAAAAACTTATGAAGGACTTACCCTCATATACTCTGGGAGGAGCGAGGAGAATGCGGAACGCAGAGATGGAGTTGGTCTTTTGCTTACTGAACATACAAAGAAAAGCCTTATAAGTTGGCAACCCATTTCCGAGCGAATATTATCAGCACGATTTAAGACTCGCATTCGCAATGTTACGATTATACAATGCTATGCACCCACGGAACCATCAGAAGAAGAACTTAAAGAAGCATTCTACTCCCTTCTACATGAGACAGTAAAGAAAAGCAGTAAGAGAGATGTGATTATAATAATGGGAGACCTTAATGCTAAGGTAGGAGAGAACAACGAGGGACTAGAACATGTGATGGGTGTACATGGCCTTGGGGATAGGAATGGAAATGGGGAAAAGTTCACAAACTTCTGTGCTAACCATGACCTTGTTATTGGAGGTACTTTGTTTCCTCATAAGAGGTGTCATAAGATCACGTGGATTTCCCCTGATCATGACACTGAGATCCAAATTGACCACATCGCAGTGAGTAGGAGATTCAGAAGATCGCTCACCGATGTTCGGAATAAGAGAGGAGCTGATGCTAGCAGTGATCACCACCTTATGCTGGCTGAGTTCAAGATGAAGATCATGGTGGCAAAGAAGAGGTTTGAAAAACAGAGCAAGAGATTTGATGTGAGGAAGTTGAAGGAGGAGAAGGTCAGAGATGAATTTAAATTGGAGCTAAGAAATCGTTTTCAGGTACTCCAATCTGATACAGCAGAAACTGATATTGAATCTTCCTGGAGTAATGTAAAGAACATCATCCTTGATACAAGTGAAATAGTCCTGGGAAAGAGCAATCCTCTCAAGAAGGATTGGATGTCAGAACAAACTTGGGAGGCAATAAGTTATAGGAAAATGATTAAGGAGAGGTTGAATATGTGTAAGACTCGACATCAGAAAGCAAAAGTGCAAGCAGAATACACGGTCGTTGACAAAGAAGTCAAAAAGAGTGTGAAAAGAGATAAGAGTAATTGGATCGATGAGATGGCGAAGAAGGCAGAAGATGCTGCATCAAAAGGTGACAGCAAAGAAATGTACCGCATCACAAAAGTGCTGTCCAAGAAAAGTTTCCGAAAGAACCGGCCCATAAAAGACAAACAGGGAAATTTACTCACAACTCAAGAAGAACAACAAGAACGGTGGAGGGAATACTTCACCGAAATTTTTAATGTTGATCGAGGGATTAATGAACACCACGAAGAGAGGAATGATGAACCTGATAATTCTGATCCAAATATTCCTTTGCACAGTCCAACTTGTGCTGAAATCAAAGAAGCCTTGCTACAACTGAAGAATGGAAAAGCCCCCGGTGTCGACAACATTTCGCCAGATGTCCTCAAGATAGACATGGACACCACAGCTAATATCCTGAAGCCATTGATGGAAAAGATCTGGTTTGAAGAGAAGCTGCCTGCGGAATGGAAGAAAGGTGTGATTGTTAAAATCCCAAAAAGGGTGACTTGACGAATTGTAACAACTGGAGAGGTATTACCTTACTATCCGTACCAAGCAAAGTATTTCTCAGGATAATCTTGAATCGCGTTAAGAAGTCTATCGAGTCGAAGTTGAGGAAAGAACAAGCTGGATTTAGGGAACACCGTAGTTGTGTGGACTTAATTAACACTTTACGGATTATTGTGGAGCAGAGTAACGAATGGCAAGCAGCACTGTACATCACATTTATAGATTTTGAGAAGGCCTTTGAATCCATTAATAGGAAGGTCATGTGGGAGACCTTAAAGGAATATGGTATACCAAGTAAAATAGTTAACATTATACGAGAGATGTATTCTGGTTATGAACGTCAAGTCCTGCATGAGGGTCAGCTATCCCAGCCATTGGCCATCCAGACTGGAGTACGACAAGGATGTATACTTTCTCCCACTTTGTTCCTGATTGTTCTTGATAATACTCTTAGGAAGGTGGGGAGAGGAAGGAAGAGAGGGATACAGTGGGGACTTCGAGACAGGTTGGAGGATCTTGATTTTGCTGATGACATCTGTATGCTAGCACAGCGCTTTAGAGACATAGAGGGAAAACTGGCAAACTTAGAACTTGAAGCTGCTAAGGTTGGACTTAAGATAAACCCAAAGAAGACAAAGGAGCTGAGAGTGAACTCCACAGTACAGGCTGGTCTCACTGTGGGAGGTGTAGATGTAGAACAGGTGGATACATTTGTTTACTTGGGAAGCGTGGTAACGAGAAGTGGAGGGGCTGAGGAGGATGTCAAGAGCAGAATAAGAAAGGCAAATGGGGCTTTTGTGCAGCTCTATCCAGTATGGAGAAACCGTAACATATCCAGGAAGACGAAAATCAGACTTTTTAATACCAATGTGAAAGCTGTCCTATTGTATGCATGTGAAACATGGAAAGTTACCAATCCTATCAGCCACCAACTTCAAGTATTCATCAATCGTTGTCTGCGTCGAATTCTGGGTATACGATGGCCAGATATAATCCCAAACGAAGAGCTGTGGCAAAGGGCTAACCAACAACCTATAGAAGTCCAAATTAAACGGAGGAAATGGGGCTGGATTGGGCATACTCTGCGGAAACAGAATGATGCAGTAGAAAGGAGAGCTCTGGACTGGAATCCTCAAGGGGCTCGGAGACGGGGAAGACCAAGGAACACCTGGAAACGCACCATTGAAGAGGAGGCCAGAAAAGCGGGAAAGACTTGGATGGAAGTGAAGAACTTGGCAACACACAGAGCCCGATGGAAATCATTCTTGGATGCCCTATGCTCCGCACGGAGCGAAAGGAAATAAGTAAGTAAGTAAGTTGCACAACGACATCGTAATAATATTTTTAATAATAATAAAAGCTGTACATTTCCTTCTATATGTAGGCTATAGGGATTCATAATGTAGTTCTTTAATAATTCAGGGAACCTTATAGTAAATTACCGTACTGTGAACTGTCTGAGAAAGCGAGGCGCGCCAACTGTCTTGGAGCGCTCGTCCGCTTGGTCGTTGCTAGACCCAAACACCGACCAGATCTCAATAGTGAAGGGTATGGCAGAGATGCTAGACCGAGTAAGTCCTATCCCAACAGTTAACTCGGCTGGTCGTTGCCCGCTGATTGCAACAAGGGAGCCAAGGTTTCCATGTAGACTAACTTAAAATCCATTTAATACGATGACAATGTGATGTTCTCTGAACTGCGGCATTCGTGATGAATGAGGTACATCCGTTTTACCGCGCAATTGAATACAGTTTTCCCTTATATCAAGCTGTCTTTTATCCTACCCCGCTTAATGAAAATAGTGCAACACCCAGAAAAAATAGCCGCCAGCCGCCACTGCCTTCACATCTCATGATATTATCAGATTTACGGTAGCAAGTGAGTCACCAAGCCCTTCTCACACCTGTCGTTCCTAGTGTACCGTCAATAAGCAATGCACATAACTAACTACTCAGGATATCCCAGTCGTGCTACACATGTTTACGTCCATAGCACCTTTGGGTGGCCTCGGCGACCACATGTTCCCAGTGTCAATATGCTCAGGGTGTTTGGCACGCCCTAACTGAAACATTCTGCAGAGATAACCATTAATACACACTATGAGCTGGCACCTCCATGGTCACTAAATGTGTAACGCCAGATCCGTTCTTTTCGGAATAAACTACACGATTTAATTGAAGCCTCATCTGCTTATCAGTCCTAATCATTGAGGAAGTTCGATCGATCGTTCTTCTTGGTAGACTGGTGAGCAAACTGGAGCACATTAATATATAAGTGGGCTCTTGATTGACAGTTACCATATCGTGTTTGTTTGTGAGCGACCTTGCAAGATACCGTTCACCAACTCAAACAATTACTGTATTATTGCTATCTTTGTTTAGTTTTCCTCTACTTAATGCACTTTTGACAGCATTCCTGTAGCGAGTGTCGTCACAAGTACTGTAAATATAGCCTGTGGTGACGGTCAGATTTTGAAACATATCACGATCTTCAATCAAATTAAAATCATTTAGCTCCTTCCTAAAGATGATAGCTAAATCGATACATAAGTATTTCTATGTTTAAAAAGATGTTGATTGTTTCATACTATTGCATTTGCTATTCCACGCGAAGCGTTATGCGTGGTGATGATAAGGGGGGATGGAATCTTATTTTCAACTTCCGCTCGTCATAGGTTGCCAAATGACAAAGTTTTATATCACACAAATATTTTTCAAGATAATTTTTGACTTTCAAAGAAGGTTTACAATTAATTAACACAGATTGTTCATATTTTTTATAGTTTAATATTTACAAGTGTAACGGTTAATTGGATCTCTAATGATAGAAAGGACAATAGATGTAATTCAATCTGGATTATAAAGAACTCAATTTATCACAGCGCTCAAAATGATTTGGCGTCTGCATGATCTTATTTTCATTTCTGTAGGAATATTCTTTCACTATAAATAATAATAATAATAATAATAATAATAATAATTGTCTGAGGTCCCTTTTAACTACTGCGGCTTTTAGAGACGCCGGGGTGCCGGTATTGTTCTCCGAAGGGGATCTTTAACGTGCCAGTAAATCTACTGACAGGGCTTCCTCACATTTGCGCACCCTCAAATTCAAGCTGACTGTGTCAGGATTTGATCCTGAAACCTTGGGAACAGCAAGCGAGAACGTTACCCCTGAGCCACGTAAGCAGCTGAACATTCTTTCAGTTCTGGCCCCTAGGTGTATGTGTATGTGACGCCTTCATCATCACTTCATCCTCATTAGGACGTGCACGTCGTCCATGGGCCTGTACTTGGCTTCCCAGGAAACCACACGGCATTAATTTACTCTTTCTGATAATCTATCCTCTCCAGTTATACTTCAATAATAATAATAATAATAATAATAATAATAATAATAATAATAATAATCAAGGAGGCAGTGACTCGGTAGGTCAGCTCGCAACGATGCTCCCGAATTTGTTCATTTTATATGGTTATTTTGCGCTACTAAAGTTATTTTACAGTTTAGATGTTAATTTTGGATGATTTACTACCGGTATACATGACTTCGGAGTGTTTGAGAGTGTTTTTATGATCATATTTGACATATTTGAACAGCATGACATTTTGTTTACCTGGTTGCTTAGAAATAAGAAGGTCTACAACCAGGTTAGGTTATGTAAGTTGTCATAAGTACGTCGCTGTCGCTGTTAGATTTGAACCATATGTTGCGTGTTTATAACTTCTTTCATCCAGTCTCTAACTGAATTTGGCACAGATATTGCTGCAAAATAAATTGTTGAATGGAGTTATGCTACATACCGCAAGTTGTGCAAATTAAGTGTCGGCTGGTGTGACATTAATGAAACCCAGGATCTACGTGTATAAATTGTAACCTTAGTTTACTAGCACAGCTAGTTGCTTTCGCCCCTCCTGTCACAGTGAGTATTTATGCATTTCTATACTGCTTGCATGTGCTCAACTTTGGTGAATTGCGTAAATATTTAACACGAAGAGGTCGATTGAGATCTGACAGTTCCAATGCAGGTTAGGGATAACTCGTCTCATACTCTTTCGATATCAGCTTCAAAAGCGTCGGCAAAATTTACAAGCAACGATTACTAGACTATTAATCATTTAGGGTAGGTAGGACTCTTCAGCCGTAGTGAAGGTAACCTGCCTAGGGGATGAAAACCCTGAAATCAAACTCATTGCAGCAGCGTCTGTCCCGCAGCGGGCGGCTGCTAACGACGTCTGTTCCCCATTTTAGGGGCGGTCGAAATCATATCCTGGCCGTAGGTATAAAAGGCACACCATCATCATGATGAGATCAAATAAGAAAAGTGGAAATAAAAGGCCGCTACCCGAGGAGCGTCGGGGCACCCTTGGAGCCATCGCTGGGGGTGACAGCATACAAGCCGGTGGTGATCAGGAGCTGAACAGGCGGGCCCTGATCGGGGAACACCCCGAACATGTTACAGCCGATGTTGATAGTAGCATCCTAACAGCATTCAACGCTACACCTGCTCCTAGTGTTTCTTCTGATACTCAGGAGACCACAAGAGCAAGCAAACCGAGAAAGCGCATGAAATGGACAAATGAAATGAATATGTACATCATGCGTTCATATTATCAGATAACGAATATGGAAACTGACACTACTGCATATAGACAGAAGTTGCACGCTGCATTCTGCCAGAAATTCCCTGATATTAATGTTACGGAACAGAGAATAGCAGATCAGCGCCGTGCTATAGTTTTGAAGAAACTTATCCCAGAACATCACCTCAAGCTGCTAATGGTTGACGTAGCTGCCGACAATACACATACCTCTGTAGACGAATCCATAGATCAGGAGAGTACACGTTTGGTCAATGAACAAAGGCACACCGATCATCGTTCAGATGACAAAGATGTAAGAATATCGCCGGAAGCACTCGGAGATCCAGTGCGGAAACAACTCGAAGATGAATTTGGGAAGGCTCTCATAGAATTTGAAGGGACTGATCCAATAGAGCGGCCCATGATCACGAACCAACATTGCTCTAAGAAACTTGCTACCGCTGTTGTAACAATGAACGACATTCTCCCTCAGCATCTGTCCCAGAAATCATATTGTTTCAACCATGTTCAGACTGTAATTTACGCTGGAGCGAAAGCTGTGATACGAGTGACAGGAGGTAGATTATGGCGACCTAAATATACGTCAGGTCGACAGAAGAAGATGCCAGCTTGGGAGATACGTTTATGAAAGTCTGTTGATGAACTGAGAGTAAATATCGGAAGAATGCATCAGTATGTTGCAGGCAATAGAAGTAAGAAGTTTGTTCAATGGGTTAAAATGTTGAGCCATACGAAGAGTAAACATGCGAAGTATAATCCTCCGAACTGTAGCCCCTTGAGATCCTAGACTCATTAAAGCAACAACTTGAGGCAAAGGCACAGAGATTACGTCGATATAAAAAATCGAACGAACGAAAGCAACAGAACAAGCTATTTGTTACCAATGAGAAACGGTTATATAGGAATCTTGACGATCCTGGAACTCAAATGGGCAGTTCACCGCAAAAAGAAGAGGTAGAGAATTTCTGGTCATCCCTATGGTCGAATGCTGGAGATTATAAAAGCAGCGCTAAATGGATTACGGAGGAGGAGGAGAGAATGTCAGAAATTGACACGATGAGTGACTCTTCGGTATCAACTGAAGATGTGACCCGTGTGGTTAAGGAGACCCAAAATTGGAAAGCGGTAGGACCAGACAACCTCCACAACTTTTGGATCAAACGTTTCACTTGTACTCATGAGCATCTTTCCCACTGCTACACAGATTTCATCCAAAATCCACAGCTTATCCCCTCTTACTTGATGCGAGGTAAAACATACCTTCAGCCAAAAGGTGATAGAACCAATGATCCTTCCAAATATCGACCTATCACCTGTCTGTGCACCCTGTATAAGATATTTACATCTTGCATTGCACGTAAGATTTGTGAACACATAAATCTTAATAACAACCTGGCTGAAGAGCAGAAGGGGTGCATGAGGAAGTCTCAAGGTTGCAAAGAGCAACTTGTAATCGATGCAGTTACTATGGAACAAGCAGGAAAGATGATGCGTAACCTCTACATGACCTTTATTGATTACAAGAAAGCTTTTGATTCAGTGCCACATTCCTGGTTAATCCAAACCCTGAAGATATATAAAGTTGATCCTGCCATCATTATAAGTCTGCAACATATGATGTCCCATTGGGGGACCAATTTATTAATGTCTAATGGAGACACATGTATGGAATCGGGATTTATTCAAATCAAAAGAGGTATCTTTCAGGGTGACAGCTTGAGCCCTCTATGATTCTGTTTGGCGCTCAATCCACTATCATCATTGCTGAACAATGCAAAGTGTGGTTTTCCAATTAAGCACCATGGTATAGTCAAATACAAAATTTCTCATTTGATGTATATGGATGACATTAAACTATATGCATCCTCTGAGAAACACATCGACAATCTAATTGCAATTACTGCTTCATTTTCTTCTGATATTGGAATGTCCTTCGGATTAGATAAGTGTCGCACCCTCACCATTCGGCGTGGAAAATTACAGGCCCGAGCATTTCAACTTGATGACGGTTGCTTCATAAAGCCTATGGAAGGTAATGAGACCTACAAATATCTTGGTCTCCTGCAATCTAATCGAATTGATCATAAAGGTATTACAGATAGAACCATAGCTATCTACAATCAACGCCTTAACAAGATTTTAAAATCAAAGTTGAATGGAAAGAACACCTTTAAGGCTATTAATACCTATGCTATTCCTGCTCTGACATATACTTTCGGTATTATCAAATGGACGCAGACTGACTTGGAGAACATCCTAATTAGGACACGTACCATCTTAACAAAACACAGATGTCTCCACCCTAAGTCAGCTGTTGAGCGATTGACAATCCCGCGTCAAAGAGGTGGACGAGGGCTCACGGACATTATCCAATTGCATGCAAGGCAAGTGAGGAACCTTCAGAGATATTTTCTCGGAAGACATGACTCTCCCATACATCAAGCCGCTGTGAAGGCAGATGACAAGTGCACACCGCTGGATCTTCTTCACGTAAGGGATATACAGTTAGCCAATGATGAGGAATGTTCAGCCACCAAGCTTCAGCAGTGGACGCAGAAAGCTCTGCACGGTCGTCATCCGTATGATCTCAACCAGAAACATGTCGACATTGATGCGTCGAACAGCTGGTTGACTCATGCTGACCTATTCACTGAGACTGAAGGATTCATGGTTGCAATCCAGGATCAAGTTGTGGCTACCAAAAACTACCTGAAATATATAGTTAAGGCAAATATTCAGGATGATAAATGCAGAAGATGCCAACTAGAACCGGAAACAATTCTACATATCTCAGGAGGCTGCCAAGCAATCTCCTGTACTGATTACATGAAAAGGTACAACCAAGTGGCCAAAATAATACACCAACACCTTGCTCAAAAGCATTTATTATCTGATAGTATTTTGCCTTACTATCAGTATGTTCCTGACGCCGTTTTGGAAAATCCCAGTCACAAGTTGTTATGGGACCGATCAGTTATTACTGATAAAACCATACCAGCAAACTGACCAGATATCGTTCTTGTGGACAAGGTGCAGAAGAGAACCTTCCTAATTGATATTGCAGTGCCCAATTCCCGTAATCTGCAACAAACCTGCTGTGATAAGATCACCAAATATCTGCCTTTCGCTGAGGAAATGCGGCAAATGTGGAGACAGGAAAGTGTAGTGGTTCTGCCCATAGTAATTTCTTCTACCGGCATCATCCCCAAATTATTTGCTCGTAATCTACAAATATTGGGAATACATCCTGGTCTACATATCACCATGCAGAAGGCCGTCATCTTGGAGACCTGTTCCATTGTTCGCTCGTTTCTCAATGTGCCACCTTAAGAGAATTAGCCATACCGTCTTGCAAACAAGCCGACGATATGTTGATATGTCCCACTTATGTGGTGAAATGAATGTAGAAATAATAATAATAATAATAATAATAATAATATCCACCATAAATACAGAGAGAAAATTGATAAATAGACTCCTCTAGCTATGGAGGTAGCGGGAATCTGGTGACAAAAAAAAAGTGACCATTCTTCCCTTCCTCCTTTCTCCCACTGGCCTGACACCTAAATCCTTTTCAGTAAATCTAGCCACACTAAATCTTCCCATATACACCCACACTATTGCACAAAAGGCTGCATTTCTGAAGACCTGCAGCATCGTTAGGGTTTTTTTGAATACCCAATAGGATTTTCTTGGACCCTCTTGTGAAAAGGAGACGTGGAAGATAACATTAATGAAAAAAAAAACTGCCAAACGTATTATGTTATATGATTTGAAAAGGTATGTTATAGGATTTTCAAAGTGTGACTTTCCTCAGTTTCTTGTACGTAATGTGCCGATATGAGTCATGTTACTAACTGTAAGTTGAGTAAATAAAGATAATAATGTTATTAGTTTTACCTCCCCTTTTAACTACTGTCGATTTTTGAGACGCCGGGGTGCCAGAATTTTACCTCGAAGGGGATCATTAACGCACCAGTAAATCTACTGACATGGCTCCTTCGCATTTACGCACCCTCAAATGCCTACTGATTGCGCCGGGATTCGATCCTGCAACTTTGGGAACAACAGGTGAGAACGTTACCCGCTGAGCCAAGCTCTGTTTTACATTAATTCCTGTCATACGAACCAAAATATTTCCACGCTTGATCGCGCTCTTGATTTACTCAAAAACGTTTTGGAATAGCCTAGTTGTTAAAATCACAGCAACCTGTCGCTCAGTTACAAACTTCCCTGTAGTGAAACAAAGTCCACATCGTGCGGTAGTGACTAGCATCCTTGGCTGTCACCGCCAAGGTCCGGGTTCAATTTCCGGATCTACCAAGAAATGTAATTCTAGTCTGAGAGTTGGCTTGGGGTCACTTCAGCCACGTGAGGCAGAACTGAGAAGAGATGGGTTCGATACCTGCCTCAGTCATCTTAGTAGTAGTTTTCCGTGGTTTCACACTTCTACTCGATGTGAATACCGGATGATAAGTTACCTAAATTAACGCCACGACCGCCTTCTACCCAAATTCTAGTCACACATTAGTACAGCCATCACAAAGACACAGGTTATCAGACAGTCTAGACACACCAAGTACACAGGGCTACATGACCATGACGTTGCAAATCCCCAAAATTAATCAACAACGACAGTAAACCCTGACCTCAACCTTGTCTTTTTAGCTAATTTCTTCATATGAAATATGTGGCCTAATCAAGCGATCGAAATGAATGTTTGTATAATGAACCAACACAATATCTACTGCTACATAACTCTATGGCCTACATATAAAATAATACAACACGGCGGCCATACGATATATTTCGCCGATTCTCAACATCTACGAACTGATTATACAGGGCGCCAGGGAATGTTCTCCACAGTTCTTACTACCCTACCAGGGAATTGTTACCGCTAGCTATGGAGCGCAGCTGTAGTGTATACATTACGTCATCTCGCCTCGTTATGGCTGCCGCGAGCGGTTGCGGGGCAAGAGGGGGATGCATGCACAGCCATACAATGAGAACACATCGCACAGCGCACGACCCAGCATGAATCATGCGCACAAATGACACGCGATGAGGTTTCGTTGGCGACAACTGCACGTCAATCACAGGCGTGTGGCTGGGCGGTACGCATTAGTTCCGATTTCCGCCACTAGTAACAATTTGCTGGTAGGGTAGTACTTGCTGCTGCGAAAGCAAGCATCAGCAGTTACGTTGGCAGCAAGGCTACCGCTTGTATCAAAACAAACAGTAAACGTTGTACTCACCACAGCCATTCATAACAGATGCTGGAAGTGGTGAAAGCCAGACTTCAGCAAGTCTACACATATTGTCGGAGACTTTCTTGAGCTAATTTGCGTGTTGATTTTCTTGGACTACGCAGCATTATATCGGAGATTTCATCAAATCGTTCATCTGTTAAAAGAGTAGGCCGGCCTGTTCCCGGTACATCGTGGACTGAGTCGGTCACATGAAATTTACTTATCAAATCCTGAACGGTATCCCAGTTTGGACACTTGGAATTAGGAAACTGCACCTGAAAATTTAGTTTTACATGTTCTATAAACCGATTGCCTTCGCGAAAAAAAAGTATTCCACCAAAAAAGCTCTCTCTTCAGTAGTAAACATTACCGCCTGTATACTGATGCACTCTTCCAATAATCTATCTGAACGCTCGCTTACCACAAGACACACTGACGATTTCGACACCCCACAACCCACACGTGTGCCCTTCACTAAACCGCTGTCCTATCAAGGACACCGTGCTGCCAACTAACTGCTGATGCTAACCCTGGTAGCTGCGGAGAACATTTCCCGGCGCCTTGTAGCATTCGAACTGGAATTTTGTAAGTTCATAGAGGTCATTAAAGCAAGTTCACCTAGGTGATATTCAATAACCTGACAAGCGCAAATCCAACATGTGGCCACACGAACTTTAAATATTGAAATGGAGCCTTTCTTGCGACTGAATCATCCGAGCGCAGGGAAACTTGGCACGGTAGCTATTTATACGAGGCGTAATATCCTGGAGTCTACTTTGTTTAATTTTATGAGATATTCAAAATGGCGTGTGTGCAAAAATTTTTTTTTTTCGTGTGCCCTAATTAAGAGCACAAAATATAATCTTCACCTCCTGGCATATAATTCAATGCCTTACATATCTATGACGGAAATGATGGTCTTTAGACCAGGAGGAAAGGCTCCAGCATTGGCAGAAATCAGCATCGAGAGGACGACAATAAACATCTCAAAGGATTTTAAATATCTGTTCATCACGCTGCGAACAAGCGCTAAATGTTTCACGAAGCATATAACTGAGAAAGCAACGCAAGCAGCAAGGACGATGCATGGGATCGGCTACATTGAATCCCTCAACTTAGAAACAGCAATGAGGCTCTTCAGAGCTAATATAATGGTCATACTAACGTATGGAATAGAAGTCATATGGTCGCATCTCACCGAAAAGAACCTATCCGTATTAGAACAGGTAAAAGCATTATACATCAAAAGAGCACTAGGAGTGTCAAAGACTACACGTTCCAGACTCTTCTACCTCCTCGCAAGAGAAACATTCCTTATCGAGGACCTAAGGACACTTTTGACTCTTCCCAGCACTCGAGCCTCGGAAAATCGTTTATCAACATTAAAAGCAAAAAGAGAAGAAATACCCCCAGAGTTTTATGGAACGGGGGCCATGATAGATCGGACATGGACCACATCCAGCTTTGAGATGAGGCACGTGTTTACTAGAATGGCGGTACACAGATTCCATCATCTCATCTGTGTGAACAGCTGAGCCAGCTGAGACGTGTAAGTGCAACTTATGAAGACAAACCTGTGAACTCTACCACATAGAACTGTGCAAAAAAAAAAAAAAAAGAGTCCAATCAATTACAGGATATTCAAACTAACGCACCAGAACGCAAACTTGAAATTACTTAAATTTATTTATATTGTAATGAAATTTACCTTTTTTGTATGGCCATTTGGCTGCAATTAAAGTATTATTTTAAAATAATCCCACATCACGGCCATGCGACAATATCTCCCAAACTATTACAGCAATCAAACTGA
The DNA here is from genome assembly GCA_946902985.2 of Meconema thalassinum. Taxonomy (NCBI): domain Eukaryota; kingdom Metazoa; phylum Arthropoda; class Insecta; order Orthoptera; family Tettigoniidae; genus Meconema; species Meconema thalassinum. The sequence continues at coordinate 266,093,533 of OX336390.1, read as the reverse complement.
TGATAGAGGACTGTTAAATATGCAAATAAGATTTTCCAAATCCTGATAAACGCAAAGACATCATAGCAGTCACGCAATTTCCAAATATTTAAATTGACTTTTCTGACGACCTAATCATCCGAGAGCAGTGAAACTTAGCACAGCGAATCTCAATTTAGATCTTAGTATGCATATAAGGACACGTAATATTGTTCAATTGTTTTCAAAAAATCAAGATGGCGTCAGTTCGAAAATTTTTAAACATATTTATATTTCTCGTATCCTATTCAAGTGATCGAAGAGAAACTTCCTATAATGAAGTATTATAATAATCATTATATACTGTACCCTTGGAAAAAGAAGCACTACACAAGACAGATATTCGGGGTCGTGATCGGTCCGTAAAAAGTAGTATGAGGAGAACGTGCTTCTTATAATTTCCAGGATTCATAAAGGAACTTAAAGTTATAAATGAAATATATGACAGGTTAAAACAAAACAAAATTAATACGGAATAATAGAACATAACAATAAAATATCCACCCTTGTGTGGTGCCATGGTTCATTGGCCTGTCACAAGCGACGTGCGAGTGACCCAGTAACCCACACTCGACTCCTAGACAGTGAACACATAGCCAACAAACCAGCTGAGAACTTGGAGAGTCCCGCGTGCGTTTGCTCACCAAGCATCCCCAGCCCACGACAGCCGTCAAAATAAAAAGAACTGGTTCAAACACCAGCCCAAGAAAGAGCTACCTCATAAACAACAACTTAGACAGTTGTAAAACGAGGCGTACAAAGATGTCACCTCAGAGAATATTACAATTAACAAATTATCAAAAGTACAAAATTAGAAAAGGAAACATGTTTATTGTGTTTGTGCGCGCGGTCGGACAAAGTAAGATTTGAGTACTTGACGAGAATTCACTTCCGATCGAACACACGATTAAGTCGTGAATCCCCGTGGTGCGAGTTGGAAATCATGATAATTATGGGAATACACACTAAAATGGCTAATATAAAATATAAATGCACTGACATAGTCTACCCTTACATAAAAAGTCAATCATACACGACTTGTATATTTACACTTATTGACCGCCGATCATTCGGTCTTAAGTCATACAAAACAAAACAGAGCAACCACGTGACATACAAGGATATCGGTTCGCCGTCTGCGACCTTTAAATTGACACTTTACAATGCTCAGCCGCAATCAAAGCAACAGCAACAACAAAAATAACATGCCTCAGCGGGCGGAATACAAAAATTACAAGTAACACTTTGATTAATACGGTCTGAAATATTTAGATGAGGGCATGGGCAGCTCCACAATTCTTTCAAAATCAAGCTATAATTTACCAGGCAAGGTAACTATCTACTCATAAGTGAAAGGAATGCAAAGCGCGCGCGCTACCGCATATCAATATTCAAAAATCTGAGTATATAGGTCTATCAAGCTCCAACGTGCCATAGTGTGTGTCACCAGAATCTCCAAGCCTTAGCCTGAATTCTGAATAGCCTCCTTGCTCTGAAATCGCGTAACAAAATACATAATGAAAACATAATTTTCTTGACAAACCCGCCTTGGGTATTGTACCCGAAATACCTACCATCAGCATGTTGGAATCCCACGATGACAACTGGATCGTAGAACCTGGAAACCCCGGCTATAAAATCCCCCAGATTCTACCCAACATGAGACGAGGAAATGGGGTACAGGAATTCCTAACTGAGACTACGTTAAGAAAAACCATCGTGAACGATATAAGAAAGCTCAAAGGCACAAGAATTACGATGAACGCAATCTCTGGTGTGTGAAAACCCACTGAAATACCCACCACTGGCCTTCTTAACGTGTTCTCTTATCGTTTCTATAAAGCATCACACTTCGAAGATTTAAAATTCACTAAAAAAATTATTCAGGAAAGGAAAATATAGTGTAAGTCACTATATTATAATTTAAGGCAGAGTGCCCAACTTCCAACTGAAGTTTCATGAACATTGGAGAAAAATGCCAGCCCCCACATTCATCAATGTTATTGACTGCATTTTACCCAAATATATGAACAAAAGTCATTTACATGGTTCAACAGAAATGTTGACAACAATTGAAACATTTAAATAGAATCCCTGAAAATTTTCATATTTACAAGGCATACAAATTTATACCCTGAAAAATAATTATCTAAAGCTATAATACAAATGTACAGTCATTTTGTAACACCTTCTTAGTGTTTTTCGTAGGATTCAGAAGTGACACCTTCCATGTGTTTTACTATATTTTGTGGTTGCTGTGTTTTTCTGGTTTTATTTATCTCTTCTGACCAAGCAATTAAGCTAAGTCAAAGTTAAATTCTTTAATTTAATTTTTACATCCCCTTTAAATGAACAGTCATCACCAGATCGGAATTAGTGATTATTATAACGCCTGTTAAGCATTGCAGTGATACAAATATTTGAAAATTTTACCAGGTAGGTTTAATTCATGCCTAAAATGCATGATTTCCACAACAGACTGTTAACGTGAACCGATACTGAAATAAAATGCCTTAAGCCATAACCATTCTTACTTTCAAAATACATCTAGGTGGATTGTTATTCATACTACACTTGGAATATTCCATTGAATACCCTTTTAATAATAAAGGACGTTAGTCTTTACATGGCTTTACCATTAAGTATCATGGTACACTAAGCATTCATATCGTTTATAGTATCAAGCACTACTATAATTTTAGTGCTTCAATTAATCACCTCCCTTGGTGAACGAAGAATTCGGCTTATTTAACAGATCAATTCACAATGAAATAGTGTTGCTAAATTATACATGTTTCTTTACCATTCAATTAATCACTGTTAAATTATTATTTCATTTTCTCTTATATTATTATTATTCACGATCAATATGCATAGCTTTCAATAAGTGTTAAATAACAATTACAACTTTGGCGATAGATCTGCCTCCGCATAAATCTAGTCTGGGATTCGCGTTAATAAAATAGGGTGAATGTGTGCAAAGGTCTTCAAACTGTGTTTAAAAACACCTGTATAGTCCATCTATAATGGAACTTAAACGAATCTATCAAAGCAATCGTAAAGTAGAATGTCAAAAAAATACTGAAAAAACTACTTGGATCAAGTCAAAGTTCGGAATAAATTCCAAGCAAATCAAAAAAAATCCGCTTTCCTCACTGAACCTGCTTCAAAAAGCTTACTGCAGTATTCGAAAATCAACCTGAATACTGAAATTTCACTTTCGAGTGTATAACAGTCTTCTTAGTAGATGCACTGTAGTAGAAACTCCAAATTGAGTCTACCCAAACTTGAGTAATGTCATATAAAGACATAAAACTAGTGTTCATTTACTATATAAATCAAAAACGAACACGAGGAATGACGAATCTTGAGTGGCCTAAAGTTCCTCTTCTCTACATTAAATAAATTCCCCATTAAATGAACTTGAATTTACAGTCACCAAAATAAAATTAAACTACAATACATTTAATTACAATGGGTGCATCCTTTAAGTAGAATCAAAACCCTGTCCAGAATAGAATCAGACTTGACACTAGGATCAAACCTAAACTCCATTCTTAGACATTCTACAAAAATCCTATATATACAAAAATATGTGGCAGTGTGACAACGTTAGAATAAACATGCTTAGCTACGATTGAAGTGGGTTAATTCTGTACCTTAGATGATTCTTGTAGATCACGAAAGAACACAGTCATGTCCTTCATAACTATTTCCTCCCTGTAGGCAATAGAGGTCTTCCCTGTCCAGGAAAACGAGAAACGAACCCTGGGTCTCCAGACATCTCCCATCCTGACTGAATGTTCCACTCTAATACCAACGACAGTTCCTTTCATCTTCAGATAACGTCCTACCAACCGCAGCACCCAGTGACGTCCATATCGGCTCGAATAACAAAGTTCACTGGCCTCGCGAAACCGGGTCATTGTGAAACACACTGTACTGCGATACAACAGCTGTGTTCACAGACACTCACCTGCGCGAGCCGCAATGCCGATATCATCAAAATGATCGTGACCTCGCCCGTACAGCGACACTCGTGTCTATCGCGCCGAACCGCCCATGGTTAAATAAAAAACACATAACAGCCTTTCCTCCCGACATGAAATTGCTCAACATGGTTGTGAGGTCACACACACATAAGTTAGGCCTTGTATAAGATGAAGTAGTTTCAATATCCATGCTATCGTATTGAGAAATGCTTCTCGGATAGAGGTGCTAATTGTTCTCACAACACACACGAGATGAGTGTATCGATACAGCCAGTTCCAATGCGATGAATTGAAACTGAATGAACATCATGTCCATATGCTTGTAAAAGCAAATACACTCTTCAAGAACAATATAAGGCTGGCCTATAATAAACAGTTATCTAGGAAGACAAACTGCTCTTTCATTTCGTTCGCAATAGCCTAGGCGATACTGAAACTGGAGTCCTCTCCGACACTAGGAATCTCCCTGCTGTACAGTGGTAGTACAATCTACTCAACATGAACTTTCACTCACGATTCACGTGATATTACCCGCCGATCACAGGTGTAACTCGATATATGTGTATTCGTGCGTGATACAATCCAATCTAATCTCTCCGTTGTGCAGACAAGCTCGCGTCTGCGATGGCACCGACCGTCGCGCTACGAGCGCTCAAAATTCGTACTGATAAGATACAAATATCTTATTTCCGTGTTTCTGAGATTTCAATTATTTGAAAGTAGTTAATAATACAATACCTGCTATAATTGCAGACATGTCAAAATACACCAGAACGTGTAAAAAACTTTTATTCCCGTTTTATGGGCATAATTTATCTCTTGTTGTTGGTCGATAAAACAATCAATACCACTGACCAATCAACTGTTACGTCAGTACTGGCAACGCATGCGCCCCGCTTCTCTCGGCCTGACCGCTATCCAAAGTCAACTTGTGGGTCGCGAAACATATGATCCTGTATCGCTCTTCATGTTCACAAGTGATTACATATTACCTTCCCATAAAGGCATTCCAGTCATGAGAATGAGGGTACAGTATCAAGATTCACATATCAGCAAAACGCCCCTCAGGTACGTATACTGAAGCATTAGTAGCAACGGAAAATGGATCACCATGTCCAAATCCTGTTCTCTATTCGAAGACATTATCACACATAGCACACACATCTCAATGCTTGACCAACTGACCTCCAATTGTACTCCAGATCCAGAATATAAAAACCAAAACAACAATATCTAAGATATGACTACAGAAAGGCGGACGGCCTTCTGTGACAACGAAATGTTGCACAAAGCAAAACAATACTAGCATTTTCCTGGGCAATAATAAACCAAAAGACGGGAAATTCCCCCCATTGGCTAACATAAAATTGAAATTCAGACCCATTTATCACCCTTATCTAAGGTTTCAGCCGTAAATAATCTCGATCGCGCCTCGCGTTCATGTGCGCTAGCAACATGAAAGCAGGCACTCTATAAACAAAGCGACGGGTTAAACCCAAGAAAAACACACAAGAAAATTATATCTAATATTTACAACAAAGTCACGTGATGCTATTTAAATCATTATGTCAGCGAAACGAATTTACATCCACGCACAGCAAAGCAAAATTATTTACAACACACAATTTCCCAACTAATTATTCATGATTCCTCCCCGTCAACATTAAATAAATTTAATTTGTACTCATCACTTTCTGGACTGCCCGGTGCTGAGTTAGCACCCTGATATCCTCCTTCTGCAGTACCTAGCCCATAATGCTAGACATTATATTGTGGGACACGACACGGTCCATTTCTATCTTCATGGTGACGAGCATCTTGCTGTAGGAGTAAAGTTATTATTATTATTATGTTCAGGCTCCTATCTAGACTGCATAATGAGCTACTCAGGTTGCCCAAAAGTTTAATTGCAGTGCCGTAGACTTTCCCTACAATATGTGGACAGTTTTCCACCCAATGCACAAACATTTATATTATAAGTTGCCCGTCACGCAACACAATAGAAATTTCAGAGTCCTAGGCTACGTGCTGCAATTTGCACCCGCAAAAGTTAGTCTTTCAAAGTGCCTCGTCCACAGACAGAGGGACACCCTACTAGCTCAAAAATAGATAAAATTGTGACCGCGTCAATTCACAGACCGCAGTATTTATGTGTTCCATTCAAATTTCACGTGGAAGGGGTAATTCGCTCCACAAAAATAGTAATAATATTCGCACAAACTTCGGACACATCTCATTCGATTTGTAAAAATCAGCACAAACAATCGACACTCGCGTGCAGAAAATCGCATCATGGGAACACCTATTTATCAGAATTCGCGCGCAAACAACCAACGCGGTCAAAGTTGGCGTCTTGCTCTCATTGGCTATTATCCAAATAATTCGGTGACACTGGGGTGATGACCTTTCTCCCACTCTCTCGTCTGGTCACAATCTCCTTCTTCAGTTCGCCTATGAGCTTCATTCTCTCGTCTTTAAGACCAGGAAAAATTTACACTTCTCGTTTGAACAGGTCAATGGATATTTCGCCTGCAACTGCCTTTCTCTTTTTCTAAGAATCGGCTATAATTAACTTGGCGTTGCTTCGCTGGCGACATCGAGCGCATTACTTTGTTCACCCAGACAGATTGATATTTCCAACCATGACCAATCTTTTTCTCAACTGAGCTGTATTGTAGCTGAAGAAATAAAAATTATTTGAGGACTTTAATGTAGGCATACATTTAAGGGCTCAATATTGACACTGAATTCTGTAGCTTACATTTCGGGAATTATAGAGGCCGAGCATATGCTTATTCTTAAAACTAATTGTTGTGCCGTGTTAAAGAAAAATGGCATTTCGCGGAAGGAATCATAATAACCTACAGTGTACTGAAAGTTATACATTCTAGCACGATTGCAGTAGGCATAGTGGTGTTGGAGATTGTTTTACGGAGTGAGACACTAAGGTCATCTTCTCAAATTTTCTATTGTAGGTATCGTAAATTATGCATTATACGCATCTTCATTTCTCTAAAGGACCATATGTTACTGTGTTCTATTGAACCTCTCTCGATAAGTTAATACACTAATACACAATTCCTTGGTGTTGTATTCAAGTATTGCAGGTAAGCCTCGCCGTGTAAATTTGGACACAAATCTTCCTGTGCTGGAGGTGTGTTGATGTGTGTTATATTGAGTAAAGATGGAAGCTTTGATTGAAGACAAGGCAAGTGTGGTAAAACGATTTTGCTTTCTTTAAACATTACTCTTTGCTTATTGTCTGATATAAATACGGCTTTCGTATATTAGGTTTTGAATTTGAAATTGTCGCTCTATACTTTATCACAATTATGTTGTTGTTCTTGTTTCATTTGAAAGGCTTGGATACCGTGGCCATTTAGCCCGTGTACTTGGATGTGTGTGGGATTTGGTCTGCTAACCTGTGTTATTGCGTGTGTATTTGTCATTCAGGTAAGGATTGGGAAGGAGGTGGCCGGAGTCTTAAGTATGGAACCATCGCTGCATTCTCCTGGAGTAGACGTGGGGAAACCAAGGAAACCACTTTGAGGATGGTTGAGGTTGGAATCGAACTCACCTCTTCTCAGTTCTGCCTCACGAGGTTGAGTATACCCTATCCCTGCTCTCAGACCAGAATTACATTTCTTTGCATAGCCGGGAATCACACCCAGACCTCCGGGGTGACAGCCAGCTACACCAAAATGTTTCCCAAAGTAATGTTCCATATCCTTCTAAACGGCAAGTGGTTAGAAAATCCTTACAAAATCATAGATGTACAATATTTAAGACCAAGAGATCCAGCCGTAAGAAAACATTATTGCGATTGGTCTCTTCAGTGTGTCAACTGAGGCGAGGCGAATCCTGAAATACAGTGGTGTTACAAATATTAACATATTTTACCATAATTTTCAATTTTTCATTTTTTTTACTTGTACCGACAAACCCAATTATCCTATTGACGCTATATTTACTAATAACAGTAGTGCCCGGCTTCGCCCGGTGGATTTATTTGTTTTATGCATGATAATGAATACTACTGTGGAGACGGGTGTCAAACAGGGGGATTGCATATCGCCCAGCCTGTTTAACTTTGTTCTGAAAAAAGCTCTAAAAAGAGCATCTTCGATTGGAAGAAGTAAGATTGTAGGTGGTGAAGTGAAACTCTTAGCGATTGCCGATGACATTGTGGTTTTAGCGGAGGTGGAAGAGGAACTAAAAATAACAGCTAAAGTTCTAATAGAAGAAGCACAAAGAGTGGGTCTGAGGATCAATCAAGATAAGACAGAGTATATGATTGTAACCAGAAACAATGAAGAGGAAACAGAGGGAGTACTGACAATAGAAGTTATGGAATTTAGGAAGGCTAGGTCTTTCAAATACCTAGGGAGTACAGTCAATGCCAACAACAACAAGGAGGAGGAAGTAATGAACCGGCTAATATCTGCAGAGAGGTCTCTCTTTTCAATGAATAAACTATTTACCAGCAGACTATTAACGAAAACAACAAAACTCCGCATTTACAAGAAAATCGTGCGACCAGTATTAATGTATGGGGCGGAAACATTGACACTGAGCAAGAAAATGGAGAGAAAAATTATAACTTTTGAGAACAAGGTATTAAGAAAAGTTTTTGGGCCAGTATCTGAAAATGGAATCTTTAGAAGAAGAAAACATATTGAAATACACACGCTGTTTAATGAACCCGATGTGACAGCTGTAATAAAGAGCAGAAGAATTGAATGGCTGGGACATGTCCTGAGAAGAGAAGAGAAAATGGTGAAGACAATGCTAGAAGGGAAGCCACAAGGTACGAGACCCCTGGGTAGACCAAAACTGAGGTGGATGGATGGAGTCAAGAAAGACCTGGAGACACCGGGAGCCAACGAGAACATGGCTAGCAACAGAGACCAATGGAAGAGGCTAAAGAGTGAGGCAATGAACCGACTTCGGTTCGTGTGGCCAACGAAGAAGTAAATGAATACTACAGTACTACGGAACAGGCACATGATACTTAAACTAACAGAAAAAGAAATATTTTAAAAATATAACTTTTTGTGGGGGTGATAAGTAGTACAGTATGGATTGGAGAATAGTTTACTCACTTGTTAATTCCGTATCGTAGATGCAAATTACATCATCTACGTATCTTTTCCATATTAATATTCCCTTAGTTGAGTTTTTTTTTCTTCTAAGAACGCATTTTCTAGTGCATTCATGAAGATGTCGGCGATTAGCCCCCTTAGTGGCGACCCCATGGCTAGGCCTTCTGTTTGTGTGTACATTTTATTGTCGAATTGAAACACGTTTTGGCTGAGAACGATCCTCAGTAATCTCACAATTTCTTCAGTTTCTTTTGCCGAATTGTTGCTTCACGTCCGTAGGTTCTACCCTTAAAGTGCCCTACACGTGATCCCCGGGTGGTGCTAAGGAAGCAACAACAACAGGCTGTCAGACTGTCTTATAGATCTCCTGACAAAATTGAATATGCATACATCACAGTTTACTGTACCAAACAGTTCTTCTCAGAACTCCTTGACACGAAATCTTGGACAAGGTGTTAAAATATGCCAATTAAATATTGAAGGTATCAGTCGAACCAAATGTGACTACCTATCTCGGATTCTCCGTGAGAATAATATACATCTTGCGCTTATTCAGGAAACCCACACTAGCAGTGAGGTTGAACTCAGAAAAAGAGGCAAGATCTGTGGGTACACAATGGTTGGTGCAACTTATCACAGCGCATATGGAGTAGTAACATATGCTCGTAACAATCTGGAAGATATCCATCTTATTTCTGCTTGTTCTGACAACAACATTCATTCTGTTGTAGAAAAACTGCAAGATATTACAGTTGTAAATATCTACAAGCCACCTACAATTCCTTGGTCTGCTACTGTTCTCTCACCTGCGAACCATCCTGCAATTTATGCTGGTGATTTCAACAGTCACCATGAAAATTTGGAAATACGCCAAGAATAATGACTGCGGTGTTGCTCTTTCTGACTGGGCTGATGAACTCAACCTACATCTTATCTTTGATGCAAAAGATCGAAGGACATTCAGATCTGCTGCTTGGAAGAATGAACATAACCCAGATCTATGTTTTGTCTCTAGTGACAACAAGGGCCAATTCCTACCTACAACAAGAAGAGTACTAGCTGAATTTCCACGAAGCCAACATAGACCAGTACTTATAGAAGTAGGGCTATCTATCCACTTAATTACATCATTTCCTCATCCTCGCTGGAACTTCCTGAAGGCAGATTGGGAGAAGTTCTCAACCGACTTAGATAAATGCATCAGGTTTATTCCGGCAAAAAGCAGTTGCTATCAAAGGTTTGTTGGCCTGGTGATTTCTGTGGCAAAGAAATACGTTCCAAGAGGTTTCAGAAAAGAGTATGTTCCAGGATGGAATCAGCAGAGTGATACACTCTACAATGAATATCTAAGAAATGGAGACCGAGAAGTAGCGGAGGAACTGTTACGAAGCTTAGATGCGGCACGCAGGGAAAAATGGTCGAAGACTGTTGAAGAGATGGATTTTCGTCACTCCAGTAGAAAAGCTTGGAGTTTACTGCGGAAACTTGGGGGTAGCACACCAATAATAAAAGAGAAATCTAACATTACACCAGATGAGATTGCTAAGCACATTGTCTCAACTTCCAGAATCACTCAGGATGTAAATCACACAAGACTGGTGAAAAGAAAATTAAAACAACTCAAAGCCTCTTCACCAACTCATTCTGCATACTCTGGACCCTTCGCTCATGAAGAAATCAACATTGCCTTGAAGGACATGAAAGCTAGAAAAGCACCAGGCTTTGATGGTATCCATCCAGAGTTCCTCATATATATGGGAAACAATGCAAAAAAATGGCTGGCTCGTTTCTTCTCTGATATTCTACGAACAGGAATACTCCCAAAGCAGTTCAAGAAATCCAAAATAATTGCCATCTTAAAACCTGGGAAACCAAAAGATTTGCCTCAGAGCTATCGACCTATAGCCCTACTTAGCTGCACCTATAAGCTTCTTGAAAGACTGATTTTGAACAGAATCAGCCCCAGTATCACCCAACACATCCCCATTGAGCAAGCTGGTTTCCAGAAAAATCGAAGTTGCAGTGATCAAGTCCTCGGTCTTACATCTCACATAGAAGCTGGTTTCCAACTTCACCAGAAAACAGCCGTTGCCTTCTTAGATTTAACTGCTGCGTATGATACAGTTTGGAGAGAAGGTCTACTGTATAAATTCCTAAAAGTGATTCCCTGTAAATCTATGGCCCAGCTTATTGACAATATGATTAACAACAGACATTTCCAGGTTGTCTTGGAATCAAAAATCAGCAAACGAAAGAAGCTAACTAATGGCCTCCCACAGGGTTCAGTACTGGCTCCTCTCCTCTTCAATCTGTACTTATCGGATCTACCAGAAACAAACTCAAGAAAGTTTTGTTATGCTGATGACATAGCATTGGCCACTAGACACCAAAATATGGAAGATTTGGAAAATGTACTTGAAGATGATTTGGCTAAACTTGGAAGATATTTCCACAAATGGAGGCTCCAACCCAGTGCTAAAAAAACTGAGGTATCTTGTTTCCACCTGAGCAACATATTGGCTAATACCCAACTCAATGTAAAATTTGAGGGGAAGATTTTGAAATATAACAAGTTCCCAAAGTACTTAGGAGTATTACTGGACCGAACACTCTCTTACAAGCAACACCTCCAGAGCACAGCAGCTAAAATTAGAAGCCGCAACAATATATTGCTAAAGCTATGTGGAACATCTTGGGGAGCTTCTGCCACTACTACAAGATGCTCTGCCTTAGGTCTAGCCTTCTCTGTGGCTGAATACTGCGCCCCAGTTTGGCTCAATAGCCCACATGTCAAACTCGTTGACACCCAGTTGAACAACACCATGAGACTAATCACTGGTTGTATAAGAACTACACCAGCATATTGGCTTCCAGCCCTCAGCAATATTCTTCCACCCCACCTTCGTTGAGAAGTTGCCTTGCTACGGGAGTACTACAAGATCATGGATCACCCTACACTACCTATTCATGAAGACATCCCCTCTCTTCAAATGAACAGGCTCAAATCCAGGAAGCCACCCATTTGTCATGCCCAGAGGCTAGTAAGAAATCATTTTGATTCCAGCATGCAGTGGATTAGTGAATGGACACTAAAAGCTTGTCCTGAGTCGAGCTCCTTCCTGGACCCTACAAGAACATCCACTCCAGGTTCCGATCTGCCTAGGAGGGCCTGGGCAACTCTCAATAGGATTCGGACAAACCACGGAGTATGCAATGGAACTTTGTTCAAATGGGGAAAAATGTTGTCTCCTCAGTGTGATTGTGGTGCTCCTAATCAAACCATCCAACACATTACAACTGACTGTCCTCTGAGGGCATATGGAGGAGACTGGATCGACTTCCTGTTGGCGACACCTGACGTGGTCCAATGGATAGACTCATTAGACCTGAGACTGTAATAATAGTGTAAACAGTAACAATAATGTACAGTAGATTCTAAAGTGATTTTCTTTGTAACTTATTCTGAAATATTGTATTGCCAAACGATAAATAAATAATAGTTGGATTTTACATTGTTTTCGATAGTGCTGATTGCTTCATTAATTGGAATATTGGTGTACATAGCCTAAACTATTCCTCTTGAATCTGGCTATCATATACAAAAATAATTTTTCGAATCCGACTGGTAGTTCCAGAGATTAGCGTGTTTAAACACACAAACACACAAACTCTTCAGCTTTATTAAATTACTATTAGTATAGATTTGTGGCGTAATATTTCATGATCGAAGCTGTGTAAGTGTCTTCTCTCATGGATTGATTTTGTAGCTAATAATAATAATATCGTGGTGCCTCGGGTGCCGGGTGCAAGATTTGTAATTTGACACCCCGAGGGTGGCTTGCATGTCGAATTTCGTTGTTCCTTGAATCACTATGAAAGTCAAGGAGGTTAGATATCTAAGCTCCTTGAACACTATAGCGCTTTCTAGTAGAGAAATGAGGAACTTTGTGTTTGCGGAAACTCCCAAGATTAATTTTGCCAATATGAACACGGCCTACTGAATTCAAATGGGTTCTTTGCCATGCCAACATCGTATGACACCTTCGTGTCGTATTTTTGCCGCCTTTAAAAAAATCACTTACCACGGCCAGGAGCGAACCTGCAATCTAGGGGTTAGTAGACCGATACGCTATCCACTCACCCACCGTTGCAAGCTATTTTGTAGCTGAAAGGATCACACAATCGATCAATAAATGTATGAATTAATGCTGCAATAATAGATGAAGCCATTGTGACACAATCCGTCCATTGTATGGACACGGCAATACTGCATAATGAACGAGTGCTGGCGTGTAAAGTACATTATTCATTATGATACAATCTACAATCGACTGCCCTGTGCTAACATTTGTGATCACAATAGCACCACTTTCAACCCTGTCGCCAAATTACGAGTGGATCATTTAATAAAACATAATTTAATTACGTAAGAGACAGTCACGATCTTATCGTTTTACATGGCTCTTAACCGTGCTGTCGTAAGGCACGGGGCATCCATTCTGACGTGGGATCCGAAATCCTGGACGTGTATTTCCTCTTCGACGATCTCGCATGTATCAGCCAGAAATCGAACCCAGTGTCTCTTGGCCATGGTAAGTAGCAAGTCGCTAGACTGGTTCACGATCACGCCCCAGCTTATCGTGTGTTTAGTAACCTGAGTTATTTTGCTATTCTTAAGAATAAGCCTTTTACTTATTAATGCAGCCAATGACCATGTATATTTCTTTTCAGGACGGGTCAGGGAAGGGATAATGAAAGGAAATTGGCCGTGGATCCGGAACCGTCCCAGCATTTGCCTGGTAGTGAAAATTGGAAACCACGGAAACCAATTTCAGGATGGCCGAAGTGGGATTCAAACCCACGCTCTCCCGATGCCAGCGAGACGCGATGTAGCGCATTAGCGCTCTCGGCCGCCGCGTCCGGTAGAATAAGCCTTTGTATATCTGTAATTCTTGAGGTAAGGCACAGCTAGCTGTTAGCAGCCCCCAGCTCTGCCAAGAAATGCAATTTTGGTCTGAGGGATGTACTATAATGGGTTGCACTCAGCTCGTACGGTAAACCTGAGAAGAGGCGGGTTGGATTCTCACCTCGGCCATCATAGAAGTGGCTTTCCGTGGTTACTCCAGGCAAATACCGGGATGGTTCCTAGCTTAAGGCCACGGCTGACTCCATCCCAATCCTCGCCACTTACAAATACACACACTAATACAGACAAGTTATCAGACAAATTCTATAAACACTCAAGTACATGGGTGCTGATATGGCCACGATGTACAAGCCCCTAAATGGTGGTGCAATGGTCAAGCTGTTGGCCTCTCACCAAGGTGGACCGGATTCGATTCCCGGTCAATGCATGTGAGATTTTCGAAGTGAAATGCCATGTCCTGTGGTTCGGATTCCACGTAAAAAGGAGGTCCCGTGGCTCATGATCGCATGATTAACGGTCACGTAAAACTAAAAGCTTCCTTCCTTCCTTTTTTTTTTTTTTTTTTTTTTTTTTTTGAAACAGCAACACATCTCAATACAATGCGTACAAAATTACCCTCACAAATATCTCTTTGTTGCAGATACAGCGCTGCCATTGTTCACATAATATGGGAATTACGACATTATGGTAATGATATATTTAGAAGTGCGCACTAATGTGAAAAAAACACCATAAATTAAAGTTTGCAGGAGTCCACTAAATAGGCCTATTTTGGCCTATAACTACACAGAGTTAAATGATATGTATCACAGAATTTATCACACAATGAACACACACACACACACTCAAGAGATCGGAACATCGAATTTGTCATTCCGACATATCTTGTGATGGTAACCATGAATTGGAAATCGTGTTAATACAGAGCGTAGCGATTGATTTTCAGTTGACCATTATCTGACTGGCGGCTTCGGTGGCGTAGTCGGTAGCATGCTGAGCTTCTATGCCCAAGCTCGTGGGTTCAAATCCGAAGTCGTCGGATTTTTAAGAGCGTTAAAATCCCTCAGTATGCCTTCCTTCTGAGGGGAAGTAAAGCCGGCGGTCCCATGTCATAGATTTATGGCATGTTAAAGAACATTCCACTAATTACACCTGTGTGAAGCTAAATTGTATAGGTTAAGAATATAAACAACGCTCTTAGCTTCCTACGTTCGTTGCCAAGAGCCGACTGCGGTGGCGTCTGGTAGCTAAGTTCTAAACTAGTAGTTGTTGACGGTGGCGTTTGGCAGCAAAAGTAGGAACTATTTGAAAAATTCAAAAGTCTGCTGTCCTTACATGAATTAAATAACAGATAACACACACTAATACAGTCATCAAAATTAACACCGGTTATCAGACATATTCTACACACACCCAAAGTTCACGGGGCTACATGACCGCGTTGTCGCAGCCCCTAAATTTAAGAACCAACCATCAACTGACTATTATTGGATCCGTTGCATAAAAATCTTGTGAAATTTTATCTCTTTTCTCCTGTCTTATTCGAAGTAACTTCGTCACCTGAGCGGTAGATGACAGCGAGAACTTGAGCTGCAGGTCCTCCAAGTAGAAGGGCTCTCGCCAATTCGTATACAAGTCGTGAAGGGGCCGTTCTGGCTACACCAATACAAAATCTCTCAACTTTCTCATTTGTTAGTCACAGTTTGTAACAGATAGCCTGTATCTCATATCGATAAAAGAAAACTAGAATCAATTTCTTCAGTGTAGGCTGGTTAGAATCTATGTAAATGCTTTTCACTCCAACACGGAAGCCCAATTATCTGGTGCGATAAAAGATAATACTGTATATCCACATAAATACATGAAATAAAACACACATAAATAGAACACTCACTACTTAACTTACAATAATTAGGGGGATTGGATAATTCAGCTGAAGAACACATATACTGTATAGCTAGTTAGGTTTGATGTTTCAAGGGGGCGAAACAGCGAGGTCACCTGCCCCAAACATCCATAGAATGTACGTAAATATACCTGGCTTTCGTTCCCGTTCAGCAAAGACGATCTGAATACTTCTCGATTTACGGATATTCAAAAATATTATATGTTATGAGGTTTGACATTAGAATATTGAAGAAGGAAGCAAGCTTGATGTTTTACGTGACGGTTAATCACGCTGTCATGAACCATGGGACCTCCATTTTTACGTGGAATCCGAATCACAGGACGTGATATTTCACTTCGAAAATCTCGCATGCATTGAGTGGGTATCGAACCCAGTTCGCCTTGGTGAGAGGAAAGTAGATTGACCACTGCACCTCCACGTCCTACATTAGAACAAAGATAAAGAAAGCTTTTCAGTCGGTCAACACGAATTGTGCCCAATTGCATAAAGAGTGTGTTAGTTTGTAGGGTATGTACATACTTGTTTTCCGCCTAATGTAGCCTAATTGGGCACAATTCGTGTTAATGATAATGATCGCGTGGCCTCCGGAGAGGCAGGTCTTTCTACAAGGCGCCCGAGAATGTTCTCCGCAGTGGGTACGTGCAGCTGTGAGTGGTTGAGTCATGAGTTTTAGTTGGCTGCACTGCACTGTGTCCTTTAAAGCGGGACTTCCCCGTGTGAGCTGTCGATGTGTATCGCGATAAGCGCGCCAGCCTGCATGTCTTCAGCGTGTATTACAGTCAGCCAGCGTTCAGATAGATTATTATTGGAAGAGTGCAACAGTATATAGGCGGTAATGTTTACTACTGAAGAGAGAGTTTTTTGGTGGAATACGTTTTTCGCGAAGGCGATCGGTTTACAGAAAATGTAAAATTAAGATTTCAGGCGCGGTTTCCTAATTCAAAGTGTGCAAACCGTGATATCGTTCGGGATTTGGTAAGTAAATTTCGTGTGACTGGCTCAGTTCACCATGTACCGGGAACAGGCAGGCCTACGCTTTTAACAGACGAAGAACTTGATGAAATCTCCGATATAATGCTGCGTAGTCCAAGTAAATCAACACGAAAATCAGCTCAACGAACAGGAATCTCCAAGTCGACAGCACATAGAGCTGTAAGAGACATGCTTCAGTTGAATAGTGAGCGATGTATGGAAGATATGCTCTCGCGGACTTTTTTTGTAGAACTTTTCATGCTGAACAATTCTTACACTCATAGTATTTAGATATCTTTAACGGTTTGCCCAGCGTAAGCTTACAAAGCGCTCGACGCCAGGTATTTTATCGTCTTTTCCACTCAAATCGTTACTGCTCGGCTTCCTTTGATCATAAATAAATTATTTTCTACAGAAATCATACTCGATATATCCTTTACAGAATGGTGAAAACCGCATCAAGATCCATTCAGTGGTTCTCGAGTTTACCAGTAGCCTAACATTCAAGAATCGGGGACTTTGTTTTATACTAAGTAGAGATGTTACCAACGTAACTGCTGTAGCTAGCTCTCGCAGACCCATGTAGGCGCTGCGGAGAACATTCCCGGACTCACTGTAGTTGACGCCCGTGGGCGACCTGCGCGTCGTAATGAGGATGAAGTGATGATGAAGACGTCACATACACCCAGTCCCCGAGCCACGGGAATTAACCCCAGGAGATTAAAATCCCTGATGGCTCGGCCGGGAATCGAACCTGGGGCACTTTGGGCCAAAGTTTAGCGCGCTAACCATTTAGCCACAGAGCCGGACTACAATTCGTGTTGACCGACTGAAAAGCTCTCTTTATTAGAATTAGGCAACACTAAAATGGTTTCTATTAGAACAATATAAGTAGATTTAGGGCTTAGCTCCCCTTGAAGAGGTCATAAGCCGCTTCGGTGGCGTAGTTGGTAGCATGCTGAGCTTCTATGCCCAAAGTCGCGGGTACAAACCCGGCTGAAGTCGTCGAATTTTTGAGAGCGTTAAAAATCCCTCAGTATGCTTTCCTTCGGAGGGGAAGTAAAGCCGGCGGTCCCATGTCATAGATTTA
Organism: Meconema thalassinum; assembly: GCA_946902985.2. Taxonomy (NCBI): domain Eukaryota; kingdom Metazoa; phylum Arthropoda; class Insecta; order Orthoptera; family Tettigoniidae; genus Meconema; species Meconema thalassinum. Next base: position 266,075,523 of record OX336390.1, on the reverse strand, counting down.
TGGCATGATAAAGAACCTTCCACTAATTACACTTGTGTGAGGCTAAATTATAGGTTATATTTGACTAACGCTTTTAGCTTCCAACGTTCGTTGCCAGGAGCAGACTGCGGGGGACATCTAGTAACAAAGTTCAGAACTCGTTGGTCGTTGACGGTGGCGTTTGGTAGCAAACGTTGGGACTACTTGAAATCGAATGTCTTCAGTCCTTACTTGAATTAAATACAGATAACACACACTAATACAGTCATCACAATTAACACCGGTTATCAGACAGATTCTACACACACCCAAAGTGCACGTGGCTACATGATCGCGTTGTCGCAGCCCCTGAACTGAGGAACCAACCAACCAACTGAAGAGATATCTACTGAGTAGACTAAGGTTTGAAAATGTAACCGCAATCGGGATTTCAGACACACTCAAGTATAGCCACGACAGCCAACTAATCCCCAACGGTTATCAAGGAAGCGGCATGCGATTGATCCCAAGCCAGAAAGAGGGGGTAATGAGGTTTAGGGGCTTTGAGTGGAAGTTGACACTTATAAGTTTCTCTCACCAAGACAATAGTTATACAGCCACAGCCACAGAGGAGGAACATCTGTTGTCGAGAGAAAAACGCAGACACCGAACCCTCATTACGAGTTAGGTGGGACTGAGCGGTAGGGTTATGGCGTTGGGTACGTGTTGGCCATCACGACTATACTGGGGATAATTGACCACGAGGTCACTAAAGTCCCTAAATGAATCAACAACGAATTATACACGCCCCTCTTATTTCAAAGTGAGTTTTACAAGAATCGCGAGTTCAAATAGGGATGGCTTGGAAGAAACTTCCAACTGTTACATTAATATTTCCTGCCCACCAATGTTATCTTCCGGTTGATCGATCGCAGCTAAACGGAGGTGAATGAACTTTCGTGGCACTCTTTTCTAACGCCTCCACCACTGTCTCCATTCGAGCAATACAATACTTCTCCAGATTACAGGCCTGAAGTAGCGATTAGCTCTATTGTTAGACTCCTACAGCAATATTCATGACTTATGAGGCTATTTTAAGAGCTGAACTTCGATTCAAAGTGAAGCAGGACCCATATTTTCCGCTGAGTCATATCTTAGTCGGTGGGTTTCATAAATTCGTTTTATTTCATTTGAAAGCTAAAGAACAGTTGTTTGAAGACTCATTTCCATTAAATAATTTAGTATAGGAAATAAACGACAAATACACTATTTGTTCAGGCTAGCTAGAGGTGACTTAAGAAACATTTAAAGACCATTTTCTCGGAACCTACAGTGTGTAAACTACGTAGGCTACAGTACCTTAAGTTTAGTTGGTTGGTTTCTTAGTTTAGGGGCTGTGACAACGCAGTAATGTAGCCCCGTGTACTTTGGGTGTGTGTAGAATGTCTGATAACAGGTGTTAATTGTGATGGCTGTATTAGTGTGTGTTATCTGTAATTCAGGTAAGGACTGCAGACGATCAATTTGAAGTAGTTCCTACTTTTGCTATCAAATGCTACTGTCAACGACACTTAGCTGTGAACTTTCTTCTTAGATGCCACCGCAACCGACACCTGGCGACGAACGTTGGAACTTAGTTGAGCGTCAATTAACTCTAACCTACAAATTTAGCTTCACATAATTGTAGTTTGTGGAAGGTTCTTTTACATGCCATAAATCTATGACGTGGGCCCGCCGGCCTTACTTCCCCTCCGAAGGAAGGCATACTTAGGGATCTTAACACTTTTAAAAAATCCGACGACTTCGGCAGGGTTTGAACCCACGATCTTGGGCATAGAAGCTCAGCATGCTACCAACTACGCCACCGAAGCCGGTTACCTTAAGTTTGATCTTTATACTACTGTTGCTGTTATAGTTGAGGCATTTAGGGGCTTTGCAAAAACATGATTATGTAGCCCTATATATTTGGGTATGTGTATGGAACCTGTCTGATAACCTGTGTTGTAGTGATGGCTATAGTATTGTGTGCATTTGCAATTGGGATTAGAATTGGGCAGGAGGCGGTCGTGGCCTTAATTTAGATCCCATCTCAGCATATGTCTGGAGTACAAGTAGGGAAACCATGCGAAAACAGCTTCTAGTATGGCTGAGGTGGAAATCAAATCCACCTCCTTTCAGGGAGTGTACCATTTTATCCCTCAGACCAGAATTATATTTCTTAGCAGAGCCAGAAATCGAAGCGAGACCTCCGTGGTGACAGTCAAGAATGGAAGTTACTACTACACGAGGAGAACAACATTGGTAATATCCGTGTACTTCAAAATATGACGCAACTCTCAAATATGGGCATTCCTGTCAACAGAAATGCTTGCGAAGCATTTCGTTCCTAATTCAAGAAAAATCGAAACTTGATGTTCTTCAGTCGGTCCACACGATTGTTCCCAATTGTGATGGGTTATTCCCTAATCCTTAAAACAAATTACATGAGATTAATAAATACACTATCATGATCAGTTTCGATCGTCGAGCGATCATCATCAGATCCTTTACACTTAGGATATTAAGTCTATGTCTAAAAGTATGGGTGATGGTATTAACAATATGTATACTTATTTAGTTGCAGTATTGTTAAAATAATGCAACTACTGTCGACCAAAATATTATGTGCAGTCGAGTTTGAAGGTTGTTTGTGAAGTAACCAATAGACCTACATAAAATCCAGTACCTTCATCATTTTCCTCGTTCTATTTTACGGTAGTTCATGTAGGTTTGGAATTTTTAATTTATATTTTAATATTTTTTATCGCAGTTGGAACACAAAAAGTGCCCGTTTTTAAGCGTGTTTCAACTATGCGTCACATTTAGGAATTATTATCTCACAAACCCGTCATCTGATCGAATCCAAATTTTAACACAATATACATGGGGATGTTGTATAACTGGTTTACTAATTTCAAAATTTTGTGTGTCCAAGAAACAAAGTCATTATCATTTATGTAAGGTAACTTTTTATCGGCTCGGGGTCGTTGGAAAATGTAGTTCTTGGTCGCGTTGTAATCCTTATACATCAAAAAGGTATTCTGTATGACTGTGAAATACGTAAATTAATTCACTTATTTTATATCGGTTTGTATTTGTACGGGGAAAGAACACTTGGTTCACCAGCTAGTCGCTTCGGGGAATGCTGTACAGCGTTGCTGAGATGGAGCCCATCACTTCCGAGCGAGGCGCGCCATGACGCTTGATGGGCTCCATTTGGCAACGCTGTACAGCTAGCTGGTGAACCATGTGTTATTTCCCCGTACAAATACAAACCGATAAAAAATAAGTGAATTAATTTACGTATTTCACAGTCATACAGAATACCTTTTTGATGTATAAGGATTACAACGCGACCAAGAACTACATTTTCCAACGACCCCGAGCCGTTAAAAAGTTACCTTACAAAAATGATAACTTTGTTTCTTGGACACACAAAATTTTGAAATTAATACACCAGTTATACAACATTCCAATGTATATTGTGTTAAAATTTGGATTCGATCTGATGACGGGTTTGTGAGATAATAATTCTTAAATGTGACGCATGGTTGAAACAACGCTTAAAAACGGGCACTTTTTGTGTTCCAACTGCGATAAAAAATATTAAAATATAAATTAAAAATTCCAAACCTACATGAACTAACGTAAAATAGAACGAGGAAATTGATGATGTTATTGGAGTTTATGTAGGTCTATTGGTTACTTTACAAACAACCTTCAAACTCGAGAGCACATAATATTTTGGTCGACAGTAGTCAACTTTTTTTTAGCATATGGCTTTTTAGTGCCGGAAGTGTCCGAGGACATGTTCGGTTCGCCAGAGTTTGTAGCTGCTTCCATGTGGACATCCATGGGGTGAGCTACAAGTACCGTCGCGTGTGGAGTGTTGTCTGGGAGGAAAGTGTGAATGTAAGGACGAGGAATTGGAAGGTAGCAGCTGTGGCCTATAGTTAAAGCCCTGCGCGGATGCGGATATCAGCGGATAAACCCGCCGATATCCGAAAAAATATTTCGCCATGCGGTTATAGTTTGCACGGCTGTGCGGATAGCGGATAAGCTGCGGATAATGTTTGGAGAAAATTTGCGGATAGATTTTTGAATACAATCCGAACTTGTTTAATATCATTACAAGGACCCGTTTGTTTGTGACATATCATAGTTTTCCGTTGTTTTTTTTTTCTTCATGACAATTGTAAGACGATGATTTTACCTAATCTCATTAATCATAATTAACACTCCGAACATGACTGGATTTCAATTCTGGCTGTATAATATTCATTTTAAACATAGCCTAGCACATGAAGACAAAGTCTAAGGCAACGAATCTTTCCTCAACTGTCTAAATATGTAGCTTTAGTAATGTATGCTGTATCTGATTTAAAACATTATTGTAATGTCAGTAGATTCGGATAACAGACGTGGGAATGTGGAAAAAGTCGTGCGGATGCGGGGTGGATGTGGATAACAGCCGTGCGGATGCGGGGCGGATGCGGATAATGTTTTGTTTATCCGCGCAGGGCTCTACCTATAGTTAAGGACCAACCCCGGTATTTGCCTGGAAGGAAGATGGGAAACCACAGAAAACAAACTTCAAGGTTGCCAGCGGGGGAATTCGAACCTCCTCGCCTCCCGGATGTGAGCGACTGCCTGCAGCCACGCCGTAACGACCACGGATAATTTACCCGATAACTAGTCAACATTTGTTAGTTATAGTCTATGTGATGTTTGGTTAAGGTACTGATACTGCAACATGAGAAGCTGCTCGATTAAGGACAAAAACAAAACAGAAAAAAAGTGTATGTTCATTAAAAAATAAAACAGTAGTAGTTTCTAGATTAAATTTTCACAGAGAGGGCACATAGTTCCGTCATTCCCGAGCTCCCGACCAAGGAATATTGTCTTCTGTTCAAAGGAAACCCCCTATTTTCATTGCGAGTTTGAGAACAACAATCCCCAGTGACACCGAGTGACCCAGAGTCACGGGAAGGGCTAGCGGCGGAGCAGAGCAGTCTGCCACAGACACGAGTGTGATGATGATGATGATGATGATGATGATGATGATGATGATGATGATGTGATAATTGTGGTTTTAAGGAGCCTAACATCTAGGTTATCAGCATCGACAAGAGTGTATTGAAGATTGCAACACATCACGAGTTAACCGACTTTGAACGTTGGATGATCATCGGTGCACAGCGCGTGGGTCATAGCATTTCGGAGATTACACACGAATTCGGGTTTTACGAGGTCAACAGTGTAGAGGGGATCTTCAATATCACGGAGATAATGTTACCATCCACGTAAACTGCCGCACGGGACGACCACGGGTGTTTAAAGAATGGACACCACGTCACCTCAGCAGAACCATACGGGACGATCGAAGGGCTACTGTGAGTCAGATCACCACCCAGTTGAATGTTGGGAGTCAGGATGTCATTTGTTGTCGAGTCGATGCCTCGCCGTATTGCTGCTGTTTTGAGGGCTCGAGGAGATGCAACTCGTTATTGGGTAACATCATATTCCATGCATTCCCGTGACTTTTGGCCACGCAGTGTATAGGCTGAAATGGACATAAGACAAATTTACGTAGCCTATCATATTTTTGATGGAACTGTTAACCAACATCAATGCCTTGGTATCCTAAGGGACTTGTTCAGTCCCCATTTGGAAACCCGAAGGGTCAAGGAAGAATGCTGTTTTCAGCAAGATGGAGCGCCTCCTCATTTTACCATTTCGGTTCTTAAGTATCTCAAGGAGGTGTTTCCAGAGCACTGGATTGGCTCTGGATAGTCTGCATTGCCAACTCTTCTTTCCTGGCCAACAAGAAGCCCTGGAGGTACATCAAGAACAACGTTATGCTGCGGTTATTGAATTGAATTTGAATGTATTATTAGTCAAAGTACTGAAAGCCTCCGTGGCTTAGGCGGCAGCACGCCGGCCTCTCACCGCTGGGTCCGTGGTTCAAATCCCGGTCACTCCATGTCAGATCTGTGCTGGACAAAACGGAGGCAAACAGGTTTTTCTCCGGGTACTCCGGTTTTCCCTGTCAAAATTTCATTCCAGCAACACTCTCCACTATCATTTCATTTCATCTGTCATTCATTTCATCATTGCCCCAGAGGAGTGCGTCAGGCCTCGGCAGCCGGCACGGTTCATATCCTCGCCGCTAGATGGGGGCTTCATTCAATCCATTCCTGACCCGGTCGGTGACTGGAAGCAGGCTGTGGATTTTCATTTTTCACTTATAACTAAAAGGAAGGAAGCTTGTAGTTTACGTGACCGTTAATCTTGTGATCTTGAGCCATGAAGCCTCCTTTTTTACGTGGAATCCGAAACACAGGACATGGCATTTCACTTCGAAAATCTCATATGCTTTGACCGGTAATCGAACCCGGTCCACCTTGGTGAGAGGCAAACAGCTTGACCACACCGCCACCACGCCCTCACTCCTATAGGCTAACAAAACATGACAATTAGTAAGGTATGGATATTATATCTTAACATGTCTGATTATAAATGTGTCTGGTCAACGCGAATGATCGATATTAGATTGTGTCTGCTCAACGCGAATGATCGATATTAGATTGTGTGTGCTCAACGCGAATGTTGATATTAGATTGTTTCTGCTTAACGGCTCAACACGAATGATCGATAACAGGTTGTTTGTGCTAAATGCAAATGATAGATATCAGATTTTTGTACAAAATGCAAATGATCGATATCAGATTGTTAGTACCCAACGTGAATATGGTGGTTGTTCACGTACATTGTGATCAATTCGTACGCACACTTGTGATAGTGAACAATTATAAATCTAATAAAGAACGAACAACGAGTCACTGCCACGTTCGTTAGAGCAAACGTTCTGTTGGGCTGAATGGTTCAGTTCGATGTCAATTAAGGATGTTTAAATGTGACAATATCTGTGTATTAATGTGCTAGGCCATGGACCGACAGTAGTGGCTACGCTGGCTAACGCGCAGCATTAGGTCATGGGGCCAAGCTCTCTGCTGACTCGGTAGACGCGTGGGTTCGAGCCCCACCGTCGGCCGTCCTTGAAATGGTTTTCCGTGATTTCCCATTTTCAACACCAGGCAAATGCTGGGACGGTACCTTCTGACAGGCCACGGCCGCTTGCTTCCACATCCTAGCCCAGTTTCATTCACCATCATTCATTTCATCTCTCATTAACTCCTCTCATGAGGTTGGCGTCAGGAAGGGCATCCGGCCGTAAAAACCATCGCCACAAAAGACTTCCATCGCATCTCATCCCCGACCCCGTTGGAAAACGGGAATAATAAGGGGTAGACATACAATGTGCTAGGCCATGGGGCGAGCTATCCCAGTACTGGGAGATCAGTGGCTTCCAACTCGTAGCCCGATAGCTGCTTGCCTCTCGCTGAGATGGATCAGGTTCGATTCTTGAATATGTGAGTTGAGTCCAGTGGATCGTATTTCACGTACGATGGAGGTCCCATAGTTTCAGATCGCGGAGTTAAGCTTGCTGTAACAGCTACGACATCCAACCACCCAATGGGTTTTGAAGTACTGGATTTGATTAGGTTCCCTTTCGCGTAATACTAAGGGTCTCTTGACTCACAAGTCATATTACTGGAGTGTACTTGGCTTCGTATGCCTCCCGGAATTAACGCCTATGCCTTCAAAGTACATGTGCTAGTGTCCAAATGGCCCTTATAGACTTTGGAATTTGACTGAGACCACTGAAAGTGTTTCGCGAGTGTTTGACGAAAATAACGTTTCAACATCGAACGCAAAGGCAGTCACTGATGTCGGCGGACAATGGGCAAGGCCTCCTCCCACAAACTAGCGCACGGACTACTGCGCCGATCGAACACGCGGGTGTCCGGTCGCCTTCAAACATTCCTGTGACCGGCCAGTATGAAATGAACGAGTACATTGAGCCTACCTAGCATCTCCAAGGTACGACCCCGTGTGCTGTGTGCTGTGTGTGTGAACCTCACATTCAAACAAAGAGACGAGGCACGTCCGTGCATGACCATTTATTCACATCTCTTCATTTTAACTCTTACATCACCACTAATACTACTGCATTGTGAGTGATGGCACCTTAATCCTTGAATATCATTAGTTTATACATACTTCCCGCTGCATTGGACACGTTCACTTTTGGATTGTGAAATTTGAACACTTTAGTGCAGAAGTTTCAAAAGTGTGGCAGGTTGGATATTTCTAACAACTTGTGTATGAGTTAAGAAAAAATGCAACCTGTGCTCTTCGAACGTCGCGACTTTGCTCGAGGAAAGTTTAGACTAAGTTTATACGACTTAAGAGAGATTTTTCTTTGTTGTACGTGTGGGGACTGAAGTGTTTCCTGCGTCAATATGATTAACGTTAGATCAAGGAACCATGGCACTGTGGAAAATTGGCATTAAGTCGATTTTCGAACTGCTCCATAAGAAATAGCGATAAACGCTTGTGACTGAGAGAGTATAGACTTGCAGTTTTATGATATGTCGTCTAGTGCATAAAAGAGCTGAATATGCCCCAACTCCCTGGTATCCTAGCCAGGTGCTGATCGGTTCTCCTCATGTCTTGGGTTTGGGAGAGGTTTAGAAACACCTTCAGAACGACGATAGATGACGATGTGGAAGAGCTGGAGATTGAACCGGTAAGAATCAACGAGTTAAAGTCTAACATAACCACAGGTGAGAACCCTAAATTGTCCGTTAGGTCTGTAGTTCAATAATTGAAATTATTTCCAACCTAGCGTCCATTTTTAGTTTCCATCATGTTATGGCTTCGTCTAGCAAGGCACCATGGTACCTTCTTCCCAGTGGCATACCGATGGCCATTTGGTTACCTGAACGTGAATCCATATATTGTCCCATCGCCTGATAAATGTTTACACGGCCGTCAGTGAGACCTAGGAGGAAGCTGTTCTTCATCCAATACAGTCAGTGTTGTAACCGTAGGACTATAACATGAAATATAAAGGATCTCTGTAGCTTGAAGGGTCTCCCGCCCAGTCAAGGCAAAATAATGTATGTCTGTAGACTTTTTTCTGAGGATCAATTTCGGGCTATAAAACTGGTGATATTTCATAATGGAAACACATTCTTGTGTTCTATTGCAACTATAAATATTCTACAGATATCTGTGTTTCCTTATAAACAAAATTGTGGATGTAATTCTCATAGTGTTCTGTCCAGATCGCATCAAATATAAAACAATACACATTTTTTCACACTTATCTCAAACAAAAAAATCGATACTTCGAAACTAACAGTGATGTCTTCATAATAAATTCACAAAATGTTCCTCGGAACACGTTCTAAGTCCCTGTAAAATTTCGTATGCTTGAGACCAAAAGTATACGGACCGGAATAATTATGATCATGTAATTTGCGGGTGTCCGTAAACTTTTGGTAGGACCTGTAATGGCAATAGAACATGGAGAGCAAAACTTTATTTTCCTCACACATAATATCAATATTATTAGCACCCACCCCGGCTTCATCCAGTATATTTAACGGTTACCCAGCGTAAGCTTAAAAGGCGCATGGATGGTAGGTTCCAGACTCAATTCAGAAAAGCCGAGGTGAACAGGGCAACTCCAAACACATATACTCTTATCTGAAGTCCTAACTTGACACGACACGACAGTTTGATGGTGGCCGAAGCTGGGTTGATAGGCTCACTCGCTAGCTCGTAAACTCGCTCCGAATCTAGTAATTTAAATTTCCACTGAATGGAGATTGTTGGAATGAATGAAAACCTAAACACGCTGATAATGTGGGATGTATACTGTCGCGGACTTCTTTGTACAAAATTTCATACTGAAAAGTTCTTACACTCCTAGTATATTGATATTTTTTTACCTAGCAGCGTAAGCTTAAAAGGCGCACGGGCGGCAGGTTTTTCTTCGACTCGATTCACTGAAATCGTTACTGCTTGGCTTCCTTTGGTCATAAATGAATGTTTTTCTACAGAGACCTTCCTCGATAAATCCTCTAAAGAATGGTGAAAACCGCATCAAAATCCATCCAATAATCCGGGACTTTACGTTATACTATGTAGGGATAAGCAGTCACGTTTGGACAGGTTGATACCAATGCATCTTTTCAGTTCATTTAGTTGCTGTTTTCCAAATTTTGTATTAATTTTGCTTATATTCAATAGTATTTACAATTGTGTTTATTGTGCTGGAAATTACATTAAATAGCTCTCATGCAATGAGAATGTTCATGCAATTATTGCTTTTAATAATTAACAATTGAAATATTGTTTTAATAATATAGACAACTATGAATGTCCCTCCCCCATAAAGAAATCCTGCGTACGCCACTGTTTCTTCATTCGTATTTACTTCAATGTACACCAGTATATACCTCCAGAAACAACTAGGCGTAGTATTCGTAGGTAGAATAACTGTAATAAGTGTTATTACTCGAAACAGCCCTAGAATTGCCTAATCTTTGATGAATTCTTTCAAGCACCTCTTACTCGAAACAACACTTGAATTGCCTATCTTTGATGAATTCTTTCAGGCACCTCTTTAATATAGGACAATTAACATCTCAGGATACGGTAGGCATGAATTACTAATCGACATGCTACAATTCAGAAATGATTGCATTACGTTTGAAATTATTCTAGCAGAGACAAATTCTGCACCTAGGCCTACACAGGCATTAAGGATATCCAGTTCGATAATACTGTATGCAATCTTTGACATTAGAGATGAATTTCAATAAGAGAAGGGAAGACGTAACATCTTCCCCTCTAATTTGTCCAGACTTAGGACTGGCATAACCCTTGCCATGTAGCTTTTCCGTCGGTCAACACGATTGTGCCCAATGAATGAGCGGGATACAAGATATAACACACTCCTGTAAAAATTACATGTATTAGTTAATTATCACAATTAAATGGGGAAATTTAGGATTACGCGTTTCGACCCTCAAGTGACCATCATCAGATCCTGATCACTGTGTTAAAGTTTAAATTTTCGCTAATGGAAATTCACTACCCAATGATCAGGATCAGATTATGGCCACTTGAGGGTCGAATCGCGTAATCCTAAATTGCCCCATTTAATTGTGATAGTTAACTAATACATGTATTTTTTTCCAGGAGTGTGTTTATATATTTATATTTTGTATCCCTGCCATTCATTGGGCACAATAATAATAATAATAATAATAATATCGTATGGCATCGGGTGCCGGGTGCAAGCTTTGTTATTTGGCACCCAGAGGGTAGCTTGCATGTCGAATTTCGTTGTTTCTTGAAGCACTATGAAAGTCAAGGAAGTTAGATATCTAAGCTCCTTGAACACTATAGCGCTTTCTAGTAGAGAAATGAGGAACTTGGTGTTGGCGGAAACTCCCGAGATTAATTTTGCCATTATGTACACGGCCTACTGAATTCAAATGGGTTCTTTGAAATGCCAACATCGTATGACATACATGTCGTAATTTTTGCCGCCTTTCAAAAATCACTTACCACGGCCAGGAGCAAACCTGCAAGCTTGGGGTTGGTAGTCCGACACGTTAACCACTCACCCACCGTGGCAAGCATTGGGCACAATCGTGTTGACCGACTGAAAAGCTACAAAAGGCTATTTGTATAAACAACACTGAAAAAGAATAGCTTCAAATCTCTACATGGCATAACCCTACTAAGTAAACACTGTTAATGGAGGTAAAACATGCGTCTTTAGAGGCAGAGAAGCTTACCAAGACGTGACACCTAAATGGAGTTGAAAGAAGAATTCGTTTGTTATTAATCAATATTCTTCTCTGTTGTTATAGCGTCTAATAATTGTTAATGATGCCTACATTTTAACATCTTCTGTGCATAGCATTTACAGCGAAAAATTATTTAACACTGTTTAATAAATATGTGGGTTTTATTAATACAGGACCTAAGTTCAGACATAATGCGTGTAAATTGTTTCAATGCACGCTCTTTCTGTTAAGTAGTCAGTCCAAAGATGGCAATAGTCTTAACAATCACGGTCATAGGCAGGAATTTTCTCCGGGGGACACACTATATTTTTGTCTCTCTTTCAGTGAAATCAGTTAACTACGATTAACAGTGCTCATTTAACCTGTAGTGGATGTCACAGAACACGCAAGTTATCGTCGCTAAATTTACAATTCCACGCCCGTGCTTGACAATATTCTCCGTTTCTATTGTTTCCCTTAGGACTGGTCACTCCTCCCAGAACAACTTTTGTTTGGTCCATTCTCCTGTGGAGAAGCATAAAGATAATGAACATGAACACATTGTATTGTAGAGATCGTACATATTGGCACTCAAATGGTTCGTGCATATTTATCTATACTCATAGGATAATGCTAAGCCTCCGTGGCTTAGGCGGCAGCACGCCGGCCTCTCACCGCTGGGTCCGTGGTTCAAATCCCGGTCACTCCATGTGAGATCTGTGCTGGACAAAACGGAGGCAGACAGGTTTTTCTCCGGGTACTCCGGTTTTCCCTGTCAAAATTTCATTCCAGCAACACTCTCCACTATCATTTCATTTCATCTGTCATTCATTTAATCATTGCCCCAGAGGAGTGCGTCAGGCCTCGGCAGCCGGCACAGTTCAAATCCTCGCCGCTAGATGGGGGCTTCCTTCATTCCATTCCTGACCCGGTCGGAGACTGGAAGCAGGCTGTGGATTTTCATTCATTTTCATAGGATAATGCTACACCCTCAAGGGATCACAGCTGTTGAGTTCGAGAGTTATCGATCACGAGGGATTCCTGAGCTGGGTCCGGTTTTTCGCCTTTTTCCATTGCCTTTGGGGTGGGCCCTCTCCTCTTTTCCCTTCTTCTCTGCCATTCACGGTTCTTCTTCTTTCAAAGTTCCTCAATACTCATTCTTCGGGGGTTGAGGGCATTTATTTCCCCTTTCATTTATTCCCTTACTCTTTTTTGTTTTCTTATTCTTTTCTAATTGTGTACGTCTGTAGTTAGATTTAATTAAAGGCTCGTCTTCATAATTCATGAACACCCAAACCATTAGGGGCAGATAACCTAGATGTTAGGCCCCTTAAAACAACAATTATCACTATCATCATTCATTCATTCATTTACTTGCAATTGGCGGTGTGTCCCCCATGGCAAATTGGATATACATAACAAATACATAATTATACATAACAATTCAATAACAATTAAGCTGGAGTATTTACACAAATCGTCAGTCGTTTCTTAAACAATGTAAAAATGTAACAGAAATTGTCCTGCTGTTGTCGTGGTTGTTTGTTGATTCAATTATACACTTGGATATTGTGGTCATTTCAGCCCCATGTAGGCTACTTGGGTGGGTGTAGAATTTGTAGTCTGTGTTGTTGTCGTGTCTGTAGTAATTTGTAATTGAGGCAAGGATTGGGGTGGAAATGGTCCTAGTCTTAAGCTAGAAACCATCCCGGAATTTTGGTGGAGTAGAAGTGATAAATCCGAAAAATTCATTCTAGGATGGCTGTGGTGGGAATTGAACTCACCGCTTCTTAGTTTTTCCTCGCGAGGCTGAATGCACACCGTTCCAGCCCTTAGACCATAATGCATTTTCTTATGAAAACCAGACATGTAACTTACAGAGGTGTGCAAATCATTAGAATCAACGCCGGTTTTCAACATTTCATTTATTATTTTCGTGAACTAATCTAGTAACAATTGTGCAAGGCGCTGAACTTATTTCCGATGTTAAACCAACAGTCCTAGTTACATTTTCTTTTAAGAAACTGTCAGTAAAACTATTTCCACTAATAGAGGAACCTTGCTAATAGAGAATGCCACACGTTTTCATTTGATTACTTAATTCTAGTTCTCGTCTGCATTTATGCAGAAGTATTCAAAATCTGTTTTACTGATTAGCCGCTCTTGAACTAATCTACGATTCGTCGACCGTGAATTGAAGCCACCTGTTTCAGATGGTATATCCCAAAGTCAATGATAAATGAGGAATCTAATTCAGCTCAGGTGTCGCTCGGAATAACCATTTCTGAAAATATACAGACACAATTACTTATTGGAAAGATTGGGAGACCATAGGAGAGAAATCATTACTGAGTAGACCAATAAAATATTTAACCAGTTGGTCAATAACATTATTTTGAATAAAAAATTGTAACTGATTTTTATCCATACTAATATATAACAAGTAGTTCCATGAAGAACTATACAGCCTATTTCCATATATCCCACTTATGTTAACTGCCACTATCAACATACAAAATTTCAGTTTGACTGCTGTAATAGGTTCGTAGATATTGAGAACCGACTAAATATTTCGGATAGTCGCCATGTTGGATTTTATATATGTAGGTCCTAGAGTTATGTACTGTTACATGAAGATTATTGTGTACGTGAAGCATTCAAACTTCAATCGCATGATTAGGACAATAGAAGTAACAAGGAGATTTTAAAATTTCGCACAGCTGCCAACTGGTGGTTATGGAAACAATTGAAATAAATTAGTTGCCAGTGGATTAACATTCGTATAAGGATTAACTGTACCAAGTTTCACTGCACTCGGATGGTTAAATTGCGAGAAACGTCCATGTGAATATTTATACTTCGCGTCGCCGCCATGTTGGATTTGTGATCACCAAGTTATTTAAAGTCCTATAGGTGAACTTAAGTTCATAGCCCCTATGAACATAAAAAATCAGTTTGATTGCTATAATAGATTCGTAGATATTCCGAGTCGTCTGAATATTTCGGATGGTCGCCATGTTGGATTGTTAAATGTATAGGCCATAGATTCATGTACCATTGAAGGAAAATTATTGCGTAGGTTCAATATTCAAACTTTCACTTCGATCGCTTCATTACGACACAAGAAATAAAAACTTAATTTTAAAATTCGCACAGCCGCCATCTTGAGGTTATGTAAACAATTGAACTAAATTAGATACCAGTGCATTACAATGTGCATAAACATTTCCTGTACCAGATTTCATTGCGTTTGGAACATTAAATCGCGAGAAAGGTCTATTTAAAATTTTCAAATTCGCTTGGACACCATGTTCGTTTTGTAGTTAACCGCTTTTTGAAAGTCTTATAGATGAACTTCCAGTAGTGGCCTTTATCTCCGTATAAAATTTCAGGGTGATACAGCTAATAGTTTCAGAGATATAGAATGCCGGTGAAATGTTTCGCTCATCCGCCATCTTGTGGTTGTATAAACAATTGAACCAAGTTTAATGTCAGTGCATTGCAATGTGTACAAACATATACTGTACCAAGTTTTATTGCGTTTGCTTGGTTAAATCGCGAGAAACGTCTATTTAAAAGTCGCAAATTCGCGTGGCCGCCATGTTGGTTTTGTAGTTACCAGTTTTTCAAAAGTCACATAGGTGAACTTCTAGTGGTTCCCTTTATCACCGTAATAAATTCCAGGGTGATATCGGTAATAGTTTCGGAGATATTGAATGCTGGTGAAATATTTTGCACAGCCGCCATGTTGGATTGGTGAGACGTAACAAAATTTGAAGGTCACGGTCGAGGTCGCCCTGAATAGTACTATGAACTTGCCGAGTTTCATTGAAATCGCTCCAGTCGTTTAAAAGTTATTAGGGACACACACACACCTCACACACACGCACACACACACGGACAAAAGGTGATCTCATAAGCCTATTTTTTCAAAATTGAATATAAGCTAAAAATGAGATGGTGTGTGTCTGTGTATTACTCAATCACGCAAGAACCACTAGTCCGATGTACATAAAAGTTTACATGGAAGTAGGTAATTTACCTGGGTAACATACAAGCTACTTTAGATTTCGATACTTTGCACTATTTAAAGATGGCGACCATTTTGGTGACGTCAATACACCCTTTGGCTTCAAACTTTCGTAAATAAAGAGAGAACGCTAAGAAATAGAGAACTTTTGATGGGATATACGAGGTTTAAAATTTAATTTTCTATCCGAAAGGTCCTTATCACTTTTCGTGTATCTCCAACGGTTAGCGAGTAGAACCTAAATTTGTGCAAAAAACACGGTCAACGCCGAGCGGTGTAGTTGGACAAAATGTTCCATTCTTAAACTCCATCCATGCATGACCACGCCTATCCCCTGTTTTAACTGTCACCTTCACATTTTAATTTATTTATGACCAGCAGCGAAGCACGGGTACTTTTGCTAGTAGTCTAATAATTTGCACATCTCTGTTTATCTCACGTGCTAGCTACTACACCACGAGGTGGTCGAAAATTGTTCTGTTGGACTGCATATCCACTTATAGCTGGGTAGCGTAACCAATTAAAAGAAAATATACAAGAACGCTGTGAGATACGCGATATTGAAATTTCAGCGACGATATGACAAACTGCATTATTATTAGCAATAACATGTTTGCAGGTAATTTTGCTACTAAACATTTGGATTTCATTTCAAATATAAAAGCTTATCTTAACATTTCTTTCATGGAAATCAGAATGCTTAAAGCTATATTGGTAGGCTACTGTACCAATATACAGTATAAGATGTTAATCCCGTTGAACATAGTAGTCTTGAGAAATTACATTCTCTTCAAAACAAATCCGATTAAGGAAACACATCGTAACTAAAGTTTGGTGCTTATCAGTCGGTCAACACGAATGTACCCAAAAGACCTGGATTATGCCCTAGCCCTGAAAACAATTACATGAGATTAATAATTGTTTTCAGAACCGACAATAGTGGCTACGCTGGCTAAAGCGCAGCATTAGGTCATGGGGCCAAGCTCTCTGCTGACTCGGTAGACGCGTGTGTTCGAGCTCCACCGTCGGCCGTCCTTGAAATGGTTTTCCGTGGTTTCCCATTTTCAACACCAGGCAAATGCTGGGACGGTACCTTCTGACAGGCCACGGCCGCTTCCTTCCACATCCTTGCCCAGTTTCATTCACCGTCATTCATTTCATCTCTCATTAACTCCTCTCATGAGGTTGGTGTCAGGAAGGGCATCCGGCCGTACAAACCATCGCCACAAAGACTTCCATCGCATCTCATCCCCGACCCCGTTGGAAAACGGGAATAATAAGGGGTAGACATACATACAATAATTGTTTTCAGAATTAGGGCATAACCCAGCTCTTTTGGGTACATTCGTGTTGACCGACTGAAAAGCACCATACTTTTGTTTAGTAAGGCAACACTGAAAAATGGCTTCAAACCCCACAAATAAACACATCGTAAAGCAAATTATAGAATACGCAGTAGAACATAGCATACAAATCATTAACATAAATATCATGTAGGAAATTATTAAGCCGAAAATATTAGCATGGGTTCCTTTGCTGTTCTGAATGTAATCCTCCCCAATTCCAGATAGTAAGGGACACCATTAACCCTTAAAAAGAATAAATAAAAAAAATCCTGCAAAACGTATTTCTGGCATGTTGTGACGTAAGCAGCCTTGGTAGATTTTTAACATTTTCCTTGACTTTTACTGGGGGGGGGGGGGGGCGGACGGCAACCCCCGGGAGAGGAGGGAGAGGAGGGAGAGGAGGTGTCCTGCGGAGTTAGGCCTGGAACCCTCCAAAACCTAGTCCAACTCCTGGTTTAGTGGCTAGCGTTCCTGGCTGTCGTCCCGGAGGTCTGGGCTCGATTATCGGCTCTGCCAAGAAATGCAATTCTGCTCTGAGGACTTGAACAGGGTACACTCAGCCTCGTTAGGCAAAACTAAGAGGAATTGGGTTCGATTCCCACCTCAATCATCCTGGAAGTGGGTTTCCGTGATTTCCCACTCCTACTCCAGGCAAATACCGGGCTGGTTCTGGCTGGTGCTAGCCAACACACCACGAGGTGGTCCTGATAAATGATGTTAACGTGATTTTGTAGTATGCAAAATTATGTTAATCCCCTCGCAGCCTCCACCTTCCCAATGCAATTCCTGGTCATGATATAGAAGAAGGTAGTTTGTGCCCAGATGATATATTGAACGACTTCTGTAGTCTCGGGAGCCTAAGGTCCTGAGTTCGATTCCCGGCTCAGCAAAGAAATGTGATTATGATCTGAGGGTTGGAACGGAGTACACTCAGCCTCATAAGGCAAAACTGAGCCGAGATTGGTTCGATTCTCTCCTCAGTTGTTCCAGATGTGATTTCCCGTGTTTTTCAAATGTACTCCAGGCAAAAACAGGCATGGTGCCACGGCCGCCTTCTATCCAATCCTATCCCAATTATAAATATACACACAAATACAGCCATACAATGACACAGGCTATCAGACAGATTCCTCACACACACATCTAAGTAATCGATGCTAAACCACAACCACTACGACTCACGAGACAGGTCTGCTAATAGCTAAATTGCGTGTGAACAATTCTCGCATTTGCACCTCTGGTTCCACCCGTTTTTTTGTTGTTGTTGATAATTTTAGTGGCCTGGGACATCTTGGTCAAGAATCAAATTCATGGGAGTAACAAAATCAGTATATTCGTAACTTCAATATAATTAAATCCCTACAGTTTATATGTAACTAGCTGAAGTACCCGTGCTTCGCTACGCGTGATAAATAAAATAATATGTGAAGGTGACAGTTAAAACAGGGGATAGGCGAGGTGCTGCGCAGAGGGAGATTAAGGATGGAACATTTTGTCCAACTACACCGCTCGGCGTTGACCGTGTTTTATAGCACAAATTTAGGTTTTACTCGCTAACGGTTGGAGATACCTTTCGGACAGGAAATGTAAGTTTAAACCTCGTATATGCCATCAAAAGTTTGCTATTTCTTAGCGTTCTCTTTTTATTTGAAATGGAAATATGAAAGTTTGAAACCAAAGGGTGTAGTGACGTCACTAAAATGGTCACCATCTTTAAATAGTGCAAAGTATTGAAAACAAAAGTAACCTATATGTTAACCAGGTAAATCAGCTACTTCCATGTAAAATTCATGTAAATCGGACCAGTGGTACTTGCGTGATTGAGTAATACACAGACACACACCATTTCATTTTTAGCTTCGATTCGCTCGGGTCATAGTCGTGTCATATTGTTATTCAATGAAATGCAGGTTTAACCCCGTTAACACCCCTTTAGAACCTGAATATCCAAAAATCCCTCCTTAGTAGACGTTTTCGACACACAACAAACATATCCCCAAAATATCATTCTGCTAACATTAATAGTTTGGGTTGGTCGATGAGAGTGAACATACAAAAATCCTTCCTTAGTGGACGTTTTTATTCCAGAATTTCACCCCTCCCCTTAGGCCCCTTAAATTGGATTTATGAAAAAACGGCCGAACACCTATTTATTTTATTTTTTATTTATTTTTAAGCTGATTGATTTCCTCCGAGTTTCAAACTCCTCGCCTATGTCGTTTAAGAGATACACGCTCCGTTAAGAATCTTTCAACCCCAACTTTTCATCCCTTTCACCTCATAATATACACTACATCGAAAAACCATTAGACATGTGTCAGCTTATTTTTAATGATTAGTATATATGCCAAGTATCACATCCCCAAATGAAACCACTCGTGAGATATTGTTATTCAATGAAATGCACGTTTACCCCCTTAACACCTATTTAGAACCTGAATATTCAAAACTCTCTCCTTAGTGGACGTTTTCGACATACAACGAACATATCCCCAAAATTTCATGTTTCTAAATTCAATAATTTTTGCTTGGCGATGATGAGTGTGTGAGTGAGTGAGTCAGGACATTTTCTTTCATTTATTTTTGATAATTTCACCCCTCCCCATGAACCCCTTAAATTGGATTTTTGAAACAAAAGGTCGAACACCTATTTACTTATTTAAAGCTGTTTTCGCCCTGAGTTTGATGAGTGAGTAAGTGAGTCAATCAGTTAGGACACTTTCTTTCCTGTTTTTTCCCCCAGACTTTCACCCCTCTCCAAGGGCCCCTTAAATTGGATTTATGAAAAAAAAAAACGGTCGAACACCTATTTACTTGTATTTTAAGCTGTTTTTCCCGCCGAATTTCAAACTTCTCGCCTATGTCGTTTAAGAGATACACGCTCCGATTAGAATCCCTCAACCCCCAATTTTCACCCCTTTCACCTCATAATATACATCACATCGATAAACCCTTAGATATATGTCTGATTATTTTTAATGATTAGTTTATATACCGAATATCACATCCCCAAAGAAACAACTCATGAAATATCGTTATTCAATGAAATGCACGTTTACCCCCTTAACATCTCTTTAAAACCCGAATAAACAAAATCATTCCTTAGTTGACGTTTTCGACATACAGCGAACATATTCCCAAAATTTCATTTTTCCAACTTTAATAGTTTTCGCTGGGCGTGATGAGTGAGTGAGTCAGACAGGACATTTTCTTTCAATTTTCTTTTTTCAGATTTTCACCCATCCCCATGAACCCCTTAAATTTGATTTATGAAAAAAAAATGTCGAACAGCTATTTACTTACTTTAAAGCAGTTTTTCCCCCCGAGTTTGATGAGTGAGTCAGTCAGATAATCAGTTAGGATACTTTCTTTCCTGTTCCCCCCCAGAATGTGACCCCTCCCCATGGGCCCCTTAAATAGGATTTATGAATAAACGGTCAAACACATATTTACTTATGTTTTATGCTGATTTTTTTCCGCTGAGTTTCAAACTCCTCGCCTATGTCGTTTAAGAGATACACGCTCCGTTAGGATTCTTTCAATCCCCACTTTTCACCCCTTTCACCTCATAATACACGCCACATCGAAAAACCCTCAGACTCGTGTCTTCTTATTTTTAATGATGAGTTTATGTGCCGAGTATCACATCCCCCAATGAAACCAATCGGGAGATATTGCTATTCAATGAAATGCAGCTCTACCCCCTTAACACCCCTTTAGAACCTGAATATACAAAAATCCTCTTTTAGTGGGCATTTGCTGCCCTTGGGGAAGCAGCATACCAAATTTCATTCCAATCCGTTCGGTGGTTTCTGAGATTTCGAGATGAATGAATGAGTGAGTGAGTGAGTGAGTGAGTGAGTGAGTGGTATGTGACAAATATATAGTAGAAGATAGTGTCAAGTCTTTGTTATGCTAAACTCGGTTGACAGTGCTGTGTGAGTAGGTGAGTAACTAACGGGATTTCAAGTAAAGATGCTCATTTTCTATACCGGTAGTGCAGAGCGCAACTGGCATCCAGACGGCCGTGTCTCGACTTGAGCTATGTTGCCATGGAAACTATCTGCCTTGCCATTCCTTCATGAGTATATTTTATGATTTGATTAGCCTGTGCTTGAGTGCAAAAGGGCCGAAATCAGAAGAATGAGAAAGAGTATCGGAAATTCATGTAGCCAGCGTTTCCTTTTGGGTCCTAAACTATGTGTATGAAAAATTTGGTTGAGATTGGTGGAACGGTGTAGATTTGTATACGGAACCAACCCACCCACCCACATACATACATACATACATACATACATACATACATACATACATACATACATACATACATACAGACTTTCACTTTTATATATAAGACTAGCTGACCCGGCAGACGTTGTCCTGCCAATCAAAGAAAGTGTTGTAACTTTGTTTCTTGATGTGCTTTTGGATACACAATATTTTTTTCAATTTCTGTTAACTGCCTCTAAACTATCGTGAAATGAATTAACTAGTCTAGAAACATTCGTGGGAGCGTGCACAACAAATCTCCAACGTTTCATCGCAATTGGATAAATGGCATAAAACGCATACGGGATTTTGTTTAAATGATTCGTGCGCTGTCACTCATTTGTTGAATCTACCCGTGCTCTACCAACTGTGAAATTGATTTACTAAGTTAGAAAGCTTCACGTAAGTATACACAACAACTCATCAAAGTTTCATCGGAATCGGATGAATGACATATGAACGTATACGGGATTTTTTTAAACGATTCGCGTGCCGTCACTCATTTGTTGAATCTACTCATGCGCTACCTATTGTAAAATAGATTTGCTAAGCCTGAAACCTTCTCTGGAGTGAACTCAATCATTCACCAAGGTTTCATCGCAATCGGATGAATGATATATGACCGCATACGCGACATTGTGGAAACGATTCAGGCGCCGTCGCTCATTTGTGGAATGTACTCATGCGCTACTTATTAAAAACTGGATTTACTAATCCAGAAACCTTTCCTGGAGTGTACACAACAATTCACCAAAGTTTCATCGTAATCGGATAAATGGTATATGAACGCATACAGGACTATGTTGAAACGATTCGCGCGCCATCGCACATTTGTTGAATCTACTCGTGCGCTACCTATTGTAAAATGAATTTACTGAGCCAGAAACCTTAACTGAAGTGTACACAACAATTCACCAAAGTTTCATCGCAATCGGATAAATGGTATATGGACGCATATGATACTTTGTAGAAATGATTCGCGTGCCGTCACTCATTTGTTGAATCTACTCGTGCACTACCAATTGTAAAATGGATTTATTAAGCCAGAAACCTTTCGTAGAGTGTACACAACGTCTCACCCAAGTTTCATCGCAATCGGACGAATGGTATTTGAACGCATAAGTTACGGGACCTTATTGAAACGCTTCGCGCGTCGTCGCTCATTTGTTGAATCTACTCGTGCGCAACCTCCTGTGAAATGGATTTACTAAGTTAGAAACCCTCACGTAAGTGTACACAACATCTCACCCAAGTTTCATTGCAATCGGATGAATGGTAGGCCTATATGAACGCATACGGGACTTAATTTAAACGTTCGCACATCGTCGCTCATTTGTAGAATCTACTCGTGCGCTACCTATTGTAAAATGGATTTACTAATCCAGAAGCCTCCCGTGGAGGGTACACAACATCTCACCCAAGTTTCATCGCTATCGGACGAATGGTATTTGAACGCATACGGGACCTTGTTGAAACGCTTCGCACGTCGCCGCTCATTTGTTGAATCTACTCGTGCGCAACCTCCTGTGAAATGGATTTACTAAGTTAGAAACCTTCACGTAAGTGTACACAACAACTCATCAAAGTTTCATCTCAATCGATGAATGGTATATAAACGTATACGGGACTTTGTTGAAACGCTTCGTGCTTCGGCGCTCATTTGTTTAATCTACTCGTGCTTAACCTGCTGTGAAATGGATTTACTAAGTTAGAAACCTTTACGTAAGTGTACACAACAATTCATCAAAGTTTCATCGCAATCGATGAATGGTATACGAACTTATACGGGATTTTGTTGAAGCATTTCGCGCGTCGGCGCTCATTTGTTGAATCTACTCGTGCGCTACCTATAGTAAAATGAATTTACTAAGCCAGAAGCCTTCCCCGGAGTGTACACAACATCTCACCCAAGTTTCATCGCTATCGGACGAATGGTATTTGAACGCATACGGGACCTTTTTGAAACGCTTCGCGCGTCGTCGCTCATTTGTTGAATCTAGTCGTGCGCTATCTATTGTAAAATGGATTTACTAAGCCAAACACCTTCCCTGGAGTGCACTCAACATCTCACCCAAGTTTAATCGCGATCGGATGAATGGTATATGAACGCATACGGAACTTTGAAACGCTCTAACGTGCAGAGACAAACAGAATTCGACATCACTGCCACCTTTGGTATAAAACACAACTTTCCGCCACGGGCGGAGTGTATGTTATGGCGGTAGTTGCACAGGTTGCGATCAGGTGGCTCTACGTGCAGAGACACACAGTCCAAAAGGATCACTTTTCACTAAGGCTAGCGGTTTCCATGACGACTGTTTATGACTGTATATTGTGGTTCTAAATTTGTGTGTAAATTGTGGTTCTAAAATTCTAAAATTTCACCTATCTGGTCAAATTGTGAATCTAAACCATACATGGGCCCACCCTAACATTCATACAAAATTTCATCAAAATCGGCCCTGGCGTTTAGGAGGAGTTCAGTCACATACACACGTGTCGAAGAATTATATATTATATAAAGATAGTGCAACCTATTGAATCATCAAGTAAACATTATCATCGTATCTTATATTACCTTCATACCTAATACATAGAATGTTTTATCAACAAAAGCATCATTAAAATACTTCCTTGTAGAAGTTATTGCTCCTTCTTATTGTTTCCTCAGTGTGATATTTTAATATCAAACATAACCATCTTAAAATATCAAGAACTCCTTAATGCTTGTTAGTTCAGCCTTATTATTAATAAGTAGTGCCGTGAAGAACTTAACAGCCTATTTCTCACTGGTCTTTCCCATTGAAAACTTTCTCGCCCATTAAAAGGACTTTCCATGTGGTGTCAAATAGTTTTTGATTCACGACGTATGTCCCCACTAACACCATTACACTGAGAAAGTATATGCTAGATTAAGACACCTCCCGTAAAATGGCATCTTTCTGTAACGAATCACGGGAGTTTATTTCTAGAAAAGTCTATATAACTGCTTCTATGATTTACAAATGTTAGGTAAGGAATTTAGTGCCATTAGACAATGATTATTATAATATACCATCATACGATTCTTCTCTTAAATCGCTTGAATAAGATACGAGAAATTAAAAATAAGGTTTTATTCTTTTGAACTGATACAGTCTTGAATGTTTGAAACTAATAGACCATGAGATGACTCTAAACTAAGCTTTGAATGAAGATACGCTGTACTAAGTTTCATTGCTCTCGACGGAAAAATCATTTCAAATATTTGAAATTTACTTGGCCACCATGTTGTCTTTGAGGGTTACAGGATTTTGTAAGCCAAATATGTGTAGGCTACTTACGTAATAGTTCTCTATCACCATACCAAATATCAGTTTGATTGCTTAATTAGCTTCGGAGATATTGTAAACCGGTGAAATATATCGCATGGACGCCATATTGGATTGTTTTATACATAGGATATAGAACTATATGCTAGAAGATAATTATTATAATGGTAGTTCGTTATACCAACCTGCAATTGTATCGCATGTGTAGGACATGGTAAAAAAGTTATTTTAAAAAAATTGCACAGCCGCCATTATTAAGTTCTCATAAATAACTAAATTAGACGTCAATATATTAAACTTGGTATGAATGTATACCGTGCCAAGTTTCACAGTACTCAGATGATTAATTTCCATTTAGATAATTAAATTTCGCCTCACCGCCATGTTTGATTTGTGCTCATCAGGTCATTGAAAGTTCCATAGGTGAACTTGTGTTGTATCGTATGTTAATTGGAAAGGCACGGTCGGGGTTGGACTAAGGAGTTGGAAACTTAACGACACATGCAGCTTGCTTGTCGAACTGGCCTCGAATAATCTGCTTGTCATACGTCCTTGACTCGTGTATTGAACAAGACAAAAATTAACACCTTCATAGTGAGTTGCCGGTCAATATGGTTGCGCTCCACACGATGCTGTCTCATTAATTGATACCGCAGTATTATTTCTCTAAACACGACAAGGTCTCACGCTAGTTTTCAAACAGAACTGTAATGACCAGCTCGATGAAAGTAGCCAATTTGTATCAATTTTGTTGAGCTGATGACGAATACGAAAAGAAAAATCGAACTTAATTCTAATGATAAATAAAAATATGTCATTATTATTCGTCTTCAACGACTTTCCCCAACGTTAGGAATATCTCCGTGTTTAAATACTGGTGTGTTTGTTCTCCTTCCTTCATTTCATGTTTCTCAATCTTCATATCTGATATCAACCAACAGGACCAACATAAATATGACCATAATAGCTAACATTGCATACTTCTCGCTTTCAAAATGCAAGAAAATTCCACTGCCTACTCCACTCTCACAACGCAGGAGGATAGACGATCGCAATGGCCATCTAGTTGTGGGAACAGGATCGGTATGTTCTTGTTTGCTGGACAGATAATCTAGAATATCTAGATCATGAAATTCTGTTGTGTTTACACGTACCAACTTAAATTGGATCGGGGCCTATTGGGGATCACGAACGTGTCGTCTGAACAATTCCTATAAGAGAGAGAGGGAACGAGCTAGGCAAAGAGCTGGCGCGCACGTGAGGGCCATTTGCGCTTAGCGTTTCACAGAAAGATTAACAAGAAGCGCTATTATTTCAACAAAAACAATGCAAGTTGTCATATACCAAGGATGAATAAGAGATTAAAAGAATATCATTAAACGAACCTTCTTATTCCAGTATCGTAACTTTGACCATTTCGTTTTCTTCCGAGGGAAGCACGATAGTTCATTTAGGCAAATGTCTTGACCACTTTCATTAGAGTCTGAAGACACTAAAGTTTTCGTATTATTATTCCTCTGCGTTTGTCCCGCCTGGCTGCAGGGTCCGCTATATGGATATGCTGTCGCCATTTGTTTCTGTCTCGGGCCATGTCAGGATGAAGGTGTTGGTTCATCAGATCTCCATGTAGCATATCATCCCACCGTTGCTTCAGTCTTCCCTTAGATCTCTTGCCGACGACTGTTATATTGTAGCCAGTCTTTGCAATTGTGTCCGCTTTCACTGGTAGAAAATGCCCAAACCAACGCAGACGGCACTCCCGCATCTTGTCTCTGATTGGTGCAACCCCAAACCGTTTCCTGATGTTGTCATTGGAAACATGATCCAATTTGGTGACACCCGTCCATCGAAACATCTTGTTCTCCTTAATGCCTAAGTGACGTTCTGTTACTGTTGTTGCCTGAAGATACTAAAGTAGGCCTATTATAAAATAAGCGACGATATCGTCCATTGGAACCATTTTCCCAATAGGGTGTTTCCACTACAAATGCATGACGACAACCATTTCCCAGTGTTCGGGAGTTCACTTGGGCATTGCTTCGTGAAACTAATGTTGAACATTTCTCGTTTTAGCCACAAGTCCTTTCCTCCTTGTGTCCTATCAGTTCGATAGGATTCACGTCGCAGTGATGCGGGAGCATATGAAACACCGCATTAGCTGCAAGTGTGTGTACGTTGTACTAAATGATTTGCTGATTATTTTGTTTAGGTTTGGTCATTTAAAAAGAATATAGATATTTGTCTAGAGGAATATTCCCGAGAGCAGAGCTCTGTCGTGGGGAACAGTACATAGTTCATTACAATGATGACTGACTAAATAATAATACATTTAGAGCATGCAAATAAGCAATTGAAGTGTATTTTGACAAACTATAGTTTCACTTATAATACAATACATGAATGAGGAAAGAATTGGTTGGTTGGTTCCTCAGTTTAGGGGCTGCGACAACGAGGTCATGTAGCCCCGTGTACTTTGGCTGTGTGTAGAATATGTCGGTCGACTGGAAGTTGTGTATTTTCAATTACAATAATTCGTTAAGGTGGAATATATATATTGAATACCATTTGGTATTCCCTTTAATTTAAGGAATTTCAAGGCAGCGCTCATATTGTAGGGCTAGGCGTGGGTGGAACCAACCAATATTCCAGTTCCGCTCTCTACGTGACGGTGTTGACTGATTGTTCTGGTAAAGGTCAAAGTTCAGTCTTAACGACCAGTGGCATGACGAGATGTGTATTGAACACTCCCAACAATCGATCAGATACTGTGCGACCCGACTGAGTTTTACGTGACCGTTAATCTCGCGATCATAAATTACGGAACCTCATTTTTTACATGGAATCCGAACCACCGGATGTGGAATTTAACCTAGAAAATCCAAAACATGTCAACGGGGAATCGAACCTTGTCTGAGTAATATGCAGCTTGACCGCTGCACCACCATACCCAATGCTAATAAGAAACTCAACACTCAAATTTCCACCATTTTAGTTTATTTTCATTTATGAAATTAAAAATTAAAAATAGGCTTATGAGATCACATTTCGTCCGTGTGTGTTTGTGTGTGTGTTAGTGTGTAAGTGTCTGCGTGCGTGCGTGTGTGTGTCCCCCTAATAAAATCTAAAGGGTTGGAGCGATTTCAATGAAATTCGACCCCGACCATGCCCTTCAAATTTTATTTCGTTGCACCAATCCAACATGGCGGCTGTGCGAAATACTTCACCGACATTCTATATCTCCGAAACTATTACTGATATCGCCCTGAAATTTTGTACGGTGATAAAGGGCACTACTACAAGTTCACCTATGTGACTTTCAGAAACCTGTTAAGAGCTAAACTAACATGGCGCCCAATCAATTTTGGAACATTTAAATAGACTTTTCTCGTGATCTAAGCATCCTAACGCAGTAAAACTTTGTAAAGAAAATGTCTATTTGCAATGCACTGACCTCTAATTTAATTCAATTGTTTACATAACCTCAAGATGGTGGTTGTTCGAAATTTTTAAATTAAGCTTTTATTTCTCCTATCCTAATCAAGCGATTGAAGTCAACGTTTCAATAATGAACCTACGTAAAATAGTCACCTTATAGTACATAACTATATGGCCTACATATATAAAAATCGCACATGGCGACCATCCGAAATATTTAGATGACTGTCCATATCTACGAGTACTATGACAGCAATCAAACTGAAATTTTATATTTGATAAAGGCTATTAACATAAGTTCACCTGTGGGACAAGCTTGCCACGGTGGGTGAGTGGATAGCGTGTCGGTCTACTAACCCCAAGATTGCAGGTTCGCTCCTGGCCGTGGTAAGTGATTTTTGAAAGGCGGCAAAAATACGACACGCATGTCATACGATGTTGGCATGTCAAATAACCCATTTGAATTCAGTAGGCCGTGTTCATAATGGCAAAATTAATCTCGGGAGTTTTCGCCAACACAAAGTTCCTTATTTCTCTACTAGAAAGCGCTATAGTGTTCAAGGAGCTTAGATATCTAACCTCCTTGACTTTCATAGTGATTCAAGGAACAACGACATTCGAAATGCAAGCTACCCTCTGGGTGTCAAATTACAAAGCTTGCACCCGGCCTCCGAGGCCATACGATATTATTATTATTATTATTATTATTATACCAGTGGGACATTCAATAACCTCGTCATCACAAATCCAACATGGCGGTGACGCGAAATGTAAATATTTAAATGGACGTTTCTCGTGATTTAACCATCCAAGCCCCATGCAACTTGGTACGGTAAATGCTTATACAAATTTTAATCTACTGATATCTAATTTATTTCAATTTGCTTTTATAACCACAAGATGGTGGCTGTGCGAAATTTT
This sequence comes from Meconema thalassinum, assembly GCA_946902985.2. NCBI lineage: Eukaryota > Metazoa > Arthropoda > Insecta > Orthoptera > Tettigoniidae > Meconema > Meconema thalassinum. The sequence continues at coordinate 266,046,500 of OX336390.1, read as the reverse complement.
AAAATCACGTTTTTATTTCTTGTGCCCAAACCTAATCAAGCGATTGAAGTTTTAATGATACACACACACAATAATCTGCATGTAATAGTACATAACTCTAGAGTCTACATATATACAAATCCGACATGGCGACCATCGGAAATATCTAAACGGGTCTCAATATCTACGAATCTATTGCAACAATCAAACTAAAATTTTGTATGTTTATAGAGGCAATTAACATAAGTAGGGTAGTATGAAATAGGCTATTTATTTCTTCACGGAACTACTTGTTAAGTATATTTTACGATAGCTGTTCATGATAGGACATTTTCTTGTCAAATGGTTAGTGTAAAGCACAATTTATGGATTCATCCAAGATGATGGCAACTCTGTTTTTACCTTCAGCTGTTTTGTTTTGAAGTAAGAGTCACTCGCTGCTCTGAGACTAAGTAACAGCTTCAGACAACAATGAACAGTTGAGGTTATGTCATTGTTGGTGCAATACATTGTTAATAATAAGAAGTTGCTAGAGAAGTGCAGCTATATCTCATCATTAATTTTGAAATGTTATTATACATTTGCTACTTAAATAGTTATTTCCATTCAATCATTTAGCGCCTTGCGCTGTAAAATCAGATTGTTTTTGGATAATGGGGAAGACAAAGGCATTTCTTCACGTAAAGTTGCAGTTGGTACTCTGAAGGAAACTTCAATCAAAACAAGTGCTTGAGTCTAATAATTTACACGAATCTGTATTTTTGCTTTCAGTAATATACTTGAAATAAATAGGTTTGATACAAACCTCAAATGGAGAAGCTCATTCTGGCTGGAATTCCAGATACTGTAATGGATAACATCTTAAAAAAGGATTGATTGAAACTTAAAAAGGGGGCAGATGACCTCGTAGTTCCGCCCCTTAAAACAACAATAACTATAATAAACTTAAAAAGCCTGTGGAATTTCAGCTTATACTTAAAATATGAATACTTTCACAAAATGTACTCCTCTAACAGCGTTCATAAATTAATACACAACAATGGACAGATACAGTAGTTCTTACATCTCACCAAAGCCCATGTACATACGAAGAAAAATAGCTCTGCTGGTTGAAAAATGCCTTCTATTCGGTGGATCTCGGCCCTATGGTGTTGGGGTAGCGCGGCTGACATTCATCGGAGGTCCCGGGTTCGATTCCCGGCTCTGTCATGGAATTTAGAAACTGGCGTGAGGGCTGAAATGGGGTGCACTCAGCCTCGTGAGGACATTTGAGTAGCTGTCGGACAAGGACATAGCGCCCCGGTCATAAAATCCAAGATTAATGGCCGAGCGGACCCGACGCGCTGACCACGCGTCACCCTACACTCTGCAGTTCAAATGTCTGGGGCAGCAGTCGCTTGATAGGCCTATAGAGCGTCTCTACCTTGAAAGGCAGTAACTTACGAGTTAAATTGAGCGCGCTGATGCCAGATCTACTGCATATACCTGCAATGTTCTGCAAGTCCAGGCATATGATGTAACATAACTCGTATACAGACATGGTTTTACGCATATTATCGTGAGGGAACTGTTATTGCGCATTATACCAACAATCTGACAAGAAAATTCCGTTTCATTAACAGCCATTTTGAAATAACTTATATTTAAAAATGGAGGAAATTTGTGTGTTGAGTCTAATAATACACTCTGGAACGTCCAAAATATGTGTTAGTTGTATATAACTGTTACTTCATTTTGCTAGTTATTAGAGGTTAGAAGTTTACACATGGTTTATGAGGACTGATTGTAAGTTTAAATGGGTGTGACATAATTTTATCCCAGACAAAGTTTTACTGGGACTTGAATGTAGATGAACCAAATTAAACTTTGGATATGTTTGAATCTATTTTATTTTGTCTAAATATCGTTTGGGGTTTCAACTTGTTCCTAGCTTTAAAGAGAGTATCGTATTTTAATGAGTAAACAGAGGGGCACTACGTCAATAACCATTGTTATTGTTCACTACTGACTAATAGCTGATGGTTGTTGACCAATAGAATGCTTCCTCTTATCTCTCCACGTGGAGGCCAGCTCGCGTGTCAGACAGATGTCAGGTGTCAAGTGTTGCACATCTGCACGCAGTTCTGTCCAGTCTCGCTGCTTGCTCTCAGTGGTTACAGTGGAGAGTTGACAACGCTGTGCCTCGAGCTGGGAAAGCCTTGGCTTCCCACAGACATGGAATGTAAACATATCCGCCCAGCTAGGTTTCAAAAGCGCCGCTCGTTAACGGGGAATGTGAGAGAACTATACCAAATTGCATCTTGATCTAACCACCCGTTCTCGAATTATAAGCATTCAGACAGACAAACAAAGACAATTTGCGCGTTTTTGTCATAAGCCGTCTAAAGCTCACGTTCGTCGCCAGGTGCTGGTTGTGATGGCATCGAGTGGCCAAGTTCGCGGCTAGGACACGTGGACGGTAGCATTTGGTGGTAAAAGTGTGAACTACTTGAAAATTGATCGTCTGCAGTCCCTTCCAGAATTACAGATAACACACACTAATACAATCACAATTAACACCTGTTATCAGACAGATTCTACACATATCCAAAATGCACGGGGCTGTATGACCGCGTTGTCACAGCCCCTAAACTAAGGAACCACACAACCGTCTAAAGCTCGTAAATAACGCAAATTTTCAGAAAATATACATACTTCCATTTTTAGCCTTTTTTCAGTTATTAACAAGATGGTCAGAAAGAACATATAGCCTACTTTCTCCCAAATGAATAGGTATAGTTATAACTCTTTGTCCTTTTCAAGGAGTATTGATACGTATTGCCCCTAGTGGCAAGTTCGTTAAGTGGATTACGGTGGGTAGAAGCACAACACAATGGTCCTTTTAAAGAAATAGTTGTTTTATTGCAGGTCTTAGCAAGTTACAGTTCACCACACAATAAACAGATACAAGCAATTAGCTGTCTTACATAAGCTGCCTCTACGGAGCTCGACTCAACCCTTCACTCAGTTATGCAGTTAATCCTACCGTAATGAGGTCCGTGTCCTCGGCTAGAAATAACGGCACTCTCCCTCAAGTAAACAAGCCACACTCACTTGTTCTGAATGTACACTGTCACGCCGTCTGCATGCTAGGAAAACAGTCCACTGCGTTTCGCAATCCACACAGCACTTCACCGCATGCAATAGCCTCACTTGGGTTTCGCACGTCACGTCACCAACGATTGTCGCACTCGCTGAAAAACACTGTTCCCCCTTGTTGGTGAGGCCGCTTTATATAGCGAGGCTGGTGACTCGATGGATGTTTCCAGAATTGACCAGGGTTCACACCTTCTCGAGAATTCCAACACCAGTAGGGCCACGAATATTCGAGACGGTCTCTTTTGTACTGCCTGTCTTCAATGTTGCGCAAATCGCTGGTAACACTCAGTCAGGATAGCCTGGGGCGGACGGAGTCACGCGCGGGGCGACGAAGCTGTCTAGCATTCGTAACAGTATAATTGAATGTTGGTTGTAGTAGATTCTTGAAATACTACGTGCTATACGGATTTTAAACGTTGATTGATTGATTGAATCCTCACCTGAAATATATATACTCACACTAATACAGCCATCAAAATAACACAGGTTATCGGACAAAATTCAACACTCACCCAAGTACACGGGGCTAAATGACCATGATATACATGCATATCAAATGAAACAACAACAACAACATCAGCTTCCTACCCAAATCCTTCCTCGTACAAAAGTACACACACTAGTAAGCCTACAGACATCACAGTGACGCAGGTTATCAGACAACTTATACACACAGCCAAGTAAACGGGGCTACAACACCATGATGCCGCAAAACCCCTAAATAATCTACAACAAAATCGGCAATAACAATAAATTCTACCGCAGATCAAGGTCAACGAATATTAATCGCTGTACTCGAGTGTTGGATTATGTGGTGTTATATGTATATTCATACTTCATATTAATATAATACTGGCATACCGGGACCGGACCATTCCCAGGTCGGCCGAAGGCAATATCGAGTGGTAGACGGAGTTCCCTCCCAAACATGGCCCGGACTGGTGTGCACCCGGTGGCTTCATGCACGGTGGCTCGGTAGGCCAGGAGAAATAGAGGAAGATGTCTGTCCCAATCCCTCTGGTGCTCGCTGACGACTATTCGGAGATGGTTCTCGATGGTGCGATTGACTCGCTCTACCATCCTGTCGGACTGAGGGTGTAGCGGCGTCGTCCTTGTCTTCCGGATTCACAGCAGCTGGCATAGGTTCTGGAACACCTGCGACTCGAAGTTCCTCCCTTGGTCGGAGTGCAGCTCCAGGGGTACTCCGTACCGGCTGACGAATTCCTTCACCAGGGTCTCTGCGATCGTCGCGGCTTCTTGGTTAGGGAGCGCATACGCCTCCGGCCATTTGGTGAAGTAGTCGCTGACGACCAATATGTAGCGGTTCCCTGCCTCGCTTAACGGGAATGGCCCAGCAACATCGATGGCCACTCTCTCCATGTGGCCGCCCACGTTGTAGGTCTTCAGTGGACCCCGTCGTCTTCGTCCTGGGCCCTTGCTGGCGGCGCAATCGTGGCACCTCGCGCAGTGGTTCTCCACGTCAGTTCGGCATCCGATCCAGTAGAACCGCTCTCTCAGCTTCTCCAGGGTCTTCTTTATTCCTAGGTGTCCACCAGATGATCCTCCATGGACTTCCTTCAGGACTTCCTCCGTCATAGCCTTTGGAACGACGACTTGTTCCCGAGATGTCTTCCCGTCGGTGCTCTCCCAGGCGCGGCAGATGAGGCCATCCCTTACAATCAGCGAGTCCCACTGCGCCCAGTAGGACTTAAACTTTGGGCTGCAGTCACTCACAATGTTCCACCCGGGTCTGGGGACACAGGCCCTCTTCCATTCGGCTATCAGTCCCAGGTCATCATCTTCTGCTTGTGCCCGCGTGAAAGATTCGCGGCTCCAGTTCCCTTGAAGTTCCACAGTAGTTCGTCGGCACTGTATCCCGGTGTTCTCCTCCCTCCTAGTACAGAAGGTGCAGTCTTCGGGGCACGGTCTTCGTGACAGGGCGTCGGCATTAGAATGCAGTTGGCCTTTCCTGTGCTGGATCTCGAAGTTGTACTGTTGAAGCCTCTCTAACCACCGCGCGAGTTGACCCTCGGGCTGTTTGAAGTTCAGGAGCCACCGCAGGGATGCATGGTCGGTCCTGATGAGAAATTCTTGCCCGTACAGGTACTTGATGAAGTGTTCGATGATCTTCACGACGGCGAGCAGTTCCTTCCTGGTGACGCAGTAGTTCCTATCTGGATTTGACAAGGCCTTGCTGAAGTAGGCCACTACTCTCTCCACGCCGTCCACTACTTGCGACAGGATTCTCCCTATGCCAAAGTCGCTGGCATCGGTATCGGCGATGAACCTTGTTCCAGGTCTGGGGTAGGCCAGAATAGGCGCGGTGCACAGAGCCTGCTTGAGTTGTTCGAAGGCACTGTGGCATTTTGCTGTCCACGTGAAGAGTTGGTCCTTCTCAGTCAGTCGATGTAAAGGTTTGGCGATGTAGGCGAATCCTTTCACGAAGCGACGGTAATAAGTGCAGAGTCCCAGGAAGCTTCGTAGTTGGGACTTGTCCTTCGGAATTGGCCACTCCCTCACAGCTGCGGTCTTCTCTGGGTCGGTGCGCACCCCTTCCTCGGAGACGATATGCCCATGGCACTGGACCCGCTTCTGGAAGAGCTGACACTTCTTGGGGCTCAACTTCAGGTGGGCAGCCCGTAGCTTCAACAAGATCTCCTTCAGGTTGCTGTAGTGCTCCTCTAAGCTTTTCCCCAGAACGATGACGTCGTCTAGGTAGACCAGGCAGGTCTTCCAGTGTAGTCCCCTCAGAATGGACTCCTTTAGCCTTTCGAAGGTCGCAGGGGCGTTGCACAGACCAAATGGCATGACGGTGAACTGCCAGAGCCCGCTGCCCACAGAGAACGCCGTTTTCTCGCGGTCCTTAGGGTGGACCTCCACCTGCCAGTAGCCATTCTTCAAATCCAAGGTGGAGAACCATCTTGACCCTGATATGGTGTCCAGGGTGTCGTCGATCCGGGGTAGAGGGTATCTGTCCTTCTTCGTGACGTCATTCACTCGCCTGTAATCCACGCAGAACCTGGTGGAACCGTCCTTCTTCTTCACTTGCACGACCGGAGAACTCCAAGGACTATGTGATGGCTCGATCACTCCTTGCTCCTTCATCTCTTCTACCATCCGGTCGACTTCGGCTTGCTTGGCGAGCGGGACACGTCGGAATGGGGCCCTAATCGGTGCGCTGTCCCCAACGTCGATTCTGTGCTGGACCAAGCTTGTCCTGCCGAAGTCTTTGCTCCCCACGGAGAAGACATCCTGGAATTCGTGTAGCAGGTCCCGAAGTTGGCGTGATTGTTCCTCGTCTAAATGGTCCCGGGATCCTTGGTACAGCTTCTGTAGTTCTTCTGGCAGGGCGCGTCTTCTTCGGTTGTCCGTCTGCAGGTGTCCGTCCGTCGTGTCTGTGATGCGGGCAATCCAGGTAACGGGCTCGCAGACTCCTAGGTTGGTGTCCCGGTGAACCGTAATATCGTAGTCGTTCAGGTTGGACAGGCGGACGTACGGCCGAGACGTCGTGTTGATGAGAGTCTTGGCAACTAGCAATCCTTTTGTCTGGATGTCCTAATATTTTGGCTCGATGACTGCCGCCACTCCCTCAGCTGTTCCGTCTACAATTACGGCAGCGCTGACTTCCGTCCTGGCGGGAACGATGACGTCCTCCCTCAGCCTTACTCGTCGTGCGGCGACGGCCTCGTGGGCTGGTTGCAAAGCAAGTTCCTCACTTTCGAAGTGCAGAGTGTTGGTACTCAGATCCAAGATGATGTTGTTCTGGTCCAGGAAGTCCAGTCCGATGATCACTTCATTTGATACGTCAGCCACAAGCACTGGATGCTTTATCGCCCGTCGGCCAATGACGAACTCCAGTGATGCTTCGCCATGTACCGGTGCGGTCTCTCCGGTCGCGGTTATTAGCTGGAGGTTCCTTTGTGTGGGTTGCACTCTCCACTTCGGGATCACGGTGGGACTGACGATGGTCCTCGATGCTCCCGTGTCGATTAGCATGGGCCAGCTCTCTCCGTTGACAACTCCGTCGACCATCAGGCTGCTATTATCCCTCCGTAACTGCGTCACACGAACTTGGACTGCCGGGGCTTGACGACTGTCACAAGCCAACCTTTGCCCCCCAAGGCTGGCTGATACTTGCTTTCCTGGGCCGCGCGGTTTCCCTATGACTGACTGTCCCGACGGAAACCCTTGGCGGCGGCGATCACCGCAGTCCTTGCTCAGGTGGCCTCTCTTACGGCAGGTCCAGCAGGTCGGTAGTCCTCTTCCGGGCCGCCTCTACGGATGTCCTTCGGCTACGTTTTTGTTGGTGGTACTGCGACTCTTGAAGAACCGGCCGAGCGCCTCCATCAGTTCATCGGCCAGGGGCTTGGTCTTGTCGGCTTTGGCTGTTTCGACGACGTCCCCCTGACGCACCCGCGCGCGCATTCTAGATACCTGCTTTGCCGTCTCGAACTCAAGTGCGTGGCTCAGCGCATCTGCCAGGGTCTTATTGCGCGCGAGTCGCAGCGTCTGTTGAGTGTCCGGGTCGCGTAGCCCGCCGGTGAAGATCTGCGTCGCAATCTGTTCCAGAAAGTCGGCCGGCGCTGTTGGATAGGCGAGCCTTACGAGGCGTGCGATGTCCACCTCGAACTCCTGCAGGGTTTCCGCGTTCTTCTGTACCCGGGTCCGGAGCTGCATCTGGTAGGCCTGAAGATGGCTATCTCCATATCGGGACTCCATATGGGCGATCAGTGAAGCGTAGTCCTGGGATCCAGTCGGGATGGCCTGAAGGACGTTAAGGGCGTCACCTGTCAGCGCTACAATGAGAGCTGTAGCCTTTTCTGTGTTGTTCCAGTTATTTATGGAACAGGCCGCCTCGAACTGACGTAAGTAGGTGCTCCACGGGACCTTTCCGTCGAAGGTTGGGGGAGTCACTCTGCTATGTCCCGTTCCTGATATTCCCGGTGTATCGGTGGGTGGGCGTTGGTGCAGCTCGGCAACTTCCTCTCGTAGAGCGTTGAATTTCTCTTCCACCCCCGTCAGTGGGCGTTGGCGCAGCTCGGCAACTTCCTTTTGTAAGGCGTTGAATTACTCCTCCACCCCCATCAGCGGGCGTTGGCACAGCTCGGCAACTTCCACTTGTAAGGCGTTGAATTTCTCCTCCACCCCCATCAGCGGGCGTTGGCGCAGCTCGGCAACTTCCACTTGTAAGGTGTCGAACTTCTTTTCCATTTCTGCGACTTCCTCACGTAGGCCCTATTCTAATTTCCTTTGGCTCTCTTCTAATTTCGTCAGCAGACACTCTTCCAGATTTTTCTGGCCATCCAGAAATTTGGCGGTTAGGTCCTCTGCTAACTTATTCTGGCCGTCCTTCAGGTCCTCTGCTAACTTCTTCTGGCCATCCTCCATCTTCTTCTGGCCGTCCTCCATCTTCTTCTGTCCGTCTTCCATCTTCTTCAGGTCATCCTTCAGGTCCTTGGCTAATTTCTTCTAGCCGTCTTCCATCTTCTTCTGGCCGTCTTCCATCTTCTTCTGGCCGTCTTCCATTTTTGGTTTCCATGCCACTTAACTTTTCTAGCAATGCTGCCAATTGCGCCTCCATTTTAGTTGTGTGTCTTGTAAAGGGCATGCACTCACAGGAAAATTAGAGAAAATGACCTGCTCGGGTTTTGAAACCAGGACCGCCAGGTGTTGTGCTTGTGCTTGAGTTCGTAATCCCGCTTCTGACACCAGTTGTTACGTGCCACCCCCCTAGTGGCACTTTTGTTAACTGGATTAGGGTGGGTTGAAGCACAACACAGATTGTTCCTTTTAAATGAAATAATTAACTTTATTGCGGCCAGAACATACACCACTCATCAGCAAATACAAGCAATTATTACCTTCCTCCAGTTTCCTCAAGTTTCTTCCTTATGGAGAGCTCTTGGCCCCTTTCACTCGGCCTTGCAGTTAATCCTCTCGCTAATGAGTCCGGTCCGGTACGCTGGCTGGAAATAGCTGCACTAAGTCTGTCACTCACTGTTTTGCAACTCACCACAATGACATCTGTCGCACTAGGTAAGCACACTCGCTCAAAACATAGGCAGTCCCCTGTATGCTTCTCACTTACATCGCTGTCAAGAGAATCGGCTTCACTAGGGGTTTCGCAAGTCACCACACTTCTGTTGCTCAGGATAAACGCTCGCACTCGCTCGTAAAACACAACACACACTGCTTGACAGGTCGCTCTTATATAGCAGGCCGGTGTCTCAATAAATGCTTCTAGACCCATCCAGGGTTCACGGCTTCTCGAGGTTTCCTTCACTGGCTCAGTCACGAATATTCTGGACCATCCCTTTGTCCTAGTAGTCCTGTTGCATAAGGCGTACGCAATACACAGAGGCAGGGCACAGCCCAGCCCTGGGGCAGTTGTGACTCATGCGGCGAGCGATGACACAAACTCACAGCCGTAACAGTAATATAATTATGTTTGTTGTTTTATTTGAGGGACTTGGGCATCATGGTCTTTTAGCCCCGTGCACTTGTGTGTTTAGAATTTGTGTGATAACCTGTCTTTTTTGGTGTCTGTAGTAGTGTGTGCAGTGGCGGATCCAGGCCTTGCGGGGCCCTGGGCTATATGATAAGGCGGGGCTCACAAAAATAGGAAATAAAAAAATCAAATCGAATGGAAAGTAATTTTGTAATAATAATAAAATTAAGAATAGTTACAATATTTTGAATACACTTGTCTACAGTACTTTTTTTTTAACAATATGAAAGAAACCTTTAAGTTCCCTTGAAGAAGATTATGTAAACTATGCAATATTAAAATATTACTTTGCGACTTTTTTTCGGCTGAAGTCTTCTATTATTTCACTGAAATCTAAACTTGCTGAACGGTCAAGGGAGGTCATAGTTGCACTGAAAAAAAATATAAATTAGTTTGAAATGTTTGAAAAGTATAATTAATTAATTAATTAATTAAATTTTAAAAAACTCCATGGCGGCGGGGCCCTGGGCGGTCACCCTCCCCTAGATCCGCCCCTGAGTGTGTGGACTCGTACTTTTAATTCAGGTGAGGATTGAAAAAAAAAGCAGCTGTGGCCTTTGTTGTAAGGCACCATCCCGGCATTTGTCTGGAGTAGAAATGAGAAACCACGGAAAACCACTTCCAGGGTGGCTGAGATACAAATTGAACCCACCTCTTCTCAATTTTGCCTCATGAGGCTGAGTGTATCCCGTTCCATCCCTTAAACCAGAATTAAATTTCTTGGCAGAGCAGGAATCGAACCTTGACCTCCAAGAATGATAGCCGCTACACCACCAGGTGATCTAATAATATAGGGGCAGATGTCCTTGCTGTTCTGCCTCTTTTAACAACAATAACTAACTGACCTAATAATAGTATCACCTACTGTGCGTGTACCGCCAACTAAGGAAATCAGAGTTCTTTTTTTTTCTTTCTTTATGTAGGATTGTAATTTAATTTCTTATGTTGTTGAGTGGTTCCATGGAAGTATGATGTGCTATCTGTTTCCAGCGGCCGGCCCAACATGAGGTGACGGCGAGCGGCAAGTTGCCGGGCAGTTCGGGCGCGCCCGGGGACGAGGTGTCGAGTGCGGAAAGTGTGACCACTTGCTCGGCGTGTCGCGTTACCATCCACCACCATCAGAGTCCTGCCCCACGCCTCAGAACAGCGTGCCCCTTCTGTGGCCAGCCATACGCCTCCAACACGACCACCACCACCACGGCGCAGCAGACCGACCACGTGGGGGTGGGAGTAGGGGTGGGTGCCGGCCGCGTACGAGGACAGCGCTCCAGCAGCGACCCTGTCGTACCAAGCTTTCGACTGCCAGCCATCGTAAGTAGCACCATCTTTTATATACAGTGCTGTCAATGTCAAGACCAAAGGATTTATTACAGGACGTGATCCAAAAATAACTTGGCAAGAAGTGCATTATCAATAATTACAGTACTTCAAAGAATAGTATATTATGCAACAAGCTTATAATGGGAATAATTAAGACACGGGTATGTTTATATTTTCCATACGAGTGTCTTAATTACCATTAACTTATAGGCGAGTTGCATACGACTGTTTATGTTCGATGATAATTATAACTATTTTATGTTGGAACATAAATATTCATAAAATATCTGTCGAGATTTCGCCAGTTTTATGTACTGAATAGAGCGCATGGGATGCAGAGAATACCATGGCCTCCTCGAATACCCCACTTTGACACGAGTCACAGGAGGCCATGGAAGTCAGCGCAGGTGCAATGCTATCCTTACCTAATTGGCCACACGACTTTTTCTTGAACTCTGATTGGTGGGAGAAACTGTATCATACTGAAAACTTGTACTATAATGAACCTCATTATAGTACATTTTTCTGACATATAATATTTACATTTCGCCAGGGTCGAACATAATAGTACATTATGCAACGAGCCTATAATGGCTTACGCTCGTTTTATAATTTCCATACGAGTGTCTTAATTACCATTATAGGCGAGTAGCATACGACTGTTTATGTTCGACGATAATTATAACTTTATTATATGTTTTAACATAAATATTCATACATATCTGTGGGATTCAGTTAATTCAGTTAGTGAACACGGCGCGCTGGCTTTGCTGACTGAACAGAGTGCATGCGTGGGCCAAGGCACTCCGAAAGCAGAGACCATTCACTTTGCCTGCCAACACAGAACACCTAATGATTACAGCCTGCCGTCCAGCTCTATAGCATTCACTAATATTGTCACCGAAGTAGTTTGAAAGCAATGCGCTGTGTAGAAATTGGAGTTGGGGTCCTTGGGGATATTAAGGTACAGTAACATTTCTTGTCTCATATTCGTCAGTTTATTTACGCGAACATATGGTCGGTGCACTTTCAATGTCGGTAATGTATATAGACATGTTGGATTTTGAGCACATGCACGAAGGTATCCTTACCTAATTGGTCACACAACTGTTTCTTGATCTCTAATTGGTGGGAGAAACTGTTTCATAATGAAAAATAGTGTTATAATGAGCCTCATTACGATACAGTTTTCTGACACATAATGTTTACGTGTATTATACACGTAGGCCTATTAGTTTTCTTGAAATAATACCATGAGCTGTATATTCATGTCCTTAAAGATCTGTGATGTTATGGGGAAATTGAGAATTGCATTTTATGGCCACTTGCTAAGAATGAAACCCACATGATTGACGAACCGGATCTTTACCTATTTAAAAGATAAGAAGGCCAAGCCAGCCTGGTTCGAAGAGGTAGAAAGTGACCTACATGAGATGGAGATTACCTGTGAAGAACGCAACCCCCTCAGGAAGAAACTAAACGATCACCAGGGTTATCAAGAAAAGCCAGAGTTGAAGACTTGTCACAGTACAATCTCTTAGATTATAGGTTAAGGTTATAACATGGCTTCCTTGATATAGTTCAGGTAGTGAGGTAGGGGAGGCCATGCTCATATAAGTTAGATCTTTTTTTTTTTATGCTGTATTTTATATATCTTTGATTATTTTTATTCCATGCTGTAAAAATTTTGTTATAGGTCTGATTATTATTCAGTATCTTATTTTGAGATCTCCATGTATTTTTATATTTCCATTTACGATGCTGTTTTGTTTATATATATATATCTTTGACTATTCTTGTTAGGAGTCCATGCTGTAAGATTTAGTAGTGAATATCTTGAAGAGTATAAATGGAGATTGTAGATATGTATGAGGGAAGAGGTTAGATGATTATTGTGTTCGGTCTTGGACTTAGATAAGGTGTATGTGGAAAAGAGAAGTATCTGTTGACTTGGTCTGATTCTTATTAGCAAGAATGATTTGGTTTTGTGTGATAAGATCCCGAGAAGTGAAGTGTTAGAGATTGATGCTCAGTGAAATGCCCGTTGCTCACGGTAAAATGTTTCTTAAAATTTATTTTACAACTAATTTTATACAAATTTGACGAAAGCAAGCTGTGTTGTTCACGGTAAAATTATTTTATAAAATCCGTGGATGTATCAGGATCACCATCTACCGATAAACTTCTGAACAAAGAATCAGCTGTTCAACACACATTGGTTTGAGAGTATGGCTCCAACAAACAAAGCAAAAATTGCTGCTTTAGGTACAATTATATGTCGTACAGTGGTAAAATGGAAGGAAAGAAATGCTAGGAAGTCCTGGACTCGGGAATGGATAAAAAGAAGAGAAGAGTTGAGGTTAGAAGATCAGAATTCATATAGGAATTTTCTAAGGATGGAGGAAAGCAGTTTTAAAAAACTCCTAGATCTTGTTGGTCCCAAAATTATTCGACAGGACACTAACATGAGGCAAGCCATTTCTCCTGAAATGAGACTGCAAGTGAGTTCGAAGCCCGATTATCTTCGCCTTAACATCAGCCTGGCTTGTGCTCGGTCGAATTTGTGAAACATATTCGGCGATTGAGATTTCTGCCTCCCTTCTTGCATTTCTATTGTGGTATATGGGCGTTTTAACCTCATACAAACACTGATATTTCTGGTACTCGTCCAGTAAAACACTAACAGCTTCCTTAGTCCAGCCGGAGACTGCCATTTTCGAAGTGTCGGTTTACAAGCGAGCTTCACAATCTTCTCACCAAGTGGCGCCAGCATCATCTTCATGTCAGCTTCCCTGATTGGTTCGTTTCGTAAAATTAATTTTACGGAATAGAACATGTCCTATTTTATGGAAAGTTTTATCAAAGGTTTTATAAAACTTGAATTTGACCGTGAGCAACAGAAATTTTATGAAATTAAATTATTGTACAATAAATTTGAAGGAAAATTTTACCGTGAGCAACGGGCATTAAATGAAAAGAATAAATGGAGAAAGATGTTCTTTTTTAAAAGTATCCCTCATTGAGTATAATCAACCATGACCCCAGATATGTACGGTCACAATTATTGCGCCACAACGTGGAGTTCGATAAAGGGAAGTTAGAAAAATTACAAAATGACACACCAACGAGGAGAACGATAGTTTGATCCAAATGCTACTAAGTAAATTCACAGGTATGGAAGAGTCAGTAAGCCAGAAAATAGAGTCTTTAAGTACGGAAATAGGATCAGTAAAAGAGTCAGTAAGCCAGAAAATAGAGTCTTTAAATACAGAAGTTGGATCAGTAAGAGAGTCAGTAAGCCAGAAAATAGAGTCAGTGAAAGAGAGTATGAGTAAGGAGATAGGAGAAGTTAGGCAGCAAGGAGAGTCTATGAAAGTGCAAATAGAATCTATAGGTAAGCAGGTAGAATCTGTAAAGGTGTACGTAAACGAAGCAGTAAAGAAACAGGCAAAACTAATGCTAAGATAGAGGAGTTAAGCAAAGAAGTACAAGAACATAAGTCTGTACTTAATAGTAGTATGGAGTTGGAATCCTGGAAAGTGGCTGTAGAGGAGGAAGAAGTGGAGGATAAGATAAAAGAGGAGGAAGGGAATGAGATAAGTGATTCACTTGAAGGAAAGCAAGAAAATTATCAGCGATGTGGGGGGGGGCCCGTGAGATAGCAGGTGATATGGAAGAAACTGAAGGAGAGGAGGCAGGTGAAAGAAAGGAAAAGGCAGAAGAGAAAGGAGAAACTGATAAGGAAGAAGGTGAAACAGAAGGGCGTGAGAAAGCAGGTGATATGGCAGAAACTGAAGAAGAGAAAGAAGAATCGGATAAGGTTGGTCATGAGGAGGACAGTAGCGGTCAAGGAAAAGAGGCTAAAGATGAGGGTAAAAGTGCAAGAGACGGTCATGGAGAAGACAACATACTGGAAAAACATAAAGTGAAGAAGCGTTGGAGAAGGAAGATCGGGATGAAAAGGATGAGATGCAAAACGAAGAGAAGAGAATTGTTGAATAGTATGAGACAGACCAAAAGAAGAAAAAGAAAGGAAAATATGATGATACTGAATCAGAGGAGACAGACCAAGAGAAGAAAAAGAAAGGAAAATGTGATGATACTGAATCAGAGGACACAGACCAAAAGAAGAAGAAGAAGAAAGGAAAATATGATATTAAATCAGAGGAGACAGACCAAAAGAAGAAAAAGAAAGGAAAATATGATGATACTGAATCAGAGGAGACAGACCAAAAGAAGAAGAAAAAGAAAGGAAAATATGATGATACTGAATCAGAGGAGACAGACCAAAAGAAGAAGAAAAAGAAAGGAAAATATGATGATACTGAATCAGAGGAGACAGACCAAAAGAAGAAGAAAAAGAAAGGAAAATATGATGATACTGAATCAGAGGAGACAGACCAAAGGAAGAAGAAAAAGAGAGGTTTGGAATACAGGAGATGGGGGCAGGAGGCATCGTAGAAGACGACGAAGCAGGCGTGTAGGCAGGAGGAGAAAGGGGAGAACGAAGATGATAACGATTCTGCCGCTCCTTCTGATTATGATGCTGTCCGATTTTATGATGGAGGAGGAGTGTCTGATGAACTTGATGATATAGTTTTGGTTGCTTCATCTGAGGAGAGTGATACAACGTTATGTGATGTTGATAATCTATAATTTGTTGTACTCGGTGTGGTTTTAGTGTATGCTTGATGTATAATACGTTTTATGTATTTTTAGCCTATTTTCAATTTTGAAAAAATAGGCTTATGAGATCACCTTTTGTCCGTGTGTGTGTGTGAGGTGTGTGTGTGTGTCCCCCTAATAAAATCTAAACGGCTGGAGTGATTTCAATGAAACTCGGTAAGTTCATGGCGCTATTCCCGGCGACCTCGACCGTGCCCTTCAAATGTTGTTACGTCTCACCAATCCAACATGGCGGCTGTGCGAAATATTTCACTAGCATTCAATATCTCCGGAACTATTACCGATATCGCCCTGAAATTGTGTACGGTGATAAAGGGCACTACTAGAAGTTCACCTATGAGACTTTCAAAAACCTGGTGACTACAAAACCAACATGGCGGTCAAGCGAAGTTGAGACTTTTAAATAGACTTTTCTCGCGATTTAACTACCCAAACGTAATGAAACTGGGTACAGTAATTGTTTATACACATTGTAAAGCACTGGAGTCTAATTTAGTTCAATTGTTTACATAACCTCAAAATGGCGGCTGTGCGAAATATTTCACTGACATTCTATATCTCCGAAACTATTACAGATATCACCCTGCAATTTTGAACGGTGATAAAGGGTACTGATACAAGTTTACCTATGTATATTTCATAAACCTGTAAAGTACAAAACGAACATGGCGACCAAACGAATTTGAAATATTTTAATAGACTTTTCTCGTGATTTAAGTCTCTGAGCGCAGTGAAATGTGGTACAGTAAACGATTTTGCAGATTGTAATGCACTGCCATCTAATTTAATTCAATTGTTTACATAACCTCAAGATGGCGGCTGTGCGAAATTTTAAAATTATATTTTTATTTCTTGTGTCGTAATCATGCGATCGAAGTGAAAGTTTGAATAATGAACCTAGGCAATAATTGTCCTTGAATGGTATATATCTCTATGGCCTATACATATAACAATTCTAAATGTCGAGCTTCCGAAATATTTAGACGGTTCTCAATATATATGAATCTTTTACAGCAAGCAAACAGATTTTTTATGTTCATAGAGACTATGAACATATGTTCACCTATAGGACTTTGAGTAACCTGGTGAGCACAAATCCAACATGGCGGCGACGCGAAGTATAAATATTTAAATGGACGTTTCTCGCGAATTAACTATCCGAGTGCCGTGAAACGTTGCACGTTAAATGCTTATACAAATGTTGATCCACTGGCATGTAATTTATTTCAATTGTTTGCATAATCACAAGATGGCTGCTGTGCGTAATTTTAAAATCTCGTTTTTACTTCTTGTGTTCTAATCATGCGATTGAAGTTTGAATACCACACGCACACAATAATCTTAATGTAATAGTACAAAAATAAAAATCCAACCTGGCGAACATCTGAAATATTTAGACGGTTCTCAATATCTACGAATCTGTTACAGCAATTAAACTGAAATTTTGTATGTTGATAGAGGCAATTAACATGAGCAGGATATATGGAAATAGGCTGTTTAGTTCTTCACGGAACTACTTGTTTAATGTGTGTGTGATCCTTATGTGTTTCTCAAATAAGAATCACACAGAGGGGCGAATTGTCACAGTACAATCTCTTAGATTATAGGTTAAGGTTATAACATGGCTTCCTTGATACAGTTCAGTAGTGAGGTAGGGGAGGCCATGCTCATGTAAATTAGATCTTTTATATATTCTTTTTCTTGATGCTGTTTTATATATATATCTTTGATTATTTTTATTCCATGCTGTAAATTTTTTGTTATAGGTCTGATTATTAGTCAGTACCTATTTTAAGATCTCCGTGTATTTTTAGCCTACTTTTCACATTTTGCAAAAATGAGGAAAATGTAGACTTATGAGATCGGGCAAATGTGTGTCTGTCTGTCTGTCTGTCTGTCTGTCCTTCTGTCTGTCTGTACGGCTGTGTCCCCCCCGTATCAACTCCTAAACGGCAGGAGAAATCGAAACAAAATTTGGTAGGAATAAAGATCTATACCTGAATATCTCACGGCCATATTTGAAAATGATGTCATTGCTGAAAAATCGCAATTGAAATTTGAGCTCCATGTTGGATATCTTGGAAGGTATGAATTGGAGCTATTTCAAAATTGGCACACGTATAGATAATAATATTGCAGTTTAATTTCCAGGAGGCCATACATGGCAGTGTTGCCAAAATGATTATAAGACTGCTGATAGGTCCAATTTTTAAATGCATATAACTTCTACACTATTAGTTGGAATTCAACCAAATTTCGAATGTGCTACGTGTACATAAACAGATATGACTGAGCGTATTCTTAAGACCCTCCAGGGCTGCCAACTATTAATAAATGCTCTCATTTTTTTAATCCAAATACCCATATATCAGAAAGTATGCAAGCCGACAGCTTTAAACTATACACACGTATAGTACCTGACACTCTATATTAAAGTGGAGTAACTTATATACGTCAGTGCTACCAACATGATTCTAAGCCTGCTGAGATGTCCAACTTTAAATACATGTAGCTTCTGTATTATCACTTGGATGTCAACCAAATTTCGTGTGTGCTATGTGTACAATAACAGATATGACTATGCCGATTCTTAAGGGTAACCAGGGCTGCCAACTGTTAATAAATGCTGTCTCTATTTGTGTTACCCTAATATAAATATATCAGAAAGTATGCAAGCCAATAGCTCTAAACTTTGCACATGTATAATACCTGGCATTCTAGATTAATTTGGTGTAACTAATATAGGCCTACGCCAGTGCTGCCAAAATGATTCTAAGCCTGCTGATAGGTCCAATTTTAAAGTGCATAAAACTTCTGTACTAATTAATGGATTTCATTCAAAATTGACACAACACTAGATCATATTATTTCAGATTATATCTGACCAATACATGTATGTCATTGTTGCCAACATGATTTTACGTGCACTGTTAGATCCAATGTTTAACTGCATGTAACGTCCATGCTATCCATTTGAATTTAACCAAATTTTGTATTCTGTACCTTAAGAGATGGAACTAAGAATATATTCAGTCACCAGGGCTGCCAACTGTAGTTCTCTATTAGGCTACAAATTGCCAGGTATTCAGTATTTCGAACTAATTAGAAATTTCGATATTACAAACTTAATTTCGTTATTATTCTAGATAGATCCATATAGATTAATCATTGGCATGAATCTTAAATTTTAAGAAAAGTAGGCTCTTTAGTTCGTCACGGAACTTCTTGTTATATTTCCATTTACGATGCTGTTTTGTTTTTATATATATCTTTGACTATTCTTGTTAGGAGTCCATGCTGAAAGATTTAGTAGTGAGTATCTTGAAAAGTATAAATGGAAATTGTAGATATGTATGAGGGAAGAGGTTAGATGATTATTGTGTTCGGTCTTGGACTTAGATAAGGTTTTTGTGGAAAAGAGAAGTATCTGTTGACTTGGTCTGATTCTTATTAGCAAGAATGACTTGGTTTTGTGTGATAAGATCCCAAGAAGTGAAGTGTTAGAGATTGATGCTCAGTGTTAAATGAAAAGAATAAATGGAGAAAGATGTTCTTTTTTTAAAGTATCCCTCATTGAGTATAATCAACCAAGACCCCGGGTATGTACGGTTACAGACTGGAAAGAAGACGAAAGAAAGAATGGAGCAACACCGGCAACGTATGAAGGAACACTGGGCAAAGATCAAAGCCCAGAGAAGACAGCTGAAAGTACGTGGTCCTTAGTAGGCCAATACCATTAAATAATAATAATACAGTAATAATAATAATAATAATAATAATAATAATAATAATAATAATAATATTTAGAAAGCCCGTTCGAGACATCTCGCATGCGTATATACCACCCGCCCGGCTCAACTGTTATGCAGTCTCTACACGTCAAAGTTCTCCCATGGACTGTCAACTTGTTCATTTGTTTAAACGCACTTAAATAAATGTATTTCCGTTGACTTTTCAAGAAATGCAAGTTTTGCCCTGTACTATTGAGACGATTTGGAAGATTTTGGCACAAACCGGGTATTCTAACTTCCTCTGGTTTAAGTAAATAATAATAATATAATAATGATATTGGTTTTACGTCCCTTTTAACTACCCTGGCATTTAGAGACGCCGGGGTGCCGGAATTTTGCCCCGAAGGGGATCTTTAACGTGCCAGTAAATGTACTGACACGGCTCCCTCGCATTTGCGCACCCTCAAATGCCAGCTGACTGCGCCAGGTTTCGAACCTGCAACCTTGGGCTCTCTGGTTTAAGATCTTGAGTTTTGTGAAACATACACCTTAGCGTTTTATACAATTATATGATGATGATGATAATAAAACTGAATCAAGCTTTCGTTTACTAAGGCAACACTGAAAATGGCTTCAAACACGATAATGAATCAAACAAATAATAGTACAATCAAAAAGGAAATCAAGGGAGGAATTTGGAAATACATTAGGAACGTTTGGTCAGAAAGCACAAATGCATTTTTGGAAGGTTATAAAGAAACTTAAAAACTGAGGAAATAGAGAAATAAGCAGTGTTTTAGATAATGCTAGAACACTTATTGTTGATGCCAAAGAAGCAACGGGGAGTTGCCAAGAACACTTCGTAAGCTCGCTAAATGAAAATAGAAACTTACCTGGCAATATGGCCGATTTGGAGATTATGCAGAAGGAGAATGAGGATGGGAACAGTAAACGGATGAGGAAGTAGAGAGGATGGCAAATCAACTACAATATCACAAAGCGGCAGGGGTAGTTGAAATTCCGCCAGAAGAGGTAAAGCAGTCAACAGTGCAGAGGTGGTCATACAGTATGCCTGCGTGCTTCTGGCGCGGACGGCCTTGCAGTGATGGCGGGGAAAGATTATATGTTTGTCTGTCCCTCGCTCGCTTTCCCGTCTTACTCCCTCCCGTACTGCCTTCGCTGTGTCGAAGGTCAAACGGTCGCGGTGCCAGTTGACATTATTTGATCGCAGGGATAAATAACGTTTGACTATGGCTAGTGCAGAAAAGAAAAGGAGGAGTGGAAGTGCGACTTCTTTTGTGAAAGTGTGAGAACATTGTTTTTCTCTGCATTGAAACTAACAAAATTACGGCATCGCGCTCTGATGTCTGACGATAACCTGCGAAAGAGCCTCAGGTTGATTGTCTCACAAACAATCGTACGGAACATTGAGCATATTGTAAATATGAAAGGCAAATTGGAAAGAAGGAAAATAAAAATGTGACCAAAATTGCATCGTCTTCAATGAGTCCCATGATCCCTAATTAATATTACTGATTGTTTTAATTCTTACCCCCTCGTGGTGTAGCGGCTAGCATTCTTGGCTGTTGCGCTGGAGGTCCGGGTTGGAATCCCGGCTCTGCCAAAAAAAAAAACTAATCTGAGGCCTGGAACTGGGTACACTCAGCTTCGTCAGGCAAAACTGTGAAGAGGTGGGTTCGATTCCCATCTCAGCCATCTTGGAAGTAGTTTTCCGTTGTTTCCCCACTTCTACTCCAGGAAAATGCCTGTATGGTTTACTTCATAGTCCTCATCTGGATTACAAATACAGCCACCACAATTACACAGGTTATCAGACAAATTATATACGCACACACTCCCAAGTACACGGGGCTACATGACCACGATGTCAAAAAGTCAAATCAATCAACAACAACGAAATGTTTTAATGCCAAGCAAGTGCCGGCACACGGTGAGACGCGTGAATAGTCTATAGTGTAGATGTTTCGAACAACCTACACATTGGAAGATGAGTTTGATTGTTTACTTTACGTCCGGTGCGCCAGCGGCGATCCCAACTTGACTCGGTCTGACTCGCTGGTACTCAGTGCAGGCAGCCTAGCCAAGAGAGGCAGAAACCAGCCTGCCAGCGTAAAAAAGACTGGCCGTCCCTGCTATAGTGGGAACACGGGAGTTGCATAGGATAATCGAATTGGCATGGGATTTAGGAGAGGTACCCTCTGACTCGACAAAAGCAGTAATCGTCCACTTCATAACCAAGGTAACAGGGAAGATTGCAACTATTATAGGGCATTTCTTTGATAAGTGTCTCAGGCAAAGTGTGCTCAGGCACTGTAGAAAGGATAGTTCGATAGTTGGCCGAGAGGAAGATGGATGAAAACAGTATGGCTTTGCACCACAACAAGGGTGTCGGGATGAAATTTCTAGTATGTGCAAAGTTATTGAGGAATGCTACGGAGGAATGGACAGATGTTTCAGTTTTGTAGATCTAGAGAAGGCGTACGAAAGAGTAACCAGGGAAAAAAATGCTGAGCATCCTGTGGGATTATGGTACCAAGGAAAGGCTGCTACAGGCAAGAAAATTATTTATATTGATAATCAGGCTGTGTTGAGAGTTGATGGTAGGATGAGTTCTTGGTTCAAGGTTGTTACAGTAATGAGGCAAAGTTGTAATCTATCACCACTAATTTTATGTCTGGAACATTTGCTGAAAGATATAAACTGGCTCAATTAGATGGATTTATTTATCGTATGGCTTTTAGTGCCGGGAGTGTCCGAGGACATGTTCGGCTCGCCTGAGTCTGTAGCTGCTTCCAGCGGACACCCTAAAGGGCGAGCTACAAGTTCCGTTCAATTTCAAGTAGTTCCAACTTTCGCCACCAGATATCAATGATACCTAGTGGTGAACGTTGGAACTTTGATAGAGCGTTCTGACGAAATCTAACCTAACAAATTTTGCTTTACACAAGTTTAGTCTGTGAAAGGATCTTTTACATGCCATAAATCTATGACATGGGACCGCCGGCTTTACTTCCCCTCCGAAGGAAGGCATACTGAAGGATTTTAACGCTCTTAAAAAATCCGACGACTTCGGCCGGGTTTGAACCCGCTATCTTGGGCACAGCAGTTCAGCATGGAAACCTGGTCAACAGCAGGGTTTATGATGATGACCTGATTGTAATGGCATACTCGGTTGAAAGCTACATGCTAGAATTTCAACGAAAATGTAGGAAATACGGTATGGTAATCAGCATTTCAAAGTAAAGGTGAAGTCGGTAGAGAAGAAAAGCAACAACATAGAATGCCAGGTATGAGGAACTAAATTAGAGGAAGTGGCCCAATTTAAGTACTTGGGCTGTGTATTCTCTAAGGATGGTAGTACGGTATGGGGAAGGAGATAGAGTCGAGGTGTAGAAAAGCCAATGCAGCGAGTTCTCAGTTGCGATCTACAGTATTATGCAAAAAGGAAGTCAGTGTAGCGACGAAACTCTCCCTACAACGCTCAGTATTTAGATCGACCTTGCTGTATGGAAGTGAGAGCTGGGTAGATTCATTATATCTGATACATAAGCTAGAGGTAACTGATATGAGAGTAGCACGAATGATTACTGGGACAAATAGATGGAAGCAATGGCAGGAAGGTAATCGTAATGAAGAGATCAAGGCTATGATAGCAATGAACACGTTAGATGAAGCTGTTTGTATGAGCCGACTTACATGGTGGGGTCATGTGATGTGAATGGGGGAGCGGAGATTACCTAAGAGGTTAATAAGTTCGACTATAGAGGGTAAGAGAAGCAAGGGGGGCGATGGTTAGTGTTCAACAATCTCAAAGAGTGAGGTGTAGAGGTGTAGAAGCTGAGGCCACAGTGCTAACTACTAATAGGGGATCATGGAGGCTCTTCGTACGAGTTTACTTTATTAACTTTCGCTGCAAAAGCATTAATAGGCACGTTCAACTGAAGCCCTGGGCGAGGGCGCTGTTGGCACGAGCAAGCGATGGAGGGTGGTAGGAGGGAGAGCATATGGTGGGCGCGGCGAGAGAACGAGAGCGCGATACGAAAGCGCCGATGACAGACCAACAATTTAACTACATCGACTGTGTCCGTATCGGATAATGTCTGTTGTTTAAAATAATAACACCTAAGATAGGTGTTGGAATGGCGTGATTTAGTATGTTACATTTATTATTGGAAATAAAACAGTTTACTTCAAAGTAAACACAAAATATTATCTTATATTATACAAGAAAGACGTGTCCTCACTGACTCATCATCGCCCAGCAAAAACTATTGAGGTTAGAAATATGAAATTTTGGGGATATGTTTGTTGTATGTCATAAACGTCCACTAAGCAAGGATTTTAGGATATTCAGGTTATTATTCATTTAATAAGAATATATCACGAATGGTTACATTTGGGGATGTGATACTCGGCATATAAACTGAAATGAAAATCCACAGCCTGCTTCCAGTCTCCGACCGGGTCAGGAATGGAATGAATGAAGCCCCCATCTAGCGGCGAGGATATGAACTGTGCCGGCTGCACTCGGCATATAAACTAATCATTAAAAATAAGCAGACACATTTCTAAGGGTTTTTCGATGTGGTGTATATTATGAGATGAAAGGGATGAAAAGTGGGGGTTGAAGGATTCTTAACGGAGCGTGTATCTCTTAAACGACATAGGCGAAAAGTTTGAAACTCAGGGGAAAAATCAGCTTAAAAAATAAGTAAATAGTTCGACTGTTTTTTCATAAATCCTATTTAAGGGACCCATGGGGAGGGGTAAATTCTGGAGGAAAATAAGTCCACTAAGGAAGGATTTTTGGATATTCAGCTTCTAAAGGGGTGTTAAGGGGGTTAAACCTGCATTTCATTGATTAACAATTTCTCACGAGTGGTTTCATTTGGGGATGTGTTGCCAAGCTACACATCCCTAAAATGTGGAGGAAATCTCGAGTCATTGCACTACTCAAGCCTGGGAAAGAACCAAACGACCCGAAAAATTTTCGACCCATTTCCCTGTTACGTCATACCTTCAAGATACTGGAACGCCTGGTACTTAACCGAATCAGTAGCATCCTCGAAGAGAAGTTCATTCCACAACAAGCAGGCTTTTGTGCTGGCAAATCATGTTGTAACCAGATCTTGAATCTCACCAAACACATCGAGGATGGTTTTGAGCGCGGTGAGATAACAGGAGTCGCCTTCGTTGACTTAAGAGCTGCATACGACACTGTGAATCATAGGAAGCTGTCAAAGATAGTGTTTGACCTTACCTATGACCACCAACTAACATCCCTAATCAGCATCTTCCTTCAGAACAGAAGATTCCAAGTCTCGCTACAGGGTAAAAAGAGTAGATGGCGAACCTAGAAGAACGGTCTCCCTCAGGGTAGCGTGCTGGCTCCAGCGCTGTACAACATCTACACAAATGATCAGTCAATTCCAGCAAGTACCAGGCTCTTCATCTATGGCGACGACACAGCAATAGCTGCTCAGGGCTCATCCTTTGAAGAAGTGGAAGGAAAGCTGACTTCAGCGATGGACGAACTCTCCAAGTACTATGATGCCAACCATCTGAAGCCGAACCCTAATAAGACACAAGTGTGTGCGTTCCATCTACGGAACAGGGAAGCACGGCGACAACTAGATATCACATGGCGAGGGGAGCGACAAACATTGCCCAACACCAGTTTACCTAGGTGTCACACTAGACCGTGCTCTAACCTACACACAGCAATGTCTGAACACGAAACAGAAGGTCAGCGCCCGCAATGGCATACTCAAGAAGCTGATCGGCAGCACCTGGGGAGCCAGCCCGCACATCCTGTGGACTTCCGAACTTGCACTGTGTGTGTCAGCCGCTGAGTATGCCGCTCCTGTGTGGAACGCTTCAGCACATGCTAAGCAGGTTGATACTGCTGTCAACGACACTGCAAGAATAATCTCGGGATGCCTGAAACCAACACCAGTGCACAAGCTATACCCTATTGTTGGAATAGCCCCACCCAACATCCGGAGGGCCACTGCTGCGGACGCCGAGAGAACTAAGCAGGAGAATGACCATCGACATCCACTATATGGTCACCAGGCAGCAAAGTCTCGCCTCAGATCCCGCAAGAGTTTCCTTGCTAGGACTACGCCGCTGGAGAGAACACCAGAGACAACTCGCCTCAACAGATGGAAGAGCTCACTGCCCACAGACATGTCACCAAAGGAAGAACTGGCTCCTGGCGCCGACCCACCTTATCCTGTTTGGAGGTCCCTCAACCGCTTAAGGGAGGGTGTCCCTCGATGCACGACCAACCTGCAAAAATGAGGGATCCTTCAAGCAGACACAGACACCTCTTGTGAATATGGAGCTGAACAAGACCCATGCCACATACTTATCTGCCCCCTGGTGTATTCCTTGGAATACACGGTAAGACAGAGTAAGCTTTTGCTGCTCTTTGCTTTATTTCATTACTTCCTTTTACGCAAACACCAACAGTGATCCCCTAGTTTTTCTTTGTTTAAGCACTTTGCTTATATTACCTGTGAGTCTGTTCTAGATATATATCTTCCATGACCCACCTAGCGTCATCTAGCAGCGAATCTCTGAAGTTCCTCAATTTTTCCATGTACAAGAAGACTTCCTTACCAATCTGGCCACCATTTCTCGTCGCTATCACCAGCTATCATCTCTGTGATCAAGAGGAATTCGTCTACATACCCATCCACCAGGCTTCGCTAGTGACGCCTGCTATCAACTCTTTGAAGACCATTTCATCAAGATACTTAATTGTTGTAAAGTTTTTCATTCTTATGTATATTCCTTTGTCTCCTACCCCCACTCTTTTTCTTTCCCTGGTCCCTCCGCGCTTCGTTGAGCTGGCCTCACTTGTGCTTCAGTCGTCAAGACTTCCAGTTGGAGCTTACCTAGAGCTCATCTTCTCTCCTCGAGAGACAAACTTTTAAATCGGACGCCATGTCCAGATCTTAACTAACGGTCACCAAGAGAATCGCCGTTCATCAGAACTAAGTATTACTTCAACGTTCTTCAACTCATTTTAATTGCTTTTAAATAGCTACATGCTTTTTAACCATCATCTTACAGACAGTGTGAAATTGCGAAATGTGGGGCAATAACCATCTTCGCGGGATTTTCGATGTTGGGCTTTGTCTATCTAAGCTAATCTTGAAATGAAGCAGCATTTCTTATGCATATTAACTGAGATATTTTCACACAACGTGGGCCATCGTTAAATCACCCACTGTCTATAGAAAACTTAGCTCGTTCCACCGCTGGACTTTTTTTCCCCCCAATTCAACAGTTATGATTGTTCTGGAATTTTCCATGCAAAACAATTCATCCACTAGCTCAACCTTCTAGTATTTTCCACTCACATATGGAAATACTTTTTCTAACCAAGGAATTTTCTTTATGAACAGCTAATCAACACCTAATTTATCTTCCTTCGTGGGAATTCGTCCACTGCATTCAACTATAACCTACAAATTTTTCAACGCAATAGACTCTCTCTAACCAAAATGCAACTAGTTATTTTACACCACCGCAATAACTTTCCTTTCTATAAACTTTCTGTGCTACAATAGTGAACTTTTCAACCACGTCAATAGACTATAGTGTAAACAGTGCTCGTTCAACTTCTCATCCGCGCCACGCTCGTCCGAGGAAAATAAATAAGGCCAAGAACTTTCTACACAAAGTTCCTATTTCCTCTTCCTCGCCACTCTTTACTAACAAATTACGTTAATCTTTAAATTTATGTATTTTTCAATGAGGCCTCGCCAAACCATAGGCGCCCTCCCAACTTTTCTCCATTTATAACTTATTCACTCTGTTTAAATATCAGCAGTTAGAAACTGCATATTAATCTATGTTCTTTTCCTGCTAGTACAGGAATTGCTTATGTTCTACATACTCAAGTTTTCATTAATCTCGTTGATTCAGGTTTCACGGAAGGGTAACTTGCCCTATTTTTCCTCGTGATCCTGTTTAAACATAGAAGTTCTAGAAACTTCTTCTTAATTTTTCTCTTCAGGTTTCACAATAAGTGACCTGCCCTATTTGTATAAATTATAATAGTAATTTCTGCGTCAATATAAGAAGTTATAGAAACTTCTACTTAATTTCTCTCTTTTTTGTTGTTGTAATTTCATCTTTGATATTTGTTCATACTTTTAAGATTCCCACGCGGAAATTCTTAAAGCACTCACATTGTATCTCACTAATTCTGCAAAGCTAGAATTACTTTATAATTGTTGTTACAAACGTTAAAACTGTCTAATTTAAGCACAACTTTTAAAATCTTATTCAGATTTTTAGTGCTTACCACAAATCTTAAACTTGTACCCAATTTAACGTTGTTTATTAATTATAAACCTGTTATCGTTAGGTTTCAGATTTTCACATGTTGTAAACTTTTATAAATCACAATCGTGATCTAAATGTTGTTAATTCTTCAAAGTTTAATTCATTGTTAATAAATCTTTATTAGTTTTTTCGTTATTCTTTTCCCTAGATTCACGACTAGGTAGGACCCTGTCTTGCCTGACTCTTCCTATAGGCTTACATTTAAAAAACTCACAATCAAATTAATAACGGTTCCACTATTTGTTGCATTTGAGCAAGAACTCTTAGTCACAAACTTATTAAAGCCTCTCTTAGCTTTCATAGCTAATTATAACTAGCCAGTAAGGCAAGCATAGCTCGCTCCGCCAGCTTCCTGCTTGTTGAGTTTTTCTCTACAACTTATGGTTGGTTTTCCAAATTTAAGTTTTTCTCATTGTCTAAACTTTTAGTCGGCGCATGCTGGGTAAAAGCTCAGCCATTCTTAAATGCAACCATTGGTGCTCTTACCAAAATTATTTCCAAGGGTATAATTGCCTCATTGCTACTCTTCCTGGAGACTTTCGGTCGCTCCTTAGAAATTCTACAATTTCAAAAACTAAAACATCACGGCTAATTCAAATTGTTTGCATTCTTCAAAATATTTGTCTAAAACAAACTCCTTTGAAAGGATACATAGTAAACTCATTATTTCTTTCTTTGCCAGACCACCACCCTTCCACATAGTAGTCTAATCTTGGCTTGGAAGGGAAGGTACTATCCAAGCTCGCCGGCAAATAGCCCAAGCTCCAGCCGCATTTCCCGTTAGCTACGGCCAGGTCCATACCCACTTTAGGTGTTTCACGGGCTTTGCGGTGATACTCGTCTCTGAACATTGTCTTTGTATGGTGTTGGACTCTCGTCCTATTATCCACACTTGTTCCTTAGTCCGAAACCCACTTCCCTTTACTTCTCTCTTCATCTTCCCTTGTGGGTAAGGTTAATTCCTAGCAAAAACCTACCCTCCCCCTCCTGGACAACCCATGCACGATGGAAGATATTGTTAGAGGAAGTAACAAGGCCATCGCAGATGCAGTTTTTTGGAAATGTTGACCGGACACGGAAATGAAATGAATGATTTGGGGATGTGATACTCGGCATATAAACTAATCATTAAAAATAAGTAGACACGTGTCTAAGGGTTTTTAGATGTGGTGTATATTATGTGGTGAAAGGGGGAAAATGTGGGCGTAGAAGATTTTTGTTTGTGTAATTTTATGATGTGTACTGTTTTCATAGGAATTTAGGCAAATGGATTTTGTGTTTAGTCAGTGTGTTTAATACAGGGAGTCCGGGAATGTTCTCCGCAGTGATTACGTACAGCTGTGAATGGTTGCGTCATCATTTAGTTGGCAGCACAGTGTCCTTGATAGGGTGAAGGCCACATGTGTGGACTGTGGTCTGTCGAATTCGTCAGTGCGTATAGTAAGATAATTGGAAGTGTACAACAGTATGTTATGAATGGCTGTGGTGAGTATCAAGTTTACTGTTTGTTTGTATTGATACAAGCGACAGCCGTGTTGCCAACGTAACTGGTGACGTAATCTCTCGCAGCAGCTTGTAGGCACTGCGGAGAACATTCCCGGACTCCATGTATATCTCATTTATTTTATATTTACGCTTGTGTTCGGAAATCGTGTTGTGATTTTGAGTCAAATTGTATACATGCGATGCAACGTGACGTTCGTGAGATTTTGATATTTATAAGCCATTGTTGAGTTATATTGTCTGATTGTTTATGGTCTTAACCAAATTATCATCATTATTATCCAAAATTAAATGATAAATAAGTCATAGCATTCATGGTTGAGACGTTGCTATGTGTACACTTTGTTGTTTGAGTCTTCAGTCTTTTGACTGGTTTGATGCAGCTCTCCACGCCTCTCTGTCCTGAGCTAATCGTTTCATCTCTACATAGCTCCGACACCCTACATCCGAGGCAATCTGTTTAACATATTCTAACCTTGGTCTACCCCTACAGTTTTTGTCCTCGACCCTTCCTTCCATAACTAAGCTTGATATTCCTGGGTGTCTTAATATGTGTCCTACCAACCTATCTCTTCTCTTCATTAACAGTCGCCAGAAACACTGTACACTTTAGAACTACAATATTCTCGGGTGAAGCCGCAACGGGTAATGCAAGTTGTTCATAAAATATAATCCTGCGAAATGGAAAATAATGACAACCTACGCCTAGCACACTTTTTAAACACAACCTACGCCTAGCACACTTTTTAAACAGTCTCATAAGATCATTAATAAATAAATAAATAAATAAAGTACAACTGGCACCACTGGGAAGTCATCCTCACGTGCGCGCAACCCAGCGCCATGTCTACAATGTTGTGAAACCTTCAGCTATTAGGACAAAGCGGCCACAATAAAGCCACAATGCTTGCCTTATAATTGAATGGGTGAGTTGAAAAAGGTACACATTCCTAAAATATCACAAACTAAACTGAGATAGCCATTCTCTTCTTTGGACGTATCTACATCCATTGAGCATAAAAAAGTATATAATCCTCTACTTTAAATGAGCTTGCCAAATATATTTAGATACGATTCAGTTGAAGAAGGAACATATTCCAGGAATATGTCCCTTCTTCAACTCAAAGCCACGCTAGTTCCGGCAGCACCCACCACAGCGCTAGTGCTCAGTCATGTGTTATGACTTGTGATTAGCAGATGAGTTGTTTAAGGTTATGTTGGTTATGTTTAAAGCGGAAAGTGTGCTAAAATTAGTTTAGTGAAGTTTATTAGTTTTTCTTTTTAACCTAGTAACAATGTCAGAAACAGACAGTGACAGTGGTGAACCAAGCCGTAAAAAGGGTAGACTTAACAAAGAAAAACATGTACGGGAGATGGAAAAGTTAGCAAGGCGTCGAGGTGAGGAGTTTGTAACTTCAGCAGGCGTTCTTGTTCCAGCCAAAACAACCGGCCCAAACTGTAAGTGTAGGAAGAAATGCATGGACAGTTTCTGTATTGAGGACAAGGAGAACATTATTAAAACCCTATATAGTGGCAGACCTAAGAACGAGCAGGACACATTATTAATGAGCCTAATTGAGAGGCATGAGGTTGCAAGGCACAGGCCATCAAATGAAAACTCAAAACAACACGAGTCCTCTTTCAAGTACTTTGCCATGAAAGGGACAAGCAGGGTTGAAGTATGTCGTAATGCTTACATAAGCCTTCATGCGGTGTCACACAAAGTTGTCATTAGGTTGACAAATATTTTGGCTTCTGGAAAATCCCCCGTTGACATGAGAGGTAAACACGAAAACCGTTCTAATGCTATTCCAGCCTCACATCTAGTTAAAATACATGAACATATTGATTCATTTCCAAAATATGTTGCTCATTATACGTCTAAACCAGTCACATATCTTGATGCTCGGCTTAATGTGGCAAAAATGCATGAACTTTTCATAGAAAAATTTCCTGACATGAAGAATGTAATTAAGTATGAGTTTTACTTGGAATATTTCAAGAAAAACTTTGGCTACCGATTTGGCAAACCTCAGGTCGATGTCTGTAGTACTTGTGAAGACCTGAAGATCAAAATTAAATCAAACACTCTTAATGACAATGCAAAACGTGTAGCGTCTGCTGAATTTATGGTGCATAAAAGACGTGCTAAGCGATTTTATAAAAAGATGCAGGAAATCAAAGAACTTTCAAAATCCAGGCCTGATGTCATGGGAATTGCTTTTGATTATATGCAAAACCTGCCACTACCACTGCTACCTGTACAAGAAGCATTTTACCTCAGAAAACTATGGTTCTATGTCTTCAATGTTTACGATATAAAAAATGACAAGGCTTATTTTTATACCTATCCAGAAGGTGAGGGAAAAAAAGGGCCAAATGATGTATGTTCAATGGTTTTGGATTTTATCACACATAATATTCCCGAAGAAGTGCAGGAGCTACATGTGTTCAGCGATGCATGTGGTGGCCAGAATCGAAATCATGCTCTGTGCAGACTTTTGTGTTCCTTGACCATGAATAGTAGATTCAAGGTTATACATCAGTACTACCCCATTAGAGGGCATAGCTTTATGCCATGTGATCGTATGTTTGGCACAGTGAAACGTGAAGTCCGGCGACATGATCGTGTCTACTCACCTGAAGAGTACAACTCAATGATTGGTAGTGCTAAGAAAACACAGCCTACTTTCCAAGTGAACACTGTGCAATGTGAT
Source organism: Meconema thalassinum (assembly GCA_946902985.2). Lineage (NCBI taxonomy): Eukaryota > Metazoa > Arthropoda > Insecta > Orthoptera > Tettigoniidae > Meconema > Meconema thalassinum. The sequence continues at coordinate 266,014,536 of OX336390.1, read as the reverse complement.
TTATTTTTAGAATTCAAGAACTGGTGGCCACAGTACTTTGTGAAACAGCCTAGAAGTTTAGAAAACAGAGCAGTTACTTTCAAAATAAGCACATACAGACACTTCATCTTCAAACGTGATACAAAAGGATTAGTTGAAACATCTGCCTTTATTGACAACCCTGTAAAATCGACCTTCAAGCTTAAGAAAACCAACACTGTTGAACTTCCTGACACCAAGGCATATCCAACGGGAAAGGTTCCAATAAAGAAAGAGAAACTGCAGGATCTCCAGAAAGTTATACACTACATCCCTGATGAGCATCGACCTTTTTTTGAAGAAAGACTCTCTTGGCCAACCATGACTACAAGAGATGTATATGAAGACTACGTTGATGACTAACTGATCCACCTACAAGGTAAGAGTAATAAAACATATTTTAAAATAACATAATGTATTTTATATGTTTTAAATGAGTTAAAAATATTGTAACTTAACCTGAACTTATCTATCCTAACTATAGTCTGAATATAACACAACACTTCATAATATAATATAACCTAACCTAAGTATTTCTATCTTTATTACAGGCAAGTTTTATAGTATGTTATGACATTGGACACTATTGTATGTAACAAAGAAAGAAAGATTTGCAATAGCAAAGTAAAATAATCGTTGTAATACTATTATCCCAGGATTTTTTGCAGCTCAGTGTGTTTCAGGCACATAAAAATATTACTAATGATGGTAAAAAATAAAAAAAGAATGTGTTTTTATAATGTTTTCAATCAGGGCTTTGTTTTTCAGCTGCTGATCCACTACATCAAGATGCCACGATTGTCTACTATGAAGAATCCAACAATGAAAAATGTTTTATCAGAAAAAAATTGTTACTTTTGTAAATATGTGTAGGTAACAGTCCTGAAATACATTTGTTTACCTTTATACAAAGATTGGATAGTTTTACTCACCTATTTCTGAAACCTGTTTAACATAATACACTAAATTGTTATAAAGTGTTGTGCATTAAAAACATTGAGTTGAAAAAGGAACATATTCCTGAACATATTTACACAATTATATGGTATATAAAAAATATTTATATATAGGTACCATGTGCAATAGATTCTCTACACGTAAAGGTACAAGTTCACAATAGTAAATTTTTTGTAGAAAAATTAGTTTTCTCACAAAACAGTTTTTTTTAGTTTTCCGAAAGTTTATGTTTTTGGAATGTGTACCTTTTTCAACTCACCCATTCAATTATGAATTCATCGTGAGGTAGCTGGCGACAGAATGACATTAATCAAACATTTGGCAACAATAAATAAACTCTCTCATTATTGGTTTCTGATGACGTAACTGTGCTAGTCACATCCTTCGCGGCAGCAAATAGTAGTAGATCCTCTAGCATGATAGCTTCCGGGGCTTCAGATGAACTTGTCGCGCTGTACGAAGGGTGGTAAGCAAAGGATGTTACCAGACCTGCGATCACCAGGTCAGCTAGCGCTGAAAGATGTGAAAAACATACAAATGATGTGTAATTTAACGAGGAAAATATAGTTTTTCTACATCATTTAAACTTGTCTATCGGGTTAATTGTACGCCACATTATTTTGTCGTGTTGGAAGCCATTTTTCAGTGTTGCCTTAGTACAAGATATTTATTCTTTTCAGTCGGTCAACTTGATTGTACCTAAACGTCATGAGTGTTATGCCCTAAACCTTTACGAAAGATACAGGTCATTAATAAGTATTAAACTTAACATTATTAATAATAATAAATATGTCTGCGACTGTTGTAGGAATGCCATACAGACCGTCCAACATACTGGTACATACCTAGGTATATTTTCCTCAGGAATTTCCTCCCCTCACATTCAGTCTGTTTTTCTCTCCTTTCGTCATAGTCTTCAGATCCCTGTTATTAGGTCTGTACCCATACCTAGATGGAACTTCCAGAAAGCTGACTGGAAGACATATGCATTGTACACAGATGCCAACATTAGGTGGATAGCTCCTACGCCAGAAAATTACTGGAGGGTTGTTGGGCTAATAAAATCAGCTGCAAAAAGAACCATCCCTCGTGGCTATCGGAAGGATTACATACCTGGTTGTAATGAGGAAACGAGTCGCTTATCTGCTGAATACTTAGAAGAAAACAGTCCGGAGAAAGCTACTGAACTTCCGAAATCTCTAGATAATGCTAGAAGAGAGAAGTGGATAACAGCAGTACAAGATCTCAACTTCACACACTCTAGCAGAAAAGCATGGTCACTCATCCGTAAACTAGATCCAACTTCCACACCACTGAGGAAGCAGACCTCCATTAATGTGGAAACTATAGCAAACCATCTGGTCTCGGTATCTCGGGCTCCGGGGAATAAGAAATTCACAAAGCAAGTAAAGTCGGAACTAAGACAGAGAAAACAAGAAATCCAACCAAATGACCAATAGTCTAGTCCATTTTCCTCAGAAGAAATACAAAATGGTCTCAACTCCCTTCGTGGTGGTAAAGCTGCCAGATTTGATGGCATATTTCCAGAACTTTTAAAGAATTGAGGTCCAGCAACCAAGCGCTGGCTTGCTTCTTTCTTTAGTAATGTTCTGCAGTCAGGCCGACTGCCTCCCTTGTTTAAGAAAACTAAAATTATTGCTATCTTGAAACCAGGAAAGGATCCCAAATTACCCCCAAAGCTACAGACCAATAGCCCTACTAAGCGTAACTTACAAGCTCCTAGAAAGACTGATTCTTAACAGGATAGCTCCTACGATTGATTGCCTCATTCCGATTGAGCAACCTGGTTTTCGTCATGGTCGTGACTGTAGCGATCAGTTGCTCGCTTTGACTTCATATATAGAAAGTGGATTTGAGAGGAAGAAGAAAAGTGTCTCTGTGTTCCTCGATCTTACCGCTGCCTATGACACAGTCTGGAAAGAAGGTCTCCTCCTGAAACTCAGTAGAGCAATACCATGTCTCAAGATCTTCACTCTGATAAAAAAATATGTTGGGAAACAGATTTTTCCAGGTTCGTACAGAACATGTCCGCAGTCGTTTTCACAAACTCAACAACGGTTTGCCACAGGGTTCAGTGCTGTCTCCAATTCTCTTCAATTTATACATACACGACCTTCCAGAAACCACATCTCGATAGTTCATCTATGCAGATGACATCAACCTCACCTTACAAAGAGCAGACTTCAGTGAAGCTGAAGAAATCCTATCCCAGGATCTTGAGAAGATGGACGATTATTTCACAAAGTGGCGATTGACACCTAGCCCTCTAAAAACAGAAGTAGCTACGTTTCACCTCAGTAACAGGAATGCAAACTACCAAACGACAGTCAGGTTCAGAAATCACACACTGCGATGTAATGCTACCCCCAAAAGCCTTGGTGTAACTTTAGATAGATCTCTAACCTATCGCAATCACCTTCAGAAACTGGCAGCTAAACTGAAAAGTCGTAACAACCTTCTGGGAAGACTAGCTGGAACATCATGGGGTGCAGATGCAAATTCACTGCGAACAACTGCTTTAGCACTAGTATATTCTTCAGCTGATTACTGTTCTGCTGTATGGCTGAATAGTTCCCATACTCGTCTGGTCGACGTCCAGCTACGCCACACAATGAGAATCATATCTGGCACCCTGCACCCTACTCCTGTACAGTGGTTACCCGTACTGAGCCACACTCAACCTCCTCACATCAGACGACAAAATGCCCTTGTCAGATTATGGACTAAGGTGATGATAAACAGCTCACTTCCCATCCACCAGGATACAGATGGAAACGACGTAGCAAGACTGAAATCCCGTAAACCTGCCTGGAAGACGGCCAGGAATCTAGCTGACATACCATTTAGACCTGACGAAGCATGGAAGCAAGAATGGGCCAGATTGCACCCACATGGTCTAATCAACATCGATGACCTAACAGCAAAACCTCCTGGGTTCAACCTCCCGTGCACCATCTGGACCAGACTAAACAGGGTACGCTGCGGCGTTGGAAAAACTGCTTCTGCACTACACCAATGGGGGTGGTTGGAGTCTCCTTCCTGCAACTGTGGTGCTGAAGTGAAAACCATCAGCCACATCGTGAAAGAATGTCCTCTACGAGCATTCACTGGGCCTATGGAGGAGCTACATCATGTAACCCCTGCGGCACTCACTTGGTTGGAAGGACTAGACATCAGCTTGTGATGAAATCTGAGATATCCATGATTATAAATACATATATTAATTTTATTTTTCTAATAGCAATTATATGTAATACATTTCAAACGATTGCCATGAAGCATCATACGCTAAATAAATAAATAAATAAATAAGTGTATGTTTAAGAGCCAAACAGCACTCCTAGTCTTGTATATTAAAAGCTTTAGCTGTCTTGTCACCAAGGATGACCAGATAAGTTGTTGGAAGCTATAGTACAGTAGTATATAACTGATCACCTGCTGCCAGTCGCGCCTTGATTTCCAGGAGCACCTCATTTTCCTCCGTTACTACTCCTCCTAAGTATTTCAATTGGGTAATTGTCGTACTCTTCAAAGTCGTTTACATGTCTCTATCTCGTTTCATTTCTGGTGTTGTTCATGTATCTATCATTTGTATAATTATACGCTACCATATTCTAAATCTTTTAGCGTACAATTCGTGAGCTTTTGTTTCAAACTTTACTCATATATACGGTAGATCTGTCAGAGGAATTAAAAACGCAGCGTCATGGCTGTGTTTATTTCCAAATATCAATTGGTTTTTACTGTGCATATTGGAATATGTAGAAAATTAAAATCAAATATATTTAGTTCAAGGAATAAATAGACGGATTATTTTTTACGTAACTTTTTGTTGTTCATGCAAATGCCATAGCATGCGACTCAATGAAATACAGGCGAGCTACTTAATTAAACGTGTGCAATAAATATCAGCTTCGGACTTTGTTGTGGCAAACGATCAGTTACTTGGTCAATATTTACTGTCCAGAGACACATCGCGTGATTTATCACCTGCCGGCTTGTCTGAGAATGAAGGTTACAAGGGATCAATAACTTATTGTACAATAGCATGCAACCACACTGTTCCTAGCATTCCGTGTCGAGAAAAATAGGCAAGTGTGAAAGGGTCGAAAAAATATTATCCATCATTTAATGCACTCATTGATCCAGTATACCGCCCAAGATCCGTGATTTCTTGCCTTGTTATGTGCCACGGCCACCGGGCCTTGTGCAGAAGGCTGGAGATACCATGACAAGAAGAGGTCTGACCCCTCGAACAATGAGGGAATCAGGAAAGATGATTCAAGGGTCAATCAAGGCAGGAAAGTGGAAGACTCCCTAGGCCTTGGATACCCTAATACCGTCGACGTCGGAAGAGGACAACAGTTGATCAAGGGAGGTCAACAGTGAAGATGAAAGAGATAGATGAGCCCAGCACAAGTAAGTGAGGGACTCAGCTGGGGGTCCCATGGTCGACAAGTGAGACCCTGGGGATCTGACCAAATAGTATTACGAGAATATGCAAATAAGTATCGTTTGTACGTTCACTTTATATTTTAAATTTACTTCCGACAAGTTTCGTATTTCAGCATTGTTATGGGGAACGAGTAGTCAATAAAAAAAGGTAACAGAATGAAAGTTACGGATGTTGTAAGTACTGGCTTCGACTTGTGTATGGCGATTGCGCACGCCTCTGCAAGTGGGAACTAAGTGCACTTACACTTGTTGCCATGGTAACTAGGTGTCAAAACGTTGTTGACGCAAAACAGTCCACCACGGCCCAAAAACATATTCATGTTAAAACTGTACGGTTTCATTTCGATTGTCGAAGCTCGTAATCCTTCGCTAAACCGCTCTACCAAATCTAAATGAGCTCAATAAACATGACCTGAGGAGTCGTTTACAGTTCACTGATCTGTGTTTTCTATACAACGGATCTGTCCGCCCAGTCAATACAAGTTACTTTATTTGGACATGATTGTTTCGAGATTGCTTTTAGCTCATCTTCAGCAATTAAACAATTTAAATAACGATGTTGAAGTTGTTCGGACTTGAAGTTCATGGTCCAGGCAGTTTCACGGCCTACCAGCCCTTACAACTTGAACATAGCCTGTTATGAATGCCGGCCGTGAAAGCCTAACATGTTAAAACAATTTAAACATTAAAATTCTTTATATAAAATTCTAACCGACAGTGGTGCTTCGCTCGCTAAAGCGCAGCGTTAGGTCATGGCGCCAAGCTCTCTACTGACTCAGTAAACGCATGGGTTCGAGCCCCACCGTCGGCCATCCTTGAGATGGTTTTCCGTGGTTTCACCATTTTCAACTCCAGGAAAATGATGGGACGGTACCTTCTGACAAGCCACGGCCGCTTCCTTCCACATACTAACCCAGTTTCATTCACCATCATTCATTTTCATCTCTCATTGCTTGCCACGGTGGGTGAGTGGTCAACGTGTCGGTCTACTAACCCCAAGCTTGCAGGTTCGCTCCTGGGCATGATAAGTAATTTTTGAAAGGCGGCAAAAATTGCGACTCCAAGTCATACGATGTTGGCATGTCAAAGAACGCATTTGATTTCAGTAGGCCGTGTTCAAAGTGGCAAAATTAATCTCGGGAGTTTCCGCCAACACATAGTTCCTCATTTCTCTACTAGAAAGCGCTATAGTGTTCAAGGAGCTTAGATTTCTAACCGCCTTGACTTTCATAGTGCTTCAAAGAACAACGAAATTCGACATGCAAGCTACCCTTTGGGTGTCAAATAACAAAGCTTGCACCCGGCATCCGAGGCCATACGATATTATTATTATTATTACTATTATTATTATTATTATCATCTCTCATTAACTCCTCTCATGAGGTTGGCGTCAGGAAGGTCATCCGGCCGTAAGAACCAGCTGCCACAGAGACTTCCATTGCATCTCATCCCCGACACCGTTCGAAAACGAGAATAATAAGGGGTAGACATACATACATATAAGATCCTAAGTCTAAAAGTTACTTATTAATCTCAATACAGTTCTTGAATCCTTGAGGTCTTAAAAATTTAAAAACATTGCAACTAGTTATTCAAATAGGCCTACTAGTTTTATGGTTAGCCAGCATGTCCAATATAATGTGCCCTTTCAGCAAGAAATATGCAAATCACAGTATGCCAGCATTGCTCAATTCGGGATTTTCGGGGTTGTAGTATGTTCTCCCACTCTGTGACTTACACATTTTGGATTAAATAGAGGATACACTTGCAAAAATAACAACAAAATCAACTCCTATTTCAAAACATTTAATTAACCAAAATTATGGCGCTACAAACAATAAAACAATTAAACTACTGACCAAAATATTTCTACTTGTTCAAAATGAACAAGGAATAATATAAGAATTAAACAAATATTATATTAAAACACATGGTTTCCTTTAAAACCAACAATTCATAATTATTTTTACTTCCATAAAGTATCTATCTTAAAGTTCCATATAACTATGAGCTCCTTTGGCTCGATACTTTCCAATAATAATGGTGTCATTCTTTTGTACACCTCAAATACTCTTTATCTTTTCTTATCATCAAAACAAATATCTAATTACATTTAAACTACATGTTAATTCTCTACTTAAATATTTGGGCTCTTCACAAGTTCTCAGCATTTATCATCTCTCTCAAGTTTTTACAAATTCACCATAGTGATCGGGAAAATACTTGTGTACTCCAGAGTTATAAAGATTACTTGACAAAGTCAAAAACTATGATTACTCCCGGAATCTAGTTACCTTCATTTAACTCGTGGAATCCTACTTCCATACAACATTACAATAGGGATTGTTATTTATTTTATTTGTCTTATAAGACCATTATCACATAAGAAAACTACGATCTGAACTTGCAAGCGATAATTTCATCTACAAGGACCTCGGTTCAATTCCCGGGTCATCAACAACTTTTAAATACTCACGGTGTATTATTACTTCTTACAGACGGCCTTCACCAACCCTCCTGCTATTAGGGTCTGACCGTATACTTGAACGAGATTTATGACTGGGAGGGTGACTTCCCGTCTATTCTGCGGTTGGAGCTCTCCTCAATGCTTTTAAAACAAATCTTCCTTTCTTTTCAGTTCTATGGAGAGACCTGGCATATTACTTTTCTTTTACTTTCAACAATATTATTGGGCTCATAAACCACTTTCGTAACCTTGGCATTTATTAATTATAAAGGGTCCTCATTGATTGGGAAGAGTAATACACATTTTAGGACGAATAATTAGGGGCTTCAACAACAAGAGGATTCTAGGTTCGACTCTCTGAACATGCCTCGGGAACCATTCCCACATTGGAGGACTTATACAAAATGCGATTTAGGGTCGGCCGTGGCCTACATGACCTACGCTCATAATACCATACATTTGCTCCCTTTTACATAATAACACACACATGGCCTCGTGATCTATGTCACTATTGGAGGACTTACAACATATCTCAATTTACCGCAATCAACTACCCCTCATAAGTAATTTACCAAGTACTTTTAAATTCTGCGCATTCCTAGCGTGACATTTTATTTTAATTGCACTCCATTGCGCTATACATTATTTTAAGCCTAGCGTCTTCCAAAGAACTGATAAATTCCATATAAACAATTAATACATATCTCAATTTTTATATTAATCTTTTCCTTTGACAATAATCGCTCTATTTTTAAGAACATGCATTAACCTCATGTCTTATACTTTTATTAAGGCTCCAACGCTCTTATTTTCATATTATTCAATTTAACCTTTATTTATATTTCCTTTATATTATTATTATTATTAATACGCTTGCTTTTATAACATTCGTCAAATACACTGACATTTTATTCATACATTTCCTCTACAGGATTTATTCTTTCACATAATTATTTATAATTTCTCAAATTTTATTTGTTCAGACCGCGTTCTTATTCTGTAATTAGTTATTTAGAAACATCCCTTTTACTCAAAAACTCCGGTGGATTTGTACACAATCATTTCCCCGACACCAAAACATAATGAAAATCTTTACTCACATGTTTGAGGTCGTTTCCTGACCTTCCTTCTCGTGCGATGCGTCATTTTTGCCCAATCTTTTAAATTACTCCATCTTGTACAAATTCATTGCATGTACAGACATATCTTGACACATATTTAACACGTATATATTTAACACTGATAACATTTTAAATACACTGGTGTATCCGTTTAGAACACACAATAAAAACACTGAAAATATATTACTTTTAACACAAAATCTTGATATATTTACACTTCACAAATGTTTTTGATCACTAGGCCGCTATTAAGCATATCACACGTGACCTCTTGACCTCCCGTCTCCAAGGGTGAAATTTAGTAATGTCGGCTTCCTATCCTCTCCGAATATGAAAGTCTCGAATCATCTACTTCCTCCCTGCAATAGCACTCCTTCGAATCCCGTTCCTGACGATCTGCTATTTCTCTAACTTGAACGGCTCCCCTTTTAGATCCTATTTATTGATCTTAGCGAAAGTTTGTTCTGTTCCCGGTCCCCTCGATACTCTATCGGTGACCTATGGATTTTTTAGCAACTAATACTTCTCGGGTCTTAGTGCTTTTGAAATAGTTCATCTGCTTTCTTGAAACAATGTCTATAGTTTCCTTTCTCTTCTTCGCTTATTCGGTTCTCGCACTTCTAATCTTCTAGAATACTTTGCGAACCTTATTTTCTCTGTCTTTCCCTGCTCGGGTTCTTTAAATTTGATAAAATGTTTATCTCGCTGTTCCGGTACTTCCGTACGTTATGATACTTTTGGTCGTTTACTTAAAGACCTATCGCCCTGAGTTCTAAGTTCGCAGCCTGCTTTGACTGTATTTTATGAACTTTTCACGGTGAACTTTATACTGTCGGACCTAAATCCTGTAACTAGGATTTTCCTAATTTTCAACACGACGATACTGTAATTTTACTTCTTTGCAACTCCCTACGGATCACGTAAGTTATTGATACCGCGACGCCCGTGGCTGTCGGATATTTTCTATGCGATGTGATACAGCGTTTTTCCCCTCAAGGAAAGCTGGTATACTGTCTTCGGTGTGTTTCAGTGTGACGCCCCCTCACGGACTGTCGGAATTCGGTATCTGATGTAGCACAGTGACGCGCCCTCAGGCCGTTTGATAACTGCATGTACTGATACAGCGTGACGCCCCCTCTCGGGCTGTCGGAATGACTGCATGATTGGTCTGGCTGGGCCTGGAGTTTTATACTCTTTAGTCACAAAAAGATAAAACTCTAGTCTTTTTCGTGACCAACTTTTGAACTAATTGTCGCACAATTATAAAAATTATATCTCCAGAAAGCTCGTCTTCTCAACGTCAAATGATCTCACTGCGCATAAGAATCGATCGTGCATTTCGGAGATATTAATTAATTTTTAGTCTTCAGCTGCGTGGGTGGTGCTGTTCATTTTTAAAATCCCCACTCCTCTGGTATCAGTGAATCCCCAATGACGTATGCTGCGTTTGCATTTATTTCCTGTACAATTATTACAAGCTTTTTCTTTACACAAAAATCTCTAATCCGAAATGATTCACAGTACTGTATCTATTTACTTATTTTTATTCTCGCAAATGGGTTAAATTTAATTATTCTTCTACTGGCACAGCGGCGCTGTTGTCATTTTACTGCAAGCTAAGCTGGATTTCCGAGTCACGCTTCTCTGTCTTACAGTAAAAACTTTCCACTCGTTCTATTAATATCCATGACCCGCTCCCTCTCAATGAGTCAAGAGGCATGATCTCATCTCCTGAACACCTGGTCCAGCGGCTTGCGCAACGTTAGGCTAGAATCCTTGCTTGAAATTTCTCTATGTTACATTAGAAACTGTATGTTTCTTTCATTCCTTCCACAAATACATGGATTCGACCCCTTTTGAGCCAATGGTACATGGGTTCAATAATTAGTAGGGAACTTGATTTATTTACTAAGTTGCGTCATTTAATGGTCAATAGATGGGCTAATAAACATTATTATTGGTTTCATAAAATGTAATTTCTTACTTAACTACCTCCCGTTCAACACGTCAACACAAACATGTGCCTCGTCCACGTATTGAACTGCAGAAATACTGTATCCTTAGTAACTCATTTCAAACGTCGACATACACTGGCGGAAAATGTAATCGCAACACCAACAAGGAAACCAATTTAGGCTAAGCAATTGTCTAAATCAGCGTTTCCCAAACTGTGGTACGCGTACCACTGGTGCTAAGCTCGTACTGCTGCAGTGGTACGCGGTGATGTTACGAAAAATATAAAATATAAAAATATAAAGTTTTAAAATATAAAAACATTGATATGTTTCCGGAGGACTTTAATTAAGGCCAAAGATAAGGAGCAGTTTTATGAATTGAATTGTGATTCAGAACTAAGGCAAACTTTTTCAAAAATGGCTCTTGTGAACTTTTGGGTAGAGAGGCGTGAATACTATGCACACATAGCTGACAAAGCAGATTTTTACTGCCTTTCACTACTTCGTACTTGTGTGAGACTGCATTTTTTCAATTGTTTATCTCAAGAATTAATACCGGAATAGGCTCCTTACAGCGGAAAACAATCATCGTTTGAAACTCAGCAATCTTAAGCCAGACTCTCCTAAGTTGGCTTCTAATCATCGAGCTCCCCCTTCACATTGAAGTTGTTAGTTGAACTTTGTTTTTTATGTTTAATTATTAAGATGGATTTTCGTCACTCCAGTAGAAAAGCTTGGAGCTTACTGCGGAAACTTGGGGGTAGCACACCAATAATAAAAGAGAAATCTAACATTACACCAGATGAGATTGCTAAGCACATTGTCTCAACTTCCAGAATCACTCAGGATGTAAATCACACAAGACTGGTGTAAAGAAAATAAAACAACCCAAAGCCTCTTCACCAACTCATTCTGCATACTCTGGACCCTTCACTCATGAAGAAATCAACATTGCCTTGAAGGACATGAAAGCTAGAAAAGCACCTGGCTTTGATGGTATCCATCCAGAGTTCCTCATACATATGGGAAACAATGCAAAAAAATGGCTGGCTAGTTTCTTCTCTGATATTCTCCAAACAGGAATACTCCCAAAGCAGTTTAAGAAATCCAAAATAATTGCCATCTTAAAATCTGGGAAACCAAAAGATTTGCCTGAGAGCTATCGACCTATTGCCCTACTTAGCTGCACCTATAAGCTTCTTGAAAGACTGATTTTGAACAGAATCAGCCCCAGTATCACCCAAGACATCCCCATTGAGCAAGCTGGTTTCCAGAAAAACCGAAGTTGCTGTGATCAAGTTCTCGCTCTTACATCTCACATAGAAGCTGGTTTCCAACTTCACCAGAAAACAGCCGTTGCCTTCTTAGATTTAACTGCTGCATATGATACAGTTTGGAGAGAAGGTCTACTGTATAAATTCCTAAAAGTGATTCCCTGTAAATCTATGGCCCAGCTTATTGACAATATTATTAACAACAAACATTTCCAGGTTGTCTTGGGATCAAAAATCAGCAAACGAAAGAAGCTAACTAATGGCCTCCCACAGGGTTCAGTACTGGCTCCTCTCCTCTTCAATCTGTTCTTATCGGATCTACCAGAAACAAACTCAAAAAAGTTTTGTTATGCTGATGACATAGCATTGGCCACTAGACACCAAAATATGGAAGATTTGGAAAATGTACTTGAAGATGATTTGGCTAAACTTGGAAGATATTTCCACAAATGGAGGCTCCAACCCAGTGCTACAAAAACTGAGGTATCTTGTTTCCACCTGAGCAACATATTGGCTAATACCCAACTCAATGTAAAATTCGAGGGGAAAATTTTGAAATATAACTAGTTCCCAAAGTACGGTACTTAGGAGTAATACTTGACCGAACACTCTCTTACAAGCAACATCTCCAGAGCACAGCAGCTAAAATAAGAAGCCGCACCAATATATTGCTAAAGCTATGTGGAACATCTTGGGGAGCTTCTGCCACTACTACAAGATGCTCTGCCTTAGGTCTAGCCTTCTCTGTGGCGGAATACTGCGCCCCAGTTTGGCTCAATAGCCCACATGTCAAACTCGTTGACACCCAGTTGAACAACACCATGAGACTAATCACTGGTTGTATAAGAACTACACCAGCATATTGGCTTCCAGCCCTCAGCAATATTCTTCCACCCCACCTTCGTAGAGAAGTTGCCTTGCTACGGGAGTACTACAAGATCATGGATCACCCTACATTACCAATTCATGAAGACATCCCCTCTCTTCAAATGAACAGGCTCAAATCCAGGAAGCCACCCATTTGTCATGCCCAGAGGCTTGTAAGAAACCATTTTGATTCCAGCATGCAATGGATTACTGAATGGACACTAAAAGCTTGTCCTGAGTCGAGCTCCTTCCTGGACCCTACAAGAACATCCACTCCAGGTTCCGATCTGCCTAGGAGGGCTTGGGCAACTCTCAATAGGATTCGGACAAACCACGGAGTATGCAATGGAACTTTGTTCAAATGGGGAAAAAATTTGTCTCCTCAGTGTGATTGTGGTGCTCCTAATCAAACCATCCAACACATTACAACTGACTGTCCTCTGAGGGCATATGGAGGGGACTGGATCGACTTCCTGTTGGCGACACCTGACGTGGTCCAATGGATAGACTCATTAGACCTGAGACTGTAATAATAGTGTAAACAGTAAAAATAATGTACAGTAGATTCTAAAGTGATTTTCTTTGTAACTTACTCTGAAATCTTGTATTGCCAAACGATAAATAATTAAGATCTTTTTTATTAATATTATTTGTACAGTGTCATTTCTGAATGTTTGAATTGAATACTTATTGCAATAAATAATAAAACAACTCTACACACTTTTTATTATTTAAACTTAAACTCTAACAAACACAATTTACAATCCATCTTTTGTCTGGTACGTAGTGGACGTGGTGAGGAGGGGGGGGGGGAGGAGGGAGGGGGTGAAGGTATATAGTTACTATATCTCCCAACCATAAGGTGGTTCGCAAGATATTATCATCTTATCATCTCTTAAAGTGGTATACACACAAAACGTTTGGGAAACACTGGTCTAAATAACATATTTATTTCATTAAAGTTTCCAGGTCACGGGCGTGCCATGGTACATGAATAACCTTGGTAGTCGCCACGAATTTGAATGTAAGCATGCAAACGTGCATTCATTGTGTCGTACAAGTGCCGTTGCCATGTTGTGGGATGGAGTTCCACGTCTGTTGCACTTGGTCAGTCAAATCAGCAACGGTTAATGCAGTTAATGGATGACGCTGGATTTGTCGTCCCATAGTGTCCCATACGTGGCCAATGGTGGAAAAGTTGGCTAATCCCGCAGGCCAGAGTAACTAACTGGTTGACATTCTGTAGAGCACGCTAGGTGACAGCAGCGGTATGAGAACGAGCGTTATCCTGTTGCAAAACACCCCCTTGAATACTGTGAATGAATGGAAGCACAACCAGTTCAATCACCAGCGAGTCGTACAGATGAGTTGTCAAGGTTCTTGGGTTAAAGAGGAGTGTGCTCCTGCTGTCATAGGAAATCGCTCCCTAGACCAGAACTCCTGGTTTAGGGCCAGTGTATCGACCCCGACAGCTTGGTTCCAAGCGCTCACCTGGCTCCCTTACCAACAATTCGGCTATTACTCACACCAAGACAGAAACGATTCTGAGATCACCACATCGCCCTCTAATGAGATCTAGCTTGACACCACTGAAGTCCCAGATGGCAGTGATTCAGAGTTAGTGGCATGAACGCTACCGTACGTCTGGCACGGAGTAATCGATTTGTTACAGTTCACTGTGCCACTCTGGTACCAAATGAATCTTTAATGGCTGCTGCAAATGCAATACGATTCACCACATCCATTCTACGAATACGGCGGTTTTTCCTTTCCGCAGTGGCATGTGTGCGGCCGAACCCCGTGCCTTCCCGTGCCCATAGCTGACAACACCGATGCTCTGTGGATAAATCCCTCCTAAGTCTTTCTGCGATATGAAGGAAAACATCCACCTTCTCGAGCCCTATTACACGGCTCCGTTCAATCTCAGTAAGCTGCTGATACTGCCTTCTTTGCCTCCTAAAAAGCATGTTTGACTCCCGAATTTCGTTTATCTAGCCCTTCTTGGTGTTGGAATATCTTTTTCCACCAGTGTATTCTCTCCTTATGCAACATTTAACAAAAGATTAGAAGATCCCTTCCATCCTCAATCCTAAACCTCTCCCTCGTGATAACGTATTCTTTCCTTGAACTCTCCGCTGGCCATCATCGTTACTTGTTGTTATAAATAGGAATACCTAATATAAATTAAAATTATTTAGAATAATAATATTTATTAAACCCAACGTGTACAAATTGTGTTTATAAATATTATTATTATAAATATTGCTAATTTTCGTTATGCTATTAGATTAAAATGACCCTTCTAGAATTGCATCAAATAAATAAATAAATAAATCAAACAAATAAATAAACGGACTGAAAAGCATTAACATTTCGTTTGCTGCGATTTCTTAAGACGCTGAGGTGCCAGATTGCCTTGTAATCTTCAACGTGCCAGTAAATATACTGACACGGCTCCCTCGCACTTGCATATTCTCAAATGCAAACTGACTGCGCCAGGATTCGATCCTGCAACCGTGTAAAAGTTCTGGTTTCCTATGGGAACTGTATATCTCACAAGAAGAAAGAGTAATCAGTGTCCAAACATAACACATGGTCAACAGTTCTCTAAATGATATTATTACCGACTGCTATATGATGAAAGACTATGTTATTTTTATACAGTCCATCGAGACTTGAAAAAAAAAACAGCCCTTGTATGTATGTCTGCCCGCCGTCCATATCAATTCAAACACGACAAAACCGAATTGAATGAAATTTGGTACAGAAGAAGCACTAGCAAAGAACACCTCAGTGTCATATATCGCCGCCATCTTAACGAAATGGCGGCCACCCAAATGTTTAAACCTTAAATCAAATTACGACTAAACTAATCATGAAATCTGCACCAAATTTCGGAATAATATACCATCATTTGATAAGCATTTGGCGCCCAAACTAATAGGTCATTAGTCAAACAATTTCAAGATGGCGGCCGTGCAAATCATGCAAGCATTATAATCCATGACGTATGATCCAGTGATCAATGTTCACAATATTTGGCATTCAGATAGTTCTATATAAGGACCCTCCGTTGTCAACGTGATAACTACACACATCAAAAAAAGTTTTGCATCACCTCGGTTCCCAGATCTCCGGCATATAGACGTTGACTGTGTATATTGTATCCAAGATACAGTCCCTTTGACTGTTCATAGATGTCACTAAAACTGCTCAAAGATGTAAACAACCATGCATGAGCAGGGCCTATTAGACGGAGGGGGTACGACAGCCGATCAGTTCCAGTCATTCCACCAGGACGAAGGTACGCTGCTCATGTTGTCTGTAGTTCTACCATGCCTAGAAGGTCAATACCGCAGTTCGATCGCGTCCGCATTGTTACTTTGTGTCAAGAAGGGCTCTCAACAAGGGAAGTTTCCAGGCGTCTCAGAGTGAACCAAAGCGATGTTGTTCGGACATGGAGGAGGTACAGAGATACAGGAACTGTCGATGACAGGCCTCGCTCAGGCCGCCCAAAGGCTACTACTGTAGTGGATGACCGCTACTTACGGATTGCCGCTCGGAGGAACCCTGACAGCAATGCCACCATGTTGAATAATGCGTTTCGTTCAGCCACAGGACGTCGTGTTTCAACTCAAACTGTGCGCAATAGGCTGCATGATGCGCAACTTCACTCCCGACGTCCATGGCGAGGTCCAGCTTTGCAACCCCGACACCATGCAGCGCGGTACAGATGGGCCCAACAACATGCTGAATGGACCCCACGGAATTGGCATCACGTTCTCTTCACCGATGAGTGTCGCATATGCCTTCAACCAGACAATCGTCGGAGACGTGTTTGGAGGCACCCTGGTCAGGCTGAACGTCTTAGACACACTGTCCAGCGAGTGCAGCAAGGTGGTGGTTCCCTGATGTTTTGGGGTGGCATTATGTGGGGCCGACGTACGCCACTGGTGGTCATGGAAGGCTCCGAAACGGCTTTACGATACCTGAATGACATCCTCCGACCCATAGTGCAACCATATCGGCAGAATATTGGAGAGGCATTTGTCTTCATGGACGACAATTCTCGACCTCATCGTGCACATCTTGTGAATGCGTTCCTTCAAGATAACGACATCGCTCGACTACAGTGGCCAGCATGTTCGCCAGACATGAACCCTATCGAACATGCCTGGGATATGTTGAAAAGGGCTGTTTATGGACGTCTTGACCCACCAACCACTCTGAGAGATTTACGCCGAATTGTCGTTGAGGAGTGGGACAATTTGGACCAACAGTGTCTTGATGAACTTGTGGATAGTATGCCACGGCGAATACAGGCATGCATCAATGCAAGAGGACGTGCTACTGGGTATTAGAGGTAGTGGTGTGTACTGCAATCTGGACCACAAATGCTGAAAGTCTAGCTGTATGATGGTACAACATGCAATGTGTGGGTCTCATGAGCAATAAAACGAGCTGAAATGTAGTTTGTGTTGATCTCTATTCCCTTTGTATTTAACGGTTCCGGAACTCTTGGAACCGAGGTGATGCAAAACTTTTTTTGATGTGTGTACATGAGAATGTATGTTACGCGCAGCCGCCGCGTCGTTTGAAATTATAAAATACTAGAGATATTATCCAAGAAGAACATTCGCTCTTTTTCTAACAACCTTCCAAGGAAATAATGTGGAGGCACATCTTTGTTAAACGGATTTGTGACTATGATGATGCTGATGTATAGCAAGGTTATTTGACTTCGATGAATGATATTTAAAGACCCATTCTATTTTATTTGATATTCAGTGTAATTTGCTGCTGCTGCTGCTGCTGTTGCTGTTGCTGTTGCTGTTGCTGCTGCTGCTGCTGCTGCTGCTGCTGTTGCTGCTGCTGCTGCTGCTGCTGCTGCTGCTGTTGCTGTTGCTGTTGCTGTTGCTGTTGCTGTTGCTGTTGTTGCTGTTGTTGTTGTTGTTGTTGTTGTTGCTGTTGTTGCTGCTGTTGCTGTTGCTGTTGCTGTTGCTGTTGCTGTTGCTGTTGCTGTTGCTGTTGCTGTTGCTGTTGCTGTTGTTGTTGTTGTTGCTGTTGCTGTTGCTGTTGTTGTTGTTGTTGTTGTTGTTGTTTGAGTCTTCAGTCTTTTGACCGGTTTGATGCAGCCCTCCATGCCTGCCTGTCCCGAGCTAATCGCTTCACCTCTACATAGCTACCACACCCTACATCTGAGTCAATCTGTTTAACATATTCTAACCTTGGTCTACCCCCACAGTTCTTGCCCTCGACCCTTCCTTCCATAACTAAGCTTTCTAATCCTCGGTGTCTTAGAATGTGTCCTACCAACCTATATCTTCTCTTCATTAACAGTCGCCAGAAACATCTCTCCTCTACCACTAGTCTTAATACCTCTTCGTTTGTAACCCCATCTACCCATCTGATCTTCATCATTCTCCTGTAACACCACATTTCAAATGCTTCATTTATCCTCTTTTCTGCTGCACCAATAGTCCAAGTTTCACTTCCATAGAGTGCCACGCTCTGACAAAGGCCTTCAAAAATGACTTCCTAATACCTAAATCTATATTCGATGTCAACAGATTCCTTTTCTGTAGAAATGCTTTCCTTCCCTAACCCAACCTACTTTTTATATCCTCTTTGCCTCACTGGTTATTTTGCTTCCTAAGTAACAGAAGCCTCCTACTTCCTTTAGTTTTTCACCTGCCAATTTGATGTCCATAGAGGTTTCTGATTTATTTCGGCTACATTCCAGTATTTTTGTTTTATATTTATTAATTTTCATCATGAATTCCTTCCGTATGACGGAGTCCATACCATTCAAAAACTCATTCAAATCCTCAGGCTTGTCGGCCAAGATGACTATGTCATCGGCAAATCTCAGAGTTGAAAGTATTTCTCCTTGACCGGGTGAGTTAGCCGTGGTGGTTACGGCATGACTGATGGCAGTCGCTCACATCCGGGAGGCGAGGAGGTTCGAATCCCCCCGCCGGCAACCTTGAAGATGGTCTTCTGTGGTTTCCCATCTTCCTTCCAGGCAAATGCCGGTGTTGGTCCCTAACTATAGGCCACAGCCGCTACCTTCCAACTCCTCGTCCTTACATTCCAACTGGCGAGCCGAACATGTCCTCGGACACTCCCGGCACTAAAAGCCATACGCTAAAAAAAAAGAAAATCTCCTTGAATCTTCACCCCCACTTTAAACTTTTCTCCAATTTCCTTCATTGCTTGCTCAATGTAAAGATTGAAAAGTATGGGTGATAAGTTGCAGCCTTACCTTACACCTTTCTGAAATCAGCTTCTCTCTCATGTCCTTCAGCTCGAATGACTGCTGTCTGGTTTCTGTATAGATAGTAGATCACCCTCCAATCCCTGTACTTTATTCCTATAGATTTCTAAATGTCAAACAATTTAGTCCAATCAACGTTATCAAAAGCCTTTTCTAAGTCTACAAATGCCATGAACGTTCTCTTATCTTTCCTTATTCTACCTTCCAAAATCAGCCTAAGACTTAGTACAGCTTCCCTTGTTCTTACATTTCTCCTGAAACCAAACTGGTCTTCACCCAACTCTTTTTCTATCTGGCTTTCCATCCTCTTGTAAATTATTCTAGACAGGATCTTTGAAGCATGAGTAACCAAGCTGATTGTACGGTAATCTTCACATCTGTCAGCTCCCACTTTCTTCGGTATAGGGATGATAACATTCTTCTTGAAATCAGGGGGTACCTCACCTGTCTCATAAATCCTACACACCAAGTGAAATAACCTGATCAGACCTTTATCTCATATGCAGCGTAGCAACTCAATCGGTATATCATCTATGCCTGGTGCTTTGTTCCTGCTTAAGTCTTTCAATGCTCTGTCAAATTCTGATCTCAATATTAAATCTCCTTTTGCATCCTCATCAATTTCCTCCTCCCTTTCCATTACATGATTCTCAATCTCGTTTCCCTTATACAAACACTCTATGTAAGCTTTCCATCTCTCAACCTTTTCTTCCCTATCTGTTAGAGGCTTTCCATTTGTGTCCTTAATAGTACAGCACTTAGTCTTATTTTCCCCAAAAGTATTCTTAATCCTTCGATAAGCTGTGTCTACTTTTCCTAATTTCAGACAATTCTCTATACCTGCACATTTCTCTTTCAACCATTCTTCTTTTGCTTCCTTGCACTTCTTGTTAACCTCATTTCTCAGACGTATGTGTTCTGCTTTCCCCATTTCATCTCTTACATTCTTGTGCTTCCGCCTATCATCCATCAATTCTAGTATATCCTGAGTGATCCACGTTTTTTTACCTATTCTTTATTTCCTACCAATGTTTTCTTATGCGGATTTTGTTATTTCATTCTTCAAAAATGTCCATTCGTCTGCAATTGATGTTTGTTTAGGGTTTTTATTAATCCTTCCTTTATACACTTCTTGAATCTTTCGTTTACATCCTTCACTTTCAGTCTGTCTATTGCCCTCCTTTTTGGCTTTTGACTTTTCTTCAGTTTCTTCAACTTTAATCTGCATTTCATTACAACCAGATTGTGGTCAGAGTTTATGTCAGCACCAAAATCTGGTTTCGAAACCTCTGCTTGTCCATAATGAAGTCGATTTGGTAACGCCCTGTATCTCCTGGTCTCATCCATGTGTATATTCTTCTATTGTGGTTATTGAATAAGGTGTTAGCTATGACCAACTCACGCTCGGTGCAGAATTCCATCAGCCTGCTTCCTCGATCATTCCTTTCACCCAATCCGAAATCTCCTACTATCTTCCCTTCTCTCCCTTTTCCTACGACAGCATTCCAATCTCCCATTACTATAACATTTTCATCACCCTTGATATACCTCAGAATTCCATCTATTTCTTCGTAGACCTTTTCAACATCTGTATTATCAGCTTGACTGGTAGGCATATAGACTTGTACCACTGTGGTGCACGTAGGTTTAGTATTGCTTTTGGCTACAATAATCCGTTCACTATATTGCTCATAATATTCCACCCGCTGTCCAAGTTTCCTACTCAATATGAGACCAACCCCTGCTTGGCCATTGTTTGATTTAGTGCTAATGACCCTATAGTCTCCTGACCAAAAGTCCTGTTCTTCCTGCCAGCGCATTTCACTAATCCCAACCAAATCCAACCTCAACCTATCCATTTCCTTTTCTAAGTTTTCTAACCTTCCACTTCCCAGCAGATTTCTAACATTCCACGCTCCGATCCGTAGAATGTCAGATTTCCTCTTTGTCACTTCTGTGATGTTAACCCCCTCTCGAGTAGTCCCCACCCGGAGATCCGAACCGGGGACTAGTTTACCTCCGGATTGAAATTTTACGAGGGAGGAGGCCATCATCACATGTAATTATGCATAGAGAGGTGCATATCCTCGGGAATAGCATTACGGCTGTAGTTTCCCGTTGCTTTCAGCCATGCAGCAGAACGCAGTGTAGCCATTAGTTGGCTTATATTATCAATATCTCAACCGTCTATAAGACAAGTAAAGAATTGATTTATTCTGAAAGGCTGCTACTCCCTTTCAGAATAAGTAAAGAGCAATTCTACTAACAAAAATACTAACCTTCTATTAACAATTAAATACCAAAATTCTACTAACGAAAAAAATACTCAAGTTCCACCAACAACAAATACTACGGTACCACTAAAACAGTCTGTCACCAGGCACACTCACATGCACCCTCACACATTACAGTCTAATGAATCAATGAACTACATCTAATAAAAAATGCAACTGCCACCAGACACACTCACACACCGCAGTCTAATAGAACAATGGCATATATCTAATAAACAAACTAACTGCATACGGTACTTACAACTAAAACTAACTACATACTTACTGTACATTTCATTTAGATGATTTCTGGCGGACAAGATATTCAGAAATATTGGAACAAGTGACAAGGGAAGATGGCAAACGTCATCTCGATCTCACTTAAACTTAGCATAAGTGTAGGCGAGTTGTCACAAAAATCATCTGTGAAAGTATTTTGTCCCCAAATTCACTCGAGCTATCCCTGCAGAGGGCGAAATTGGCGAACGTATCTTCATGCGTAGCTTGCCACGGTGGATGAGTGGATATCGTGTCGGTCTACTAACCCCAAGTTTGCAGGTTCGCTCCTGGCCGTAGTAAGTGATTTTTTTTGAAAGGCTGCAAAATTACGATACGCATGTCATACGATGTTGGCATGTCAAAGAACCCATTTGAATTCAGTAGGCCGAGTTCATAATGGCAAAATTAATCTCGGGAGTTTCCGCCAACACAAAGTTCCTCATTTCTCTACTAGAAAGCGCTATAGGGTTCAAGGAGCTTAGATATCTAACATCTAACCTCCTTGACTTTCATAGGCAAGGGACAACGAAATTCGGCATGCATGCTACCCTCTGGGTGTCAAATAGCAAAGCTTGCACCAGGCACCCGAGGTCATACGATATTATTTTTATATCTTCATGCGTGAGAGAACAGACGCAGACTAATAATAGACTATATTCCAACACCAGCTGCTTCATTCTGAGACAACACACTTTATTCTGTTGATATTTACGATCTGTTTGAAATCCAACAATGACGTAGGGATGTCGCTCTGTGTACCGTGAGGTTTTTATAGACCATGTATGTGTATCAGTGAAAAAAAAAAGTAAATCTTGAAAAAATTGACATGTTAAAATATAACACACATAAGGAGGAATTACCACTAACAAGTTCAGCTTTGCATGTTAAAAAGTTCAGTAAAAAGGGAAATTTTATATCAAGAAAAACCGTTTAGTGAGAAATTGGAATAAAAGATTTTTCCAATTCTTAGAACAGGACAATATCATAGAATTCCTCTTCTTCCACTCGAAGCACTAGCATCCATTTTGCTGTTGTTCCATGTGCCTTTGCCCTCTTTCTTAAAATTTTATTTTTGTATCTATCGTACGTATAATAGAAATAAGAATTTAAAAAATGTACTTTGGTGTGTTTAGTCTACTAATAGGACACACGATTGTGGGAAAGCAGAAGGAAGGAAGGAAGGAAGATTGTAGTTTTACGTGACCGTGAATCTTGTGATTATAAGCCACGGGACCTCCTTTTTACGTGGAATCCGAACCACAGGACATGGCATTTCACTTCGAAAATCTCACATGCATTGACCGGGAATCGAACCCGGACCGCCTTGGTGAGAGGCATACAGCTAGACCGCTGAGCCACCACGCCCCCCCCCCCCCCCCCCCCGAAAGCAGAAGGAAAGTAGCCTCAGATGAAACAAGAAGTTCCGTGACGAACTAAAGAGCCTACTTTTCTTACAATTAAGATGCATGCCAATGATTAGTCTACTGTATATGAACCTATCTAGAATAATGACGACATTAAGTTGGTAATATCGAAATGTCTAATTAGTTCGAAATATACCTGGTATAATGTAGCCTAATAGAGCATTACAGTTGGCAGCACTGGTGACTGAATATATTCTTAGTTCCATCTGTTAAGGTACAGATTAAAAAAATGGTTGAAGTCCAATGGCCGTTACATGCAGTTAGACATTGGATCTATCAGCACGCGTAAAAGCATGTTGGCAACAATGTCATGCGTGTGCTGGTCAGAAATAGCCTAATCTGAAATATTATGATATCTTGTTGTGCCAATTTTGGACGAAATCCAGTTGTTAGTATAGAAGTTACATGTATTTTAAAAATGGACCTATCACCATGCATAGAATCATGTTGGCAGCACTGACTTATATTAATTATTCCAAATTAATCTAGAATGTCAGGTGCTATACGTGTGCAAAGTATAGGGCTGTTGGCTTGCATACTTCCTGATATATTGATATTAGGTTAAAAAAATATAGACAGCATTTATTAACAGTTGGCAGCCCTGATTGCTCTTAAGAATACTTATGTTACACATAGCACATACGAAATTTGGTTGAAATCCAACTGATAGTATAGAAGTTACATGTATTTAAAATTGGCCCTATCAGCAGGCTTAGAATCATGTTGGTAGAATTGAAGTATACACATTACTCCAAAATTAATCTAAAATGTCAGGTAATATGCGTGTGCATAGTTTAAAGCTGTCGGCTTGCATACTTTCTGATATATTTGTATTTGGATAAAAGAATAGAGAGGGCAATTTTTAACAGTTGGCAGCCCTGGTGGCTCTTAAGAATATGCTCAGTCATATCTGTTTATGTACACATATTTCATACAAAATTTGGTTGAAATACAATTGATAGTGTAGAAGTTATAGGCATTTAAAAATTGGACCTATCAGAAGGCTTAAAATTATTTTGGCAACACTGTCACGTATGGCCTCCTGAAAATTAAACTGAAATAGTGTTATCTACATGTGTGCCAATTTTGGAATAGCTCCCGTGCATACCTTCCAAGATATCGAACATGGAGCTCAAATTTCTTGTGCATTTTTTCAGCAATTGGTAGCACTGACATCATTTTCAAATATGAACGTGTCCGGTATACATCTTTACTCATACTAAATTTGGTTTCGATTTCTGCAGCCGTTTAGGAGTTGATAGGGGGACACACACACACACACACACAGACAGACAGACAGACAGACAGACAGAACAGAACAGACAGACAGACACACATTTTCCCGGATCGATCTCATAAGTCTACTTTTTCCTCATTTTTGCAAAATATGAAACGTAGGCTAAAAATAAATATACCGTTAAAAAGTTAACATTTCGTAGATTAATAATTTTGGACATTCCGGATCCCCTTAATCACAAATTAAAGAGAGGAAATTTAAAAAAAGGCAACGGATTTTCTGTTTGAGCCTAATTTTCTCAGTCCGCACACTGCTTTACGACACTTTCCGCCCTCCCACTTAAAAATTGCGCGATGTTTGCCTATGTTCGTAAAATAAGATAAATACTTTGCACAAACCCTCCTGCATCGTCGTTCTACTCAAAACACCCAATTTTCGATAAAAATCTCTCCAAAATAGTTTTACAACGCAGCCACACCGCAAAATTACTCAAATTCATCAAAAGCACACAACATCAATATACCGATGTACACCAAAAAGACCTAAACCTAACCACTCTAGCCCTGGTCTAGAGTTTATAAACATTGTCAAGAAGTTTAATTCAGATCCTAGGGCTGAACGGAGTACATCCAGCTTCAAAAGGAAAAAATAGCCATTCTTAGAGTGGTTTGCTGTGGTTACGCACTTCTACTATGGCCGCCTCCATACAAGAACACAAGAACCCACCAAAAGTGCACGGGACTGATAACCACGATGTCAATGTTTTTTTTCTTTTTTCGGGGTAGCACCGAAAGTCTCCCCCGCGTGGCGGCCAACCATGGCTAGCGCGGACTCTGACACGATGTTAGTTCTAAGATAATAGAAGAAACAGATGGTGATCGGATAAGTAGTGTGAAGCTTTCTGCCTGTCCCTACCAGACAGGCATCATCGTTTGGGTTGAGGAACATAGTAGGTGGGATAGTTGATGAAATGAAACAACGTAAATCCCAAGCTGCTGATCGCATTGAAACTATATGTGAAGACCATTAACTTAATCTCTTTTCTGGTAGTGTTATTTTCTTCAGTCGTATAGTGAACATTATCAAACCCAACATGTAACTGAAGTGTGCAAAGTTCTTATCTTTCAAAGACAAATTCAGACAGACATTATAAATTACCTAACTAGACCCTTAATCCACTGCTCGTTCTAGGACAGGCAACACTCAATACAACACTATCTTCTACTGACCACCTTCAATGAGAATACTACGGGGGGGGGGGGGGGGGGGGGTGGAAATGAAAAAAAGACCCAACAGACCACTTATCATTAGCAGGGTTTCTAGCATTGAAAAATACAAAATTCCGTATTTTGATTTGGCATTTTGTACCATCTATGATTTTCATTTTGTAGCAAATTGGTTAGAAATAAAGAATTTGTGCAAGATTACATGTAGCAATCAAGACTAAAATAATAGAAGAATTATCCGTTTTGGGCTTACATTGTGTGAAAACGATTAAAATAGCCTAAACATTTTGCAAGGGACCGTGCCTTCCAATTTCAATGGATCGAGCGAGATCTGCAATCTCCAATGCGAGCATCCACAATGTGACCAAGCATGTCAAAAATGTGTGACAACGAGCTTATAAAACAGAACAACAACAATAATAATAATAATAATAATAATAATAAATAAAAAATTGGAAAGTTCCTTTATTCCCCACTAGATGGCTGACTGAAACTACTGTAGATATGAATATACTGTATGTAGATTTAGTCTAGGTACAGATGTACTTACATTTGGGTTTTTAAAATAGCTGTGTGTCTTTTATATTTTTGTTCTTTATTTTCTCTCTCTCCAATCTAATGTTTAGAGCTAATCTCTTTCCTTTACAAACCTTTCAGCCCTCCCACTTAAAAATTGCGCGATGTTTGCCTATGTTTGTAAAATAAGTTAAATACTTAACAGATTAGATACTTTGCAATATAATTCTCCAGTCGACAGTTCTCTTTTTTTGAGGTCTGTTCTACAATAAGTTAATTGTGATGCATTTGGATGTGGAATATCCAATCTGGTGATCCAGTAGGATTAACTGTTGCATAGTGTGGATCATCATTGTGTGAGAATTGAATAGGGCATAATGCAGCTTCGTCCTTGTGGACTTTTGCTTCACTGCATTTTCTTGTGCGAGTTCACATGTCTCTTTTTGGTTAATACATTTCTTTATTTAAATTTTAATTTAACGATATGATGATTTATAGAGGAGATAAAAGGTCGCGTTAGGAAGACCATTGCTGGGTAATTTAGATGTTTTCAACCCTTTTGAGACTACATTTTTTTTTTTGTGATTATCGTGCTCTCTGAGCTTAACTCTTCTTTTGTCGTTGAGGCATTGTCTTCCTTAATGCCACCTTGGTTGGTTGGTTGGTTCTTAGTTTCGGGGCTGAGATAACGCGGTCATGTAGCCCCGTGTACTTTGGGTATGTGTAGAATCTGTCTGATAACCGGTGTTAATTGTGATGACTCTATTAGTGTGTGTAACTGTTTTAATTCAAGGAAGTACTGCAGACATTCAATTTTTCCAAGTAGTTCCTACCTTTGCCGCCAAACGCCACCGTCATCGACCAACTAGTTCAGAACTTAGATACCAGATGCCACCGCAGTCGGCTCTTGACGACGAACGTAGGAACCTAAGAACGTTAGTCAAATGTTTAACCTATATATAATTTAGCTTCACACAGGTGTAATTAGTTGAAGGTTCCTTAACATGCCATAAATCTATGACATCGGACCGCCGGCTTTACTTCCCCTCCGAAGGAAGGCATACTGAGGGATTTTTAACGTTCTTAAAAAATCCGACGACTTCGGCCGGGTTTGAACCCGCGATCTTGGGCATAGAAGCTCAGTATGCTACCAACTACGCCACCGAAGCAATGCCACTTTATCCCCTTCACTTGTTGGTAGGATATGGGGATTTTTAGGTCCTGCGATCCAGTTACCATCGAGGGATTTCTTCAGGTAAAGGGTAGGTAATACGGGTACAGTACCATCCCGTCATTTGCCCGAAGACGAAGTGGGGAACTACGGAAAACCACTTCGAGGATGGCTGAGGTGGGAATCGAACCCTCTCTACTCATTTGGACCACCCGAGGCTGAGTAGACCCCGTTCCAATCCTCGTACCACTTTTCGAATTTCGTGACAGAGCCGGGAATCGAACCCAGGAACTTCGGGGTGGCAGCTAATTACGCTGACCACTACGCAATGGAGCCGACTTTGTTATTTAGTCCCGTGTAGTCTGTGTAGAATTTATCTGATGACCTATGTAATTGTAGTGTCTGTAGTAGTGTATTTGTAATTCAGATTGGGAAGGAAGCGCCGTGGCTTTAGGAAAGGAACAATCCCGGCATTTGCCTGGAATAGAAGTGGGAAACCGAGTAAAACCATTTCCAGGATGTCTGATGTGCAAATCGAACCCGTCTCTTCTCAGTCAGGAACGAAAGCCGCTTCAGCCAAGGTGGCGTGTTGGTAGAGAGAAGGGTTGCTACTCAAAATAGTGACAGCAATGACCACGAATTAGGTGTAATAAAATTCTATCATTGCGTTAGTGTGAAATAAATCGACAATAGTTTTCAAGTAAAACCGCTATTAATCTGTAAAGTCAACCATTCGTATGTGAAGTAGCGCTCTCTCCAGCAAGTATATACAACCCTGTCACGACATGTGACGACGACTTTGTTCACGAAGTCCGTCATGACCTCCGTGGCGGCTTCCAGGGCGGACTTCCCCAGGGCTTTAGATTTGTCTCGCCTACCGAACTGCTCAACTACATCAAGAAGCTGAAGACTCGAAAGGCCCCTGGCCCTGACGACATCTCAGCCTCATTCCTCAAAAACCTGACCAAAAATGCTCTCACATGTCTTACCAAACTCTTCAATGCCATCTACAGATTCGGTCACTTCCCTTCAGCCTGGAAACTAGCCAACGTTATTATGATCCTCAAACCAAATGCTAACGGAACATTTCCGCAAAACTACAGGCCTACAAGTCTCCTCTCTATTATTTCAAAACTTTTTGAAATGACTCTTCTTGCCAGGCTGAAGACCTACATAGGTAATGTAATTAATGATGAGCAGTTCGGCTTTCGACAAGGTCACTCCACGGTGCACCAACTACTTAGGCTCATTGAACTAATAACGCGCCAATTCAATGAAAATCGTATGACAGGAGTTTGCTTCCTAGCTATTAATCGTGCTTTCGACAAAGTCTGGCACAGTGGTCTGCTGTACAAGATGAAGCACTTTGCCTTCCCAGACCACCTATTAAAGGTCGTGCAATCTTACCTTAAACATAGGAAATTCTATGTCCCGGTGGACGATGCCCATTCCTCCACTAGAAGGATCAAAGCCGGTCTACCGCAGGGCAGCGTCATAGCTCCCTCCCTCTTCAACATCTATGTCTCTGACATGCCCACTACTGACGCTACTAGTCTCCACCTATGTGCAGATGATACTGCCATCTCTACTACCTCCTGGAGAGGATATAGAATTACCAACAATCTCCAAGTCGCTCTCGACACCTTAGTACCCTGGCTAAGGAGATGGAGAACTAAAATTAATGTTATTAAAGGTTCTGCCACTCTGTTTGCAAAGAGACGTAACACACTGAAGTCCAGGACCTTAACTTCTTCGGTGAAGCAATCAGATGGCAGTCAGCCACTAAATATCTAGGTGTCACGCTGGATCAAGGCCTTACTTTCGCTAAGGAGGTCACACAGCGCGCGAATCTAGCGAAAGGGATCCAAGCCCAGCTCTGACCCTTACTCAGGTCCCACGGAGCTCTTGATGACAAAAGTAAACTCCTCACCTACAAAACCGTCATACGTCCTATAATGGAATATGCCAGTCCAGCATGGGGATTTGTAGCACCCTCCACCATCAACAAGCTTCAGGTTGTTCAGAACCGTGCTTTGCGAACAATCTCAGGCGCCCCCTGGTATGTTCGCAATGCACAACTGCACATAGACTACAATCTCGCTACCATCCAGGAGCGAATTCGAGGACAGGCAGCAACATTCTACACAACAGCTACACGCAATCGCAACCCTCTCATAAACAGATTGGGTGATTACCGAGCCAGGGGGAACCGCCACAAGCGACCCCGTATTCTTATCGAATAACCCTTACATGCTACCTAGCACTTTTACTTTCACTTTCAATTTCAATATCTTCCCTCTCTGACTTTCTCTTTTAAAATACTACTTTTACTAGCCTTTACTATCTTCTGTCTTCCTAATGCTTAAATGCACTAGGCCATATCCTGGCTAATTAGATTCAAGGTAATCATCCAAACCACCTCAATCAAATGCTGTCGGTCGAAATTTCCTGATGTGACTCATAACGCCCCTTTGGGGCTGGCAGGTCATAGTAGTACGCAACGAAGTCGGCTTGCTTGGGTCAGGTCAGGTCAGGATGCTAAACCGGGAGTCCGATGTATTGGAGTCTGCACGAGACTGGTTCTCTAACAAAACTGTCACTTCTGTGACATACCAAATGCATCAACGTCGAAAAGCTTCATCCAATGAAGATAACCACTTACGGGCAGATGACCTCGTAGTTCCGCCCCAGAAAACAACAATCCCGAAGGCGACTTCGACTCCCTTTTTCACACCTTGCTTCTTTTAATATTTATTTATGACTAGCAGGAGTACCCATTCTTCGAACGGTCTTCGGTATTAATAACCAGAGCTACTGTTGCAATGGTTAGGGGCTTGGAACCTGTTTGTCGACAAAGAAAAATGATTAGTTAAAATGAGCTTTCAAACTAAATTTACCTAACGTGTAAGCCTACTTCCTGGCGTGAAAATAAAATTGAAAACCTCGTAGACGAAACGTAATACACGTCACATAAAAACTGACCCTCACCGTTATGTCAAATCCACAGGAAGACCTCTTGGATAAATTATAAAGGCGTGGTGCATGAAAATTCAGGTTTTTTAGCCGCCAATTACTCAAATTCCTAAAATACATAAAAATACTATTTCAATTCAGGAATTTTTGAAAATAATGTTGCTGTTTGGAGATACAATAGACCATTATAAAAACTGACGTGTGGGCTGGAACGTGGTGCACTCAGCCTCGTGGGAACAATTGAGTAGCTCTCTGACAGTGAGGCAGCGCCCCAGTCACGAAAACCAAGATTAACGGCCGAGGGGACCCGATGCGCTGACCACTCATCACCCCAATATCTGCAGGCCACATGGCTGGGCAGCGGTCGCTTGGTAGGCCTAGGCCCTTCACGGGCTGTAGTGTCAAGGGTTATTATTATAATAGACCTTCTCTACGACATATCGAACGTGTAAATTGCGTGACAAAATATTAGGGTATCCCTTGATCCCCTCAGGTGCGTTAACTAAATTGATGAATTTTACAGCTTGATTTGGTTCCGTGATAACCTTATAGCCATTTGCAAAATTTCACAATAATGTAATTAATGGAACTGCATTGCGTCTTACAGAAATAAATGGACCTCTGAGATTCTGTTGCCATGGTTACCAGCTTTCATTCTTTCATTAGTTTATTAAATGAAATTAGTAGTCTGGGAATATCTCAAAAACTGTTGGTTTTAGGGCCTTACAATATGGTTTTAGGGGGCTCTTGAGGGCCCCCTAGTTTCGTTTCTCACCTTGAGGGGCTGAAGATGAGCTTTGTCTCACCCTTCTACGCCTCAGCATGCATTTTAAGGGAGTAGGCCCCCTTTTATGAGAGGTACGGAGAGGAGTTACATCAATGAACAGTGTCGTGCCTCTGATGGACATCTGTACCAAATATTACGTTGATCCACCCAGCCGTTATAAGGGAACAAGCAATTGTCCACAGACAGACAAAAAATATTTTCGCGTGCATCCGTCATAAAACAGTCTGAAACGCGTTAATAACGCAAATTTCCGTAGAAATTTAGAAAAAAAAACAGACAAACTTTCATTTTTATATACACTCGCCGGCAAAGAAAGCGAAACACTACGAATTTTAGACTAAACTGAATGTTGGACCGTTCCAAACCTTGTATTAATCCCAATGACCACGACAATCACAACAGTGCACAAACGCGAATTTGCGAATGTCGAAATCTGAAATTCATCGTACTGTCCTCCGACCTGTTGCACTGTGTGATTTGATTACGAATGTTGTAGACAAACCGTAATGTTACGTAACACGAGAATACACAGCAATAATAAACCTTAAAGACAGACGTTTGTGGTTATTGTTTTCCAAAGGTGGGAACCTGTAACATTGGTGTTGTGATTGTTACGATCAACAATGTTTATCAATTGCTTCGCTGGAACTTCTCAAATGAGCTAATTAAATCACGGCACATTTCCATACCCCTGCAAAGTCACAGCATTCAATTTATACCAGGTATGAAACGGTCAAATGTTGAGTTTTGTCTGATATTCGTAGTGTTTCTCTTATTATGCCGGTGAGTGTATATAGGGATAACAATAAATAGCTCTCCACACTTACTCAACCAAACTTAGTGACAAGACAATGCCGTATACGTGGCCTTCCTTGTGTGTCCAAGGTAAAAGAACAGACGCCATATGCATTCAAGATGGCGGCTGTGCGAACTATTAGAACTTTAAAATTGACAATTAAATTGGATAAGTCAGACTAATCTTGTCAAGAGTTGAGTATACTACAAGAAATCATTTGCGTTAGTCAAAGATCATCCTATTGAATATAGCGCACAGCGGCCATCTTGAAATTTCAAAATAAATAAATAAATAAATAAATAAATAAATAAATAAATTAATAACTTA
The DNA here is from genome assembly GCA_946902985.2 of Meconema thalassinum. Classification (NCBI taxonomy): domain Eukaryota; kingdom Metazoa; phylum Arthropoda; class Insecta; order Orthoptera; family Tettigoniidae; genus Meconema; species Meconema thalassinum. The sequence continues at coordinate 265,982,115 of OX336390.1, read as the reverse complement.
CAGTATGCCAGGGCTATAATAACGAAATGCAGTGATACAATAGAACCTTATAAGTCAATTCGTATGACCAAAGCAGAATAACAGTGATTTTGAAGATGTGACTGAGCCTAGTACTGAAACGTAATAGTGAATCATTCAGAATATATTTGTGCAATTAAAACGAAACTTAGTAAGAAATTACTATATAAGGAACTAAATTTAACGCATGGTGGCCATCTTGAAAATATATAATATACAAATAAATAACTCTATATATTATAGATATACAATATCTCAAATTAGCGTTAATGTAGAACCGTATATGGGCGTTGTATGTCAATGGTAAAAGAACATCCCGGCCATATATTCAAGATGGTGGCTGAGCATATTATTAAAACTTCAAAATCAACAACTATGGATCCAATTGCGCAATTAATACGAACTTTTGTAACAGGGGGGAAGCAGAGATAGGCCTACCTCGCTTGCATTAGTCAATGGAATATCACACTGCATATACAGGGTCTTTCATATAAAATAAGAGCGCCAAGCGGCGGCTTTGTTAACCGTGGCTGCGGTCACCTTGGCCAAGCTTTTGGCGCGCCAAGGCCCCCTGCTTTAAGCGTGTGTACAATCCTATATGATGCAGCGGCCTTGCTAGCGTGTGTACAATGCTGAAATCTTACTTTAGTTAGTTAGTTATTGTTGATGAAACCTTACTTCCTTAGTTTAGGGGCTGCGACAACGCGGTCATGTAGCGTTGATGAAACCGAAGCCCCTACTTGTGCTAATTTTGTGAGTGATTTATTCGGAGACCGTTCAAGATTCTCGCCAATGTCATCTAGCTCATCCTCTGTTAAAACTGTTCGTGTGAGGGCATGTTTTTTATTGAGCACCGAGCCAGTAGTGTCAGACTTATTTGCAATTACGTGAATCTGTGCTAGTGAAGGTGGCACTTCATCAGGAAAATGCTGAACAAATGCATCACGTACCCGCCGAGCCGACTCGTACTTAAAATAAGTTTTACATAAAAAAAAATACGATGTTACCATGATAACTGTCTCACCATGTTAGCACTTGAGGTTTAGACTGGCGACTGAGCACCTGTACGCTTATTGCAAGGCCAAGTTTGGTAATGTCAATTTGTTATTTTTATACAGCCATCGTATGTACTATGCGCGCGCTTTCAATACTATTGGGGTTTCGGTTTCATCAATAATAACTAACTAACTAAAGTAAGATTTCAACATTGTACACACGCTAGCAAGGCCGCTGCATCATATAGGATTGTACACACGCTTAAAGCAGGGGGCCTTAGCGCGCCAAAAGCTCGGCCAAGGTGACCGCAGCTACGGTTAACAAAGCCGCCGCTTGGTGCTCTTATTTTATATGAAAGACCCTGTAGTACTTAGCCACCGTCTTGAATATGCAAGACAGTCCACTATTTTTAGCCTACTTTTCACATTTTGCAAAAATGAGGGAAAAGTAGACTTATGAGATCGGGCAAATGTGTGTCTGTCTGTCTGTCTGTCCTTCCGTCTGTCTGTCCTTCCGTCTGTCTGTCAGTCTGTCTGGCTGGCTGTGTGTGTGTGCCCCCCCCCCCTATCAATTCCTAAACGGCTGGAGCAATCGAAACAAAATTTGGTAGGAGTAAAGATCTATACCTGAATATCTCACGGCCATATTTGAAAATTATGTCAGTGCTACCAACTGCTAAAAAATCGCAATTGAAATTTGAGCTCCATGTTAGATATCTTGGAAGGTATGAATGGGAGCTATTTCAAAATTGGCACACTTATAGATAATAATATTGCAGTTTAATTTCCAGGAGGCCATACATGGCAGTGTAGCCAAAATTATTATAAGCCTGCTGATAGGTCCAATTTTTAAATGCATATAACGTCTACACTATCAATTGGAATTCAACCAAATTGCGTATGTTGTATGTGTACATAACCAGATATGACTGAGCGTATTCTTAAGACCCACCAGGGCTGCCAACTGTTAATAAATGTTCTTAATTTATTTTATCCAAATACCAATATATCAGAAAGTATGCAAGCTGACAGCTTTAAACTATGCACACGTATAGTACCTGACATTCTATATTAATTTGGAGTAACTTATATACGTCAGTGCTACCAACATGATTCTAAGCCTGCTGAGAGGTCCAACTTTAAATACATGTAACTTCCATCTATCATTTGGATTTCAACCCAATTTTGTGTGTGCTATGTGTACCATAACATATATGAATATGCCGATTCTTAAGAGTACCCAGTGCTGCCAACTGTTAATAAATAGTGTCTCTATTTTTGTTAACCTAATATCAATATATCAGGAAGTATGCAAGCCAATAGCTCTAAACTTTGCACACGTATTGTGCCCATTTAGCAAGAAATATGCCAATCACAGTATACCAGCGTAGCTCAATTCGGGATTTCGGGGCAGCGGTAAGTTCCCCCACTCTGTGACTCACATATTTGGATTAATTAGAGGATACACTTGCAAAAATAACAACAACATCAACTCCTATTTTAAACACATTTAATTAATAAAATTAATGGCGCTACAATCATTTAAACAAATTAATTACTGACCCAAATATCAACTGCTTGTTCCAAATGAACAAGGGATCACAAAATAAAATAAACAAATATTGAATTCAAAACCTGTGGTTTCCACATAAACCAGCAATTCTTACTTAGTCTCACTTCCATAAAGCACTAACATTAAGTTTACATAACTCCGAGCTCTTTGGCTCCATGCATTTACATTATTACGGTGTCATTCTTGTACACCTCAAAAATTAGCTTTTATACTTTCTTATTTCTCAAAAACAAATATATAATTATATTTAAAATCTATGTTAATTATCTAATTCAATGTTTTTGGGCATGTCCACACACTCAGTTGTTATCATCTCTCTTTATTTCACAAATATATTAAGGTAATCAGAAAATCAATTGTGTACTCCAGAGCGTGAAGGTACTTGACACAGTCAAAAAACTATAGTTACTCCCGAACTCAGTTGCCTTCAATCAACTCGTGGAATCCCACGTCCATACATTATTACAATAGGGATTGTTATTTATCTCTTATGTCTTAATAGACCATTATCATATAAGAAACTACGATCTGAACCGGCAAACGAAATATCCATCTTTAACGACCTTGGTTCAACGCCCGGGTCGTTAACAACCTTAAACACTCCTGGTGTATTCGTTTCTCTTTAAAACAGCTTACGAGACGGTCTCTGTTCCATCTCGCTTTAAGAAAGCTAGACTCTACTACATGGGGTGCGATTTATGACACGTTAGGGTGGGGAGACATCCCGTCTGACCCAACATTTAGTAGCTTATTTTCAAGGCTTTCAAAACAAACCTTTCCATTCTATCCAGTTCTGAGGAGACCGGGCTTTATTGTACCGTATACATTCAAACAACTATTCTTTGGTTCAAAGACCATTTCCGTATCCTTGGCATTTATTAATTATGAGAGGGTCCTCATTGATTGGGAAGATTAAATACACATACGACGACGGAGAATTTCAGGGGCTTTTATCATAAGAATATCCTGCATTCGAATCTCTTCAGGTGCCTCGGGAACTAATCCCGTACAGAGGACTTATCCAAAATGCGATTTAGAGTCGGCCGTGGCCCAATGACATACGCTCAATAATACCATATATTAGCTCCCTTTTTAAATACATACACAATGCCTCGTGATACTATGTCACTAATAGAGGACTTACACAATTATCAATTCACTGCAATCAACTACCCTCCATAAGTAATGTACCAAGTATTTAACCACTACGCGTTCCTAGCGTGACACTTTAATATTATATTTGCGCTCATTATGCGCTATGCATTATTTTAAGCCGAAATGTCTTCCCAAGAACTGGTAAATCTCTTTAGTAATAATTCATATTATTTTAATTCACATATTAATCTTTCCGTTGTCGATAAATCGCTCCCTGTTTTAAAATATTCCATTGAACCTCATTTCTTACACATACGTTAAGGCTTAACGTTCTTATGTTCATATCAATTTATTTGATTTTTATTTAACATTTCCATATTTAATTTTTATTATTTATCTTTATTCTTTATACAAGCTCAAAAGCTATTTCTTTCATATCTCAATTTTACTTTATTTCAATGTCTTTCATGATAATTAAATGATATTTCGCTTGCTCTTATGACATTTGTTAAATACTTTAACCCTTTATTCACCTATTTCCTCTACGGGAATTATTCTTTACATTATTATTCATAATTTCTCTATTTATTTTATTATTGTTCAGACCGTATTCTTGATTATTCAGCATTTTTTTATTAAAACACATCCCTTTCACTCCAAACTCCGGTGGATTTTGTACACAATCAATTTCTGACACCAAAATAAAAATGAATTTTGTACTTACATATTTTCAGATCATCCCATGATCTTAAATCTGGTGCGGTGTTTCATTTTTTTAGGGCCCACTTTGAACTTTTTACACCATATTGAAGGTATTTATCTTACGTAAAAACACTTTTTGACCTATATCTAGAACACTTAATATTGACGACATTTTTATATACTGGTGTGTCCCTTTTGAACACATAATAACACTAAAAATATTATCTAACACACAATCTTGATTATTTTACACTTCACAATTACTCGATCACTAGGCCGTACTTCTGAGCCTTTCACACGTGATCTTCTTAAATTCCCGTTTCCAAGGTTGAAATTTATCCGATGTCGGCTTCCTATTCTGAAGAATCCGAAAGTCCCGAAACATCTACTGTTCCCTGGAGTTCAATTCTGCTATTCCTATCCTGGATAACTGGATATTTATCTAGCTTGAACGGCTTCTCTGTATATCTATCTATCGATCCTAACGAAAGTTTATATGGATCGAGGTCTCCTCTAAGACCTATAGATTTAGTTTCTAGCAGCTAGCACTTCTCGATTCTAGTACTATTAGAATTGTTCGCCTGATATCTGGAGCTAATGTTTATAGTCTCCTATTCTATTTATTTGAACTGTTTTAACGCTCCTACGTTCGAACCTTATTCTGTTCTTCCTTTTTAGGTTGCTTCAATTTAAATAACAGTTTATCTGTCTGGTACGATACTTCCGTACGTTATGATCTTTCATTCGAACATTTAACGACCTATCGCCTTTAAGTCCGACGTTCGCAGCCTGCTCTGACTATATCTTGCGAATTTTCACTTTAACTTGTATGCAGTCGGGCCTAAATCCTATAATTAGGATTTTCCTAATACTTCACTACGGCGATACTTTAAATTTTCGTCTTGACTGCTCCTTATGGAGGCAAGCAAGTCGTTACTACTGTGACGCCTGTGGCTATTCGATCTTACTTCGGTGATGTAAAACAGCGTTTCTCCCCTCAAGGAGTACTGGTAGCTGTTATCGATGTAACGCAGAGTTACGTCCCCTCACGGACTGTCGGAATGATTACTTCTACGTCGTGGAGCAGCACTTCCCCTCACGGAATGCTCGTTGTAACTGCATGCGATGTGACACAGTGACGTGCCCTCTGGCTGTCTGAATACTGCATGCGATGTGACGTGATACAGCGTTACGTCCCCTCACGGGCTCTCAGAATAACTGCATGATTGGCTTGGAAACGCCCGAAGCTTTATACTGTTTTACTACAAAAAAATAAGACTCAAGCCTTTTCTGTGGTCAACTTCTAAAATAATGGTGCCACAAATATAAAAATTATACCTTCCAAAAGCTCGTCTTCTCAATGTCTAATGATCTTATTGCAACTAAGAATCGATCGTGCAATTCGGAGATATTAATTAATTTCTCGTCCTCAATTGTGTGGGTGTTGCATTCTTTTAGCTCTCTCCCCTCCACAGAGGCTTAGGTAATTCACCGATGACGTCGTCTTACGTCGGCAGTTTATTTCTGCACAATTATTACATGGTTTCTCTATACTGAAAAATCTCTCATTCAAAATAATTCACTGTACTGTGCTTGTTTACTCATTATTATGCTCGTAAACGTGTTAATTTTAATTATTCCTCTTCTGGCGCGTATGCGACGTTGTCAATTTCCAGCCACGTCAGCTTGAATTCCGATTCAGGCTTCTCTTTCTATCACGGTGGAAAATTCCACTCAGTTATTAATACTCGTGACCAGCCCTCTCTGAAATGTCGAGTGGGGTGATCTCATCTAAGGAGCATCTGTCCCTAGTCGCTTGCACAATGTTAAGCTATATTCCTGGCTTAAAATCTCTCTCCGTTCCTTTAAGAAACTATACTTTCCTTTCATTTCTTCCTTAAGGACATTGATTCGACCGTCATGGACCCTATGGCCCATGGGTTCATCTCTCCCCTCCTTAGGTAAATAAATTTTCGAAAATTTTGAGGAAATTTATTTCAATTTAATTTGTATTTCCTTTCCGTCGAATCTATCATAACGTCATCCGTATTTACTGTTATTTTATTTTTTTAAGGTTCCTTCCACTAATTGTGTAGGTTGGGTATACTCTATCTTTACCCTTTTTTTTCTCCTTTATTACCTTAAAATTTTCCTTTTCAATCAAATCAATTACTTCTTTAAAGTTCCTCTCCTTTCTGGTCTATGTTTAGGTTGGGTCTCCAAGAGTTCCCATTCATTCATTTATTCCCTAGTGGTCGACTTCACTCAGGCCATAAATCTCTTGTCACGTTCAGTGTTTACAACTCTCTCCCCTCGTCTGGCGAGCTCCTCCAAACTCGAGTCAACAGTTGGTTCCCTTTCTTCTTTTCTCAGGTCAGACTTCAAATCGGTCTGTTCTTTATTCATTATATTTCTTCAACTTAATGACTTTATGTTAATTATCTTGCGGGTGCAATTAGCTTTACCCGTAACTTACTCCATTACAGTTATCAGACTTCAAGTCTGTTACACTTCAATTAAAATTTTTAAGAGCTCAGTCTGACTTCACCTGACTCTTTCTGGTTCTCTTCCCTATTCCTCATCTCTCTTTGAGATGGTATTTCATCACATATTATACTTATTTCTCATATTCTTTGATGGTTGCAGATATCTTTACCCGTTTGTTCCTATGGGATAATTCTCTTCCTTCACCTCGTATTGAGATGGCACTTTCTAAGAGTATTTCTTTTTCCTACTCTTCCAATTCTTTAGATTTTCCAAATCTCTTTTCTTTCTCTTCTTTTTATCCTTCCCTTTCTTCTTACGATGCTTCCAGCTGAAATATGCCTGGGCATCCTCTTTCTCCAAGACATCGTTGGTTATTTCACCTCCTTTCATTGTTTCCATGGGGTATTCATTTCCTGGTACACCAATTATCAACGGCGGTTTTCTTCCTTTTGGCTCTTCTTCAGAGACGTCTCCTCTCATTTTTTCATTGCTCCCAGCAATCTCATCTTTTTCTTCTAGGGTTTCTTGGCTTTGGTTTGCCTCTGTTTTCCTTTCTCTTTTCTTTCTTTGACAATTCTGACATTTGATCATTAACTCAAGGATCTGAGCTTTCAATTTTCCTTCTTCTTCTTCTAATGCCCTTTCATCTTCCTGGTCCTCCTGACTGTCTTCGGGGTTTTCTTTTCCCCTTCCTGTGAAATCTTGAACCTCTGTTTCCATCGGTACTCCGTTGAAATTTTCTATATTTGTTTCATCTAATTTCTCTATTTCTTCTGGAATTATCATTTCCGTTTCTTCAACTATCAATTCCTTTAATATCTCCTGTTCCGAGATTACTTCTTGTTCTTCCAGCTCGATCTTTTCATAAAAATGAGTCTCTTCAGTTTGGAGCTCATTTTCATTTTGGCTATCCTCCTGTTCTGGAGTTACGGTTTCTTCCTGAATTTCCATTGGTTTCTCTGGAAGGATTTCCAAGTTTTCTTCAATTTCCCCTGGAGTCATGATGATTTCTATTTCTTGCTCTTCTTCTTTAATCTCAACTTTGGGCTCCTCTGGCACCGTGATTTCTTCTTCTTCTTTATTTTCAGCTTGTTTTTCAGCTTGGGCAACTATTTCATTTGCCTGACGATTTTTCTCCAACATGTATTCCTCATATACCTTCTGAGCAGCCTCTAATATCTCTTGGTATGCCTGGATCTTGCCTTCCTTCATTTTGGCAAATTCCTGAATAGTTATTATAACCTCTTTATTCAATATTTCCCATATAAACTCCATCATTTTCCTGTACTCATTTTTCACTTGATCCCGATGTTCTTGTACCTCCTTTCTTCTATCAACTTCTTCGTATTTAAATGATGACTGAATGTTCTTCCATTTATCATCTATTTCATTCATTTTTCCATATATTTCCTGAACTTCTTCTATGACGTTTTTCTGCTCTGTCCAGGAACTTAATTCAATCAATCCCTTCTGATCCAGGCTTTCTACAAATTTCCGTCTTATTATGTTCAGATCTGATCCAACCGTAATAAATAATCTCTCTACTTCTTGTTTAGATACCTTTCCCAATTTTCCCCTTAATTCACTAAGGATTTTAATTACACTATCCCTTTTTCGTATAATATTCTGCAGTTGCTCATCAATTGTTTCAAATTCTTCAGGCCCCAGTCCTAAATGCAGCTTCCCAAATTTCTCTATCGTTTCATCATATTTCTGACGTACCTTTTCGATAAACCCTTCATACGTCTCTATATCCTCTAACGAAGCCATTTCTACCTTTTCCTGATCCTGAACGTCAGTACTATCGCTCCTTTCCCCTTCGTTTTTGGAGCCTACCTGGACCGACATTACTACATGAGACTTATTCTTATCAATATCCATTACATTTTCCCTTGGAATTGGTTTACAAATTTCCTTTTCCTTTCCGAGCTCTAAAGGCTCAACATTTATTACCCTTTTGTCTGCAGACATGTTACCATCTCTTCGTGTAACTATGTCTCCAGGTGCACGCATGCTTTCTACAGAAACATTTATCATTTCTTTGGTTGGGTACTCTTTCTCACCTGTAGTTTTACCTTTCCCTGGGCTCTCGGCCCTTACATTCTCAGAGAGCCTCCGCCTCTCTTTACTTTCAGCCAGTTGGCTGTCCAACTTATTGTTTATGGCCTCCAAGAGCCGTTGCATCTCTTCCATACTGAGTGCCATCTTATAAGAATACAGTGGGCCACAAATGCCACCACACTAGTACATGCTTGAGAGATGATACTCTGAATCGGTGTGTCCCAATTTCTTTAAAATATTACTTTGGTACGGGTATTCACTTACAACGTACCCTTTTGATACTCTTATTCAATTTCATAAAACCTTTATGGAAGTGTTTTAAAATTCAAAATTTCGAAAAACCATTTTTTTTTTCAAAAAAATTAAAATTTTGATTTTTTGAGAAAACTCGGGTTTTCCCTAGGAAAACTCAGCCCTGCGTACTGGGCGCCAAAATCATTAAGATGATTTGCTAGAAGGTTTGATAATATAATATATATTCAGGGCTGCTCGGTATGAGTTTCCAGGGACCCATGCGGTCAGTTAATATTTTACGTTGTAGCTATTCTTATTATTACTTTAATTTTACATGATATGACCGACTTAAGTGTTCCTCTAGTTATTAATCCAGCACAGTATTTATATATCCCCCTGTGCCCATTTAGCAAGAAATATGCCAATCACAGTATACCAGCGTAGCTCAATTCGGGATTTCGGGGCAGCGGTAAGTTCCCCCACTCTGTGACTCACATATTTGGATTAATTAGAGGATACACTTGCAAAAATAACAACAACATCAACTCCTATTTTAAACACATTTAATTAATAAAATTAATGGCGCTACAATCATTTAAACAAATTAATTACTGACCCAAATATCAACTGCTTGTTCCAAATGAACAAGGGATCACAAAATAAAATAAACAAATATTGAATTCAAAACCTGTGGTTTCCACATAAACCAGCAATTCTTACTTAGTCTCACTTCCATAAAGCACTAACATTAAGTTTACATAACTCCGAGCTCTTTGGCTCCATGCATTTACATTATTACGGTGTCATTCTTGTACACCTCAAAAATTAGCTTTTATACTTTCTTATTTCTCAAAAACAAATATATAATTATATTTAAAATCTATGTTAATTATCTAATTCAATGTTTTTGGGCATGTCCACACACTCAGTTGTTATCATCTCTCTTTATTTCACAAATATATTAAGGTAATCAGAAAATCAATTGTGTACTCCAGAGCGTGAAGGTACTTGACACAGTCAAAAAACTATAGTTACTCCCGAACTCAGTTGCCTTCAATCAACTCGTGGAATCCCACGTCCATACATTATTACAATAGGGATTGTTATTTATCTCTTATGTCTTAATAGACCATTATCATATAAGAAACTACGATCTGAACCGGCAAACGAAATATCCATCTTTAACGACCTCGGTTCAACGCCCGGGTCGTTAACAACCTTAAACACTCCTGGTGTATTCGTTTCTCTTTAAAACAGCTTACGAGACGGTCTCTGTTCCATCTCGCTTTAAGAAAGCTAGACTCTACTACATGGGGTGCGATTTATGACACGTTAGGGTGGGGAGACATCCCGTCTGACCCAACATTTAGTAGCTTATTTTCAAGGCTTTCAAAACAAACCTTTCCATTCTATCCAGTTCTGAGGAGACCGGGCTTTATTGTACCGTATACATTCAAACAACTATTCTTTGGTTCAAAGACCATTTCCGTATCCTTGGCATTTATTAATTATGAGAGGGTCCTCATTGATTGGGAAGATTAAATACACATACGACGACGGAGAATTTCAGGGGCTTTTATCATAAGAAGATCCTGCATTCGAATCTCTTCAGGTGCCTCGGGAACTAATCCCGTACAGAGGACTTATCCAAAATGCGATTTAGAGTCGGCCGTGGCCCAATGACATACGCTCAATAATACCATATATTAGCTCCCTTTTTAAATACATACACAATGCCTCGTGATACTATGTCACTAATAGAGGACTTACACAATTATCAATTCACTGCAATCAACTACCCTCCATAAGTAATGTACCAAGTATTTAACCACTACGCGTTCCTAGCGTGACACTTTAATATTATATTTGCGCTCATTATGCGCTATGCATTATTTTAAGCCGAAATGTCTTCCCAAGAACTGGTAAATCTCTTTAGTAATAATTCATATTATTTTAATTCACATATTAATCTTTCCGTTGTCGATAAATCGCTCCCTGTTTTAAAATATTCCATTGAACCTCATTTCTTACACATACGTTAAGGCTTAACGTTCTTATGTTCATATCAATTTATTTGATTTTTATTTAACATTTCCATATTTAATTTTTATTATTTATCTTTATTCTTTATACAAGCTCAAAAGCTATTTCTTTCATATCTCAATTTTACTTTATTTCAATGTCTTTCATGATAATTAAATGATATTTCGCTTGCTCTTATGACATTTGTTAAATACTTTAACCCTTTATTCACCTATTTCCTCTACGGGAATTATTCTTTACATTATTATTCATAATTTCTCTATTTATTTTATTATTGTTCAGACCGTATTCTTGATTATTCAGCATTTTTTTATTAAAACACATCCCTTTCACTCCAAACTCCGGTGGATTTTGTACACAATCAATTTCTGACACCAAAATAAAAATGAATTTTGTACTTACATATTTTCAGATCATCCCATGATCTTAAATCTGGTGCGGTGTTTCATTTTTTTAGGGCCCACTTTGAACTTTTTACACCATATTGAAGGTATTTATCTTACGTAAAAACACTTTTTGACCTATATCTAGAACACTTAATATTGACGACATTTTTATATACTGGTGTGTCCCTTTTGAACACATAATAACACTAAAAATATTATCTAACACACAATCTTGATTATTTTACACTTCACAATTACTCGATCACTAGGCCGTACTTCTGAGCCTTTCACACGTGATCTTCTTAAATTCCCGTTTCCAAGGTTGAAATTTATCCGATGTCGGCTTCCTATTCTGAAGAATCCGAAAGTCCCGAAACATCTACTGTTCCCTGGAGTTCAATTCTGCTATTCCTATCCTGGATAACTGGATATTTATCTAGCTTGAACGGCTTCTCTGTATATCTATCTATCGATCCTAACGAAAGTTTATATGGATCGAGGTCTCCTCTAAGACCTATAGATTTAGTTTCTAGCAGCTAGCACTTCTCGATTCTAGTACTATTAGAATTGTTCGCCTGATATCTGGAGCTAATGTTTATAGTCTCCTATTCTATTTATTTGAACTGTTTTAACGCTCCTACGTTCGAACCTTATTCTGTTCTTCCTTTTTAGGTTGCTTCAATTTAAATAACAGTTTATCTGTCTGGTACGATACTTCCGTACGTTATGATCTTTCATTCGAACATTTAACGACCTATCGCCTTTAAGTCCGACGTTCGCAGCCTGCTCTGACTATATCTTGCGAATTTTCACTTTAACTTGTATGCAGTCGGGCCTAAATCCTATAATTAGGATTTTCCTAATACTTCACTACGGCGATACTTTAAATTTTCGTCTTGACTGCTCCTTATGGAGGCAAGCAAGTCGTTACTACTGTGACGCCTGTGGCTATTCGATCTTACTTCGGTGATGTAAAACAGCGTTTCTCCCCTCAAGGAGTACTGGTAGCTGTTATCGATGTAACGCAGAGTTACGTCCCCTCACGGACTGTCGGAATGATTACTTCTACGTCGTGGAGCAGCACTTCCCCTCACGGAATGCTCGTTGTAACTGCATGCGATGTGACACAGTGACGTGCCCTCTGGCTGTCTGAATACTGCATGCGATGTGACGTGATACAGCGTTACGTCCCCTCACGGGCTCTCAGAATAACTGCATGATTGGCTTGGAAACGCCCGAAGCTTTATACTGTTTTACTACAAAAAATAAGACTCAAGCCTTTTCTGTGGTCAACTTCTAAAATAATGGTGCCACAAATATAAAAATTATACCTTCCAAAAGCTCGTCTTCTCAATGTCTAATGATCTTATTGCAACTAAGAATCGATCGTGCAATTCGGAGATATTAATTAATTTCTCGTCCTCAATTGTGTGGGTGTTGCATTCTTTTAGCTCTCTCCCCTCCACAGAGGCTTAGGTAATTCACCGATGACGTCGTCTTACGTCGGCAGTTTATTTCTGCACAATTATTACATGGTTTCTCTATACTGAAAAATCTCTCATTCAAAATAATTCACTGTACTGTGCTTGTTTACTCATTATTATGCTCGTAAACGTGTTAATTTTAATTATTCCTCTTCTGGCGCGTATGCGACGTTGTCAATTTCCAGCCACGTCAGCTTGAATTCCGATTCAGGCTTCTCTTTCTATCACGGTGGAAAATTCCACTCAGTTATTAATACTCGTGACCAGCCCTCTCTGAAATGTCGAGTGGGGTGATCTCATCTAAGGAGCATCTGTCCCTAGTCGCTTGCACAATGTTAAGCTATATTCCTGGCTTAAAATCTCTCTCCGTTCCTTTAAGAAACTATACTTTCCTTTCATCTCTTCCTTAAGGACATTGATTCGACCGTCATGGACCCTATGGCCCATGGGTTCAGTATAGTACCTGGCATTCTAGATTAATTTGGAATAACTAATATAGGCCTACGCCAGTGCTGCCAACATGATTCTAAGCCGGCTGATATTCCAATTTTAAAATGCATGTAACTTCTATACTAACTAATGGATTTCATTCAAAATTGGCACAACAATAGATCATATTATTACAGATTATTTCTGACCATTACATGCATGACATTGTTGCCAACATGATTTTACGCGTGCTGTTAGATCCAATGTTTAACTGCATGTAACGTCCATGCTATTCATTGGACTTCAACCAAATTTAGTATTCTGTACCTTAAGAGATGGAACTAAGAATATATTCAGTCACCAGGGCTGCCAACTGTAGTCCTCTATTAGGCTACATTATGCCAGGTATACAGTATTTCGAACTAATTAGAAATTTCGATATTAGCAACTTAATTTCGTCATTATTCTAGATAGATTCATGTAGATTAATCATTGGCATGAATCTTAAATTTTAAGAAAAGTAGGCTCTTTAGTTCGTCACGGAACTTCTTGTTTATAGTTACAATTAAGAAACACAGCAAATATGTAGCGTCACATGAAAAACTTTCTTTGTAGAAGGCGCAAGTTACATGATTCTGTACATTCAAGATTGAGGATTGGCATATTTTTCTAATGTTCTAATCAGCCATGTAGTTGTTTGGTGTACAATGCAACTGGAATAGCACCAATTTGTTCCAGTCTCGTCCTCTCATAGACGTGGGTCTCGTTACGGCGTTATCCCATGCTCTTTGACCACACTGAGAATGAACGATATCGTCGCTAAAAAACAATACCGCCTGATTGACAATGCTACTCACTTCTTTTCCTTTACGGTGACTTTGAGTCAAAATAATACAACCCACACACACAGAACGCTTCTACGAATCATACTAAAATAGATCATGTATATCCATGAATGTCTCTGTCCTGCACCTTTTCAAATACTAAATATAAGGATAGGCGATGGAAATAGATTCTGTCCTCGGTACACTTTAAGCAGCTACACTGTCGTCTGATGTTATCGGCACCACAAGATATTATTCGAAAATTTGGATGATTTCCTATTTTACTACCTCGTGGCGCAGAGACTAGCATCATTGGCTGTCACCCCTGAGGTCCAGGTTCGATTCCAGTCTCTGCCAAGAAATGTAATTCTGGTCTGAGGGCGGCAAAATGAAAGTCTTGGATATCCTCAACTGCCGGGGTCGAAAGAGAACATCTGTTGACCGAGCGGAAATATTAAAAAGAGAAGCTCGACACAAGGTAGTGACTAACTGCCCTCTCCCCGGTTACCAATCCACGTTCTACAAGTTGTGATCCCCTGAGGAAATTTTATTTCCATAGTTTTATGAAATTTTACAGTCTTAAATGAACCCCCAAAAACTTGGCAAAGCATAATTAAACAGCATTGTCAAACAGGCGGTATCGTTTTCAAGCGACAATATCGTTCATTCTTTTTCAGCATTTATGAAATAATATTTCTTTTTCCATTCTAATTTTCTGAGAGAACGTTGAGCAGAATAGAGTGCAAAGTTTCTGAAGAGAACTTTTATTCTGTTTCCGGAGTAATGTCAGCCTTTAAACGCCACAATTTTGGACAAAGAATTTAATCTGCGCCAAAATTACAAGTGAGTATATTGAGTAAATAAGGTGCAGAGTTTGTTTAAAGTTGAGCTGTTTTATAGTATTAAGTTTTGTGTTTGTTCGATAAACACACACACAGCAATTTTTTTGTTTTACTGTTGTAGACTACATCAGATAGGAATTACGAGGGAATCAATAAGAATGTGATTACAGTGGTTGTAATCAATGTAACCAATAACATATATCCTAGATGGACTCGGTTTCCTGTACTTCTACTCTAGTAAAGGGAGATGTTGACACAGACCTCTGGTGGTACCTTCTCGCCTGTTGAGCCCAAGAATTCAAGATCAAACCCCGGTGCAGTCTGTCTGCATTTTAGGACGCATAAATACTAGGGAGTCGTGCCGTTAGATATACTGGCACGTTAAAGATTACAAGGCACCTCGGTGTCTTTAGAAACCACAGTAAACGAACTGTTAATGTTTTTCACGATTGTACCCAATTGTAATGGCTGTAAAAAGTACATGAGATTAACTTGGATTACTAGTTTCAATCGCCAGGCGATCATCATCAGCTCCTTTACACTCAGACTTTAAATCTATGTCTACGATTATGGGGGTGAAGAACCAAAAAAATACTGCTAATACAGCTGTTAAGAACACCACGTACTCCTGCATGATGAAAAATCGATTTATTTTATTTTGGCACCGTAAAATTCTTCATTCTTTTCTGAATCCAAATATAAGATTGTTGGAATTTTGATGTCTACAACTACCTTAATTCGTTTTTTTTAAATTAGCGTCCCATGCTCAGAATAATACACTTTTAACTTTGCCAGCTGTTTTCCGTTAATACTCATTTTTAGCCTATTTTCAATTTTGAAAAAATAGGCTTATGAGATCACCTTTTGTCCGTGTGTGTGCGCGCGCGTGTGTGTGTGTGTGTGTGTGATTCGTGTGTGTGTGTGTCCCTAATAAAATCTAAACGGCTGGAGCGATCTCAATGAAACTCGGAAAGTTCATAGCACTATTCCCTGCAACCTCGACCGTGCCCTTCAAATTTTGTTACGACTCACCAATCCAACATGGCGGCTGTGCGAAATATTTCACCAGCATTCAATATCTCCGAAACTATTACCGATATTACCCTGACATTTTCTATGGTGATAGAGGAAACTACTATAAGTTCACTTATGTGACTTTTGAAAACCTGGTAACTACAAAACCAACATGGCGGCCAAGCGAATTTGCGACTTTTAAATAGACGTTTCTCGCGATTTGACCAACTAAACACAATGAAACTTGGTACAGTATATGTTTATATACATTGTAATGCACCGACATCTAACTTCGTTCAATTGTTTACATAATCACAAGATGGCGGATGTGCGAATTATTTCACCGGCATTCTATATCTCTGAAACTATTAGCGGTAAAACCCTGAAATTTTGTACGGAGATAAAGGGCACTACTGGAAGTCCATCTATAAGACTTTCAAAAACCGGTTAACTACAAAACGAACATGGCGGCCAAGCGAATTTGAAAATTTTAAATAGACCTTTCTCGCGATTTAATGTTCCAAGCGCACTGAAACCTGGCACAGGAAATATTTATAGACATTGTAATCCACTGGTATCTAATTTAGTTCAATTGTTTACATAACCTCAAGATGGCGTCAGTGCGAATTTTAAAATTAAGATTTTATTTATTGTGATGTAGTCATGCGATCGAAGTGAAAGTTTGAATAATGAACCTACGCAATAATTTTCCTTTAATGGTACATGACTCTACGGCCTATACATTTAACAATCCAACATGGCGACCATCCGAAATATTTAGACGATACTGAATATCTACGAATCTATTTTAGCAATCAAACTGCATTTTTTAATGTTCATAGGGGCTATGAACTTAAGTTCACCTATAGGACTTTAAATAACCTGGTGATTACAAATCCAACATGGCGGTGACGCGAATTATAAATATTCACATGGATGTTTCTCGCAATTTAACCATCCGCGTGCAGTGAAACTTGGTACAGTAAATCCTTATACGAATGTTAATCCACTGGCATCTAATTTATTTAAATTATTTCCATAACCTCAAGATGGCAGCTGTGAAAAGTTTTAAAATCTCCTTGTTTTTTCTTGTGTCCTAATTATGCGATTGAAGTTTGAATACTACACGTTCACAATAATCTGCATGTAACAGTACATAAGTCTAGGACCTACATATATAAAATCCAACATGGCGACCATCCGAAATATTTAGTCGGTTCTCAATATCTACGAATCTATTACAGCAATCAAACTGAAATTGTGTATGTTGATAGTGGCAATTAACATAAGTAGGATATATGAAAATAGGCTGTATAGTTCTTCACGGAACTACTTGTTCATGTTTAGGTACCAATAACTAGGAAACCATTTAAGATAGAGGGCTATTTTTAGCCTACTTTCGATTTTTGCAAAAAATGAAAGTAGACTTATGAGATCACTACAGGGCGAAAAAAAGTGTGTCTGTCTGTGTGTGTATGTGTGTGAGTCTGTGTGTGTGTGTGTGTGTGTGTGTACTCTGAATGGCTGTCCCCCCCTATCAATTCGAACACGGTGAGCGCATCTTGACGGAAACGTAATGGCGGCCACACAAATATTCAAAGCTTAAATCAAATTACGATTAACCTAATCATCCGATCTCTACCAAATTTTGCATCAACATACCATTATGGAGGGAGCATCCTTTGACCAAACTAATAGGTCATTAGCCTAATATTTTGTGGATGGCGGCCATCTTTGTGTGAAAATCGATTCCCCCTATTAATTCGAACACGGTGAAACCGAATGGAACGAAATTTGGTACATAGGTAGCACTAGAAAAGGCCACCTCAGTGTCGTGTTTTATATCACCGCCATCTTGACGGAAATGTAATCGCGGCCACCCAAATGTTAAAGGCTAAAATGTAATTACGACCAATCTAATATTCTAGTCTCTACCAAATTTTGCAACAACAAATCTTTATGTGGGAAGCATATTCTGACCAAACTGCTAGATCATCAGCCCAATAGTTTGCAGATGGTGGCCAAGTATATGTGCAAATCGATTCCCCCTATCAATTCAAACATGGTGAAACCGAATTGAACGAAATTTGGTACACAGGTAGCACTAGCAAAAGGCACCTCAGTGTCATGTTTTATATCGCCGCCATCTTGACGGAAACGGAATGACGGCCACCCAAATGTTAAAAGCTTAAATCAAATTTCGACCATCCTAATAATTTGATCTCTACCGGATTTTGCAACAACATGCCTTTTTGTGGAAAGCATCTTATGACTGACTACATGGTCATGAGCCCAATAGTTTGCAAATAGCGGCCATGTATGTGTGCAAATCCATTCCCCAGATCAATTCAAACACGGTGAAAACGAATTGAATGAATTTTTTTACAGAGGTAGCACTAGCAAAGGGCACCTCATATTCATGTTTAATATCCCTATAGCACGTTGTATTTCAATAAGCTACTACAACCAACATTCAATTATACTCCTTGAAAAGGACAAAGAGTTATAACAATACCCATGCATTTAGGAGAAGGTAGGCTATATGTTCTTTACTGAACATCTTGTTTTGTCATTTACTTGCCTAATTGAGTACTTGAATGTTAACCTATTTTCACTTCCAAAACATAGTAGGCATTGATTGGGAAGAGAAAAATAGATACATATTTTTGAATAAATTTAAAAAGAAAGAGTTCGGATTTTTTCTTGCATTCTGTCTCAATAATAATGAAACAAAGTGGTTACTCATCTGCCATGATCCATTCCAAGTATGTGAACAAAATTTGAGAATATTTGATTGAAAAACAACTGAGAAATGTGTACATGAAGCAACTTATACAACATTTTTTTGAAAATGTATCTGTCCAAATTTGTATTCATTTCACACATCCTATGAATGCAAAGTAGTACTACGTGGTCAAAAACAGCTCAGACTATACCGCTTGTTATATGTGACAAGAATCATAGCTGTACCTTTAGCATAAACCCAGAAAATACTTAGTAAAGTGATGCCACAAAAATATACTTTTTCATCGTGTAAGAGTACGTGGTGACCTTAAAAAACGAATCGCTGAGACCCCCTCAAAAGAAGTTTTTTATTAATATCAACAAGGCTGCTAGGCTAAAAGAAATTATAAATCCACTCGTTAAGGGTCACCCCTCCTTCCTCCAAACAAATCCACCAAATTAGAACAGACGTAAGACAGATAACATTATTACAAGTACAAGGGCTTCTCCACCTCTCACCCCAAGCACAATGTATCTATCTCTCATGAGCCGGGCAATAGGTCGACTCATTGGTAACTTATCAACACCGAGCCAGCCAGCCAACAGTTGAGCTGGGGAGGCTTGC
The DNA here is from genome assembly GCA_946902985.2 of Meconema thalassinum. Taxonomy (NCBI): domain Eukaryota; kingdom Metazoa; phylum Arthropoda; class Insecta; order Orthoptera; family Tettigoniidae; genus Meconema; species Meconema thalassinum. The sequence continues at coordinate 265,962,579 of OX336390.1, read as the reverse complement.
ATTATCGCACGCTCCATTATAGGGTGGGGGTTGTAAACCCCGTGGCCAACAATCCACTGTACTTGGGTGTACTGTATGTTGTATCTGTCAGTGAACCTGTATTTTGTCTTTAGGGTTAGAGTTGAGAAGGAGGTGGCCGTGGCCGTGGCCCTAATTGAGGAACTATCCCAACATTTTGGAAGAGGAAAACCATCTACCTCATGGCGTAGTGGCTAGCATTCTTGGCTGTCACCGCCGAGGCCTGGGTTCGATTCCCGGCTCTGCCTAGTAATTTAATTCTGGCATGAGGGTTGGAACGGGTTACACTCAACCTTGTGAGGAAACCTGAGAAGATGCGGGTTCGATTCCTACCTCAGCCATCCTGGAAGTAATTTTCCGTGGATTTTCCCCACTTCTACACCAAGAAAATGCTGGGATGGTACCTAACTTAAGGCAATGAGTGTTTCCTACCCAAATCATACTTCAATTACAAATACACACACTAGTACAGTGGCACAGGTTATCAGACAAATTCTACACACACGCAAGTACACGAGGCTGAATGACCACGATGTCACAAACATTTAGAATTTTACAATGTTAAAATTAATTTTTATACTTGTGTTTTAAACAACAACAAGAGTTAATTAGTCTGCCTATGTTCATGTTATCTCATTTAGGGGCTTCAGCCTCGTGTACGTATGCATGTAAAGTTTGTCTGGTTACCTGTATTATAGTCACGATGGCCAACGGAGTCTCCGGTGGATTCAAACGAATGGCATGCGATTGATCCTAAGCGTGGTGTTTCTCGTTGGTAACCTAAGTGTTTATCGCCCAGGGGGAAAGGGGAAAGGGGGTTGTTTTATGAAGGTTAAGCGGAAGTTGTCTCTTAAATGTCTCTGTCCAAGGCAACAGATAAACTACACTACCACGTTATCTTTAAATACCTTTAAAAACATGAGGGACCTGTTGTCGAGATAAAGGAAGTCGACACCGATCTCTCAAAACTACTGTAGTAGGGTGGGACTGAGCGGTAGGATTATGGGGGTGAACGAACGACGCCTGGGTACGCGTTAGCTATCACGACTATACTGTACATATTTTAACTGTAGCTAGGATTTGGAAGGAGACGGACGTGGCCTTAAGTTAAGACCATTGCAAAGCCGAGAATGGAAACCAGGGCCCTTGAACGGGGTCACAATACGTATTCCAAGTTATTTAGTGTAAAAATACCATTATTTTATGAAAATTGAAAAATGAAAAACCACAGCCTGCTTCCAGTCTCCGACCGGGTCAGAAATGGAATGAATGAAGCCACCGTCTAGCGGCGAGGACATGAACTGTGCCGGCTGCCAAAGCCTGTCACACTCCTCTGGAGCAATGATTAAATGAAATGACAGATGAAATGAAATGATAGTGGAGAGTGTTGCTGGAATGAAATTTTGACAGGGAAAACCGGAGTACCCGGAGAAAAACCTGTCTGCCTCCGTTTTGTCCAGCACAGATCTCACATGGAGTGACCGGGATTTGAACCACGGACCCTGCGGTGAGAGGGCGGCGTGCTGCCGCCCAAGCCACGGAGGCTTCATTATTGTATGAATACCCACAAATGAGTAAGTAATCATTTTTGACGCCCTGCGTAGTGTTTATTCAGCTCTCATGCTATGCGGGCTACGGCATGTTATTATGGGCCGATGTATTTGTGCTTCGTGTAAAGAATATTACCTATGACCTTTACGGGAACATCATTAGTAGGAGGAAGTAAATAAAGTGACGTGAGTACACAGCTGGCTTATTCTAACAGATGGTTCAGCAAAGAAATCCCTAGATAACACCAAATACTCGCCGCTAAAATAGGCGTGCCGTGACGTTCATAGCGGCTTGGCCTTATAGGAAAGATTCACGAAAATACATTCTCTAGGAAATAATAGTTATCTAAAAGGTAACTGTCAAGCAATACTTTCAGATCACGGTGCACACAACGATCATATTGCGAATTGTAAATAATGACCCTTACGTACAGTAGAATAAATTTATTGATTTATTGTTTTATTCATTTATTAATTTATTCATTTATTTATTAATTCATTCATTTAGTTATTTATAGCACATCCCCTTATTATATAAATACAACTGAATAAACCTTGAATGACCTTCGTAAGCTCACATTCAGCAGTTGTTAATTTATACTTTTGAGTCGATCAACACGAATTTTGTCCAATATGATTGGGCGAGGGTACACAGTTTACATACGAAGTAGGCTATATATCAGTACACGCATCTCTCTATATCTCTGTATACAACAAGATGTTCAGCAAAGAACATATAGCCTACTTTCTCCTAAATGCATGGGTATTGTTATAACTCTTTGTCCTTTTCAAGGAGTATAATTGAATGTTGGTTGTAGTAGCTTGTTGAAATACAACGTGTTACAACGTGTTATACGGATATTAAACATGAATATGAGGTGCCCTTTGCTAGTGCTACCTCTGTACAAAATTAAATTCAATTCGGTTTCACCGTGTTTGAATTGATATGGTGAATCGATTTGCACACATACTGTAACGTGTTTTTCGAGGGGTTTTATGCAACTGGCATAAGTCAGTAGGAAGCCATTCTATATTTATTTACGCGGCAAATTGTTCAGCCAAGAGAATTTTTCATGTTAATTTATTATTATTATTATTAATTTATTATAATTATTGTTTAGGTATTTTCGGAGCATTTTATAAAAATTATTAGCATTCAGATAGGTTTTCTATGTCTTAGAAAACGCTATCCAGCAAATTATTACGAACGACGATATCATAGAAAATTATCTGATTACGGAATTTTACGGAGTTTTCGTCAGTTAGGGTATATCGAGAGACGTGACTCACTGGGATTTCAAGTACACGCTTAATCTTGTCGAGAAGCATGACGCAATCTTGGGTCGTAAGGTCTAGAAAAGACGAATTGTTGGAACGGAACCCTCCCGCCGAGTGTAATGACCCGGAGGAGGAGAAGATCGCGTGGTGGGTCAGCCAATCAGGGGAGACGACGTAAGCTAGTTGGGACTGAAGAGTGGGGAGCCGGCGTGTGGTTATATCGTTCGACGCGCCGTGAAACAAGGACTATCTGTGAAATACTTGACGAGTATGGATGCGAGTGCGTGTCGCTCCGATGTTCAGGGGAGTTAGCGACGAACTTTTGTAAAACTTGGTTGTACGAGTGTTTGGGTCCGAGGTACGGACCATAGAATTATCTAATCTACCAGAATATCATCAAATTCCGACGGAGATGACGACGTCCAGGAGACTGTGGGAAGCTCACAACATCATCAAGAACGAGGGAAATGCTTTGGCAATTTCCAGTGGTAAGCGCAAATGACGCGGAAATACGCAATCTCTCATTTTTCTTTGTTTTACATTTCATATTTCAGTAACTTCATAGCTTGGAAATAAGAGTAAAATCAATTTATCAGACTCCGTTTTCACGTAATTTTCTATCGGTAATATTCAAATCACGACGCTCCAATTTAAATTTTGTACTTATTATTATTATTAATTTTGCTATACTTGTTTTATATAATAAATTCATTTCTTTTACAATGCAATCTTTGCTTTCAGTAGGTAGCATTAGATATAGACCAATTCCTTCTCCTGATACAATTGTTTGTTGGGTTAATGATCAAATCATACCACGATCTGAGTGAATAGAGTCTTGAATGTGTTCTGCCAGAGCTAGACGTTGTTAAATACAAATTTAGATTTCAACATTGCATTGAGGTCTTGGCGCCCATTAAAACGACATAGCTTAGGCAAAGGTAAACAGTTACATTTCTCACCCAACAGTTAGGAGCTAGCAAAACGTTTCATTTGGCGCCCAACGTGGGGCACTAATTAACGTTACACTTGTCGCTCAACGTGAGGGCGAAAGAAACCATTACATTTGTCGCCGACAACTTGGGGCTGAAAACCTAATAACATTTGTGGAAGGAGAAGGGTATATATTTCTGTGCCTGTATTTTGGGGGTTATTTGTCTGTATCAGTGTATATCATTATGGGGGATGAGAAAGAAAGACAGATGAGGTTACGTAGTGGTCATCAACGGGAGAGTGATGATACGAGCAGTATGTCGAGTGATGGTAGTACCGGGGTAGCGCAGGTAAATCCCGATACTGAAACAGGGAGTGTAGGCGGCCAACCAGAATTAAAAACTTTACTTCTCGAGTTTATGTATCAGAACAAAGTTAGTAGTGATGCCTTAAATGCAAAGTTAGAACAGAATAACGCTAAACTAGAACAAAACAGTAGGGAAAATAAAGAGAGTAATAGGGAATTGAGCGATAGTTTAAACGCCAGATTAGAACAAAACAGTAAGGAAAATAGAGAGAGTACTGAAACTTTAAACGCTAAATTAGAACAAAACAGTAGGGAAAATAAAGAAAGTACAGAAGCTTTAAATGCAAAATTAGAACAGAATAATGCAAAATTAGATAAGAACAACAAGGAAATTAGTGTGAAAATGGAGCAGATTAGAGGAGAAATCAGAGGAGTAATGGAAGAGAAGGTTAAAGAGATCATTGCAGAGGTAGACAAGAAATTAGGAAAAGTACAGGAGGAGTTAGAAATTAGAATCAGTACACAGGCTGAAAATTTAAAAGAACTAGTGCAACTGGAAACACAGCAGGTCAAAAAGCAATTGGGGGGAGAAATTGACAAAATTCAGGTAGCAACTAAAGAGGTTAAGGAACAGCTGGGGGGTAGAATTGAGAAAGTCCACTCGCAAATAGTTGCAGAAGTAAATGATTTAAGAGAGAGTAATAGAGAGAGCATTAGCAAGATTGAGGAGAAACAAGCAAAGCTATATGATAAAGTAGAAGAATCAGAAGGAAACATTAAATTAACAGTAAACAGTATTGAGAGGAAGGCTGAGGAGAAAATCGCAGAATTAGAATTAAAATTAAAAGCTAGGATCAGGCAAGAAAATAGTCAGAATAGGCCAGTTTTTGTGAATAGCACACACAGGGAGGTAGAACTGGGTAAGTTCAGCAATCGACAGGGGTGCCCAATGGAGTTCATGAACACTATAGAAAATAAATTCGGGGAGAGGTTGGAAAATGGTAGTATTGAGTGGTGCCAGGTAGTTGAAATTTTAGAACAAGTATTTGTGGGGGAAACGAGGAATTGGTTTGCTGTCTACAGAGACAAGTTTACTGATATTAATGATTTTAAAATGAAATTCTGTGAAAAGTTCTGGAATGAGGTTATTCAGTCGCAGCATCGTGAGGGAGTAGTGTGTGGTAAATATAACCCTAAAGGAAGCTCCACCATGACCGAATACTTTTTAGGGCAGGTATTAGTGTGTAAATATCTGGATGGCTTGAAGGAGGAAAGTGATGTGGTAAGGTTGCTACTTAGGCACTTTCCCTATAGGATCAAGGAGGCTGCTTGTATCCAGAATGTAAAGACAATATCACAAGTAGAAAATTTGTTAAGCACATTTGATGCACTAGGGAGAGGGGGTTATGAGGACAATTTCAATCGGAACCAGGGTAATAATAATAATAGACCTAATGAAGCCAGGCATCAAGAAGTTCAAGGGAACGGTGGCGAAGGGGCCAACGCTCAAAATAGAAATAATAATAATCAGCTATATCAGAACAGAGGAAATGGCTATGGTAATCAGTATCAAGGGAGGAACAATGATTTCAGGGGAAATCAAGGGAGGAACAATGATTACAGGGGAAATCAAGGGAGAAATTATAATGACAATAATTACAACCAGAATAGGGGTCAAGGAAGAGGACAGCCTAGTGGTAGTAATATACAGCCAAACAATGACAACACAGCCCAGAACAACCAGACCAGTTTAGTAGTTAGTAGTACTACGGCCAGCTGTAGCGGTTCTTTAAACGCGAACCAGGCTGCGAAGTAAGGTCAGAATCTCAGTCTGTAGCATGCCCTGTCCATACAATTATACAGGAACCCTATGACCTAAATGTAAGAAATGAATTATTACATGAACTAAATGATGAAGTTATTATTCAGGAAGTGGTTAGTAAGAGCCCCATAGTTAAATTTAACGGGTCCGAGGCGTACACAGATGTTTTAATTGATAGTGGTTGTATGAAGAGTTGCATAAGTAGTGCATTTTATGATAAAATGAAAGGAACTGGAGTAAATTTTGAGGAGATGCCAATTAAAAGCACTTTTGTTATCACAGCTGTTGGGAAGAGGTCTAAAGTAATTTCTAAGCAAGTTTTAGTAGACATTAAAATTAATAATCATGTAGAGAAGCAGATTTGCCTTGTAATTCCAAATTTAGTATTCAGTGTTATCTTGGGTTCAGAGTGGCTAAGTAGAGTGTCTGGTAACTTATGTTATGATGTAGGGAGTTTGAAATTTAAATGGGGAGATTCTGAAGTAGAAGTAGCGTTCAATGACCATATTCAGAGGAGTAGTATTGTAGGTGTGATTTGTACTTTAAATGAGATATCGCCAGCCGTAGAGCGGGGTTCTCCATGTTTTGTGGGCAGTGTGATTACGAACGGAAGTCTAGAGGACTCGTTACGTGAGGCTGCATTTCAGGGAAATATAGAGGATGAACAGTGTGTTCGGCTCTATGATGTGTTATGGTGTAATAGGAGAGTTTTTGAGGATCGCATTGGTATGGCCAATTGCTATACACATTCATTGAACGTTATTGATAGGTCAGTATTCACAGGACATAGATATCCTGTACCTTTCGCTTATCAAAGTGCAGTTGAGGCACAAATTAACCAGATGCTTGAAGATGGGATTATTGAGCACTCGAACAGTCCATATGTTAATTCTTTGATCACGGTACCCAAGACCGACGGCACTGTTCGTATTTGTTTAGACGCTCGTTTGGTTAACAGTAGAATTAGTTCAGATCAGCTGAAATCTATGTCAATAGAGGAATTAATGCAAACATTTGAGGGGAAGAAGTATTTCACTTGTGTAGATTTGAGTTCCAGTTTTTGGCAAGTGCCACTTATGTACGAAGATAGACCATTTACAGCTTTTAGTCATAAATATAACCTTTATCAATTTTGTAGAACACCTTATGGGTTAAAGAGTAGTTCAGCAGCTTTAATTAGGGCTTTAAACATCGCATTAGGGGATGACACAGAAGAGTTTGTAACCATTTACATAGATGATATGGTAATTAGTTCACGCAGTTTTGAGGAGCATCTACGTCATTTAAATATAGTTTTTCAGAAGTTAGATCAGGCAGGGTTCACTTTGAAGCTGTCTAAGTCGTCATTCTGTCAGTCAGAAGTGACATTTTTAGGTCATAGAGTGTCGAGTAGAGGTGTAACACCAGAAGAAAGTAGGGTTAGCATGTGTGGACAGTAGCAACAGGGCATCGTTACAGACACTGAGAAATATGCTAGTGGAGCAACGTGATGACGTTAAGTTAAGGGAGCCACTTGCAAGGTTGGAAGCAGGTGACACAGAAACATTTATGGTTTCCAGACGTATTGGGAAAACAGCATATGTACTGGAGAATAGTGAGGGAAACAGATTATACGGGACGTATAATATACATAGTCTGCGAAAAAATGTGTCATAAAGTGAGTGTGTTTAGCTGGCGAGCCAGCCTATCAAATGAGTAAGTGTGGTATTTGGTGCGTGGGAGGATCTGGTCTTAAGGCAGGCGTATCAGAAGTCACACAGGGGGGTAGTATGTAAGTAAATGAGAGTTTTTAAGGTACAGGGAAATATGACGGGATTGTCGGATGCTGTTGAGCACTAAATTGTCTCGATGCACCAAGGCCATTTTGGCAGCGCTGATGGGTTCCCATTTATCTCCAAGAGATGGGGGAGCGCTTGTATAGGGCTTGTTAGCTTAAGGCGTCCACGAGGTAAAAGATGGGCCATCAGAATGCGAGACAGTCCTTCATGAAACTCATACATATCAGCACACGTGATTTCTGTTTACGGCCTCGCCATGTAAGATTTGTAAGTGTGTAATTTAAGATAATATGTACAATGGTATTATTTGTGTGAGGAGAAATGGTCTGTGTTGAGAACTAGTATTAAGTAGAATATGGTTAACGGGAACTTAACAAGACAGGGCGATTACGGCACAGAAATATTTGGTGTTATATGTAATGCACATTTACTGTTTTTTTTTTTTTCAGAAGTCAATATTAATTTAATCTACTTCAAAGAGAGATTAAGTATTATGGTCACGAGGCGCTGCCACAATAGTGGGATCGTGTGCTCAGTGATAAGTGGAATTAAATGTCACCATAAGGAGGGGACCTCCAGTGAAATTAGGAAGTTCTAGGGTGATATAAATATATCAGAACACCTTCAATGCGTGTGATATGACATCATAAATACATAGTGCTCACACATTAATTATGTCTATTTCTCCAACATAGAGAAATTTGAGAGGCGGAAATATCCGTGGAACACTATTCCCTATGTAAAACATTGGACTGGTTGCAAAGTGCAATCCATAGTGACAACAAACTTTGACGCAAAGTGCGTGAAGAAAAATTATGAGTGTATATATCTGTAATTTAGGGTGATTTCATTTATGTAATATGAATTTTGGATGGGGTTTATTAACGTGTCTGGGATAATCGGATAATGGACCGTCGTCACGGTAAATCATCCGATGATCCGAGGCGAATATGTAACGTGTTTTTCGAGGGGTTTTATGCAACTGGCATAAGTCAGTAGGAAGCCATTCTATATTTATTTACGCGGCAAATTGTTCAGCCAAGAGAATTTTTCATGTTAATTTATTATTATTATTATTAATTTATTATAATTATTGTTTAGGTATTTTCGGAGCATTTTATAAAAATTATTAGCATTCAGATAGGTGTTCTATGTCTTAGAAAACGCTATCCAGCAAATTATTACGAACGACGATATCATAGAAAATTATCTGATTACGGAATTTTACGGAGTTTTCGTCAGTTAGGGTATATCGAGAGACGTGACTCACTGGGATTTCAAGTACACGCTTAATCTTGTCGAGAAGCATGACGCAATCTTGGGTCGTAAGGTCTAGAAAAGACGAATTGTTGGAACGGAACCCTCCCGCCGAGTGTAATGACCCGGAGGAGGAGAAGATCGCGTGGTGGGTCAGCCAATCAGGGGAGACGACGTAAGCTAGTTGGGACTGAAGAGTGGGGAGCCGGCGTGTGGTTATATCGTTCGACGCGCCGTGAAACAAGGACTATCTGTGAAATACTTGACGAGTATGGATGCGAGTGCGTGTCGCTCCGATGTTCAGGGGAGTTAGCGACGAACTTTTGTAAAACTTGGTTGTACGAGTGTTTGGGTCCGAGGTACGGACCATAGAATTATCTAATCTACCAGAATATCATCAAATTCCGACGGAGATGACGACGTCCAGGAGACTGTGGGAAGCTCACAACATCATCAAGAACGAGGGAAATGCTTTGGCAATTTCCAGTGGTAAGCGCAAATGACGCGGAAATACGCAATCTCTCATTTTTCTTTGTTTTACATTTCATATTTCAGTAACTTCATAGCTTAGAAATAAGAGTAAAATCAATTTATCAGACTCCGTTTTCACGTAATTTTCTATCGGTAATATTCAAATCACGACGCTCCAATTTAAATTTTGTACTTATTATTATTATTAATTTTGCTATACTTGTTTTATATAATAAATTCATTTCTTTTACAATGCAATCTTTGCTTTCAGTAGGTAGCATTAGATATAGACCAATTCCTTCTCCTGATACAATTGTTTGTTGGGTTAATGATCAAATCATACCACGATCTGAGTGAATAGAGTCTTGAATGTGTTCTGCCAGAGCTAGACGTTGTTAAATACAAATTTAGATTTCAACATTGCATTGAGGTCTTGGCGCCCATTAAAACGACATAGCTTAGGCAAAGGTAAACAGTTACATTTCTCACCCAACAGTTAGGAGCTAGCAAAACGTTTCAATACATTGCCGCTATCTGCAAACTATTGGGCAGATGACCTTGTAGTTATGTCAAATGATGCTTCCCTCAAATGGGTAAGTTGTTGCAAAATTTGGTGGAGATCAAATGATTAGGTTGTTCGTAATTTGATTGAAGCTTTTAACATTTGGGTGGCCGCCATTCCGTTTCCGTCAAGATGGCGGCAATATAAAACATGACACTGAGGTGCCCTTTGCTAGTGCTACCTCTGTACCAAATTCCGTTCAATTCGGTTTCACCGTGTTCGAGTTGATAGGGGGGGGGGGGGGGGGACAGACAGAGTACACACACTCACAGACACACGGACAGACACACAATTTTTCGCCCTGTGTTGATCTCATAAGTCTACTTTCAATTTTTACAAAAATCGAAAGTAGGCTAAAAATGAATGTTACGCGATAGTCTGTATGTCTGTGTGTCCTTTATGCGTTCATATACCATCTCGGCGTCTCTAAAAGCCAAGTCACAAAATGCAACGTGAAACCATTTTATTATTTTCATTGAATAATAATTATTACTTCTTTGTTTCTTCAACTTATAGTTGGTAAGATGTCCCATATCGGTACATTAGGTATACGAAACTGAGTATACTCACACTTTGAAGAGCCTGTAACATACATTTTCAAACTATGTATTATGAAAGATTGACAGTAAAATGGTATGTCATTTTCCGCGTCTCCTTTTCAGAAGAGTCTCCAAGGAAATCCTATTATTATTATTATTGTTATTGTTATTTTATGTACTAATTGAGCTTCTATAGACTACGTGTTAACAACCAATCCCATCTCAGTAACGAGTAGATCTTGTTCGTTTGCCAGCTTTGACATTCTGCCAGTATTTTTTTAGCCCAGCAATCAGCGCTTTCTTTCTATCTTCGGATCAAGGTCCTCTCTTATTCCCGGATTCTGAATCCACTATAAAACCCTGATGGTTTTTCACAGTCCTTCTGAAACTGTCCCTGTCATTTATTTTATCATTCGCAATCTCACTCAGATCTTTCACACACACTTGGAACCACTTTATTCTAGATATCTTGGATTTTAGAAAATTCCAGATTTCTTTTGTGAGCCGGTCATTGTCCATACAGAAGATGTGCCCATAGAATATTGGTTGGTTGGTTCCTCAGTTTAGGGGCTGCGACAACGCTGTCATGTAGCCCCGTTTACTTTGGATGGGTGTAGAATCTGTCTGATAACCGGTGTTAATTGTGATGGATGTATTAATGTGAGTTATCCGTGGTTTAGGTAAGGACTGCAGACGATCAATTTCAAGTAGTTCCTACTTTTGATACCAAATGCTACCGTCAATGACACCTAGCTGCGAACTTGGTTACTAGACACCACTGCAACCAGCACCTAGCGGCGAACGTTGGAACTTAGTTGAGCGTTAATCAAATCTAACCTACAAATTTAGCTTCACACAATTGTAGTTAGTGGAAGTTTCTTTTACTTGCCATAAATCTATGACATGGGCACGCCGGCTTTACTTCCCCTCCGAAGGAAGGCATACTGAGGGATTGTTAACGCTCTTAAAACATTCGACGACTTTGGCCGGGTTTGAACCCGCAATCTTGGGCATAGAAGCTCAGCATGCCACCGATTACGCCTATAGAATATTAGTATTCTCCTTTTGATTGCTGCTGTTATTGGTTCTATCTTACTATATACGTCTTTGTTGGATCTCAGTCGTACCTGCCCGTCAACCCATTTGTTGCCCAAGTTGTTGTCGTCGTTGTTGTTGTTCTTCGTCTTATTCGTCTTCGTCTTCTTCTTCGTCTTCTTCTTATTATTATTATTATTATTATTACGGTGTTATTATTATTATTATTATTATTATTATGTTAGCCCTGTTGTATTGAATGCTGTTTTAACCCACACCACAATAGCTGTCCCGTGTGTACGTTCCAGGTGGTCGATGCGTGACCATATCATGCTACACAGATATAATTGTTGTCCAGTTTATACTGTAATAAGCACCTTGCTTCATTGAACGAGACGAACAACAGCAAGCTCGACTCCCATTCGTGAACAGAATCACCAGCAGGGGAAGTCCACTGCTAAAATATGACGTGATATTATATCAGCTAGCCATTCCTTCCGATCTGAAAGTCAATAGACCGTAAATATAGAGCCGTAATTTATTGTACAGTACATAGTGGCCAGGATTTGCACGTAGGCCTATTAGAGGAAATGTTAAGTAGTTTTCATTATAATCTCATCTAACCAAAAACACAAAACCTTTATTTTAAAATGACGTACTAAGCAATTATTGTTGTTGATTCTCGTGTATTTGTGTGTGTGTGGAAATCTGTCTGATAACCAGAGTCATTGTGACGACTGTACTAGTGTGTAATTGGGTAGAAAGTGGCTGTAGACTTTATTTAGGAACCGGCACGGCATTTGCCTGGAGTAGAAATGGGAAACCACGGAAAATCTTTCTAGGATTGCTGAAGCAGGAATTGAACTCACCTCTTCTCGGTTTTGCCTCACGAGGCTGAGTGTGTCCCATTCCAGCCCGCAGACCAGAAGGCTGAGATACGAAACGAACTCACCTTTTCTTGGTTCTGCCTTACAAGACTGAGTGTGCCCCATTCCAGCCGTCAGACTGAATTAAAGTTCTTGACGTACCCGTAAATCGCACCCGGCCCTCCGCAGTCGCTACTTCACGACTTGGACCAATTTATTGAGTGACGTAGTACAAAGCAAGGTAACATAGTTACACCTCACTATTATGTGTAGTCACCAAGTCTCTGTCAACATTCTATAGTTTTCTCACTTTCCTCGCTAACGACCGGCTTGCTTTTGAAACGTAGCAGGGTGGATGTTTACATTCCACGTCTCCATCGAACTAGGAATTTCCTAGCTCAAGGCACAGCGTTGTCAACTCTCCACCAATACCTACTGAGAGCAAGGTGTGAGAAGTGCGTGCAGCTGTGCAACAACGGACACCTGACACGCGAGCCGGCAGCTAGGACTGTACTCTGGACTCCACGTGGAGAGATAGAGCAAGCACGCTATTGGCCATGAACCATCAGCTATTGATCAGCAGCGAACAATGGTTATAGGCTGCGCATGCTACTGCCTAACGTTTGAGTCACCGGTCGTTAACGACGAAAGAGATCAATGTTTTGAGTCTGTGATGATAAAAATCCGTTACTTGCCGTTAGAGAACCACTGTTTGAAGGTCTTCTTCTTCATCCTGGCGTTGTTCCCAATTATTTTTTGGGGTCCGCCACTCTGCACCTTGCTCTCCATTTGTTGCGGTTTGCTGCATCTATAGGACGAAGAACTACGATGCGCAAATCGTAGTGTAGGGTATCCATCCAACGCCTGTTTGGTCGTTCTGGAGGTCTTTGTCCATCAGGCTCGAGAGCAAGTGACTTCCTTACAGTGGACTCTGTATTTGCTCGGGCGGACGTCTTCGCTCTTAATATGATCCAGCCGTGTAATTCCCAAGGACCATCGTAGCATCCGCCTCTCCATTGAGTGCAAGGCTTGTTTATGTTTCTTTGTATTGGGCCAGCATTCAGCTCCATACAAAGCAACAGGGCGGACGACTGATTAATAGATCTTAGTTTTGAGGCGCAAAGGGATCTTGCGGTCACCGAGAACGCCTGTGACCTGGTGCCACTTCATCCATGCAGCATTCACTCTTGCACGGGCATCCGATACTGTGTCACCATCAGGTCTCACAACGAAGCCAAGGTATCGGAGATGTGAAGCCTTTGGTAGTGGGGTGCCATCTACTATGATGGTCCCGTCTGTCTGGAAACCATATTCAAGGTAATCAGTCTTCGTGAGGTTGAGCCGTAGTCCAAATGCACAGAGCCTTGCATTCCAGAGGTTGACCAAGTGCTTTATATCATTACGGGTCTCGCTTGCAAGCATGACATCATCGGCGTACAGTAATGTCCATGGTGGTTACCTCTGCAAATTGGCAGTCATTGTATCCATGCATAGGATAAACAAGAGTGGAGATATTGCAGATCCCTGGTGAACCCCAACTCGAATATCGAACTGTTTGTTGAGGCCAGCAGCACTGCGTACAGAGCTAGTTGTATTATTGTAGAGGAGTTGGACCCAACGCACATAAGCTTCTGGTACGCCATGAGATCGAAGAGAATACCATATAAGCTCATGGGGAACCCGGTCGAATGCTTTCTCCAAATCCAGAAAAGCCATATGAATTGTCCTTCTTTTCTCCATATACTTTTCTATCAGAAGCCGCATTGCAGGGATAGCATCAGTTGTTCCACGACCTTTCATGAATCCACACTGGTTAGGCGAGATGGTAACAATGCTATGTAAGCGAGTGTCAATCACACGTTCTAGAATCTTCATTATGTGGCCTAGGAGACGAATAGGACGGTAATTGGCACAGATAGTTACATCGCCCTTGCCTTTCCATATTGGTACTGTGGCGCTAGTTTGCCAAGCTGACGGGATCTGGTGGCTCACAAGGCATTTGTTACAGAACTCTGCTAGGAACTCTGCAGAGGCATGACCCAACTGCTTCCATAGCTCCGCAGGGATATCATCAGGGCCGGTTGCCTTGCCATTCTTCATAGCGTGGTATTCATCGATAAACAGCGACGAAATGTATTGTTCTCCTTCACGACCCTAGGCAAGCAGAACACAAGCTCTGCTTCAATGTTTTCCATAAGAGGTATGGATGCATCCGGTATACAATCCTATTGTTGCACCTCTCGGTAAGATGAAAACATTACGGTGCTATGGCCGGACTGGAACTGGCAGCAAACGTATTGCTCAGTTCCACAGCCACACACTCTAGCCCTGATCTATTCCTACTCCTCACAGTTATACTGCTACCGCTTCATAATTTAAAAACGCAGTCTGTTTGAGAAGCCAAGCGATAATACGCAAAGTACGGTGCCCCAAAAATGCAAATCGTACTAAGGTTGACTTTGAATGTTTCTCCTCCCTAACTAAACGATTTTGGAAAATAGTCGCCAATACATTTATAAGAATACCTGCACTAGACGAATAGTTGGTAACTCTGTTTATTATGTCCCATAACAAATAACACACAGTCACACTACTGACACATATTAGACTATCAATGCTTGTGCGCTTCCTGAACTGAATACACCATCATTAAGTTGCCAGTAATTTTTGAAACACTTTGTATGTGGGACTGCAAACTAGAAAATAAATGTGTGACTGGGACTTCGACTGAGATTCCATTACTTTTATTCTACTCAATTAAATACTCATATTTTAAGAGTGTTGACATCCTCAGAAATAGTTATTTTAGGTTTATCTGATGGACACATATTCTTCTGTTTGTGGCTGACTGCGAGGTGCAGCGGTAACGTTCTCGCCTGCTGTCCCAAGGTTGCAGGATCGAATCCTGGCGCAGCCAGTTGGCATTTGAGGGTGCGCTAATGCGAGGGAGCTGTGTCAGTAGATTTACTGGCACGTTAGAGATCCCCTTCGGGGCAAAATACCGGCACTCCGGCGTCTCAAAAAGCCGCAGTTGTTAAGGGACGTAATGCCAATTACATTATTATTATTATTATTATGTGTCTTTACCCAGTAGCGCTTGGGTTTCAGTGACAAGGTGTACCAAGTGAATCTGTAAGAAGACGTAGGCTGAAAAGATATATTCTACTTTTGCAGTTTTCTTGCAAACAAACAAAAACATGATGATAATATTAATCAACTTGAATGATTGACTTAAAATTTTCCAGAATTCTTCAGGTATAATTTCTCTCACGAAGAACCCCAATGGCCACATTTAATGAACAAGAAGTTCCGTGACGATTTAAAGAGTCTAATTTTCTTCAAATCTAAGATCCCTTCAGATTTAGAGTAATAACTTTATCTACGGAATTATGTTGGTAGCACTTCCATTATAAGATCTGCTCAAAATATACCGTCAAATGAAGTATTGTGGCCTAATAGATCAGTGCAGTACGTTCAAAACTGTTTCCTTGCATGGATTCCGAGTCAGTGAGATTCTACAACTCAAATGCCCAGGGAGAGTTGTTAGGTTGATGGTATCTCTGCTATCCCTGAGAATGTGCACAAATCTCTCTTATCGCATACACTGTATATATAAAATTTGGTAGAAATACACTAAATGTTATGGACGTTACATTAATTTAATCATAGCCTACGTAGAAATATTTTGGTATTTCTGATATAACTTACAGTATAGGCTATACAAGTGTTCAAAATCTAACTACAATGTTAAGACATTTCAGTGAATAGCATTTCAAACTGTTCATGGGAACAGATTCCACGATACTGAGTGTAGATCTCAAATGTTCTCACAATGTTGTTGCTTATTTTTGGGGCCGCGACTTCGTGGTCATATAGCCCGTGTATTTGGGTGTGTGCAATTTGTGTGATAACCTGTGTTATTGTGATAGCTGTACTAGTGTGTGTATTTGTAAATTGGGTATAGGATTTGGAAGGAAGTGGCCCTGCCCTTAAGTTAGGAACCATCCCAGTATTTGCATGGAGTAGAAGTGGGGAAACCACGGAGGATGGCTGAGGTGGTATTCAAACCGCCTCTTCTCAGATTGGCCTCACGAGGCTGAGTGTACCCCGTTGCAGCCCTCACATCAGAATTAACAAGAGGTTCCGTGAAGAACTATACAGCCTATTTTCATATATCCTACTCATGTTAATTGCCTCCATCAACATACAACATTTCAGTTTGATTGTTGTGATATATTCGTAGATATTGAAAACCGTCTAAATATTTCAGATGGTCGCCAGGTTGGATTTTTATTTATGTACTATTACATGAAGATTATTGTGTACGTGTGGTATTCAAACTTCAATCGCATAATTAGGACACAAGAAGTAAAAACGCGATTTTAAAATTTCGCACAGCTGCCATCTTGTGGTTATGAAAACCATTGAAATAAATTAGATGCCAGTGGATTAAAATTTGTATAAGCATTTAACGTGCAAAATTTCACTGCACTCGGAAATAAAATAAAATAAAATAAAATACATAAATAAATCGCGAGAAACGTCCATTGAATTTTTTATACTTCGCGTCGCCGCCATGTTGGATTTGTGCTCACCAGGTTACTGGAAGTCCAATAGGTGAACTTATGTTCATAGCCCCTATGTACATTAAAAATCAGTTTGATTGCTGTAAAAGATTCATAGATATTGTGAACCGTCAAATGTATTTCGGATGCTCGCCATTTTGGATTGTTATATGTATAGGCCATAGAGTTATGTACCATTAAAGGAAAATTATTGTGTAGCTTCATTATTCAAACTTTCACTTCGATCGCATGATTACAATACAAGAAATAAAAATTTAATTTTAAAATTTCGCACAGCCGCCATCTTGAGGTTATGTAAACAATTGAACTAAATTAGATGCCAGTGCATTACAATACGTATAATCATTTACTGTACCACATTTCACTGCGCTCAGATTATTAAATCACGAGAAACATCTATTAAAATTGTTCAACTTCGCTTGGCCTCCTTGTTCGTTTTGTACTTAACAGGTTTTTGTAAGTTACATAGATATACTTGTAGTAGTTTCCTTTATCACCGTACAAAATTTCATGGTGATATCTGTAATAGTTTCGGAGATATAAAATGTCAGTGGAATATTTCACACAGCCGCCATTTTGAGGTTATGTAAACAAATGAACTAAATTATACGCCAGTGCATTACAATGTGTATAAACATTTGCTGTACCAATTTTCATTACGTTTGGATATCTAAATCGCGAGAAAAGTCTATTTAAATGTCTCAAATTCGCTTGGCCGCCATATTGGTTTTGTAGTTACCAGGTTTTTGAAAGTCTCAAAGGTGACCTTGTAGTAGTACCCTCTATCACCGTACAAATTTCAGGGTGATATCGGTAATAGTTTCGGAGATACTGAATGCTGGTGAAATATTTCACACAGTCGCCATGTTGGATTGGTGAGACACAATAAAATTTGAAGGGCACGGTCGGGGTCGTCCGAATAGTGCTATGATCTTACCGAGTTTCATTGAAATCGCTCCAGGCGTTTAGAAGTTATTACTGGGGGACACACACACACCATCACACACGCACACACACATGCGAACAAAAGGTGATCTCATAAGCCTATTATTTTCTTTTTCATAAAATGAAAATAGGCAACAAATTCTTGGCAGAGCTGGGATCTTCAAGGCGACAGCCAAAAATGCTACTCACTACACCAGGAGGTCGTCGTCTCAGAATGTTACTAGGCAGTTGGTAATTATTCTGTTAATAGGCATACGTACTTATGCGTGTTAATGAATACATAGCACCCGCAAAATTATGTATAAATCCATAGATTAGTACATGGTAGTTTCATGGATTTGAACATTGGGTATTATACGCGTCCATAGAATTATGTTGGTAGCGCTAACTTACTCTAAATATGTTTAAAACATAATGGGCATACAGTGTGCTAAATTTGAACTTTGTTCCATACACCTATTCCGAGATATTGCATCTAGGATTAAACAAGTAGTTCCATGAAAAACTATACAGCCTATTTTCATATATCCAAGTTATGTTAATTGCCTCTATCAACATACACAATTTCAGTTTGTTTGCTGTAATAGATTCGTAGATATTGAGAACCGTCTAAATATTTCGGATGATCGCTATGTTGGATTTTTATATATGTAGGTCATGAAGATTATTGGGTAGGTGTATTATTAAAACTTCAATCGCATGATTAGGACACAAGACATAAAAACGAGATTTTAAAATTTCGCACACCTGCCATCTTGTGGTTATGAAAACAATTTAAATCAATTAGATGGCAGTGGATTAACATTTTTATAAACATTTACCGTACCAAGTTTCATTGCGCTCGGATAGTTGAATCGCGAGAAATGTCCATTTATATATTTAAATTTCGCGTCACCGCCATATTGGATTTGTGCCCACCAGGTTATTGAAAGTCCCATAGGTGAACTTACGTTCATAGCTTCTATAAACATTGGTGAACTTACGTTCATAGCTTCTATAAACATACAAAATTTCAGTTTGATTGCTGTCATAGATATTGAAAACCGTCTAAATATTTCGGATGGTCGCCATGATGGATTATTATATATGTAGGCTATAAAGTTATGTACTATTAGATGACGATTATTGCATAGGTTCATTATTAAAACGTTGACTTCGATCGCCTGATTAGGACACAAGAAATAAAAAACTTAATTTAAAATTTCTCACAGCCGCTATCTTGAGGATATGTAAACAATTGAACTAAATTAGATGTCAGTGCATTACAATGTGTAAAGACATTTGCTCTACTAAGTTTCACTGAGCTCGGATGGTTAAATCACGAGAAAATTCTATTTAAATGTTTCAACTTCGCTTGGCCGCCATGTTCGTTTTGTAGCTAACAGGTTTTGAAAGTCCAATAGGCGAACTTCTTGCAGTGCCTTCTTTCACCATACAAAATTGCAGGGTGATATCGGTAATAGTTTCGGAGATATAGAATGCCGGTGAAATATTTCGCACAGCAGCTATATTGGATTGGTGAGACGTAGTAAAATTTTTAAGTTATGGTCGGGGTCGGCCAAAATAATACTATGACCTTGCCGGGTTTCATTGAAATCGCTCCAGCCGTTTAGATTTTAGGGTACACGCAAACACACACACACACACACACACACACACACTAAAGGTCATCTTATACAGTAAGCCTTTTTTTTTTTCATAAATGAAAATAGGCTTAAAAGACTTGAGATCATTAATACACAGTTGGTAGACCTGATAACTCTTATAAGAAGTACAGTTACATGTCCTAATGTATACATTGCACAAACGAAATTTGGATATAATCCATTCGTTAGTATGAAAGTTACGTGCAGTTAAATACATTGAACCTATCAACATGCGTAGAATCATTATTGTCATAAGGGGTTACTCAAAATTAACGTGAAATATTAAGTTCAATATGTGTGCAAAGTTTAGAATGTTGGCTGCATACTTCCTGGTATGCTGAAACTAATTTTAGAAATCATAGAGAGTGTTTATCAACAGTTGGCACCTCTGGCGACTCTGAATATTTGCCTAACTCATTTTCGTAAGGTACACTATGCACATACAAAATTTGGTCGAAGTCCAATTGATACTATGGACATCACATGCAGATCATCGGCACGCATAGAATCCTAAAGACCGGAATTCAATTCTTGAGAAACCTGAAGTTGAACACAGGACCTGAGAATCCTTAGTCCCAATACGAACCTCAAGAAAACAGTAGGTGGCCAAAATGTGTGGCAAGAAACAAAATAAACTGACTGTACTTTTATTTAATGATCATAATCCGCAAGCGAGATTAAAATGCGCAATTAGATCTCCGTATTGCTTAAAAGTAATCTTTGACCATTGCTTGCTAGATAATACAGTATAGTTTCGTATAGAATGCATTGCCATCAGTCTATACTGTAATATACTTAAAGGTCAAGCCTCTGGGAACGACTATTTTAGCAGCGAGTGTCCGGCATTGGCATTTATTAAACTGTTAATCAATATAAATGTAGGCAACGTCGTGATTGGCTTGAAGAGTGCCATTAGCTTCAACTGCTTAGGACCAAATGCTGTAATTTCTCACCTCAACTGTCATGCAATTAACTGTCAAGGGAAAAGGGGAGGGGATTTAAATCAATCTCGTTTGAATATTCAGTGTAGGCTAGTGTAGTGACCTCATTTCTTGCCAGGCGAACTAAACAGTGCACATACTTCGTAGGTGTATCAAATTTAAACTGTAATACATAAGTATTATTATTATTATTATTGCCGACAGCGGTAGCTACGCTCGCTAACGTGCAGTACTAGGACATGGGGCTAAGCTATCTGTGGACTCGATAGACGTTGTTTCGTGCCCCACCGTTGGCCGTCCTTGAAATGGTTCTCCATGGTTTTCCATTTTCAACTTCAGGCAAATGCTGGGACGATACCCTCTGACAGGCCACGGCCGCTTCTGTCCACAGCTTTGCCCAGTTTCATTTATTTCATCTCTCATGAGGTTGGCGTCAGGAAGGGCATCCGGTCGTAAAAACTTTCATTGCATCACATCTCTTTGGGGTAGACAAATTTATGTATTTATTTATTTATTAAGAGCGAATTCTCCCATTAAATGGAAGACGTTAAGCAAATATCTCAGTCAAAAGTTTGGTTCTTCTTGTTGCTCAAATAGTCTTTCATTCAGCGGCTTCGGTGGCGTAGTTGGCATGCTGAGCTTCTATGCCCAAGATTGCGGGTTCAAACCCGGCCAAAGTCGTCGGATTTTTTTAAGAGCGTTAAAAATCCCTCAGTATGCCTTCCTTCAGAGGGGAAGAAAAGCCGGCGGTCCCATGTCATAGATTTACGACATGTTAAGGAACCTTCCACTAATTACACCTGTGTGAAGCTAAATTAGGTTAAAAATGTAAATAACGCTCAAGTTCCTACGTTCGTTGGCAAGATCCGACTGCGGTGGCGTCTAGTAGCCAAGTTATGAACTAGTAGTTGTTGACGTTGGCGTTTGGCGGCAAAAGAAGGAACTACTTGAAAAATTCAAAAGTCCTTACTTGAATTGAGAAACAGAAACACACACTAATACAGTCATCACAATTAACACCGGTTATCAGACAGATTCTACACACACCCAAAGTACACGGGGCTACATGACCGCGTTGTCGCAGTCCCTAAACTGAGGAACCAATCAACCAACCAACCAACCAGTCTTTCATTCTTTCCGAGAAGGCTTGTTTACGTTCTTCCGACCACTTTGGTCCGTACTGTTTTTGTTTTGGTTGCTCTGATGTAACTTCCCATTTGTTTACTTTGTGTCTGAAGGCGTCCCTTTTTTAAATGTCTGTTGAACTTATATTTGAGTTTCTTTGGTCCTTTCTATGTTCTTCTAGCGAAGGTGTTGAGTTTTTGGGTGCGGATACATAATCTCTTCGTCAATCGATTTTCTGGTAGTCTTGTGAGATGACCAAAGAATTTCATTCGTCTTTTCTTAATATCAATTTCGATGTTTGAATACTGTTCTGTTGTTTGTAGCCTGTAACCATCTTGCTCCTAAGATTTACCTAATGATCTTCATCTCTAATTTTTTGATTTTTTCAAGTTCATGTTTATTGTTAAGGGTTACGAGTTTCGCTTGCTGGCTGCGTAGCTCAGCGTTAACATTCTTGCCTGGTGTGTCCAAGGTTGCAGGATCGAATCCTGGCGAAGACAGCTGGCATTTGAGGGTGCGCAAATGCGAGGGAGCCGAGTTAGTAGATTTACTGATACGTTAAAGACCCCCTTCGGGGCAAACTTCCGGCACCCTGGCGTCTCTAAAAGCCGCAGTAGTTAAAACCAAGAACATTATGTTGAGTGCAAGAAGTTTGTCCCAATTTACGTTTTCACTTGCCAGTAAATCTAAACCTTATTATTTTAACAACTCTAAATGCAGTGAGCCTGATCTCTACCAACTTCATCTCTTCTATAGTGAGTTTTGTACATTATTTTGAAGCTTTGTTACGACGGAGGACGAGCAACACATCGTCCGAGACATCTTCTAAGTTTTGTTATAAATATTTTGTAGCTGAAAGGTCAAAGATTTACAAATTATATTGAATTATCACAGTCGGCACAGGTTCATAACTTACCAACATGGTCTTTATATCAACTTGCTGTAATTATTACGTTGGACGAGCAGTTACGAGAAAGACGTTTCGCTGCCTTGTAGCATTACTAGACTAGTACAGTATATACAGTACTTACTGTGCTAACTGAGGGTCTGAAATATATTAGACTAGCAACCCGCTCTGGCTTCGCCCGGGAACAGATATGAATGTGCAAGGAATTCCTTTCAGACGTAATTTAAGAATGTCGAGGTGCATGAGGCACAAATCCCCCTTCCGCCCAAACTGAAAACACTTATAGTGGGCGATGTATCGAAGATAGGGATATGCTCTCGCGGACTTTTTTGTAGAATGTTTCATGCTGAACAATTCTTACACTCATAATATATTGATATTTTTATCGGTTTGCCCAGCGTAAGCTTAATAAGCGCACGGACGCCAGGTTCTTTTTTCAACCTTTTCACTGAAATCGTTACTGCTTGGCTCCCTGTGATCATAAATACATTATTTTCTACACAAATCTTCCTCGAGATTACCTTTACAGAATTGTGAAAGTCGTTTCAAAATCCATCCAGTGATTCTCGAGATTACCCGTGACATCCAAGAATCGGGGACTTGGATTTATACTAAGTAGAGATTCTTACGACTTACACTAAATATCCAATTATTACAATTACTACCTATTCCACACGTTCGGAATTCATTTTATATGAATTAAATTGTACAAGCGTCGCCTACCCATATTTGTGCAGTGTGAGGAATTTCAAAATAAAAGCTAAAATCAAAATAACTGATCAATACCGCCTTGAATTTAGAAAAAATGTGAGACATAAAATCTGAACTAATCTCCTGTTTTAACAATAGGTCTGTACATGCAGCATGTTTAACTTCTTACATTTCATATGGTGAACACTTTGAACTACTTATACTGAGATAATTCTACTGAACTACTTATACTGACATAATTCTGCTGAGATGTAACTTCTAAAAATATAATTTTCCAAAAATCCATGAATATTGTATTTCAAAGGAGAAAACTAATACATTTATATTTTGAGCAATTCCTGCAACTCATTGGTTGTTCAAAGACATGGAAACATGTAACATTACGAGCAATTCAAGATGTATTTATTTTGACCATTTTTCAAAAAACTACAAAAACTAGTTGACTTACGATATTAAAAGTGAATAATATAACAAGTCAAACACCCATAGGTTGTGTCATGACTTAGAGAAAACTTCCAGTCCCGTGGCGTAACCGTCTCGTTAAATCGTGCACCACGGCCGGAGATTGTAGGTTTGAAACCCGGTGCTAATAGCGGCCATCCTGGGTGTGGTTGTTTATCGAGTTTTTCCACACTATTTCCAGGAAAATGACGGGATAGTAACCTACTTCAAGTTCCGGGGTGACACCCCAACCCTGTCCCTCATAAGTACACACACTACTACAGTCATCACAGGAATAAAGGTTATCTAACTACACGGGACTAATGACCAAGATGCCCCAAACCCCTAGAATGCATTATTAACAATAACAACGAACTTCCAGCATGGAATGATATACTGCTTCAATTTTTCCATTTGAACTCTTTGGTAAAAGATATCTTTTGAACAACTGAAATAGAATAAGGCCAAAGAAGCTACAAAGATGTACCAGCAGGTTGTTCTGTTGACTTAGGCAAAAACAAGTGCACGAACGTCCACTAAAATGAACGGTATGCAGCTATGTTGGCTAAAATTCATTATATTCTGCAGCAATATCGAGTTGGTCACTTATTCATAGTCTCGCGTAATTATTCATTCCCCTTGCCCAGATAATAGTATTAACTAGGTGTTTATGTTATATTACAGCAAGAACCATCACCCGAGCACCAAGGCTCTCGATACGGCCGGCTGGGAAACTTTATGGTGAGTCACCTGGGAGGAGTGAATATCACCACTATCGGGAATTTCCTCCTGCGGCCTGGATCAGACACCTCCCTGCCTCCTATATCCAGGGTGAGTATCATACTACACCTGTCAAATCTAACTAAAGTCGAATCGCCAAATATAATGAAATAATATATAAAGGGTCTTTCCTATAAAGTAAGAACGGCGAGCGGCGGATTTGTTATCCGCTGCTGCAGTGACCTTGGCCGAACTTGTGGCATGCCACGGCCCCCTGCTATAGTATAGAAAGCGCGCGCATAGTATATACTGTACTCGGCCTTGCAATAAGCGTGCAGGTGTTCAGTCGCCAGTCTGAACTTCAGATGCTAACATGGTGAGACAGTTATCATAGTTAACATTACAACATTGTATTTTTGTATGTAAAACTTATTTTAAGTACGAGTCGGCTCGGCGGGTACGTGATGCATTTGTTCAGCAATTTCCTGATGAAGTGTCACTTTCACTAGCACAGATTTAGGTAATTGAAAATAAGTTTGACACTACTGACTCAGTGCTCAATAAATGACATAAAAAAGATCAGAAACATTATAGTGGCAGAACTCACTCACGTTAGCCAGAATGTGGTTACCAGATACAATGCCTGTATAACCCAGCAAGGACGACACTTCCAGCATATTTTATAAGGTAATATTTCATATAGGATTGTACACACGCATAACGCAGGGGGCCATGGCGCGCCACAAGCTCGGCCAAGGCCCCCGCAGCAGCGGATAACAAAACCGCCGCTTGGCGATCTTACTTTATATGAAAGACCCTATATATACAGTATATAAAAAAATGTAAAATGAAACATAAAATTTAAAAAAAAATCATAATAATAATAATAACAACAATATTATATATCAATTGCAGCCAATGGTCATAGCAGAGTATTTTAATTGAACGCCCGAGGGCTCTTAGTAAGTTCGGTTTCAAGTAGTTCCAACTTTGGCTACCAGATGCCACTGTCACTGACACCTAGCGGCGAACAACAATAATGGAGACCATGATGCCACTGTTCCAGGACGGAGACAACAACAAGTACCTGAAAGTGTCCAGCCCTGTGTCCACCCCCGAATCAGGGTTCCGCTCAGCGCTTAGTGTGGATAACCTGCCAGGCTCGGGGTCTGGCTCCGAGAGCGAGGATGCTCGCCCCATCCCGCAGTACCCCATTCGCAACAAGACTCGTGAGGACTTCCTGTAAGTACACTACTACTTCCTGTGTAATCATACCATATATATAACTCTTCTTCTTCTTCTTCAATTCCCTTATGCCTTCAAGCGTCGGGGTAGCCTCTTTCAAGCCATTTCTGCCATTCCGCACTATTTCTGTATATTCTCTTCATTTCCACAACAGTTTTACCCCGTTTTTGTCCCACTCAATCCTATTCTCCCATGTAATGTGGGGTCTACCTCATCCAGCTCCTCCTTCAACTCGCATTTCATGTATCCACTCACTCTCATTTCCAACTGCTCACTGGTTATTATTCCTACTCCCGCTTTTGCTCGACTATCCATCCCAACTCCCGAGTACCTCAAAGAGTACCCTTCTGACATTCAATTCATTCCGCTACCATTTCCCTTAACCTCACTTAAATCCCAGTACTTCTAGTTCTTGGTCCTGTATCAATTCCACTTCTTTACCAACGATCGCCTTAATATTCCATGTTCCGAATCTCGTGTTCCGTTTCCACACTGGTCGTCGTCGTTTATATCCGTCCAATCCTAGGTTACTTATAGTTCTCTGAATCACTTCACCTCCACATGGGCGATTATCCCTAAGTAGAGTGGTGTGTTGGATTACCTTCCAATCCTCCATATTTATCCCCTGGAGATAGGGTGCCCTAGATGGTCAGGGTTTGGGCAGGCATTTCCTCCTTACCCACTTCGGTATGGTTTTCCCGCCAATACTCGGATGGCTGATTGCAGTGGTTTCCCACTGGACGATGGGGCCGCCACCGATATATAAAACTCAAGCTCTTAAATCAGAGGCAGTTAGAAGGTGTGGTTTGTACCAAAATCTTCCAAATTGTCTGATTAATATAGAAAATATCCTGCTTTCTTGAAGTCAACGGACATATATTTATTTGTTTATAAAGTGCGTTTAGACAAATAAACAAAACGATAGCCCCTGGCAGAACTGTATCGCGTCCAGCCCGCATTACAGTAAAACCGGGCGGGTGGTATATACACATGGGGCGTTTACAAGTAACCGATCGTAACAAATGAACATTCACAATAAAGAGAATTACTCACAGCAGTGACAAATTGCGCTCTGGTTTCATAAATATCGACAATTTGTTTAAGAAGTTCGTTGAAACAAATAAACAAGACGATAGCCCTTGCCAGAGCTGTGTCGCGTTGAACCCGCATAACAGTAAAACCAGGCGGGTGGTATATACACAAGCAAGAGTTCTCGTATTGATCCACAGATCAATGGTTTATGGGGTCAAGAATAAAGTGAGATGACTTTCCTATGTGGAAGGAAGCTTGTAGTTTAACGTGACCGTTAATCTCGTGATCACGAGCCACGGGACCTTCTTATTACGTGGAATCCGAACCACAGGACATGGCATTTCACTTCGAAAACCTCACATGGATTGACCTGAAATCGAACCTGGTCTACCTTGGTGAGAGACTAACAGGCTGACCGCGGCACCACCACGCCCACCCTTCTTATGTGGCGGATAGTTTTATGCAGTGCTGAATAATGAGTTGCGGTAGTTGCTACACTCAGGGAACTATGGCATCGTGCACATAAGCTCCGACAACGCTTTTAATAGTATAATAATAATAATAATAATCCACGAACCTACTACGTTGTCGTAGGAAGGCGGAGAGGTGATACTCCGACGAGGCGCGTCCCAGGTGGCGGATAGGGGGGTCCTCACCAGTTTTGCTGGCGGACTTGAGCGAAATAAAATAGCTCTCGCGGACCAAACACACTCCCATTTCTCATCAATCATCCTATCATATTCCATTCATCACCTTTCCAGATCACATCTGGAATTGTAATCCCTGACTACGGTCAGATCATGGGTCGTAGACCAGACAATCAATTTAAGTATGAACAGTCTTCTAATGAACTCTTCCACCGCAAGGCACCATTCGGATACGCTGGGGTGCCGCGTAGAAGAGTCAGGTGAGTCGGAGCGCCTGGAAACCCGAAAGTCCAAATACATACTCAAAATTAACAAACATAGGGAATTTTCATTCTTTGCAACATTAAACATAAATTCGTTAGTTAAAATTGGAAAACTTAAGCATTTAACCGATATATTGGACCAACACAAGATCTTAATAACAGCACTTCAAGAACTTAGAAACACAGATCAAGACCCCATTGAATCTGGAGGATACCGTCTCTACAAGGCACCTCCAGGACCACGAATTATGAAAAATGTCCCCCAATTTGGTATGGGATTTTTAGTACATACCAGTATTATTGATTCAGTGGAAGACTTTTCGTCGAACACATCAATGTTAGCAACTTCAACAATTAGGACAGGAAACAAAATATACTCTTTGATAAACGTTCATGCCCCAACTAATGACAAGAATGTCAAAAAATGTAGAGATGAATCGGACAATTTTTGGGAAGAACTTGCCTTACTAATATCAAACATTCCAGACACTCATGTTAAAATCTTGCTTGGGGATTTTAATGCAAAAATTGGTCAAGAAAGAAAATTTCGTCCAATAGTAGGTATGTGGCCAGCTCACAAATTCACTAACAAGAATGGTCAAAGATTGATCACCCTTTGTGAAGAACATGGCCTACGTCTCGAAACTACTAGATTTAAGCGAAGACCACACAAACTTATGACCTGGAAATGCCCTAATAGTGCACTAGGGGAATTCCAGATAGACCATGTTGCAATGGATAAAAGGTTCTACAAAGAAATATATAACGTGAAGGTACTACGTGGGGTCGATGTTGATTCTGATCATTATATATCCAAGATAAAGATCAAGTTAACTCCACGACGTAAACAAAAATCGTTAAACTCGACCATACAAAGGCAATATGACCCTAGTTATTTAATAAATAATGTGTCCTATAAGGAAAAGTCTAAAGCTCTTAAGTGACAAGCTAGAAACGATGGTTGACACACTGAAAACCGTTGCTGTCGAAATTGCCCCTATTAGGAAAAGGAAAAAGCATGCATGGTGGAATGCGGAATGTGATGCTGCAATTCGGAAAAGACACACAGCATGGCTCAATGATCAGCAAAAGAGGACCACACAATCGCGAGAAGAATTAACCATTGTTCGAAGGGAAACTGCCAAAGAAATTAGGAGAATTAAAAGAGAAAATCAAAAAAAGTCCATACAAATTATTGATGATTCCTTTAAGCAACACAAAACAAGGGACTATTACAGGACATTTCGTCAATATCATTCTAAATACAGCCCTCCTACACTATTAATGAAAGATAAATCAGGTAAATTAGCCCACAATGATACTGATATTGCTAAAATTCTAGCAGATTATTTTAGAGAACTACTAAATGCTGATGAACCTAAGGAATATCTTGATTTTGAGCCTAATCCAAAAAATAAAACAAATTTACAGAACATTATTCCTCCTGACTTGACTGAAGTATGTGCAGCGATTAATTGGCTCAAAGTATAGAGCAGCAGGAGAGAATTCATTGGTAGCAGAACTATGGAAATATGCAAATGAACAAGCCATCTCCAACCTCCATAAACGCCTCATCGATGTATGGAATTTGGAACAAATACCAGAGGAATGGAGAATGGCTGTAATCCACCCAATTCATAAAAAGGGTGATAGATCAGACCCGAACAGCTACCGTGGGATTTCTTCGCTTGATGTAACATACAAGATTATATCTAGAATTATCTTGACAAGAATTCAACAACAACTCGATCAAGAACTAGGAGAATATCAAGGAGGGTTCCGACCAGGTCGCAGCTGTCCAGATCAGATCATCAGTCTGAAATGGATAATGAAATATCATAGAATGAGACAAAAGGATTTGGTCATTACTTTTGTGGATTTTAAGAAAGCTTATGACAGTATCCATCGAGGGTCATTACTTAACATCCTTAGGGAATTTGGGTTACATCAAAAGCTTATCAACCTCATCGGCGTTACTTTGAAAGATACTAAATCAAAGGTTAAATTTCGAGGCGCCTTGTCTGAACCATTTGATATCCGGACTGGACTTCGACAGGGAGATGGTCTATCACCGTTATTATTTAATTGTGTTCTTGAAAAGATCATGCGTGAGTGGAACAAAACTTGTCCTCCAAATGTAAAGATTGGTACTAATATAAAACTGAATTGCTTGGCCTTTGCGGATGACCTTGCACTGCTTGCAACCAGTATAGATGAGGCTAAACACCAAATTGAAGAACTTGGGTCTATTGCAGCAAAAGTAGGACTTCAAATCTCATTTGAAAAGACTGAAATCATGGCATCCTTTGATGTGGAAACACAAGCTATTACATTGATCAACAACAAAGAAATTAAAGTTGTACATAAATTTAAATATTTAGGGGAGATTATAACATGGAATTTGAATGAGAAAGCGTCAATCGAAAATAGAACAAGAAAGTTAAGACAAGCGCAATATATTACTTGGTCTAGTTACAAAAAAAAAAAAAAAAAACACTCTCCATAAATGCCAAATTACGACATTACGAATCAGTTATTAAACCGGAAGCATTATATGCTTGTGAAACACTTTTCAAGTTAAACACTCGATTAGTTACTGACACATTACAGAAGATTGATAGAAGAATTCTCAGAACTATAATTAATAAAAAACATCAGGTGGATGGTCAATGGCGTCTATTACCAAATGAAGTGGTTTATAAAGAAACTGAGTCTATAGTCGATACTATGCGAAAAAGGCGAATTGCTTTTTTTGGTCATATCTCACGCCTGCCGGATACCAGACAATTAAAAGTATTATTTAATTATTTTTTCAAAAGTAAAACAAAGAACTCTTGGTTTATGGAAATTCAAAATGATCTGGATGAACTCGGCTTGACAATGTCCCAAATTGCTAACAAAGATGAGAAGAATGTCTTGAAAAACAAGAACATCCGACTTCCCTTAAAAACCTTTACCCGCAAAACTTACACCATAAGCGATGCAGAGAGAGCGGCAAGGTCGACTAGAATGAAAATGTTTTGGGAAAAGAACAAAAATAAGAAGCTGAATCTTTAATATTGTTTTTGAGATATGTATATACTTGTTTTGGTTAAGTGCTCCAATGAGGGCGTAACATATGTAAATAAATAAATAAATAAATAAATAAATAATAATAATAATAATAATACGTCAGATCAAGATAATTTGACCAGGAAACAATTATACCTATGAAGGTTGTGTTGCAATTTTACGGAAAAACATACCATGATCGATACAGAAGTCGCATCATCTATAGGCCTAGACGAGGTCTGTTATTTGGAGCAAGGGCCTCTATCTATCAAGAACTTGCGGACTCTTCCAGAAGCTCGGATTCAAAAGTATCCTGATTACTCTTCCTGAAAACATAATTATTCGATTTTAGGGGCTTGATACATCTTGGTCATCATCCCCATGTAGTTGGGTGTGTGCTGGACTTGTATGACAACCTGTATTTATGTGATGACTGTAGTAGTGTGCGTAACTGCATTAGGGACAGGGATGGGGTAAGTGTCCCGGGCCATGAACTAAGGTTCATCCTGGTATTTGCATGCGGAGAGTGTGGAAATAAACGGGGAAAAACCGCAATCAGAATAGCCTCAGATCAAACCTACGATCTCCGGACTTCCTGTAGCTGGTGTACGATTTACCGAGCACGGCTAAGCTGCGGATTGCTGAAAACATCATCGCTGCCTGTACGGCCTTACTGTATTGCAGCTCCACAACTACAAGAATGCTAGTTCGTTATTGCTGTTTTAAGGGGCGGACAGCTAGGTCACCTGCCGCTTACAAGAATGCTAATGCGTTACTAGTACCTAAATGTGTCCATTATTATTATTATTTTTATCATCATAATTATACCGACAGCGGTAGCTACGCTCGCTAAAGCGTAGCGTTAGGTCATGGGACCAAGCTCTCTGCTGACTCTGTAGACGCGTTGGTTCGAGCCCCGCCGTCGGCCGTCCTTGAAATGGTTTTCCGTGCTTTCCCATTTTCAACACCAGGCAAATGCTGGAACGGTACCATCTGACAGGCCACGGCCGCTCCTTCCACATCCTTGCCCAGTTTCATTCATCTTCATCCATTCCATACCTCTTCCCGACTCGCAGGTCGCCCACAGGCGTCGACTAGAAGGACCTGCACTCAGCCTCTCGAGTCTCAGGAGGTCATACGAAAAAAATTATTTTTATTATTATTCCTGATCTCGATGTTCCGTCCCTTTATAACAAAAATCAACACTCTAAGCCTACCCTTATTATTCTCGGTTTATGGGGTCAAGAATAAAGTGAGATTACTTTCCTATGTGGAAGGAAGCTTGTAGTTTAACGTGACCGTTAATCTCGTGATCACGAGCCACGGGACCTTCTTATTACGTGGAATCCGAACCACAGGACATGGCATTTCACTTCGAAAACCTCACATGGATTGATCTGATATCGAACCTGCTCTACCTTGGAGAGAGACAAACAGGTTGACCGCTGCGCCACCACGCCCACCCTTCTTATGTGGCGGATAGTTTTATGGCCATAAAGCAACCTCATCAGAAGAATTATTGAGAAATGAATTGAGTCAAGATGCAAGAAACTGGGTAAGGATTTGGAAGGAAGCAACCGTGGCCTATTAGAAGGCATCGTCTGGCATTTGTCTGGAGTGGAAAATGGGGAACCGTGCCATATCAAGGTCGGCCAAGGATGGGGTTGGAACCCACTTGTCGATAGCCAGGGCCCATGGCTCGCGCCATGTCGCACTGTGAGTATTTGACGCCCCATCAATTAATACATCGGCTCATGATTTAAACAGCGCTTGATACTGTTTCATGGCTTGGCCAGCCGTGGGAACTAGTGGGAGTTTGTCTTTGTTAAAGCATCTGGCTAGCTTCTGAGTCTTTTAAAATATAGAACGGTTTACATTCTGACTTAAAGGGCACACAATAAGCAGCAATTTGTTTTCGTTAGGAAGCACGCTATCGCCATTGATCTCGTCCCTTGCCCCCAGACGAGTCGCGCGATTTTACTTCCTGTTCCTGTGCATTATCTACATTGGTTGGTTGGTTCCTAAGTTTAGGGGCTGCGGCAATGCGGTCATGTAGCCCCGTGTACTTTGGGTGTGTGTAGAATCTGTCTGATAACCGGTGTTAATTGTAATGACTGTATTAGTGTGTGTTATCTGTTTATTAATTCAAGTATGACTGCAGACGTTTGAATTTTTCAAATAGTTTCTACTTTTGCCGCCAAACGCCACCGTCAACAACTACTAGTTCAGAACTTAGCTACCAGATGCCACCGCAGTCGGCTCTTGGCAACGAACGTAGGAACCTAAGAGCGTTGTTCACATTCTTAACCTAATTTAGCTTCACACAGGTGTAATTATTGGAAGATTCTTTAACATGCCACAAATCTATGACATGGGACCACCGGCTTTACTTCCCCTCCGAAGGAAGGCATTTATCAATGATTCTAATGTCAACAATAATAATAATATGTTATTACTAAATAACCGTTTGTAGTAATATTACTCTTATTGAGAGCAAATTTCCATATCAGTTTGGTGCATTCAAATCACAACTTTTAATTACGTACAACATATCCAAAACAGGTTTTATAAATATTTCACTGATATTCCTTACTTTAAAATTCAAGAGTTTTTTCAAATTGCTGTGCTGAATCTCTACTACCATGATGCAAGATTCAGGAATCATGTCTCTCACCACATAGGCTACCCACAAGAGCCATAACAAGTACTAAATGTATAAAGGTACTATTTATAAACATCTATGGTTACAAAGAACTTATTTACATTACACCGTCAGTACTTAATTAGCTACCCCGTGGATTGTCTAACATTAACACAAACCACTAGCTCTACATCACATCAACAATAAACTTTCTCCCAATTAATTGGGGTCGCCGGAGCCAACCAGGTTCATTTTGCTTTAGGCCGTGGATTTATGGCCGAATGCCATTCCTGACTCCACGAGATTTTTCAGGTATGAAAATTCCACCCCGCTGTCACCAGGATTCGAACCCCGGCCGTCCGGGTGAAAGACGAGTAGCTAAGCCACTGCACCATCACGCTCCCCGTCACTTGTTCAACAATACCACCTAGCTAAATATTAATATTATAAAAAGTCTCTTCGTAGCTAACAAGAGTGAATCACTAACACCCAACGCATACTTCTCTCACATTGTTGTATTTAATCTTTGCTGTTGTTTTTACATAGCTAACTCTTATTTTGACGTACTGTATTTAGTAATGTGATCAAATGTTTACATGTTTCACTTTCTCTTTACCATTTCTTATATGCTGAAAACTTAGATATATAGCAATATCACCGTTCAGTACTTATAAATGAAAGTAAAAAAAAAAATGTAACAACCCCGGCTTCGGTATACGAGTGGGTTTGGACCGTGCCATTGTTTAAAACGTTTTCCATGGTTTCCCATTTGTTACTTTGGGCAAACCAGGACGGTAACTTCTACCAGACCAGTGTCACTTCCTTCCAACGTATTGCTCAGTTTCATTCACATTATTTTATCTGTCGAAATTTGATGTTCTTTACGAGTGGACCAAATTGTGATGGGTGATTCCCTAATCCTGAAAAGAATTTACATGAGATTAATAAATACACTAGGATGAGCAGTTTCGATCGTCAAGCGATCATCATCGTATCCTTTACACTTAGACCATTAAATCTATATATACAAGTATATGTTATGATATTTACACACTTATTTAGTTGCAGTAGTAATTAAATTAGCACAACTAGTCGAGATTTGTTAGTTATATGTAAGATATTGATAGTGGTGATTGAACTTCAAGTTTGCTTGCATAGTATATATGTCTACCCCTTATTATTCCCGTTTTCCAACGGGGTCGGGGATGAGATGCGATGGAAGTCTTTGTGGCGGATGGTTTCTATGGCCGGATGCCCTTCCTGACGCCAACCTCATGAGAGGAATTAATGAGAGATTAAATGAATGAATGAATGAATGAATGAATGATGGTGAATGAAACTGGGCAAGGATGTGGAAAGAAGCGGCCGTGGCCTGTCAGAAGGTACCGTCCCAGCATTTGCCTGGAGTTGAAAATGTGGAACGGAAAACCATTTCAAGGACAGCTGACGTTGGTTGTTATTAAATGGTCACGTAGAAAGTAGATTGTGCACTTAGCTGATTGAGCTGTGTGTAGTCCGGTCCCGTGCAGCTCCTCTCGCCATTGCCTGCACTGAAATATTTTATTTCAACTGCCGAAGATAAGGCTTCACTATACGAGTTCACTGACGGAAGAGTAATTTTTCATAAAAGTTTCTTCCTTATACTGAGGGACATGTTGCATCGACATTGCCTGTTTGATAGACTACGCATTCTTAGCTGATGCCATAAGGTCTGGGTTTGATTCCCGCCTCTGCCAAGAAAATTAATTCTGGACTGAGGGCTGAAACAGGTAAACTGAGCCTCCTGAGACAAAATTTAGAAGAGTGGAAGTTCAATTCCCACCTCAGCCTACTTGGAAATAGATTTTCCGTGGTTCCTCGCTTATACTCCAGGCAAAGTTTGGGATGCTTCCTAACTTAAGACCACGTCCACCTCCTTCCTAATACTCGCCTGAATTAAAAATAAACACACTACTACCGACACCACAATAACACGGGTCATTAGATTAATTATATATAAACATATACACACACGCCCAAGTATCCGGGTGTTTAAAGACAACGATGTCCAAGCCCCTATATTGAAACAACAGCAATTTAACTTATGCAGTCGTAGCTGATCCTATTTGTTGCAGGGTGTTAGTCAGTTGGTTGTCGACGTTTCGCCATCGTTCCAGTAGAGTTAATCATGGCAAGTGAGTGTCCCTCTTACTGTATTTATACTGCGGTGTGGACTACTCATTCTGCCATGACAGCCTTCTGGAACGACGGCGCAACGATGGACGCAGCAAAACAATGCAACACACTACAGCTAATAATATTAGGGAATAAATCTCAGCAATTTTTCTAGGTTTATGCCGTGTCTTGTGCTGGGTTTCGCCTAGGAACACCAAGATGGCTCATCTGCAGCCTTTCACTTCCCTATAAGGGCTCACAAGAAAGGCTGCTCGAGAATTTAGCTCTCGCAGTGAAGAAGCGCTGGTGCGCTTCATAACAAGTGTGGTAGTCCACAGTTTGCAACTCCTGTGGGGGTCTAGTCACGGACATCACGATCCCGCTGATGAGCCTATCTTGGTGTTTCTAGGTGAAGCCCCACACAAGACACGGCGTAAACCTAGAAAAATTGCTGATTTTTAATTCCCTGGCCGCGAAAGCCAATATACAATATCAGGGTATGTTTGTCACGAAACGCACGTTTCACCATGGCTATGTTAGCCCAGGCATATTAAGTTTTAACCTCAAAAAACATAATGTAAAGCTGAAATTTGGCATAGATGTTCCCTAGTACCCTAGTAACAAATCCTGAAAAGTGCCCATCTCTGCGTTGTCCGCGTCATAGTTTTTGGAGAGTTCAAAAGGGCTTGAATGAGGCCTAAGTGCCAAAAACAGCATTTTTGCTTCCTGCGCTCAAAATATTGATCCAAAATCAGTTCTAATGAGCTTTCATAGTAATAAAAGAAGGACTGCGTTAAATATAACGCTCTTATTGGTCGTAATTTTTGCCATACATTTAAACAGATGAGTAATCAAACATTTTTAGCTCAACTTTTCTCACGCAAATTTAGCTTATTTGTCAATAGCCGGGACTTATCGTGTAAACAGCTGCTGATAGCGAGTCAAGACCCGAAGTAAAAGTTGTAAAGCACACTTGTAGCATGTTCATCCGACAAACAGCAGCAGAGATACAGTTACAAATATAAAAGATGATGATGATGACTGTCGTTTTAAGGGGCGGAACGGCAAGGTCATCTGCCCTAAATATAAAAGTGCAAGTGTGGCAGTCACTTTCCGAACGAACGCCCATTTACGCTGGTGGGCTCCATCTATTCACCTTTGCTGACACCATTTTGTATCTTTGATCAAGAGCTTTTAGGATGGTATTCTTTTTAATCCAGGTAAACTAGCAGAAACAGTTTGCATAGAACAAAACGAGTTTAATGCAGTTAGCAGTTAAACGTACATTCCTACTATGCATAATGCAAATAATAACAAAACAAAGCTTAAAAAGCTTTCTTTAGACAAAGAACACTTTCAAAACAAAGCTTACATCGGACTCAATCGTAGTCCTCATCGTCTGAGCCATCAAATGTGACGTTGCCACACGCTTTTCCACTGCTGTGCCCACACATTAAGGAGCATTCTAAACCGGAACGTACACACTCACACTGGCTGCCACAAGAGATCTTGAAGTTGCAGGACACCAAATTGAGGAGATGATCTGGAGCAGCAGGAAGATGAGTTGTCACTGGTACTAAAGCTGAGTGTTGGATTTTCCATCCCCATTGGGTCGGGTCCAAAGAAAATCCTAACCATTCCTGAACTTTCAAATATACCCGCAGTGAATGTTGTTTGCATGTCGCCGAAGTCGGCGGAAGTGAAGCCAGCTGAAATGACGCTGTGACCGGTTGTTTGGCAATTTTTTGGCTGTATTTCACTAACCGAAGTTCGTCGAGGCTTTTGCACTCCGATTTGGCACTATCGTAGAGACAAATGGCGAACTTCTCTCCAGCTGATATTATGGCCTTTTCATCTGGAGCCGTAGAGACGAATACTTTCTCTTCCTCGCGTAAAGATGCGGAATCCTTCATTATTTTCCAGGCTTGCTGTTTGATGTGCTACTCTATCACAGCTTTCCTGTGCGAGATTTCTGGCTCATTGAAGAAAATGTGTCTTGAAGCGACTCTTAGAGACGTTGAAGGCAAGGATATAATAGCAAGTCGTTGGCGGTGCCTTCTTGGAATGCGGTAAAAAGCGCCTGTATTTCGTCCTTGTCATCCTTCAGCCCGTCGTTCATGTGGAGTAACATTGTCCCGACAGCCTGTTTTGTCAGAAAATGCGCTCTGAGGGCCCTAGAACATGCACATTTTCGCGTTATTGATACATTTGAAATTGAAGGCATAACGTAATCATTAACAGCGAGCTAATTGCAAGCCTACCTAGAATATGCTTGTCCAGACATCATGTGAGTCACTGACGATTTAGCGTATATTTTCGCCCAGAGCTCCTCCAAACTGCTTCCATTCATCACGTAGCCGATTGCCCCCAAGAAACGACATCAGAAGGTGAAATCCACCTAGACGAACAACCACGTTTTTGAGTTCCTCTGAAGTGTCCGATGCGACTGTCTCTGCAACTTTCGCGTATAGGGGCTGGTCGAAGGTTTCGAAACAAGTGCTTTCTTTCAGTTCCGCGCACTCTCTTGCGGCAAACTTCAACGCAGAATATATAGTTGATGGATAGCTCGGTTCCAAGTTAATGAACGGCAGGGCATCAACTGACGTTGTCTGGGAAGCTGGTTGAGCATGAGCAGACAGTGACGTCTTCATAAAACCGTTCCACGAAGCGGGTAAATTAATACCTGACCACCGTCCAGATAACCACAAGGAGTCCATCATCGACGCAATAGCCACAGAGTTTGGGGCTTCC
The DNA here is from genome assembly GCA_946902985.2 of Meconema thalassinum. Taxonomy (NCBI): domain Eukaryota; kingdom Metazoa; phylum Arthropoda; class Insecta; order Orthoptera; family Tettigoniidae; genus Meconema; species Meconema thalassinum. The sequence goes on along the minus strand of OX336390.1, from coordinate 265,924,360 downwards.
ACAGTTAACTCCTTAATCTTGACGTACTTTGAACCAGGAGAAGAGGGTTTCCGATACCACGAAATGTTGAACTTTCCCATCGCCGCAATCACACCAGCATTAGGAACTTCTCGTGTACGTGGGAGTGGAGATATTTCACTGTCAGGCGCTGGACCTGTGAACTTGATGCCTCCCATGCAGTGAAATGTGTTTCGCCCGTCCAATGACCTTATGTTATAGTCAGCGTTGTCAAAGCAAAACTGCGTGAACGCTCCAGCATTCGGGATTGGACGTTCTCCACGAAGCGCTGAAACTTCGTACCTGTGGACTTCCGCCACATTTACTGAAAATCCAAGACTGTTTAGAAGCTGAATTAATTGTTTCGAGTATTGTTGGCCTGCTCGACAGGCGGAGCGCTGTCACCTAGAAACGCGATCGGGTGCCTTTTCATCAGCGGTTATGCTCTGGGACCGTAACTCGGTAACCGTTTCTCGCATAGACATGGGTAATGTACCAATGTAAAGCTAAAAGTATGCTTTATAACTTTCATTCTGGGTCTTTAGTCAATATCAGCAGTTGTTTAAAAATAATGACCTGCTAATGACAAATTAACCACATTTTCGTGTAAAAATTGTGCTTAAAATGTTAAATTAGTAGGTTTTTTTTCCTTCATCAATAGCAATAATTAGGCCTGATAAGTCCGTTATCCTAATGGTTCATTTTTATTAATTGCTAAAGCTCGCGAGAACTAAATTTGGATCAATATTTTGAACGCAAGAAGCAAAAATGCTGTTTTTGGCACTTAGGCCCCTTTTAAGCCCTTTTGAACCCTACAAAAACTATGACGCGGACACCGCAGAGATGGGGACTTTTCAGGATTTGTTTCTAGGGTACTAGGGAACATCTATGCCAAATTTCAGCTTTACATTATTATTTTTTAGGTTGACCGTGTTTTTTGCATATGTGGCTTCTACTGCAAGTTCAGTTTCGCAGTGAAGGTTTTCTATCAGATTATGTCAAAGCATTTCACCTGTTTCACTTGTGCTAGTTTGCCATTACAGTAACATGCAATACATGTGAGTGTTAACATATCTTTTTGATTTTTCTACCAAACATCTCAACTTTATCATTCAAACACTGTAACATTTGTGTTAGAGTCATTGGTTTCCTGCCAGACCATCAGAAAACATAGTATTCAGCATAAGTTTTCCTTCAACTTTTACTCTCTTTAAGGACCGATTCAGTAGAAGGTAAGCTTGCTACGGCGGGTGAGTGGATAGCGTGTCGGTCTACTAACCCCAAGATTGCAGGTTCGCTCCTGGCCGTGGTAAGTGATTTTTGAAAGGCGGCAAAAATACGACACGCAGTCATACGATGTTGACATGTCAAAGAACCCATTTGAATTCAGTAGGCCGTGTTCATAATGGCAAAATTAATCTTGGGAGTTTCCGCCAACACAAAGTTCCTCATTTCTCTACTAGAAAGCGCTATAGTGTTCAAGGAGCGTAGATATCTAACCTCCTTGACTTTCATAGTGATTCAAGGTAGAACGAAATTTGACATGCAAGCTACCCTCTGGGTGTCAAATTACAAAGCTTGCACCCGGCGCTCGAGGCCATACGATATTATTATTAGTAGAAGGTCGGTAAAGTAATAAACAGTGCTGTAGAAAATGGAAGCCTTTGTAGACATTTGCACAATCTGTAACATTTCCGAGCTGGATGACAGCTGTCTATTGATAATACAGATAAAAAATTATCCTAATTATTCGTTGGGGTAGCCGATTAATTCGAGCCAGGAGAACATTTTTTGTCAGTATAATTTAACTTTCTTCTTCGAGATAACGTATTATTATTAAATCTCGATTTAGTGACTCCTCCTCCTCCTCCGTATTTTGACAGAGAATTAATTTATTATTATTATTATTATTATTATTATTAGATCCTATAGTAGTAGTAGTAGTAGTAGTAGTAGTAGTAGTAGTAGTAGTAGTTTTGTTTTGTTTTTGTTTCGGCAGGGGGAAATCTTTCAAAGACACCACTCTGTGTGGGAGATTGGATTTCCACCAACTAAAACCCCCTGCCCTCTTCACTTAGCCCATTCCGGGACTGCTTGACAGCATTACATCAGAATGGAGTGATTATACTATTAGTTTATTCCTTTTTCTTCTTTCTCCTTTGTCCCCATAATAATCGTAGCCATTGCCTTTACAATGTTCCAGGCTCGTGGGCTCTCCAACATAATCTGAATCAGATTCCTAGTCGTCAGTCGCCGTCCAAGTTGTTCACAGGCTTCCTTTCTCTCTTCCTCCCATCGAGCACAGTGGAAGAAAGTATGCTCTACTGTATCCCTTTCCGAGCAATACCGACAACCATCTCCCTGCGTCTTCCCCATTTTCAAGGCATATACTCCAAATCTCCCATGCCCTGTCAGGACCTGGGACAGGAAATAATTCACTTGTCGATGACTGCATTTCAGCCATTCTCCTACGTCAGGTATAAGTTCTTTAGTCCACTGGCCAACATTGTTTGTACCATCCCATCGGACCTGCCAGTCTAGTAAGAGCTGGTTCCTCAACGCTTTCTTTTCTTTAGCAGGTATTGCGGTCCCCCTTTCATGAAGAAATTTTCTCTCTATAACGAGCAGATCGATGGGAATTCCGGCAGCTACAACTTGTAAAGCTGCAGTAGACACAGTACGATAAGCACAGATAGTTCTGAGTAGCAGTTTTCTCTGAACTCTTTCCATAGCTCGTAAATGGATCTTCTTCCTGAGCGCATCGCACCAGACAGGTGCAGCATATAATAATATGGAATATACTGCTGAGCACATGATTTCTCTCTTTACTGTTTTCGGACCTCCTATGTTAGGCATAAGGCTAGCCAACGCCGCTGCTTTCTTCTCTGCCTTTTGAGTAACTGCCTTCACGTGAGCACCAAACGTGCAATTCATGTCTAGCAGAACTCCTAGATAACGTACAGCCTTCGCTGGAACAATCTCAATACCATTTAGGAGAAAACGGATATTCTTCCACTTCCTTGAACCCTTCAATATTACAGCCTCAGTCTTATGTGGTGCCAGACTCAAGCAATTATTTTCCATCCAAAGGTTGACACGTCTCAATGATTCATTAACTCTAAAGGTCAGATCCTCTGCATTCTCTGCTGTTACCACTAATGCAAGGTCATCGGCATAACCAATAGATACTGCGCCTTTCGTCAGCTGCAGACGTAGGACGCCATCGTATAGAATATTCCACAGAGTTGGTCCTAGGACCGATCCCTGCGGAACACCAGCACTAATTTCAAGGTCCTCTGATTGACTAAGTTTTATTTTACGTCCTTTGAAGTAGCTGACGATAATCTGTTGCAGGTATTGAGATATGTTCTTCCTTCGAAGTTCTCTCACAATAATGCTCCAAGAAGCCGTATTAAAAGCATTCTTCACATCGAGAGTTATAACAGCTGCACATTTCTCGCTGCTCTCTGCCGGTATTTGTAACACTCTCTCGATGGCTTGTGTTGTGCTCCTGCCCTTTCTAAACCCAAACTGGTTCAAGGAGAGCCCTCCTTGTTGTTCTAATTCTTTTTCAAGTCTTGATTTTACCAATCCTTCAAAAAGCTTACTTAAGGTATTTAGCAAACAAAGTGGTCTGTACGCTGAGGGATCTAAGGATAGTTTCCCTGCCTTCAAAAGTAACACAAGTTTGGCTACCTTCCACTCAGCGGGGAACTCACGCTGTCTCAGTAAATCGTTGAAGATAGATAAGAACCATCCCGGTGCTACCTCAAAAGCATATCTGATGGCTTCTGGTGGTATGCCATCTATTCCAGGTGCCTTATCAGTCTTCATATTACACGCTACTTCGCGTACCTCTTCCATAGTAAACAGGTCTACGTCATTAAAATCTGGGTCCAATTCCAGACAAGAATTAGAGCACGGAAACAATGCCTTCGCTATGACTTTCCTTCTTTCATTTGTGAGCTGAACCGGAACCCTATTAATTAAACGCCCTGTCACTATCTTGTATCCCGCTCCCCAGGTATCATTGTCCAGATCCTCACAGAGCTTTTGCCAGATATTCTTTTTTGATTGCTGAATTAGTTTTGTTAATTCCCTCTTAGCTGCCTTGTAATCATCTTCTAGTTGTCTTAAGTTGTCCTGACTTACTCGTTTCCTACCTCTTGTAAGAATTCGTCTCTTACGATTGCAATCTTTTCGTTGCATGGCTATTTCATTAGTCCACCAATAAGGTACACGGGTTTCATGTTTTGTTTGTCCCCTCAATCGACTAGTCCTACAAGCATCTTTAAGAATAGCAGTTACTTCTTTTAAAGTTATCTGCGCTATACCCACAGATTGCAACATCCATTCAATTGTATTCTTAAAAATCTCCCAATTGTACGTCCACACCGTTTTTGTTATATCCGTGAGCTTCTTGAGACCCTTAACCTTAAAGTAAATAAAACGATGATCACTGAGAGATTCATCTTCCAGAACTTCCCAGTCCGCAATGTAGGATGCTATACCCTGCGTTGAACATGTGATGTCTATGAAAGACTCACAATTCCCTCTGGAAAACGTTGGAGTAATTCCTGTATTATGCACAACCAAGTCTAAACTAGCTATCCAATCCACCCAATATTCTCCCCTACGGTCAGCAGTTGGTGCTCCCCACTGAGGGGACTTTACGTTGAGATCTCCCAAAATAATGCATTCCTTACCTGTTGCCACACAGTCCTGAACTATTATATCTACCTCAGCCTTCAAGCTATCAAAGGAGATATTAGGAGAGATATAACAACAATAAATGTGTCATTGTTGAAGTTGAATACATAAATATCCTTCTTCTGCCCTTATGCTTAGTACTTCCAGCTTGTCATTCAGAAAGAATGCTGCTACGTCACATCTCTTGTCCGTGAACCAGCTATTGTTAGCTACTCGATTTTTATTTGGCTCACTAACAAGTAATAGGTCTACTTTCCTCTCCAAGGCTGTTGCGTACAAAAGGTCATGACTCTCGGGTTTCCTCATGAGATTCGCCTGTATTACGTCCATTAATGATCGTTTAAAGATTCTTCCCCCTTGCCTCCAATACTATCTTTCTGTAATTAGGGCATTTCATTTGATCTGCGCGGTGGCCTTCTACTTGGCACGATGTGCAAAAAGAATTGTTTTCACACTGCTTCGCCATATGTCCTCCTTGTCCACAATTTAGACAGCTGCGAGATCGGTCTTCTGTGTCCTTGCACTGGGGCGCTTTGTGTCCAAACCCAAGACATTTAAAACACCTTGAAACCATAACTTTTTCCCTCACCATACAGGTTGCCCATCCCACATTGATAGTCTTTTTCTTCAACAATATTTTAGAAGATTCCGCTGGCGAGATTACGGTAGCATTGAGATTTCCGAACCTGCCAGGTCTCACTGATGTAATATTGACCTGTGATTCTTCAACAGCTGCTTCCAACGAGATGGCTGTTCGTAGATAATTTTCGTTTAAGTCCGGATCCATGCCATACACTAGGATGGTTGTCTCTTTTATCTTTGTTGACACCTCGACTTCCTTCACATTCTGAATTATCTCCCTTTTTAATGTATCGGCCTTTCCCTTGCCTTCTACTGTGAGTATAAGGTCATCTTTTCCTGTCTTTCTTATACGTTTGATTTTAACACCAATTTTATCAATGTTCACCCCATCCTTGACTGTCTTAAGCAATTCAGCATACGTTTTGCCAGCTGCTTTGCACATAACTGTTTCTTGTGTATTATTACTCAAGGATTTCTTTCTTCTCGGCATCTCTACAGAAACTTCCTGTTCTGTCTGTGCTTTGCCCGACACCAAGCACCCTATTTCGACATTACTTCTGCGAAATACCCATTCCAAAATCTTCCTTGTGTAGCTGAGGTTAAGGCTATCTGGTATAGCTATCAGCACTTTCTTTCTAGCATGTGTCTCTATTATCCCTTGCCAATTTTGTAAACATGCGTGCAGATTCTGTAGATCATTAACGCCTTCCTGATTGACTGAATATGGTATTACAAACACATATCGCAGCTTCTCCTGTTCTCCTCCCCGACTTGTGTAGGTTTGCGTAGCTGTGCGCAAAAATTCCGTTTCACCCTCCTTTAGATCAGCATTTAGCAAATCAGATATTTCCGGGTGCCATTTTCTCATGGTTCTTACAATTCTATCCTCTTCCAAGGGGCTTTTGGGATTAACCACCATAGAAACGTCCCAGTCTGTCAAATTTCCTATATTTCCGGAGAGTGTGCACGTTTTTTGGTAAACACACTCAGGCCATTCCTTGTCCATAAGCTTAGCAAAATCTTCGAAGCACGTAGCTTCTAAAAGTGTCTCCTCTATATCTAACTCCCTGTCACTTAAATGCGCCTGTGTCCCAATATCCCGGGTTATTTTCCTACTTGGAGCATAGTCCTGTTCCAAATTACTCGCTACCTTAGGGTAATCAGTCACAGCATATTGCTCCCACTCCCACCATCGACTGTGAATTATTTCAGCTAACTGCCCCATACCCTTAATTCCTTTCTTTATTTGCGCTTTTGTATTAGGAGTGATTTTAACTAATTCTAAGAGGTCCTCGCTGTATTTAGATAATTTCTCAACCGCTAGACGCATCTCTTCTATTCCAGCTCTTTGGCTTGCTGTTTTTGGACTCTGCACCAACATGGTATCATCCAGCTCAATTGTCGATATAGTACTCATATCTGCCGCACCCTGCGAACCACTAATCTCGCTGGCTACACCTATTTCAACCTCTCTGGAAATGGCATCGCTCTCCCTAATGCTTCTACTCTCTATACTCCTTGAGCCCATAACCCTAAATCTTATCTTGCCAAAAGGATAATAAAAACATGTACCTTTACAGAAAAGCTGGTCTTAACGGACTTCTCAAGGAGAGATTACACCTCGTATTGAGGAACAAGCACTTCCACTCCCTTATAGCAGCACTTGTACCTATATAATCACTTGAATACACTATCAAATATACGAAATACGCGGAACGCCAAAACCATCAACCATTCGATTTTGATAACAACAATGTAGTAGTAGTAGTAGTAGTAGTAGTAGTAGTAGTAGTAGTAGTAGTAGTAGTGATTAAGTGACCCACCCTCTCCCGGCTCTTGGAGGGGCCAAGACCTGGGGAGGAGGGGTTAATTTATTAATAATAATTAGTATACATACAGTACATAAACATGAAAGTAAAATTACAGATAAATTATACAATAACTTGACAAATAAATTTACAATACAGTATATACAATAACAGTAATTTCGTGGTCCCACAAAGCCATCAAATGTGGCTTATCTGTGGGAGCCGTTTTGAATACATACATAAATACATACATGAGATAGAACTCGGAACAATTAATATCTAGTGACTATACCTATTTCATTTATCAGCTACTTTAAAATTGATATAAGTACAGGGCTACTGACTTATTTCTTGAAATATTTTTTGATTTGGTCTTTAGCTTTATTTTTTGGTTTGATGCTTCTTAAACACAGGGGTAATTCGTTAAAAATTGTTGGTATTACTACCCTTAATTCTTTTTTACCGTATGAATTTATCCATCTGGGAATAGTATATGTCCCTCTATCTACTTGTCTAGTCAGTTTACCATGTTGTATTTCATTTTTAAACCTGTTGTCATAGTAATACATATTTATTACATTTAATTTATACAGGTCTTCCACAGAGAGGAATACCTCATTCTTGGTTAGTTTTTCCTTAATTAGCTTAATAAATCTCTCCTGGATGTCGTTTATTATTTTCAACTGGCTCTTGCTGGAACTTCCCCAGGAAGCAATACCATAACTCATAATGGACTCGACCAATGCTGAGTAGGCCATAAGGTATATGTGTGCGTTTGCACAGTAAGCTAAAGTGTGAAAGAAGAACAGAGTCCTTCTCAGTTGCTTCGCCAGCTGCAATATTTGTGCGTTCCATTTGAAATGGTCATCAATAATAATTCCAAGATATTTGTAGGTACTGACTCTCTCAAGGAAGCTATTACATGCACAATTTGATATAGGGTAATCTCCCTTGTTTACGTGTAAACAGTCATAATTATGGAATTTTACCTTAATATTTTCTTTAATATTGTGTGACATGCGGATATTCATTAATTTAGATTTTTTGTAATTTATTATTAACCCATTATCATGGCTCCATCTTAAAATATTATCGAAGTCTGCTTGAATCATGCTGTGTGCTTTCCATGGGTCTTTGTGAATTGCAATCAATATAGTGTCATCAGCATACATAAGTAATTTAGTTTTTGATACAACCTTTACCATATCATTGACAAATATGTTATACATAATAGGTCCCAAAATAGAACCTTGAGCTACGCCACTGTTAACTTCAAATTGCTCACTTTCCATGTTATTTATTTTAATGACCATTCTCCTTTCCCTCAAATAACTATCAAAAACTTTCAACTCTTTTCCTCTTATACCAATGCGTTCTAATTTATGTAACATGCGATTAAAGGGCAGAGTGTCAAATGCCCTCGAGAAATCTAGGAATAGTACCAGAACTTGTTTGTCATTGTTTAGGGCACCATTTACAATGTTGGAAAATTCTGTTAACAGCAATTGAGCACTTTTACCTCTACGAAAGCCGTATTGTCTATCATCAATGATATTATATTTATCAAGGTAGTTGGAGACCCTTGTTTCAATACATCTTTCTACAATTTTGTCAATAATTGACAGTATACATACAGGGCGATAGTTACTAAGTGCTAGATGATCACCACCTTTATATATAGGTCTAATAATTCCAATCTTTAATCCTTTTGGAAAAATCCCTGTTTTAAAAATTAAATTTACTAGGTGAGAAATAACTACACTAATATCCGTAACACAATGCTTAATGTCCTTTACTCGAATTTTGTCCATACCAGGTGACTTAACCTTCATATTTGTTATGATACTAGTGATTTCTTTTGGTTCCACTTCAAATAATGCCATTGACTGCAGAGTGTTCTCATCCTGATGACTATATGCAGGTATTTTACAGGTGTGGATAGTGTTTTTTATTTGATCCACGAAAAACGACCCAAATTTATTTACAATGATACTATTCGAGTAGATATTACCTAAATATTTTTGAATAGTGTCATCTACTGAACTTACATTTCTTCCTAATATTTCGTTTATTGTCTTCCATGTAGCTCTTAGATTATTTTTACTACTATTTAGTTTCTGTTTGTAAAAGTTTATTTTAGATTTACGAATTTCTTTATTCAGTGCATTTCTGAACGCTTTGTATTCATTTCTATATGAATCATTACTTTTATTGTTTTTCCATCTTTTATATAAGGAGTCTCTTTTTTTACAATTTATTTCTAGTGTCCTAGAAAACCAAGGTTTTTTAACTCTGACTCTCTTTTTAGCTACAAAAGTACACTTTCCATAAATACCATTAAATTCTTCTGCCACATTATTGTACAGTTCATTTGGGTCCTCTGACCTGGAAAATTTTGCCCAATTTATTTTGTCTAGTAGTGTATTTACTTTGATATCGTTCAGAACCTGCTGTGCATGATTTTCATTATTTAAGTTAGCTTTCATTTTCGGTGATAGACCAGCAGCTGTTATGTAGTGGTCAGCCACGTCAGAAGAGATTACGGCTGAATATACTATATTCTGTATATTCCTGCAAATAATATGGTCTATTAAGGTTTTGGAACCTCTATTCAAATCGACTCGGGTTGGATACTTTAGCAATGAATATAAACCATGTCCTGCCAAGGTATTTTCGTAACTATTTACCCTAGAATTGTTGATATCAAGCATATCAATATTTATATCTCCCAATACTAACAGATCTTTATAATCACTAAACTTTTGTAGACATAGATCCAGTTCTTCAGTAAAATTACTGGGATTAATAGAGGGAGGTTTATAAATACAGATAATCCCTATCTTACTGCCTTGATTATTTATTTTTAAATCTATGCCAAGGACTTCAAATGATTTACATTGCAAATTTAGTTTATTTATAATTAAATTTTTCTTAGTGAATAGAGCGATTCCTCCACCTCTTTTATCTGGTCTGTTGTAAAAATTTGCATTGAACTCATCCAAAGTAAAAAGTATGTTTTTATAATCAGCTATACCTATTTCTATTAGACATATAATGTGCAACTCACCAAAGATGTGTCCAAATAATATCTTGAAATAATCCCAATTTGTAGATATCGATTGAATATTTAAACACACTATATTTAAAGCCGCTTCTGAGCGTATATATTTACCATCATCAATGTAATTTTGAACACTGTCAAACTTAAAACATTTCACATCGGGTTCACTGATTAGGTCTTCACTATTCATAAAACGCACTTTCACTTTATTATTTCACAAACTCGTATCCGTGTTCACGCCATTTTCTTCAGGTCATCTTCTCTCGTTACTCGTAAAACTGGGGCATCTTCGTTCTTCCTGGCAAGTATCTTTCCAAACTTGATCCACACATATTTCCATCCGCACTCTTTGGCTTTCATCTTTGCTTGCCACAAGAGATTCCTGAAGTATGGAGTCAGGCTTTCGTTGATGTATATTTTCTTGTCATTAATAGTGCAATTACGCTTCTTAAGAAACTCAGTTCTGGTAGATTTAGAACTGAATTTCACTACAATGGGAGCAATTTTATTTTTATTTCTTATTGGCACACGATAAGCTTCTTCTATGTCAAACATATTTAGACCAACGTCCATTTCTTCTGCAACCCTATGGACCATATCCAGAACTTTTTCATCTTTGGTTGGCACTACCCCGCAAAGTTCTAAGTAATTTTGCCTATTATCTTGTTCCATCTCGTATAATTTTGTACTAAGGTCCGAAATCACTATGTCTTGTTTTGCTTTTTCGTCTTTCAGTTGGCGCACTTCCGTCGACAGGGATCTCACTATTTCCTTACTGGATTTTATTTCTGAGAGTAGTTCATCATACTTCTTGGAAATAAACTCCACTCCATTTACACTTTCTTCCACTTTCTTCTTCAAGTACACAATCTCCTTCTTTAATTCAATGAGCAGTGCCTTGACGTCATCTCCGGACTTCGACTCGTCCGCGTCAGGTTCCACGTTCTCACATGCTGATGTGGACTCTTTACGCAGCCGACATGGGCCACATCTCCAGTTAAGGCGATTACTTTTACTCATACTTCTCCATGTTCTGGGTGTAACCGTGGTACATTCGTAATGATAGTAGCGTTTACACCCACTGCATTGAATACAATCACCATCGGTTGGAAGTGGCTCCTTACAATACTCACAAACCATGACTAAAAGCGAAAAACGATAGAGCGACACAGAAACACGTCCGCACTCTCCGGGTTCTAACTCAGTAGTAGTAGTAGTAGTAGTAGTAGTAGTAGTAGTAG